>JASDFA010000018.1:167708333-168310416 GCA_035772735.1 Datura wrightii | reverse complement strand
AGGAGCTTTCTGCAATCAATGTGCTAAACCAAGAAGAAATTCTTCAGATTGTTGATTCTCGAGATCCATTGGAAAGAGCATTGATGAGCTCCGATCATTTCAGAAATAGAGATACTTTTGAGATGGTGCAAATGTTAAATGAACCAAAGTGGTATCTCAGGAAGCACGACTTTCAACCGTTAATGAAGTCCCTGGAACCCTTGCCAAAACCATCTATTGAGGAAGCACCAAAACTGGAGTTGAAAACATTGCCTCCACATTTGAAATATGTCTTTTTGGGGGAAGATGACACTTTGCCAATCATTATCTCTGCAGAATTGACGGAGGCACAGGTAAAGGAAGCATTGGTGGTTCTCAAAAGAAGGAAGAAAGCGATGGGCTGGAAGATGTCAGATATTCGGGGTATCAATCCAGCATTTTGCACACACAGAATTTTCATGGAGGAAGGAGCAAAGCCAACTATACAGCCTCAGCGGAGGTTGAATCCGATAATGAAGGATGTGGTTAGGAAAGAAGTAATTAAGTGGCCTGATACAGGTGTGGTCTATCCTATTTCGGACAGCGAATGGGTCAGCCCAATTCAGTGTGTCCCAAAGAAGGGAGGGATCACCGTGGTCACCAATGAGAACAATGAGTTGATCCCTACACGCACCATCACAGGCTGACGGATTTGCATGGACTACAGAAAGCTCAATGAAACCACAAGGAAAGATCACTATCCTATCCCGTTCATTGATCAGATATTGGACAGATTGGCTGGACAAGAGTATTATTGTTTCCTTGATGGGTACTCTGGCTATAATCAAATAGCCATAGCACCGAGGACCAGGAGAAGACTACTTTCACATGTCCTTATGGGACATATGCTTTTAGGCGGATGCCATTTGGGTTATGCAATGCACCCGCCACATTCCATAGATGCATGATAGCGATCTTTCACGACATGGTGGAAGATTTCGTCAAGGTATTTATGGATGATTTTCTATTTTTGGTAATTCGTTTGCTACTTGTTTGCAGAATCTTGACAGGGTGCTAGCTCGCTGTGAAGAATCCAACCTTGTACTCAACTGGGAGAAATGTCATTTCTTAGTCAAGGAGGGTATCGTCCTTGGCCATAAAGTGTCTTGCAAGGGGTTGGAGGTCGATCATGCTAAGATCGAAGTTATTGAAAAGCTACCACCACCTGTGTCAGTGAGGGTGTTTGCAGTTTTCTCGGGCATGCAGGGTTCTACAGACGGTTCATTAAGAACTTCTCTCAAATTTCTAGACCAATATGCAGGTTGCTAGAAAAAGAGGTGAACTTTGAGTTTGATGAAGATTGTGTCAAAGCATTCGAAGAGTGGAAGCAGAAATTGATAGAAGCACCTATCCTTATCTCTACGGATTGGGAACAACCGTTTGAACTGATGTGTGATGCAAGCGATGTGGCTGTGGGAGTTGTATTGGGGCAGCGGAGGAATAGAATCTTTCATTCTATTCATTATGCAAACAAAACACTGGACGCTGCCCAAGCTAATTATACAGTCACAGAAAAGGAGATGCTAGCATTGGTGTTTGCGTTTGATAAATTCAGGTCCTATTTGGTGGGTTCCAGAGTAGTGGTGTATACCGATCATGCAGCGATTCGGTATCTATTTAACAAGAAGGATGCAAAGCCCAGGCTGATTAGATGGATCTTGTTGTTGCAAGAGTTTGACCTAGAGATCAAGGACAGGAAGGGGAGCGATAATCAAGTGGCAGATCACTTATCGCGATTAGAAAGTCGGTCGCATATGAAGGAAGGTGACAGCATCAAAGAGGAGTTCCCGGATGAGCAGCTCTTGGTAATAAGGGAAGTTGAGACCCCTTGGTATGCATACATAGTGAATCTGCTAGTGAGTGGAGTCTATCCACCGGAGGCTACGGCTCAGCAGAGAAAAAAGTTGAGGCATGATTGCCGGTATTTTATTTGGGATGAGCCGTACTTGTTTAAGCAGGGCCCGGATCAAGTTATGAGAAGATGCATCCCGGAGAGCCAGATTGCAGAAGTTTTGAGGAGTTGTCACTCTTCATTGTATGGAGGGAACCACGGAGGTGAGCGGACAGCGCACAAGGGGCTACAGTCAGGGTTCTTTTGGCCTACACTATTCAGAGACTCTATGGCATACATCAAAATGTGTGATAGATGTCAAAGGACAGGCACAATTGGTAGGAGACAAGAGATGCCACTGCAGCATATACTAGAAGTGGAGATCTTTGATGTATGGGGCATAGATCTCATGGGCCCGTTCCCACCATTATTTGGTAATTGTTACATCTTGATGGCCATTGATTATGTATCAAAGTTGGTTGAAGCAACATCTTTCCCCAGGAATGACAACGAGGTGGTAATGAAATTTGTGAAAAAGCACATTTTCACTAGGTTCGGGAAACCCCGAGCCATTATCAGTGATGGAGGGGCTCATTTTGTCAATGAAAGTTTCAAGAAGTTGCTAGCTAAGTATGGGGTGCACCACAAGGTGGAAACAAGATATCATCCCCAAACTAGTGGGCAAGTGGAGGTGTCGAACAGAGAAGTGAAGCAGATTCTCCAGAAAATAGTGAATGCACAACATAGTGATTGGTCAAGCAAACTCGATGATACGTTGTGGGCTAATAGAACTGCTTACAAGACACCAATTGGGACTTCTCTGTACAGATTGGTCTATCGAAAGGCGTGTCATCTACCGGTAGAGATAGAACACCGAGCTTTCTAGGCTATGAGGAAATTTAACATGGACCTAGAGTTAGAGGGCACGAAGAGGCTGATGCAACTCAGCGAACTTGATGAGTTTCATTGGCATGCTTATGAAAGTGCCAAGTGCTACAAAGAGAAAACAAAGAGGTGGCACGATAAGCATATGGTGCATCGTATTTTCGAGCCAGGGCAGAAAGTGTTGCTTTTCAATTCAAGATTGAAGCTGTTTCCAAGGAAATTACGGTCCAAATGGTCAAGGTCGTTTGAGGTAGTAAGAATGACCCTGCACGGGGCAGTGGAGTTGTGGCAAGAAGATCGAAGTGCCACGTTCTTGGTTAATGGGCAGCGTTGTAAGCATTACTGGGGTGAGGACGTTATTCGTGAGAATAAGTCCATAACTCTAGAGGATGATTAAGCGTAAATGACGTCGAGTCACGACAGTAAACCAGGCGCTACACGGGAGGCAACCTGTTAAATTGTTGTAATAGATGAGTAGAATTAGTTTTCAAAAAAAAAAGAGAAAAAAAATAAATATAAAAAATTATTTTTGCGTTGAAACCTATGAATTCTAACCAATTTCTTGTTGTGAAATGCTTTTCAGGTGGAACAGAGGGCAAAAATGCAAAAAAGCGCAAAGGAAAAAATCGAGGTGAGAAAAATAAAAAGTGGCATAACATTGAGCCTACGCGTTGGCTCCGTGTCACGGAGGAGGACCTCTGTGTTACCCTCCGTGACACGTTGAAGGTATTTAGGATTTTTTTAAAATTTCAAAACACCTACGCGATGGCTCCGTGTCACAAAGGGGGTGCTCCGCGTTACCTCCGTGACATGTTGAGGTGTAATTCGCGTCGGGTCACACCGGGTCGCCGGGTAACCCGCGCGAAAAACCTCCTTTTTAACCCCAAATCCCTTCATTTTTTCCTATTCTTTCAATTACTCCGCGACCCACACCCTAAATTCCCTCCTCCCCCAACGTGATACGGACCTAGGCACAAGATTTCTTCAAGTTTTCTTCGAATTCATCGGATTAAAGGTATGTTCTTGAACTTTACCTCATTTTTGCTTGAAATTTCGATTTTTGAGCATGGGTAGTGATTAAACCTTGCCCTAAGTGCAAATTAAGCTTGAATTCATTTAAGTTATGATTTATTGATGTTCATAATATCGTTGTGAGTATATGAACTCGATGAATGCATGTTTTAATGAATTTTTGCGAAATTGGTAGCTAGGGTTGGAATTTGAATAGGAAGAAAACTAAACTTGTTTGAAATGTGAAAAAAATTGGGTTGTGCATGTTGGGTGATGTGAATTATGTCTTGATTAATGTGAATATGCTAAGTCGACAAGGGAATTTCGGAAAAATGAAATTGGTGAATTGCATATGTTGTTAAGAACAAACATTTGGCTAAGTGCTATGATCATATAATGGAATCGATGAAGATATTGTTATTCGTTGTACGAAGTCTAAGTAGTGCATAGTAATTATTCCATCGAATTATATGAAGGCACTAAGAATGTTGAATGTAAAGATTGTGAAATCATGAATGTCTTGCCGAATTGTTTTAATTGCGGCTAAAGACTAAGTGTGGGTGATTAAATTAAACCCAACCTTAGTCATAGTTAATTATGAGTTGAATAACATTGGGATTGTATGGTTATATGTGCAGGAACAATGTCGAGCAGACAAGATAAAGGAAAGGGAGCGTCCACATCGGGCGCCGGCAGGAAAAGAATAAGGTTGGGAACAGCAGTTCCAGCAGCAACAGCGGTTCCAAGAGGCCAACGCCGACAATACGGAACCCGATGGGTGACTGATGAAGGGAAGAAATGGTATGCAAAACACAAAGAAACCAAATACTTCCGGAAAGAGCATATAGCAAGGGAGCTGCTGGCACAGGAATTCCCACGGATCGTACACTGGATTGACAACGCCAGGCTGAACTTCATCTTTGAAGAGCCCAAGGAGTGCAATCTCCATCTGATTCGGGAGTTCTATGCCAACTGGAACCCGACCCTCCGCAGCCACACCGTCAACATAAGAGGGCAGGTTGTCACCTTTGAGCCCCATCACTTGAATGCTATATTGGGGGCGCGGGACACAGACGCCCATGTACTCCAGCAGCTGAACATAACTCCACCTTATGCGGACATCAAACGCACTCTATGTGGAGCCCGTTTGATAGAACGATGGAGCAGGAACAAAGAGAGGGGCTACCATCAAACACTGCCTTACTCTCAGATGAACAGGGAAGCCAGGATCTGGCTAAAAATTATGTGTTCCTGCCTGATCCCGGGGGTGCACATGACAGATGTTACCCAGGATCGCTTATGCTTGGTGTACGCCCTGATGAAAGGGCTTGAGATAAATGTTGGGGCAGTAATCATTTCTGCCATGAAGAGAGCCCGCTTGCATCAAGGGCACAGGTACGGGTTCGGTGGTTTGCTTACCACGTTACTGAGGGGCCACGACATCGAGGAGGCTGCCCTAGATTACATCCCACAGATTGACAGGCGTGCCTTGGATGTCACCAAAACCAAGGCACCCGACACTACTCACGGACTTGTTCTTACACTAGCCGAGCAACATGCTCGGGATGATTAGTATATGGCCCGCATGTACGGGATGCAGATGCTGCAGTTGCGAATAGGCGGGAGGCCAGCAACAGAAGATGAGCTTTGGCAACTTGAATTGGATTACCCCTTCGGCAAAAATGCTCGAGCTCTATGCAGAGTGGGACCATCATTTGTGGAGTCGGTAGATGATAATGTCCCCACCGATGAGGAGACACGACGGGAGGACTCAGATGTTGAGTAAGATGAGGACAGCGGGGGCGATTTGGATATGGGAGACGAGGCAACGGCACCATATGAAGAAGTTGAATACTTCGATTGAGAAGGGAGTTTCACCACTTCTTTTGTGATATGTTAAATTATGTGAACACTGGGGACAGTGTTCGGTTTAAGTGCGTGGTGGGAGTAGTTAGGTGCTAGCTGTTTCGTTGTTGTTTCTGTTTATGTGGATGTGTTGTGTTGTTGTGCCTGTGAAAAATGTGACCCTGTGACTCTTTGTGATGTGTTTTGCAATTAAGTGGTGTTGTAATGAATGTTAAGCTGTTGTGTGTTGTGTGAGCTGTTGTTGAATGGTTGTTGTGTAAATATTTTTGTTCTATCGAAATTATCGATATTTTTTTTTAAAATGTTGAATTTTTTATGATTGGGTTTCTCGGAGTTTATTTTCGATGCTTTTACCGAGAATAGTCCCATTGAACCGAAATCGTAAGAAGTGACCGTTCCCTATGATGGATGGATGACGATCGTCTTAAGGGAAATGTAGTCGATAGGAGTAGTTCTTTCTTTCTTTTATTTTCTTTCTTTTGTTTGTTTCCCAAACGTGTCGTTATTTCATGGTTCGGAATTCTTGTTACGTGTTGTACCTGATATTAAGATGCAAAGGTGATTCGTATGAAAGCATGAAAATGTGTAAACATGTTGACATACCTAGGCCATAGAGTTCGATTCAGTGTGATTGAGGCTTAATATTGAATTCTTGTAATTAGCTGATTGAAGAGTTTGTGAATATGTCTTGAGTTGAGAATGTGCAACGAGTGTGAGGTGAGGTTTCAATTATTCCATGCTATTGTGAAGTGTCTAGAACTTGCCTGGTGTGTGTACGAAACGAAATGAAGGATGTGTATTGTAGGAAAGGATGTAGGCATTTCTTTGATTAAACCGAAAGTTTTTTCCATTATCATACCTATCTTGAATGTAAATCCTAGTTAGCCCCATTGAGCCTTTAACCTATTTTTTTCTTTCGTTGAAGAGGTACAAACCGAGCTTAATCCCTTCTTTTCATTAGCCCTGAATTTGATCCAAAACTCTTAAGCGCTAAAGAAAAACAATTTTCCCATGGTATAAAGGAGTGAGAATTGTGAAAAGGAAGGAAAAGCGGAAGTGGTGAAAGTTAAAGAAAAGGTAAAAGGTGCACTTGCTGAAATTAAATAAAATAAAGATGCATAACTAATCTTGGTTATTAAGTCGAGTGTGCTTAAAGAAATGGGAACAAAAATAAAGAAAAACTTCAAGAATGAGAGGATGAAGGAAGAAACAGTGCCCATAATGATGGTGGGATGTATTGAAAAGCGCTTAAGGAAGCTAGTTGCTATTATTGGTTAGCCCAGTATTTACTAGTTCCTTAGCTTACATTACAACCCGTTAAGTCCTACGTGATCTTACATCACGCGTCCTTATATTAGTGGAGTAATACACTAGAGGCAAGCCTATGGTTCATGACATGATGCATGTGAATTCTTTGGGAGAGAGAGAGAAATCGTGTTCATATACCCCTACATGTAATGCTGTGGAAATTACATGATTGAAAAAGGGGGAGATTCTCTTATGTTGTGAGGGCACATGTTTGACGAGAGATTAAATTTCATGTCGGATGTCTTGATCAGTTGATTTGCATGAGTTTGCCGAGATCAAGAGTCGATTCTTGAGTTTAGGAGGTCTTAATGTGGTGTATGTCATTGTATTGATGAGACCATACATGTTTTCTTGATGATTTGCTAAATTAAATAATCGGTATGGCCGTAGCTTGAGTTGTCAATCCAAAGTAGCTATGTGTGGGTGTCAATTGCATGAGATGTGAGAGTATTTTTGAGGATGAACAAGGTTTTAAGTGTGGGGTAAGTGATCTTGGGCCGAATTATATGCCCAAGTGATACTCAAATGCGTCATTTCGTCTTGTTTATCTATCATTTTTTGTGCATTCTCATGTGATTTGTAGCTAAAATGTGAATTTATACTAACCAACATGATTAGTGTTGTTTTGCAGGTAAAATGGAATTTTGGAAAGCTAAGATACATGTTGGTAAAAATCGGGAATGGACTTGGAAGTAAGGAGTGGAAAAGGTCAAGGAAGAGCAGCAAAAATAAGGGCTCCGCGATGGTGCCGTGTCACGCTGCCATCGCGGAGGCATTCTGCCTCGGGTGAATTATTTTGGCTAATTCCAGTGAAGGTTCGTGTTGCCTCCATGACACGGAGGCCATGCCACGCGATGCAAGATGTGGCACGTTGAGTACATTTACCTGGGACATCAATTTCTAGTGTAGGTGCGCGATTGCACCGTGGCACGTTGGCCTGGCTCCACCATTGAAGGCCGTCGCACGCCAAGGTGAAATTTCTGAGGAGCCAATTCCAGAGAGGGTCCGTGATACCCTCGTGGCACGGAGGGAGTGCTCCGCGATACACTCCGTGCCACGTTGCTTGTAATTCTAGGAAAAATCCCCACTAGTATAAATAGCAAACTTAGGTTTTATTTTAAACATTCTGACTTGGTTGAGCAAGAACGTGGGTTACAGGCAGTTGAGGCGACGAAAATTCTAGGGTTTTTCTCTATCTCTTTCTCTTTTATCTCAATTTTTTGTATGATTTATACTCGTTTGATGATGTTTAATCCACAAATGGGTGGCTAAATTCACTTCTTGCTGAGGTTAAGAATAATTGTAGTGGAATGTAATTGTTGATCATTTTAGTTTTCATCTTTTCTTCAATGGTTGTTCTATCAATTCTTGTTCTTACTGCATTAATGTTTGGCCAATGTTAATGTATATCTAAAAAATCCAATTTTGATTTTGAGAAAGAAAGGAATTGGAAAGTTGTGAATTGGTAGGATATGATCTCTTCTTAGTTTGGGAAAATTGAGAATTGATTTACATTCAGAATAGAAATATATCTGAAAGTCTTATTAGTCAATTAAGGAATCAATTTTGTATGGCTAGAACATGAAATTCTTTTATCACAGAAATGTAGATTGAAGGTTCATGATTCTTAAGTTGGATAGGAGACGAAAGTTCTAATCCATAGGCAATAATTCTTGACTAGCAACCGAAGGAAAGATTAACTGAATTGTATCAATAAATTAATTCCCTGCATGTTCGTTTTAGCCTCAGCATGCTCATTACTATAGTCCAGACTCACTTTAAAATTTTGCTTTAGATTCTTATTAATTAGTAACTCAAACTCTAAAAATCTTATTCATTTGGTTGTCTGCATTCTTAAAGATATAGTTCATTAACACTTAAGTTAATTAGTACCGTAGCTCAGTCCCTATGGGATCGATACTTGGCTTTACTTAAGCCACTTTACTACTTGTTCGACCATGTGCACTTGCGTGTAGTCACAGAAATGCCCGAACACTAGACAGCTAGAGGTTTATTTCTTTTCTTTTGTTGTACAATATGGGTAGGCCAGGGCCCTGTCCTGACCATCTTATCAGTATTCTTAGAGGCTTGCAGATTGTATATTCCCTGTGGTTAGTTGTACCGATCATGTGAGGTCGTGTGTATGTTTTAGCTTGTTTATAATGGCTTTGTGGGGCCTTACTCAGTTGGTAGTGGTGACCTTGTCTATCACATGGCATTTTAGCACCTGTTTTCTTGATTCAGAAGTAACTAGACCGCATGGTGGCCTTGTCGGCCCGCATAGGTTCCTTTATACTACTGTTGTTCTGGTTAGTTGTTATTGTCTTACAGGTGGCTATAGGCCTAGTTTGCCGGAGGCTGTATTTACAGCCATTACATAGCTCGTCGTTTTCTTGAATCCAGTGTTAGAGCCAGCCTGGCACCAGAAGTGCTTAGGGTTAGTAGTCCAGCTGTCCTGGTCTTAGTAGGGCACCAGGTGCCAGTCATGCCTCCAGAGGCAGGGCATGACAGGAAGTCTTGGAAACACTGAGTTAATGAGGAAAATCATAAACTGGATGAGAACCTTAAGACATGAATTCTAAAGGGCTGAGATTTCTATAATTTATGAAAGCTTTTGGAACAGAAGGGTGAAAGGACAACCCTTGTTGAAATCCCACGTACCCGAAGTTGAAGAATCCTTGCTAGAACTTTGAACCTTGAAGCTTTTGGAGAGGAACCCTAGTTCTTGACTTAAGAGAGTTTAATGATCTTGATGTTCTATTTCAGAGTGTTTATGAGAGAATAAGGAAAAGGATCAAATAACTCCCCTTAATCCTCTTCTAAAAAGAACCCAAAATGACGTAGTTTAAGAGTTAAAAGCTTAGAAAGTTATGAAAATACCCCTAAAAAACATATTGAAAAACTATCGCCCAGTACCAACGAGTCATGTCACGAGTCATTATGTTTGACCACAACTCCTGGTATCATCTCGTGGTCACTGAAGCCAATTTTGACATTTTTTTATTCTCATCCCATGACCAGATAAGATAAGTCGTCCTTCCTCACCACTATTCATGGTCTGCTTCTCGTGGTCACTAAAATAATTTAATCACTTTTTGATCCTCCTACCATGACTGGACAAGATGGTTCGTGTCATTATACAATGAGTCATCCCTTGACTCATGGTATTTAGAAATATGAAAATTTTGGTTGCCCACCATGAGCCACATCACGAATTATGGTCCCTCACCACGGCTCGTGGTATGGGTCGTTTTATGGGAAATTGTCTGTTTCCTGCTGGTTTTATATTACATGTCTAGGATCTCATCTTATGGACTTTTAGGGTTTTTATATTATCTTCCTCTTGGGAATATTCGTCCTTAAATGAAGACTAATAAGCTGAAATGATAGGGAAAGAGTTGCAATCCCAAAACTGAATGGTAAACACTAAATACTGATGGAGTGACTAACTTCGGACTGAGATATATATATGTTGAACTGATTTCATGAAAATGCATACAACTAAGACATGAGAGCAATTGAGGGACATGAAACTGAGTAGAATACTAAGAAGGAAACTATTACCTTAAGCTGGAATTAAACTGGAAGGAAAGAGGTGAGGATACTTGGCCATCATATCTGCTTTTGCTTCCCAAGTAGCTCCCTCTACACGCTGATTCCTCCCAAGGACTTTCACTGAAGTGACTTCCTTATTCCTCAACTTACGAACTTGGCCGTCAAGAATTTAAATTGGGACCTCCTCATAAGAGAGACTATCACGCCCACACTTTGCAAAGGCATAATTAAGGTTAGATCACTAATACACTTCTTCAACAAAGACATATGGAAGACTAGATGCATTGATGCTAACTCCATAGGCAAGTCCAACTCATAGACCAATTTGCTGAGGCGCCTCAATATCCTATAAGGACCAACATAGGGGGGATTGAGTTTTCCTTTCTTACAAAACCTCATCACCCCTTTCATGGGTGAAGTTTCAAGTAAACCCAATCATCTACCGCAAACTCAAGTTCTCTTCTCCTCACATCTACATATGATTTTTGATGACTTTGAGTATTTTCAGTCTATCTCTAATAAAATAAACTTTATCCATAGCATTATGAAATTAATCAGGCCCGATCAAGGTGACTCCACCAACCTCAAACCACCCTGTAGGAGATCTAGACCTCCTACCATAAAGTGCCTCAAATGGAGCCATCTGAATGTTGGAGTGATAACTATTATGATAAGCAAACGATCATCTGAATTACCTCTAAAGTCGATTACGCAAGCTCTCAACATGTCCTCTATAGTCTGAATGGTCCGCTCGGCCTGACCATCAATCTGTAGATGAAAAGTTGTCCTAAGCTTAACTTGGGTACCAAGACCTTTCTAAAATGACTTCCAAAATTATGAGGTAACCTGAGTACTCCTATCAGAAATGATGGACAAAGGGACTTCATGCAATCTGACCAACTCTAGAATGTAAAGTATAGCATAATCCTCAGCTATCTGTAGTCTTAATTGGTAGAATATATGCTGACTTAGTCATTTGGTCTATAACCACCCATATCAAATCATATTGTCAGGGTGTATGAGGTAAACCTATAATGAAGTCCATATTTTCTCTTCCCACTTTCAAGTAGGAATGCTGATATCCTGAGTCATACCTCCCGACCTCTGGTTTTCAACCTTAACCTGCTGTCAATTAGGACACTTAACCACAAATTTCTCAATATCCCTCTTTATGTCATTCCACCAATAGACTTTTCGTGGATCACTGTACATCTTAGTGGCACCTAGGTGAATATAATACTGATAACTATGGGTTTTTTCCAATATTTGCAACCTCAAATCATCTACATTCAAAACAAACAATCGATTCTAATAACGAAGCACACCATCTTCCCCTTTGGAGAAAAACCTCTACCTCTTTCTTGAGGATTACTTCCTTCAAATGAAGCAAAATCGGATCATCAACCTGGTTTGCCCTTAACATCCATCACAAGTGAAGATTCAAAACCTTTCTGAACTATAATTCCACTATCGGCTGAATCAACCAAACAACTCCCAAACGAGCAAGCTTGTGAACATCGCAAACCAATTCTTTTTTGTCATCCTCAATGTGAGCAACATTGTCCATGGATAATCTACTAAAGGAGTCGACCACTACATTGGCTTTACCTGGATGGTGCAAATACTCATAGTCTTTTGACAACTCAAGCCACCTCATCTGACGAAGATTCAAATCCTTCTGACTGAACACATACTGAAGGCTTTTGTGGTCAGTAAACACATCCACATGAATACTATAGAGATAGTGCCTCCAAATTTTTAAGGCAAAAACTACTGCTGCCAACTCAAAATCATAAGCCGGGTAATTTCTCATGAGTCGAATAATTCCTCTCATGAGCCTTGAGCTGTATAGAAGAATAGGTCATAACCTTACCATGTTGAATTAACACACAACCAAGGCCAATTATAAAGGCATTGCAATAAACCACGAGCCCATCTAATCTAGTAGAGCCAAAACTGGGGCAGAATTGAGCTGAGTCTTCAATTCTATAAAACTCTTCTCGCAAGCATTAGAACACTAAAATTTGACTTTCTTTAAGTCAATCTGGACATAGGAGAAGCAATAGAGGAAAACACCTCTACAAACCATCTATAGTAACCAAATAAACCCAAGAAACTCCTAATGTCTGATGGAGAGGTGGGTCTAGATCAGTTCCAAACTACTTCGGTCTTTTGAGAATTAACTTGAATTCCCTCGCTGGAGATAACATGACTAAGAATGCCACTGTTTTCAACCAAAATTCACACTTTCTAAACTTTGCGAATAATTGGCAATCTTTGAGAATTTGCAAAACAATCCTGAAATGGTTTGCATATTCATCCTTGCTCTAAGAATAGATAAGGATGTCATATATGAAAATAATGACAAACATGTCCAAGTACTATTTGAACACTCTATTCATCAAGTCTATAAAAGTTGTATAAACATTTGTTAGTCCAAAAGATATAACAACAAATTCATAGTGACTATACCGAGTTTTGAAGGCTATCTTCAGAATGTCACATTCTCTGACTCTAAGCTGATAATAGCCGATTCTTAGGTGTATCTTTGAAAAGCAACTAGCACCCTAAAGCTGATCGAACAAGTCATCAATCCTGGGAATGGGATACTTATTCTTAATTGTTACTTTGTTCAGTTGATGGTAATCAATACACATTCTGAGAAAACCATCCTTCTTACGCACGAAAAGAACTGAAGCACCCCATGGAGAGATGTTGGGTCTAATAAAGCCTTTGTCTAAAGGTCTTTTAGCTGATCTTTCAACTCCTTAAGTTTAGCTGGAGTCATTCTCTAAGGAAGAACTAAGATAGGCTGGGTATATGGAAGAAGGTCTCCAAAGTTAATTTCTTGTTTGGGAGGGACCCCGGGAAAATCCTTGGGAAACACTTCAAAAACTCTCTCACGACTAAAACTGACTGAAGGGTTGGGGCCTCAAACCTAGAATCCTTAACCCGAACTAGATGGTAAATATAACCCTTAGAAATCATATTTCTGCCCTTAAGGTAATAGACAAACCAACCTATATGAGCGGAGGTACTACCCTTCCATTCTAAAGACTTGCTCATTAGGAAATTGGAACCTAATGACTCTAGTTCTACAGTCGACTGCAACATAACAAGAGTGTAACCAGTCTATGCCAAGAATGATATCGAAATCAAGCATATCTAACTCTACAAGATCAACTGTGGTGATTTTCTGAAAAATTGAGACTGGGCAATTTCTATATATTCGTCTAGCTATTGCTGACTCATCAACTGGAGTAGAGACTGAGAAGGATTCTGAAAGGATTTCAGGACTAACATCGAATTTAACTATAATATAAGGAGCCATGAAAGAAAGTGTGGCTCCTGGATCTAACAATGTATATACATCTAACTGAAATAGTCGTAACATACCAGTAACTATATTAGGAGAGCTCTTCTGCCTGATGAGATGACAAGGCATAGAAGCGGTTCTGGTGTTGACCACCACCCATACTAGAAGAAGTACTCTGTTGAGTTAGGTGGCCTAAAGGGGCTACTGAAGAGGTGGACTTAGTCCTTACGTGTTTGGATGGAGGGTAATCTCTCAACCTATGGCCCATTTGACCACACACAAAATAACCCTCCTTGCCAAGACAGCACTCACCTGAATGATTCTTACCACACTTACGAATTATTGGAAAAGTGCAGTTGTTGAAAATATTGCCCTGAGACTTAGATCCATATGCTCTATTTTTCTAATCAACACGTGGCTTTAGGGAAGGAGAACTAGCTGAAGAAGGTGCTTTCCAATGATGCTATGAGTAATTCCCACTGTCCGACCTTTACGGATAGTCAAAATTAACTGTTATGGTCCTCTTGTTATCCCTTTCCTTATTCTTTTCCTTCATCTTCACTTCCTCAATTTGTTGAGCGTGGATCATGAGTTACGAGATATCCATATACCCAATGAGCATAGCGGTCCTGCACTCCTTGCCTATTAAATTTGAGGCACCCGAACGAACTTGTTCATTTGAGCCCTCTGCTCAGCAACAATATCTGGAGAATACCTAGATAGTTGAGTGAACTTTAGAGCGTACTCCTGAACAGGCAGGGAGTTCTGCTTCATGATAAAATGTGGCCTTAAACTCAGCATGAGTAACTTGTTCGTCTAGAGGGTCTGGGGGAGCTGGTGGGGCTTGCTAGTTCGCATTCCCTTTTCTCCTCAATTTTCTCTTCTGGGAGGCATCGTCTTTAAACGCATAGAGCATGAGTTAGAAGGATAATTAGAGTTTACACTCTACCACACGATAGGAATCATGAAAGAAGTGAGACTTTCCTAAAACGTTTCATAGCCTCTTCCTCATAAGTGTGGTGTGATTCACACTCATGAAAAGACTCTACTTAACATGGCTTTCATACACCCATAGGCATTCCTAAACCTGAGGCTCTGATACCAAGTTTTTCACAACCCAAGTTTGCACTCTGAAAGTGACATGGTGCTTGGAGCCATAAGTGACCCCAAGCTAACCCATGGCATAGCATAACACTAAGATAATTTGATTTAAAATCATACTGAGCGGAAGAAAACTAAAATCATTAAACGACTTTCTAAATAAATAAATTGACTGAATTTAAATCAAGGAAATAAATAGACACCGAGTTTGACATCAAAACACAGATCTTAATATACTAACTGTCTATCTGAAAGCCTCTACTGACTGATGAGTTTCTAGGACAAGTTCCCAGCTAACTATAAAAGTATGAAACTAAAAATAAGAACAATGACAATTGAAATAAACATAACACAACCCTTGAATGATGACGACTAATGACTGACAACTATTGATGGGCACTGAATCAAAGCTAACCGTGATGTTGCGCCTGAGTACTTAAACCTATATCATGATAAGATATAGTGCAAGATAACGTATACGTTCAGTACTTCGGATGTATTCAGCTTGTAAGATATGCAACTAAGTGGAATAAGTTGACATTCTGAAATACTATACTGATGTGCTGTGAATTTACAGCACTATTGACGCTCAAAACTAAGAAAATAGCATGGACTTAGGTGTATTTATGTGGATAAGAGGCACTTTTCCTTTGATTTCAGGATAAATGGGTGTTGGAACAATAAATTGCAAAAGAAAGCTAAAAGTGTGCAAAAAAGGGCAAAAAGTGCAGTCCATAGTACAACCCATAGGATGGACCTACGAGTCATACTGAGGGCCTTGATGAGAAGATGAAAGTTTAAATTGGAATATTGATCCTATGAGACTTGTCATGGTCATACCATGGTGGTATGAGTCGTGGTAAGCCAGTCATGATAAAATCCAGAAGAAATGCACATAAGGCTGATTCTCAGTACAAGAGCATCTACGACCCGTGAGATGAAGGTACGAGTCGTACAATACCGGTCGTAGTGAAGTTCAGAAAAAGTTCAAAAGATCAGGATCAAGCCACGAGTGTCAATGTACGAGTCGTAGCATGTTGGTACGAATCGTACCTTGACCCAACACTTAGCCAAAATTCAGCCAACACTCCAAGCTACGAGTTGATGTCACGATCCGTGAAAAGCCCCTACGAGTCGTAGGTGGACCCGTGAAGAGGTCGGCTATAGATATGGAAAGCAGCCCTGTTAATTTAGGAAAAAGTTCTAATTATTTATAAAAATACTTTTCTAGGTTCTTTTTAGAAAGTCAAATCCTACTTCAATTAGGAAAAGGAGTTACAAATCCCAATTCCACTCCATGAAGGAACAAGGAAGGCTTAGTATACTATTATAAATACCCTTTGTTTCTATGTAATAGAGTAGGAAAATAGAGGACGATGAATAGACATAATTTTAGTAGGAAAACATTGCAGTAGGCAATTTTACATCATTGGAAGAGAGAATTGAGTTGGTTCAACCTTTTGATCAACCTTTTCTTGATATCTTGTTGTTGCTACTTGTTATTCAAGATTTTGTGGTTTTATTGGAGGAATTATTTTTTCTCAATTATCTTTGTAAGTACTATTATATGTTTTCAATCATGAATGCAAATCACAATCTTGCAACTATGAGAGTCTAAAACCTCCATAGCTAGGGTTGTGGGAACCATGGAGGATTAACTAGTTAAGGTTGCACAAAGTGATTCTAAAATCAATACTAAATACTTATATTGTATTCTCTTCATCTGTAACGATTCTTAATGGTGTACAACATTAGCAAGTGCCTGAATTCTTTACTTGCTTTGGTCGAAGAGGTAGAGATTAGGAAAAGAGAATTACAATGGAGCCTTGATCTTGATGATCATTGTATTAACTTGAGTTGTGGTCGTAGGATAGTTATATCTGGAACTTAGTGATAATGGTTAGTTTTCAAAACTCATGAGACTTGGTCGAGTAATTGAGGATAGTCATTCAATAGGGATTGGTCGATCGTTTGAATGAATTTAAGTTATCAATTCTGTAAGTAAGTATTGGTAAAGATCAGAAGTGTATACTTAAAGTTGTTATGAACCCATGGGGAACAAAAACCCTAGTTATCCTTTAATTATTGATTTACAAATATAATCTTTACTGTTGTTTATTTTTATTATTTCTTTTTATCATAATTCCCCCATTGTGAAGTAATTACCATACAAGTTCATCTACCCGCTGTAATCTAGATCTTCCATATTCTCTGTGGGTTCGACCCCAACATATAAGTTTGGGTTCTTTATTGACAACGTCCGCTTTATACTTCAGTTGGAAGTGTGGTTTGAGCGTTTTCATATACTGAATGCAAACTGAATGCACCAGACAGCAGTACAATGACCCTAACTGAGATGTATAGATACTGATATGAAATAATAGTCTGAGGATGCATGAAGAAAATACAAGTAAAACTAATTTGAGTGTCATGTACATGCACTGAAAACTGAGTGTGGAATTGAGACCGAAATTGTAACTGAATTGAACTGTACTATGGGAGAAGCCTATTAACCAACATTAATCACGTGAACTAAATATGGAGTCCGATGTATATGCCCCATCGAAAGGACCCAATATACCTTGCCAGGGTATAAAGGCGTGAACGGTGTGATCACTAAAACTTATGCCCACTCGGGCTAAAACCTATGGTGGCACATAGTTCTAAGACCTACGTGCACTAAACCCCAGCTCACTCGATGCTAAGTACTAATCCCAATTGATATTATAAAAATAGCTCAAAAACTAGTGTTCTAATACCCATAACTACTCCATCCAAAAGTGTTGAGAGTACAAAGAACCTAAAAATACTAATTATGTTGTCACTACATATTGACATTATGAGAGAATCACAAGTTCATAACACACTGAGTTATTCTAAAGCAATGTTAAATCATAAATATTAAACTTTAAAATCATATTAAGATCAATGATATAAAAATAAGATATGTAACTGAACATAAGATCATAAATATCATATTAATAATAATCATGAAAGTCTTAGAAACACTTACGTAATAAGGGAAATCATAAACTGAATGAGAACCCTAAGACGTGAATTAGAAAGGGATGAGATTTCTATAATGAAAGCTTTTGGGACACAAGGGTGAAAGAACAACCCTTGTTGAAATCTCATATACCTGGAGTTGGAGAATCTTTGCCAAAACTTTGATCCTTGAAGCTTTTGGAGAGGAACCCTAGTTCTTGACTTGAGAGAGTTTATGCTCTTGACTTTCTGTTTCTGAGTGTTTATGAGAGAATGAGGGAAAGTATCGACTAACTCCCCTTAATATCCCTCTAAAATAACCCAAAACAACGCAGTTTAGGAGTTAAAAACTTAGAAAGTTATGAAAATACCCCAGGGAAAAAGTTCTGAAAAACTATTACCCAGTATCAACGAGTCGTGCCACGAGTTGTTGTGTCTGACCACAAATCATGGTACCCTCTTGTGGTCACTGAAGCTAATTTAGACATTTTTGATTCTCATCCCACGACCAGACAAGACGAGTTATCCTTCCTCATCACGACTCATGGTCTGCTTCTCGTGGTCACTAGAACAATTTGACCATTTTCTGATCCTCTTACCACGGCTGGACTGGACAGTTCATACCATGATACACCCCACACTTAAACTATTTTTCGTTCTAGAACAATCTACTACTTCCCTTCTAACAATTAAGCACAAAATTCATCCTACAAATAGTTCTACTTACACTTAAGATCATGAGACAAATCAATGAAGCTCAAATAACTCACTCGCATGCATATAGGTTCAACATTAAGATGTCAAAGTTTGAAATCACTTACTTTTGAAAACTAACTCATCAAGACATATTTTGGGCCAACATGAATTATATGTAATTTAGCATCAATATTTACCAAAGTCTTACCATTATGCCCCTCATAATTTTAGAGAGATGCCCTTTCACACAAGATATAGAATAAAATTAACTTGGGCATAAATAAAATAATTTCTGCTCACTCTCACAAAAAACATAACATACATGCAAAAGACAACCCATAGACTTTCCCTTAGTATAATACTCTGCTAATATAGAATTATGAATCAAGGATCATTAGGACTTTAATTTGGTTGTAATGTAGGCTAAGGGATGAGTAGAAACTATTTGGCTAAGATAGTGACTAATCTCCCTAAGCACTTTAATACTTCACAACACTTTGAATTTTTTTTAAGCACTTTCCTCAATTTCCAGATTCTCTCCTTATACCTCCTTTTATTTCTCAATTTTTCAATTTAGGTGACTAGTGGGGATTTTTCTTTCAACAATGAGCTTATTCACACATTTTTTCTCTTTTTCTTTTCCTTTCTTCTGTTCCCACCCTTTATGCACCCCTACTCTAACTACCCGAAACTTAAGCATTTTTTCTTATGTTGAGGTTTACAATATTCAAGGAAGGACCAGGGCCAAAACAGGTTCATTGTAAGCAAATGAGTACGGTTAATCGGTAAATCATGATTTTTTTTCATCTTCAATTTTTCAAAGCTCTTTCTTCTTTTTGTTTTCCCACTAAAAATCATCCTCCTTGTTTAGCAAAATTTCACCTTTTTCTTTTCTTTCAATTCACCACACTTTTTAGCTTTTCCCTTCACGTCTTCAATTATGCTCCTTTCCTACAAAAAATTTTCATTAAAGTGCTCTAGGAGTCATTTGGATCAAATAGAAGTCAATAGAACAAAAAGGGATTAAGCTTGTAATATGGCTATCAAAAGAATCGGCTAAGGCTCAAACATAGCTAACTAGGATAATTACAATCAAGGTAGGTAAAATAGGATAAAATATGGTTGCCAAAAAAATGTCATATCACTTCCTAAGTCCATCATTCTTATGTCGCTTCGCACACACACCGAACAAGTTCTAGATGTCAATTTACTAGCATGGAGTATATCAAAAATTCCTTACTCCCACAATGGCACAAAATGGTTTAACAATGAAAATCAAGATCACATAAATACATATATTCATATTGCATGCATAACATAATTAAGTCCATTTTTTCAAGTATAAGAGCCAAGTTCCCAAAAGACTAAGTGTTTCTACCTTTTTCATGCATTTTTGAGTGAATTTTATAATGTCTCAATGATACCAAAAGTGAAGCACCTAGAATTCATAAGGTTCAAGTTTTTGTTCTTCCTAATGACTAATTTACCCTTAAGACGGTCGTCATCCATCCATCATCGGGAAAAGTCATGACTCAATGACTAAAAAATAAAAAATATCTAGACTCTCTAATCAGCTTTAAGGGACTATGCACCGAAAAAGTACCAAAAACGAAAATCGTAGGAACCCAAAATAAAATAAAACTAAAAAAATACTACAAACCAACAAGCATGCATGACAAATCATAAATCCAAAAAACTAGGCCAACCATGTGCAAATTTAGAAATTAAGGTATGCATGGTACTATGGAATTCACTCTCCCACCCCACACTTAATTGGCTTCACTATCCCTAGTGCTACAATAAATAAGCATAAAGTAATAGAGTGTAAGAAGAACTCCCTTGGCCTCTACTCCTCGTATTCAATGTTTAAGCTTAATTTTTGTTGAAACTCATGACCTATCACCTGCACACTTGAACAAACATATAAAAATGAAACAAAGAAAACTATCTTGTGTTGCCTCCCAAGTAGCGCCTGATTTAACGTCGCAGCACGACACAGGTATCTTGATTACTCAAACTTCATGAAGATACCTGTTGAGGTCGTGGTCACATCTTGGCCGCTTGTTTTACCACGCCGCCCTGTGACACGACAGAAAATAAAAGAAAAACATAAAATAGGAAATAAAGACTAAAAGTTAAACATAAGCAATTAATCTAATCCTAAATCGTATTCCCCGGCAACGGCGCCACTATTTGATAACACTCAAACCACACCTTCTTACGCAGTATGAAGCGTATGTTGTCAACAAAGAACCCAACTAGAGGTTGGGGTCGATCCCACAGAGAATATGGAAGGATATAGAAAAATGCTAGTATTTAATATTTTAAGTCAATTATATCCTAAAAGGGGGATTTGTAAAATTAATAAGTAACTATGTCGAGAAATTGATTGTTGTTACCAAATTAATGCAATTAACTAGGGTCCGTGTTCCCCATGACTTCATAACCACAAGGTGTTTTATACTAGTGATCTATTCTAGTGCTTAGAATGCAATATCGGTAAGTTAATATCACCTAAATGGTTGGTCCCCTATTTAAATGATTATCACCACGCAACTTGGTCTGTCTACGGGTGTATGCTTTACTAACCCTTACCCTTGATATCGGATTAGCTATTCCCGGACAAGGTCAAGCTATTAGATGAGGGTTGATAGCCTCAAATCTCTATTGTTAATCCTTTTTCCCATTCACTACCTCATTGGTCCGGTAAGTAAGAATAAGGCAAGTTCTAACGTTTGCAATCGTTAAAAATCAACTAAAACGAAGGAAGAAACAATACATGCATAAACTTCGTTCAAGAATCACTAAGTATTTTACCTATGTGTGTTAATTTGTCATGGTTCCCACAATCCTAGTTGTGGTAGTTTTATCCTATCATGTCTATAAGTAAATTCATAACATTCATAGACAAAAGCAAAAATTAATACTTACAGTGTTGATAGGAAGAAACTCACTTGATTAATGCAACAATAAAGAAGAACAACTCAAAAATCATCTCAAAGTATGTCGTAAAACTTCTAAGCCCAAGACTTGTCTAAAACTTGGCTTCGAATTCTACTTCAAACTTAAAACTTGATCTTAAAACTTTAATCCTACTTGAAGACTTTTGAACTTGAAACTGCAACTCCTGAACACATGGTTATTACATGAAAATAAAGGGGTATTTATAGTAGTAGATTTATGTTTTCCTTGTTCCTTGATGAATTTGACTTGGGATTTAAATTTTTCCTTTTCCTAGTTGAAGTAGGAAAGCCAATTTTTGCCATTTTAGGAGCCTTGCGCGTCGCCCCAACCACTACCGCATTTCCAGTTGTGGCAACGAGTCACCTAACGACTCATTGTGCATGGGCACGAGTCGTTAGGCCCCTCGTGGTCTAACTCCTTCAAATTTTCAGTGCACCTTACGGCTGGTTCTAGTGATCTGCCAACGAGTCGTTTAGTTAATTAACGACTCATTAAGTTTGTCGTCATCTTCATTGATTACTTTGGCAATAGTTTCTCTTCCAGCCTTCACGACTAACTTCACGACTCGTTACCAGATGTAACCAGTCATTCCCTCAACCCGTCAGGTACACTCTCTCTACTTCTTCAAACTTTAATAATTTCCCACGCCTTCAGCTTTTTTTCATCTTCATTCCATAAGCCTCAAATACATTCAAATCCATCCTTTTTAGCCATGAAAATATCAAATCACATGCGTTAGCTAATTTTCACAAATATATAACATAAACACATGCAAACACACATAGTTTGTTCTCAAAACATAGTAAAGTACGGGCAAAATATGTTTATGAAGTGCGTGAGTAAGCCCTTCATCAATTCCCCAATCATACCTTGACCCATGGTTTTTGGAAATATGAAATTCTTGTTGATTACCACAAGCCACATCACAGCTCATGGTCCCTCACCATGGCTCATGATGTGGGTCGTTCTGTGGGAAATTTTCCATTTCCAGATGGTTTTCTACTTTATGTCTAGGATCTGATTTTAAGGACTTTTGTATTACACCCCACAAGATGTTAATGGCTAGTGTGCGTGCGCGTGGGCTTGTGGTGAGCAATGAGAGCTTGACGTGTGCGGGGAGATCCTCGGAGGCAGGACGAGCGAGGACATCTTCGAGTGGATTAGTAGGGTCAGGCGAGGCTAGGCTGCGAGGGCCTGCACAATGGGCAGCGCGAGGCGCCAGCCCTACCTGCGCGGTGCGGTAGCCCCCTGGCATGATGGCTAGCGTGAGGCACCTCCCTGCCAACCAACCCTACTTATATATTCATGAAGGTAAGTGGTAAGATGCTTCAAAAAAACATTTCCCTCGATCGAAAATTGAGAGTAAATGTGTGTTTCACTTGATTTTTGTCAAATTACGCTGTCAAACTCTGTCCAAATGCAAATTCACCTTGGATAATAAGTTCTAGCCCTACGAGAAGCATCTCTGTGGAGTTATTTATTGAAAATTCGCTTGGTATACCGAAACTCCTCCTAGTAAAGGTTGTCGGAATTACTTCAACCAAAACCAAAAATAGTGGTATTTGCTAGCAACAACATAATGGAGGCAGTCACTCAAGCCATAGGCAATAGGTTAGCTGTTGGGCTTGATTTGGTAAGTTGGAAAGCATCGGGCACAGCCGGGCAATATGACTTTCAGTTTGACGCCTATATTGTCAGTGAAGCTCACCCAGAGGCCGTTGGCGTACCTTAACGCCTCCAGGGCCAGAATTTGAATAGGATGGTCATACTTTAGAGTCAGCGGCACCAGGGTTGCCTAGTGAATTGAGTGACAGCCTGCCATCTAGTTAGCTACTGCCTCACTGTTAGTCTCAGTCGACTTAGTGCTTACCATATAGGTCACCCAGAAAACCATCCCAGTTACTACAAGTCTAATAGACCAACTGATACCCTAAGGAGGGAATCTTATTAGTAGTTTGATGTGGGGCCAATGCCCCAGCATACTCGTATAGGGACCCATGTACAGGTTTCCACGAGGGGCTAGGTCCAGATAAACCTGGGGGGTATGACTGGCACCTGGTGCCCCACTAGGACCTGAACTGCTAGACTGCTAAGCCTGGGCACATCTGGTGCCTGGCTGGCTCTAACTCATATTTCTGGAAACAAAGGGCTATATATCGGCTGTAAACACAGCCCCCGGCCCATTGGCCTATAGCCTCCTGTACCTGTACTAACAGCTGACCAGAAGCATATCAATATAGGGAAACCTATACGGGCCGACAAGGCCACCATGCTGTCTAGTAATCTATAACTCAACCCTGAAGTACTGGATAGCTACGTGACCGGCAAGGTCACCACTACTGTCGAACTATGGCCCCATACGGCCAACATAAAGGAAGCAAAAGTACTAACAGTTATACAACTGCACGGCCTCACACGACCGGCTCATCTGACCATAGGGTAATATACATACAGACTGCAAGCCTCTAGGAATAGCAATAGAAATGATCGGGACAGGGCCCCGACCTACTCGTACTATACAACAAAAGAAAACGGAATACACCTCTGGGATTCAGTCTCCGGATGACAGGAGCTGAATGCTCGATCGCTGATAGGAATCACGTGGTATCGCCTGCTCGTCTATGAGTACCTGCAGGCAAGTAATGCAGCGCCCCACCGGGCGTCAGTACCACTGGTACTGAGTATGTAAAGCAATAACTGAAAGAAATATCTGAAAACAACAATATAACTGACGAAACTGAAGTAGGAAGGAATAGATTAACTGTCTAATAATGTAAGTCATACCTTCTCTCAATTATACTGGAAGGAGTAGGAGTCATACCTGGAGATGTATCGTTCTACTGCTGATCTACTCGTATCTAACATAACATGGCATAACATAACATAACATAACATAGCACACACAAACCTTACCCGACCCCCATAAGCCGGGAGGTACAACCAGCACAGAATCTATACCCCTACCCCGGTCATCCCATCTCCTATAAACCCTGTAAGCATCCTGCCGGTCCCCTGGGTATGCACTTGGGCTCGCTGAGCCCCTGACTATAACTACATCTGAGTCCGGAGGACTCCTGAATCAACACCCGGGCGTATCCGCTCGACAGGGGTGTGTAAGGGACGATCAAGGCACAAATATGGGGAAAACTGGCATCCCATCTTCGTCCCCTGTGGGACGGCATGCCACTCTGTAGAGCGACGTATCCTCGTCCTCTAGCGGATGAGTCGATACAGCTATCAACCCTGGGCGGTCATGGATGCTAGGTAGTCCAACCCCAAACCATACAACAGTCTCAACTAGTAATACTATCTGCATGTCCCACATACTGAAGCTAATAGTGGTAAAGTATTTGTATATACTCTATGCTGAGCTGGTGATAGTAATATGTGCGTACTCACTACATGCTGAAGCTGGTAATAGTATTACGTATAAATATAGTCTTCTGCCAGACTGTACTGGGTCTAATGCTGAACAAGATATGGTCTTTCTGCTGAAAACTATGTTGTATGCTGAGTTTCCATAGTAACACGATTTACTATTCCTAACATGCTTTCTGACTTCACTTTAACTTATCGTTCTATTTTTGAGATGTCTTACAGATATTACATTGCTTTACTGGATTTCAACTGAATACAATGATATCCTAACATTATGTGTCACATCACATACTAAGCATGTTGTGCAGTTCTTAACACTTATATTAGAATCTATATCGTGCTAGCAAGTCTCGCGCTGATCATAACATGATGTTTCTAATATCGTACCATCATTCGTAGTAAACATCATACATGGCTTCTGAATATTCTACTTGCCTTTAAATTACTGTATTGTACCAAGATTACTAACTTGCCGAGGAAACTAACTTTACATACCTTATCCTCGAACTATCCGTCTGTCGGACGAGGCTCGGCCGGTACTTCAACTATTTTCTCCCAACTGCATTCATAAATATGTCAATTAATACTAAATACAGCTTTATTTTAAAGAGCAACGTCACTTTCGATATAGTTTATAGCCTAAACTTAGGCTTATCGAAAGACGGTCGAAAACTCGCTATTTTTCAGAGGTCCAAAAGGGAGAACTATTCACTTCTCAGCTAGGAACACATAGACACTAGTTTAGAGAAATTCCACTTACCTTAGCTCGGTAGCTCGACGATTCGTCGGTCGTATTTCATGAAACTAAATCCGTAGGAATGCTCTCTGCTGCTAAATACCTCGGTATCTGAGGTTAATTTGAGTTTGGACAACGTTTAGCAGCGTAATCGGACGAAAATTATCTTACTTCTTCGTTCTCTCCCTGTTCTCCTGCGTTTTCTGGAAATTTTAAGAGGTTATAATGAAATTAAACCGAAGTGGGGCTTTATATACTTGGGCCTGGACAAGGCCAACATGTCACGGAGCCAACGCGGAGGCTTTACCTCCGTGACACGCTGCCATCGCGGAGGGGCTCTGCCTCGGCTCCTTCTGCGATGGTTCGACAGGTTTCTCGTCCGATCTTTTCCCGGGCCTTTCTCTATCACGTATGGCCTTCAAATATGCTTAACCAACGTGCGAATAGGTCATCTACGTGCCGGGAATCCTACGGGGTATAACATGAATTGCCTAGAAAAGCCATATGAAATCTAAAATGACCAAGTTAATGTCTAAGGGACTATAACCATAGTAGTAAGGTATTACCTTCAGGAGAAGAATTATAGTAAGTTGCCTGTGGAAGATTAGGGTTGACTGCTCAGGAGCATGTTTGATTAGTAGCAGCCCTACAGTCGTTCTAAGTAAGGGAACTACATAGTTGGTCACCTGCGACCTTATTTTTCTCTTATGAGCTATCATTGTCCTAGAATGACATTTAGAGTATCGTTTAGGCCACTCCAGACCTCGCTCTATGCTGTATAGACCATTAGAGATTATGATCACTGTTAGAACCCTCCAATCAGGTGTAGGCACACAGGGTGTGCCTGTTGGAAGCTATACAGACTATTCTAGGGGCAAGTAGTAGTCGCCTTAGGCCTTAAAAACCAGATACACCTTTTGAGTGGCTAGATTGAGACTAAAATGCAATATATCGGTTGGGATTGACCCCACCTAGGATCACCTTCCACTGACCAACTTCAGGGTTGCTAACTGTGTCATCACCTACGGGGATATTGATCACTCAGAGGAGCTATATGATAATGTCATCACCTACGGGGTTATTGATCACTCCGAGGAGCTATGTGATGTCTGAAGGGACATACTCAAGCCTAGGACATATTTACATCCATCCACGTATGGACCTATTTTTATGTCGTACCGGCATCATTGACCCTCCGTCGAGCCTTGTGTGTCCAGGGTGCAGTTACAGGAGCCCATCGGGCTTAAACACAGTTATAAGAGTCCAACAGGCTCAGATGCGGACCCAGAAGCCAGGTAGGTTGGCTATAGCACCAATAGAATCATAAGAACCTAGATAGGGGTATATATATTGAATTGTACTTGCCAGGGCTTATGGGAGCCCTGGTAGGTTGTTTCTGTGTTGCTTGCACCTTCCGGGCTTATGGGGGCCAGGTTAGGTTCTTGTTTATATACTTACTCGTTAGCTGTAGCCTATGAATGTATAGTCGTATAGTTTCAGCTCATATACGTGTAGTGTTTTATTAGATGCAGGTTATGGATAAGAAAGCTTACAGGTTAACTTCTGCCCCTTCTATCTATTCACTTCAGTTCTTTATCTTTTTCTATTCAGTTTTATTTACTGCCTTACATATTTGGTATATATTGTACTGATGCCCAACTATGGGGTACTGCATACTTTCCTGCAGGTTTAGACAAATAGATTGTAAGATCTCCTAACAGCTATTCAGAGTCAGCAGTTTTCCAGCTCCTTTCATTCGGAGTTGCCAGGTTGTAGAGGTTTATTTTTCTTTTATTTGTACAGAATTTGGGTAGGCCGAGGCCTAGTCCCGATTAATATTTTCACTCCTAGAGGCTTGCAGACGACAATATTCAGTTAGTTGGTTGTTGTTGGCCATGTGGGGCCCATGTATGTCTTATTTTATGCGTTGGTCGTATGGGGCCTAGTATAGCTGCTTGTTTCCATTTCTGTTATAACTAGACAGTATGGTGGTCTTGTCAGCCCATATAGGATCAATGGGATAATTATGTTGGTTCGGTTATCTGTTTTCTTTTACAGGTGTTGCATGGCCTTGTCAGCCTGAGGCTATACAGCCGAGATATAGCAGTTTGTCTTCTTGATTTTGAGTCGCTGGTAGGCACCAGAGATGCCTATGCCCAGCCAAGTCAGCCCAGATTCTTTTATCATATATGTATATATGGAATGAGTATACAAACTAGTTTACTTAATCTTTTTTATACTAGGTTTATATATACGTGTAGTGCTTTACTAGATGCAGGTTAACTTCTGCCCCTTCTGGCTATTCACTTTCAGTTCTTTATCAGTTTCTATTTAGTCTTATTTACTACCTTACATATTCGGTATATATTGTACTGACGCCTAACTATGGGGCGCTACATACTTGCCTGCAGGTTTAGACAAATAGATTGTGAGATCTCCTAGCAGCTATTCAGAGTCAGCAGTTTGGCCAGCTCCTTTCATTCGGAGTTTCCAAGTTGTAGAGGTTTATCTGTCTTTTATTTGTATAGCATTTGTGTAGGTCAGGCCCTATCCCGACCAATATTTTCACTCCTAGAGGCTTTCAGACGACAGTATTCAGTTAGTTGGTTGTTGTTGGTCGTGTGGGGCTCATGTATATCTTATTTTATGCGTTGGCCGTGTGGGGCCTAGTGTAGCTGCTTGTTTTCATTTCTTTTATAACTAGACAGCATGGTTATCTTTTTGGCCCGCATAGGATCTCTATTATTGTTATGTTGGATGGGTTAGCTATTTTCTTTTACAGGTGTTACGTGGCCTTTTCGTCCCGAGGCTGTGTTTACAACCGAGATATAGTAGTTTGTCTTCTTGATTTTGAGTCGCTGGTAGACACTAGAGGTGCTTATGCCCATCCAGGTTAGCCCAGATCCCAGTGTGGCATTAGGGGCTAGCTATGCCTCCCAAGGTGGGGTGTGACATTTTAGGTGTGTTACAGAATGGTTACTAGCAATAACAACTTGGAGGATCTTGACACGGAGACTGAGAGAACATTTTATCAACAAAGGAAGGAGTTAAGATTCTTGGAAAATCAACAAGTTCCTCTACAGGTTGAAATGGTAGCTAAAGATCCGATGGCAGTATAAGAGGTGGCAATACCTTTAGTGGGAAATGTCACTCTGAGTATTGCTAAGCCCAACTGTACTAGGAATTTTGAGCTAAAACAAAGCATGATTCAGTTACATCATGCTAATGGAAAGTTCTTAGGTTTGTCGCATGAGGGTCCTCAGCAACATATTCAAAACTTCCTATAGATCAGTGATACTTATATCACTATAGGGGTCACGTCTGACTTACAGTTTTTCCGTTCTCTTTTCTTGGAGAAGTGAAAAGATGGTTGAAAGGGTAGCCTCCAAATTAATCACCATATGGGAGGACTTAGCATGGAAGTTCTTGGCTAGGTTTTTCTGATAGTGAAGTTATTATGTTCTTCAAGCAGAAGGAGGGTAATTTTTGTATTCTTTATGGGAGTGCCTCAGTAAAATGCCCATAGCTTTTACTCTGAACACCGATTGACCAGTGGTTTGATGTTCTGAAAACTAGACTCAAAGAACTTTAATTTGATATATTGTAGGACTTCTAACTCATTATAGATCGGGAGATATGATCATCTCAAGTTATACCACATATAAGACTTATTAAAAATATTTTCTCGTAATAAACCATGAACTCAAAATTTCGTTACTAAGCTCCCGTTGGCCTAAAACTTTAATTTAATTCTTTACTCACCTTCATATATCTATTTCATGATATGACCATCCATTTGAAATTTCATTCTCCCGACACTTCTATAACGCCCAGTCCATATCCTTAAATCCTTTAACATAGCATGTAAATATCAAATAATTATTAAAAAAATTTGGGGTGTAACAATATGATCAACTGATCAGATGGCCCAAACTCAACAATCCAAACCCAAACCCATTAACCTGACCCTGTGCACGTTCTAGAAATCAAAAACCCCAAACTCTTTACCTCCTTTTCATTCTGAGCTAAACAAAGAACTCTAAAAATAGCTGCACCTCTCTCTCTCTCTCCTCACCCTACTAAAATGGAAAACCCTAAGCCTTAGAAGATCGACAGACCCATGCCTTTCTCTCCCTCTGTTAATCGTCGAAAACAATGACTACCATGTCGCTTTCTTGCTAGTTTTGTCCACTCCCTCTCCCGTGCCATAAACAAACCCCAGACCCCAAAATAATGCTATCTCAAACAACTTTTAGCATGTCTTTAATTCCTATTCGATGAGAAGATTCAAAATCCATATTAAAAGGCTTCAACAGTCTTTATTTGCAAAATTTTCATCTCTGAAAAGGTGAGTTTCTTTTGTTGGGATTGAAATAATCATGACGTTATACGGAAGCTAATAATTGCAAAACCTTGCCGGCAATAAATTAAATGACAAAGAAAAACTATGAAAAAATACTTTATGCTATGTGTTTGGTCAATTGACCTACATATAATAATACTAAAATAAAAAATATTCTAAAACTATTGAGAGACTAAATCTCCCCCTAAATAAAATTCTTTAAAAACCACATTGTGGATGCTAAAGTATGAGAAGAAAATATCTTCTATTTATAGAAGTCTAGATCTTCTATTTATAGAAGTCTAAATCTTCTCCTCCAAGAAAAAGGATAATTCTATAAGAGTTCTTTTCTACCAAAAAAATTTTTGTGCCAAGAAACTTTTTTTTAAGTAAAACACTATTGTGGTTGAATCCAAATAAGGTAGGAAATTCAGGACAAATCTTAATAAATCTTCCCTTGGCCTGAATTTTTGGTAAAATAATCTCCATCCTCCTTCTTCACATAATCTTCATATATATTTTACTGTTGCTTACCATGATTAAAATTTTGATATGGGTTAAAAATTAGAGTCCTGTGTATTAAAATTAAGCACAGATTAAAAATTAAAGCTCTCTGCATTAAAAAAGAACACGGGTTAAAAGTGGATCGGAGCTCATGCATTAAAAATAAGCATGAGCTGAAATTGGAGCCCAAGCGTTAAAAGCTAGCAAAGGGGTTGAAATTGTCCATGCATTAAAGTAAGTATAGGTTGAAAATTGATTTTGGTTTTTAAAGATGTAGCAGTATGATAGATGAAACTTTGTTTCCACATATAGTATTTCAGACCTTTTTTCTTGATAAAAATCTTCATTATCATCAAATGAGTTGCAACTTGATTTGAACCCGCCTTAGATCTGTCTTCAACCTCACCAAATCACTGGCTGAATCATTAATTGAACCATCGGCTATGATACCACTTATTGAAATCGAAATAATCATGGCGTCATGTGAAAGCTAATAATTACAAAATCTTATCGGCGGTAAATAAGATGACAAAGAAAAACTATGAAAAAAGACTTTATGATATGTGTTTGGTCAATTAACCTACATATGATAATACTAAAATAAAAAATATTCTAAAACTATTGAGAGAGTAAATCTCCCTCTAAATAAAATTCTTTAAAGACTACATTGTGGATGCTATTGTGTTTTTGTATGAGAAGGAAAAATTTTCTATTTATAGAAGTCTAAATCTTCTCCTCCAAAGAAAAAAGATAGCTCCAGAAGAGTTCTTTTCTATCAAGAAAACCTTTTGTGCCGAAAAAACTTTTTGAAGTAAAACACTATTGTGGTTGAATCCAAGATAGGAAATTCAGGACAAATCGTAACATTTTTAGCCTTCTGTCACTCATGTACTTGGAAACATCTCAAAAAAAATTCTCTTCTTTTTTGAAATTTTGAAACCCTATTAGCTTCCTCAAGAAGCTGAAGAAATAGGTAGACTTTGGTCTATAAATATATAACTTAGCATATTTTTTAACGGGGTAGTAGACATACACTCATATTGAAATATAAACTCATCGGTGATTCACAAGTCCTTCACCACACACGCATAATTTTTTCACTCACTGGTTCATACACATGCACCAAGTCTCACACAGATTCATAATAAGAAAAAAGTCAAAACACTTCTAATATCATTTCATTTCTATTTTTGAGTTATAGCCCAAAATGCAAAAGCAAGTTCGAAGTCGGTCGAAATTCTTCACAACGAGCCCTTGTTTTCTTCTCAATATAGGGTCAATGCCAAATAGATGTAGTTGCTTGAAATTTTGTTGCTTGTTTGAATTTTTATTTTAGATGTTCTAATAAAACCTGTAAAAACCATCACTTTTCTTAATAATAATTGTTATGAGAAACAACTAGTAGGAACTAGAAACACTTAGGAAAAATGACTATTTATCTTGTCAGACGTATGAATAATTGTGTTGCTCAACAAATTCTATTTTAGTGCCTTCAATGAGAATACTCTGTTGAGATCTTTGGAAAAACTAGCTTAAGATGTAGCATGTGATGTTATGACAGTCTCTTATTGTTTTGATTCTTAAATATTAGACCGTGCCCTTCGCTTTCACTCTCTTTTAATTTAAATATGCGAGAGGTTAAAGCGATTGTTAAAATTATTATCTTTACTATGTCATTAGCCAAGTCAGTGTTTGCCTCTTTTAAATTTTTTTTAAAAATAAAAGTGCTATTATGTTTAAAGTGTGAATATTTCTTTTCCATTGAAATTGATGTCTACTTTGTTATGAGTTAGCATATTAAAAGGATAACCTAAACTCTTAAAAGAATGATGATTTAATTGTGTCGCTCGCCTAATTTTGCTTACGACTTGTTAGAATCTATCCATTTTGTTCATTTACTCATGTGAAAATATATAAAAGCCCATTCTATTCTAAGTGGTCATCTTTGTTCTCGTATGATTGATATCATTTTAATTCATCGTGTAAATCATATTTTCACCATGTAATACTTAAAACATGAACATATTTAAGTCTGAACTGTGTTTGTCTCAACAAAGATGCTTAAAAACATGTCTCGAGAGACTCTGATTATGAAATCTTTTTCAATGAGATCATTTCTTTAGTAATTCTCTTACCTAAATGATTTCTTTAGTAATTATTTTTACCTAAATCTTTTGTTTCACAATTGTTATGCTGAAAGCTAAGAAATATATTTTTTGGCATTGGTTTAGCCTCCTTCGATAGCCTGTCATGTCTAAGATTCTAGAAACCTTTTGAATCTTATTGTGGCATTGGATTGTGGATGGTGGTAGCTTCTCTCTGTTCCTTATTGCTAACTTCATTATCCTTGAACTCTGTTTTGAATAAGTAGATTTACCTTTGCTTGTATTAACTTGTGATTTCTAAGCATGCTTAATTATAACGCAAATAAATGCCACATTAATAAGAAGTAGCTGATTGCTACTCTTTAAGCTGCTGACGAACAGTTGCTATACTTATCTTGAAACTGCTGCATCTTATTGCAAATGTTGGTTGCTGTAGCTTGATGCTTCTTTTTTTAGGCAAAACTTTTGTTGTATTTGAATATATTTGAGGTCATTGTTGCTGCAATTCTAAAGCCTGTTATTGTTGCATTCTACCTGGACAATTGTTTCCTTAAAGCTGTTCTAAAACAACTATTATACATTTGACAATTTGATATTATTTCTATCGCTATCTTTGGTGAAAAATGTCACATTTTGAAAGAGCAGATGTCGTTTGTTTAAGATATTTTACTGAATTGAACATGAAACTCCAGAGACCGATGAAATTAATTTAAGGTCACGCTCCTTTGAAATAATTGTCCCTCGGGTTGAGGTCTTTCGAAAAGAGCGATGATGTAAGATCTAAATAAAGCTAAAGTGAGGGAGTTTGCAATAGCTTGGTGACGCAACTAGGACTGGTGATGAGCCACTAGTTAACAACCTTGGCATGACCCAAATTTCTTTTTTCCGAAATACCGAATAAAAGCTGAGCCCTATAATCGAATCTTTCATGGGACTTGTGACAAGAAAAATAACATATGAATATCAAGGATGATGGAGCCAGTAATTATCAAAATTCAAATTATATATAAAAAATAAAACTTATGAACTATAGAAATTGAATGAAGAGGCGGGGGTGGGGGGAATGATCTAGGTAGGTGAGAGTTTTATGTTCCAAAAAATAAAGGAATCAACTATAGTTAAAGCAAAATTAATCTTGTTTATTGAAATTATATTTTAACAAGTGTCAAAATCAGAATGCACCATCAAAGATTACGAGAGGCAAATTCACAGGAGGGAATCTCAAATCCTATTATACATATCCTCATTCTCCCTTCTGTTTATTCAAAACTCCATTAAAATTTTATTATTATCTCTCCATTTTACTAGATTTTTAGAAAGGAATATATATAATTCTTTTTTCAATATGGCATATAGTATCATTAAATTTATCATAATATATATCTAATGCATTCAATAATTTATGATTGTATAGAAATTTCATGCATACAAACATGTAAAAACAACAGAAAATTAAAGATACACCAGTTTTTATATAAATTTCAGACCCTAGAAATAAAAACATATCTAAACTAGTTAAATTTATCATATTTTATACACAATTCAAACATTAAACATGTTTGTATATAGCCTAGTATTAAAAAATTAAATGAATCAGTTTGTATTTATCATATTTTATATATAATTTGCACATTGAAGCATGTTTATATATAATCTAGTATAAAAAAGATTAAGTAAACAAGTTTGTATACTCATTTCATATATACATATATGAAAAAAAATTTAAGCATACTGTTTTGTAAGGCTCAGCTTCAGACTGTAGATAGTAAAAGCGATAATTTTAGGGCTTTGTGAGGAGTAGAGTTTGATGAAGATTTTCTAATCATGTTTTGACAAAAAAATGGAATCCAAAATTTAAAAAATACCAAAAATAACAATTTGACTTCGTACTATTTCAGATGAAAATTTTAATATGATGAAGATAAAATCTTTAGTTATGTATGACAAACTGGTAGATTTTACTTGATTTGATGAAGAGAAGATTGAAAGAAGAAAAAATGGATCGGAGAGAGAGAGAGATTTAATTTTGATTGCCTTTTAAAATTAAGAAGAATGTGAAAAAATTTGTTTGAACTTTGAATACACTTAAAATTTTAGCCCATACCAAAAAAATTAACCCACAAATTAATTTTCACTTTCCACTTTCATAAAATAAGCCCAAATTCCTATAGGAGAAAACGTGAAATCAAATATGTCTCAATCTGATATATTTTAATATAAAACTATATTTATTTCAATACTAAAAAGTATCAATATCTTTTGTAATATAATATGTTATTTATTTTTGGGGTGCAACTTTTTCTTCATTTTATTACCTCTAATTAATTCAAATACGTATTTAAAAAATAGCAAAAAAACTTGACTGAACAATATAACTATAAGCACTCAAAGTACCAAACAAACAAGAAAATGAAAAAAAAGGAGACTGGAGGTGCGCGGGGTGAAGGAAGAAAAGATAAGAGGAAAGAAAAATCATCGACTACTTTGGAAACGAGAGAACGACATGACTAAAATCGAAGAAGAAAGCATTGGGTGGAGCGCAGGCAGTGAAGAGAATCCCACGCATCAAGTTTCCCCAGAGGCATTCAAAGCCTTATGGTTTCACATCCCAGAATTCCCAGCATCAGAAAGCTCCAGCAGCTGAAGAAGCTCCCCGAACATTTTTCTCAAGGTCGTTATCTAGCATGTCTGTTGCAGGAAAGGCTTCTGACCAACCCAAAAGAACACCAGTGTCTCAGGAGGAAATTGATTCCATTTTGTTGGATGGCTGCCTCTGACTTTAGGCAGGCGAATTATCTTCAGAGAGAAGACACAGCTCAAGACTTTGCGCTTATGTTTAGTAATCTGGTGACTACCTTTTCATGTTTATGTTTCAATTATTGGTACTTCTTGGAACCAATGACCTTTTTCCTCAACAAGATGTCTCTGATTAATGATTGTTAATAAATTCATTATGCACGGAATGGTGATCGAGAGTGAAAATCTAGATTGGCAAACTACCTCCCACACACATTGATAGGCTTTGTTTTTTGGTATAGATTGTAACTATTTGTAGAAAAAAAAAAGAGAGAACAACATGACTATAAATGTCCTTCCTTATGCTATGTGGACATTACTTTTATTGTTATATTCTTAGCTATATTTTTTTTCTTTCTATTAATTTTATTCGAGTCAATTTCTCGATTATGAAACTTATAAGAAAAAATCATTAAAACTATTTTTAATATTTTTAGATAATAAAATCATCAAATTATACACATATCTTTTATAAGATAAAAAAACAGAAAATTAAATAACTTAATGGATCATCCTTTTAGAATTCATTTTTTTTAAATCAACTATTCAATCCATTTGTCCTCTTTTTAGCGGATAAAATAGAAAAAAAAATTATAAAAATATATAGTCTAATATAAAATATTATATTTACATAGCCCGTAATTTTATATTAACGCCTACATAACTCTTTTTTGGCAACAGTGCTTATACAATATTATACACTTACTGTGCACCAATATATAAACCTTGTATAAAAGGGTATAATAGTGTATGAAGGTGTTTATACATAATCTTACACTGTTATATAAAATTACACAACTTAGACAAATAATTGTCACTATTAAAAACTGTGTAAATACAGAGGGACAAGTACTGGAGGACAAGGTCGGTCAACAAAAATCGAGGAGAAACCGGACCTATCCGTTATTTTCTTTATTATTTATTTAATTTTTATATAATTGATTAGCACACCTACGATGTCTGTCGGATCCACCGTCGGTAAGTTTCGCAATTTTACAATCCGACGGACAGAGTCGTATATAATTAAAATTAAAAAAATAATTTATTTATCCGACGAACAGAGTCGGTATATGAATTAATTATTATTTCATAAATAAAAATAATAATAATTTACAAATTTAAGATAATTTCTATAAACCGATGGATCGGGTTAATTTATCCGTCGGTTTTTAGTCAAGGTCTGGGTCAATTCATTAGATGAACAAACCGACGGACTAACCGATCATGTCTGTCGGTTTGTCGTTTAATATATGTCGAACAGACCCTTTCTTCTCCCAATTCTCCCTTCTCTCCTCTCTCTCATTTCACTCCGGTGATTCCCACCCCCAAAACCCATTGTTGGACCTCCCTTATCACCGGCTTCCCTCCCAGATCACCGACGAACCTCCCACCGCCTAGCTTTCGTCCACATCCGCCGCCCCTCCTCCCTAATCTCAAGGTTAGGGTTTTTAAAATTTTTAATTACATTATTATTGTTTGATTTTAGGTTAAATATTAATACATTAGTCTACTTAGGTTAGTTTTTATCCATTAATTTAGTAATTTATTAAGTAATTGATGTGTATTAACTTGAATTCGTTAGAAAAATCGATATTTGTTAACCTAAGTATGTGTATTGATGTCTTCTTTTCTTATTGAAATAATTGTATTTGTTGTTCAATATTAATATGAATGTGTTAGTTAATTCATATTTTATAAATTTAGTTTAATTTCAGTTTTTGATATTTTTTTGTTTGTTGACATTTTAGTTTAATTTAGTTTCTTGATATTTCGGTTCTTGATATTGTTATGTAGATTAATAATTATTAAAATGTAGATCATAATTCAAATGTAATAATTATTAATATTTCATATTCATAATTCAATAATTACAAAAATTTAGTTTAATTTAGGTTCTTGATATTGTTAAGTAGATTAATAATTTAAATTTACTAATTATTAAAATGTAGATTAATAATATAATAATTTGAAGTTAATAATTATTAAGATTTCATATTCATAATTCAATAATTACAAAAATTTAGTTTAATTTAGGTTCTTGATATTGCTATGTAGATTAATAACTTAAATTTAATAATTGTTAAAATGTAGATTAATAATATAATAATTCAAAGTTAATAATTATTAAAATTTCATATTCATAATTCAATAAATACAAAAATTTATCATTAAATACTCAAATTCCTTAACCACATATAATTTTAATAATTAATTATTAAATATTAATTCAATAATTTCATCAAAATTTGGCTTACTTTTGGAGGATGTTTGTTGGATAATTAGTGACCATTAAATAATAAATTTTAATTATTAATATAAATTAATTAATTTAAATTTATATGTGTAATCTAAAATATCTTTATTTTTTTAGATAAATCATCATCTGTTGATGTATGATAGAACTAATGCAAATCGTGGTGGCATGAAAGATGAATTTGTTGAAGGTGTCAAAGGATTTATCAATCATGCAATGTCGTTATACCATTTTCAAACTTATTGGTTGATTAGGTGTTCTTGTAAGCGATGCAATTGCATGAAATTTTTTAAACCTGATAAAGTTGTAGTTCATATTTACCGTTATGGGTTTAAGCCTAGATATTTTGTGTGGACTGATCATAGTGAGACTGATGGAGAGAATGGTATATTTTATAATTTCATTGGTGAAAGTAGTAGGTCTGCACATGATCAAAGTAGTATTCAACATGAGAGAGTGCATGAATGGTCAATAATGCATTTGGGATACAATATGGGATGGAACCCGAATAATATTTCGAAGATACTCCCTCAGAAGAAGCAATGCATTTCTACGAACAACTAGAAGAGTCTAGTCGTCCACTATGTGTAGGGAGTACGCATTCTGATTTGTCCGTTGCAGTTAGACTAATCAATATCAAATAAGATTGGATTATTCCTCAAGCTGCTATGGACTCTATGATTGGTCTTTTGGGGGAACTCATTAACCCTGAGTTGAGCATACCTAAGAATTTCTATCAGACAAAGAAATTAGTTTCCAAGTTAGAATTGTCATATGATAGAACTCATTGTTGTGGAAATGGTTGCATGTTGTTCTATAAGAATGATGAGGATCTAGAAAATTGTAAGTTTTGTGGACATGCTCATTTTAAGTGGACTTCTGGTAGGAAGATGGTTCAAGTCAAGGCGATGCATTATTTACCTTTTATACCTCGGTTAAAGAGGTCATACGCGTCGATGAGCTTTGCTCCTCATATGAGATGGCACTGTGAGAATAGAAAGGCTCCCGGTGTTATGTTACATCCATCAGATGGAGAAACTTGGAAACATTTTGGTAGAACTTCCTCATTTTGCTAGTGAATCAAGAAATGTTAGATTAGGCTTGTGTGTATATGGTTTCACACCATTCTCTATTTCTGTTGCACCCTACTCTTGATGGCCTGTATTTCTTACTCCATATAATCTTTTACCTGAAATGTGTATGACAAGTCCCTATATATTTCTAAGTTGTATTATCCCTGGTCCCCGTAATTCAAAAAGTTTGATTGATGTTATCTACAACCTTTGATAGATGAATTAAAAAAATTATGGTCTGAAGGTGTAGTGACTTATGACGTATCAACTAAACAAAATTTTCTTTAGTGTGCTTGTTTAATGTGGACTATAAATAATTGTTCAGCGTATGGGATGCTGTCTGGTTGGATGACAGCTAGAAAATTAGTTTTTCCATATTGCATCGAAAATAGTAAAGCGTTCACATTAAAATATGATAGTAAAAATGCATGGTTTGATTGTCACTGTCGATTCTTTTTAGTGGATCACGAGTTTAGAAGAATGAAACATGCTTTTCGAAAGAATAAGGTTGAAAATGATCTGTCACCTCCATTATTGTCAGCAAGTAAAATTTGGGAGAGAGTTTATCACATGCCAAAGGTTACAGAAGCTATACTTTCTAGACTTTCTAGATATAGTGTTGGACATAATTGGACAAAATAGAGCATATTTTGGAAGTTTCTGTATTGGAAGAACAACCTTGTACGAAACAATCTTGATGTGATGCACATAAAAAAATTATATTGATAATTTATTCAACACTGTGATTGTCACGACCCGAGTTCACAATCTAGTCATAACACGGGACAAGGAACTCCGAAAGGCTCCAAGTCAACCCATGGCATAATCATAGCATAACATTTAACATAAAAGATGACTAACAACATGAATCAGCGGAAGTTAATAAGAAGAATCTAATATAAACCATAAGAGTTATTTTAACAACACTTAGATACAACGCTGAATCTATCTAAACAAGTCCGAAAGCCTTCTACTAAACTGGTGGGTTGCTGGGACAAGCCCTCAGCTAACTCCCAAAGTCTGAAAACTGAAACATGATGAAATAAGAATATAAACCACGTCCTCAGAGGATGAGGACTCACCACTAGCAGCTGAGAGAGAGAGAAGCGTATCTAATCACGAGGAGTCGGAAAACCTGAATCTATATCATGAAACGATATAGCACAAGAAGGCGTGCGGTCAGTACTTGGAATGTACTGAGTATGCAGGAAGCGTGATTAAGCTAAACATACCAATATACAAAGAAGAAGTAATTTAACCACATATTAATAGTAATATAACTGAAAGGAGATACAACAATCTTATACGAGATCTGCATATACATATTAACATAATCACATATAGAGACATTCATTAACATAAGATCAACTAATACGCAACATGTAACAAACGGATATAATACAGAGGTACGATGCCGTGACTGATATCAAGAGGGTCCCTGACTGTCCAAGGGAGAGTCCCTGACTGTCAAAGGGAGAATGATGCTCTAATATAGAGAGTCACTGACTGGCTAGGGATGTTAGTCCCGACCAACTAAGGAAAATCATGCATGGCTAGTGTGCTAGGGATGTGAGTCTAGGGAAACATTCTTGCTAACGATAATTCCAAATGACTAGGGAAACATTCTTGCTAACGAGAATCTCGAATGACTAAGGAAACATTCTTGCTAATGAGAATCCCGACTGAGTAGGGAAACATTCTTACTAACGAGAATCCCGACTAACTAACGCTAATCTAAATTGCAACAGCTAATAAGAGACAAGAACCTTTACTGATTTTCATCATACAACATTCTTTTTGACAAGATTGGATATACTTTCTAATAAAAACAAGCCCAACAGTTGCAATATCATTCACATCATCGTGTAGCATAAGGTCGTGCATGATTAATAGATTTCACTCATACTTTATCAAAGATGCATGGCTTCATTTATTTAGGTTTACAAATATTTCACACACTTGTCATAATCACTCCTTTCATGAACTCTTTAGCTACGGGTGTTTTAGATTCTAGGATTTTATAAAAATAATTTTAGTGAGGAAAAAAATATAGAATCCGCCCAAGCTTCATAGTTCAACAATATAGATGCAATCTAGTCATGCCCAATCAATTAAATCTAAAACATGGTTGATGATACAACATTTACTTCAATTACTCAAGCCCACAACTCCTACTCAACCCAACATGGTCATCAATATTATAATCAAGTCATTAGGATTGATTATATAATATTTTCACACTTTCATCATGATCATGAATTTCTACGATAATCAAGGGAGAGATGAACAATTTCCATTCAATACTCAAATCAATTTAGAAAGAACATACTACATACATACATACTCAACCTATATTTCGTAATTCAAGGTAACCCATCAATAATTGATCCAATTAAATTTATAATCACAGTAGATGTTAGCATATAAGAAAAATAAGAAAGAATTTACCTTTTTACAAACGCTATATCATGCTTTTCTAGAATTATCGAAATTGATATTTAATGAAAATATTTTTGAGCACAAGGATGGAAGAGTATCCTTGTTGAAAAACCCTCATACCTAGTAGATGAAAATCCCACTCGAAAATCTTTCTTGAAGCTTGAAGAACACCTCAATGAAACCCTGGAATTTTTTGAGAAGAGAGGAGGAAGAAGGAGAGTTGAGAAAATGAGGGTTTAGGCATGAAAAGCCCTTAAAATCGTGCAAGGTAGAACCCAAAACTACATAGTTTAGAAGTTAAAAGTATAGGAGTTTACAAAAATACCCCTGAAGAAAACTTAAAATCTGGCTGAACTGGAAACCACGACCCTCACCACAAGTTGTTGGTCCTTACCACGACTCGTGGTGACCTTCCATTGGATGCACTGGACCTCTTCAATCTTTCAGCTTCTCAAACAACGACCGACAGGACGGGTCTTCGTCACCTACAACGACCCGTTGTGTCCTCCCGTTGGTTGCGCTGCTCCCTTGATTGATGACCCGACCACGACTAACAGGACGAGTCGTTGTCACCTACAACGACCCGTTGTAACCTCCCATTGTTATCACTGGCCCTTCCTTCCCTTCCTACCAACGACTAATACCACGGACCGCTACAACTTCCAACGGCCCGTTGTTTCCATCCATTTCTACCACCAGGAAACCTGTGATCCAACCTACGACCACCTATGACGGCTCATTGTTTCCACGAAGAGTCATTACATTGGTCGTGGTTTACACTGCCACCTGGGCTCCTCAAACCATGAATCCAAACAACGGCTCATGGTTTCCAACCATGAGTCATTACATCCCTCGTCATGCAATTTTTTCCCAGTTTTCAGCAGTTTTAAATTTCTAACCGGGGGTCTACTCTTAGGCACTTTCGGGGTATTACAATATCTCCCCCTTGGGAACATTCGTCCGTGAATGTTGGCTAAACATACTGAAAAGATAGAGACGAAACCGATGTCCAAATATTAATCAATCACAGTTAAACACCAATGGAGTTTCTGACCCCAGACTAACCCTATACACCAAATATAATATCCGCATCTAACATGCATACCATGGCTCAAGGGGAGCCGAAGAACATGAAATCAATGTAGAACTAGACAAAACACCAAAAAGAATTCTTTCTCCTTTTTATCCGGCACAAAACTAATACAGACTGATCCTTCGTTCTCAAATCGCTTCTTGATACTAAGCTAACATTCACGATATCAAATCTAACTGAGGGTAGGGAATTCATAAGCACGAGTTATTCTCGACATTTAAAAACTGAGCACATACATGAGATAATCCGACTCTACCAAGTTAATAAACAACTTCTAAAGACTGAGTTTGATCTGACCACATAGGAAAACATGAATTAACACACAACTAACTCATAACATGAAAATGAGCATAAAGAACTCATAGGGAAAGACTGACATCACTGTCTGAAATGGTTACTTCTAAACCTCGGGGATCTACACATAGGAATAGACACACCTTCACTCCAACTGAATTTACAAGGGAAATTATCTGAATCCCGAAGAGATTGACATACTGCAATTGCTAAAGTTGGGACTTCTTATGATTATTCTCATGTCCAACTTATTCAACATATACACTATCTCCCCCTTAGCTTAAAGTCATCATTCTAAAGCTCCCGAATCTTTCTTCAGGTTAGGCTAAATTACTAATTCCTAACTCCTCTTTCACTTCTAACTTTCACTATGAGCCTTACACTAACAGCTATTCACGTCACACATCAACAATCACAATCACAATAGAGCTTTATATTCAATACTAAGGTTGACAACATCCAAAGGGGTAACACAAGATTCACAACATACCTGTGGCCACTACCGGCGCCTTGCCCTTATCCTGATGGGTTGCTACGGCATAGGAGCGGTTTTAACGATGCTCGCCACCTGGATTAAAGGATACACTCTACTAAAACGGGCGAGCTATCGAAGCTGCAGAAGAGGTGGCGGAGAATCTACTCTCACCTCGCTTAGCCGCTGTGCAATCTCGATGCATATGACCCGCCTTGCTGCACCAAAAACAAACATTTGAGCTAGCCAAGCATACTCCCAAGTGGTGCTTAACACAATGGGTACATAATCTCCCTCACACTGGGAGATACAGAAAGCACTGGCTGTCGAAGGTGCTGGGGCTGATGATTTCTGCTGGTAATATGAGCGATATCCACCACTCGACCTCTGTTGAGAGAACTCTAGATCTCCAGTCCTAGCTCTTTTTTTTCTCTCTCTCTCTCTCTCTCACCTGTTCTGCTTCTATCTGCTAAACAAATATCACCAAGCATGGGAAGTCTATGTCCTTGTGCAACATGGCAGCCCTGCATTCCTTGATAAGGAGTCTGACACTCCATTCACAAACCTGCTCACTCGGGCCCGCTGGCCGGCTATATACAGCACATATTTAGATAATCAAGTGAACTCCAACGCATACTCATGGACAGTCATGTCATTCTGTTTCAAGTTAATGAACTTTGCAGCCTTTGCCTCCCTCAACTACCGAGGGAAAAACCTGTCCAAAAACATTGTCATAAATTCATCCCAACCTATGGGACCCGCTCCAACTCCCCGACTGTCTCTTCACTAACAATACCAGATGTAAGCAACTCCTTTTAACTGGTAGGAGGCTAAGTCTGAGCTCTCATTTTCTGTCACTCCCATGATATGAGTAATTTTCTGAATCCCTTCCAAGAACTCATATGGGTCCTCATCCACTTTTGACCCAAAGAATTGGGGTGGGTTCATCCGAAAAAAATATCTTATCCTTTCCGCCGCTTCATTTCCGTTCTGAGGAGCACGGGCCACCGCCTACTGGTTAATATGAGCGGTCAGGGCCTGCGCCAACATATAAAAGGCTTCTCAGAACTCAACATGAGTAACATGATCATCCATTGGGTCTACCTGGGCTGGTGGTATCTGCTAGCGGCCGTTACCACGTCTCCTTCTATTCGCTTGTCTAGGAGGAATTATCTGCGAGCGCGTAAAGCACGAATTAGGGAAAGGAATTATTTAGAGCTTCATTATCTATGCACGATAAGGATCATGAAGAAAAGGGAACGTTCCTAAAACCTCTCATAGCCTCTTCGTCATAAGTGTGGCGCGCCTCACACCCATAAAGAAGACTCTATGTAACGCGGCTTTAGGACACTCTAAACCTTGGCTCTGATACCAAGTTTTTCACGATCCGAGTTCACACCCTAGTCGTAACACGGGACGAGGAACCCTGAAAGGCTCCAAGTCAACCCATGGCATAATCATAGCATAACACTTAACATAAAAGACGACTAACAACATGAATCAGCGGAAGCTAATAACAAGAATCTAATATAAACCATAAGAGTTATTTTAACAGAACTTAGATACAACGTTGAATCTATTTAAACAAGTCCGAAAGCCTTCTACTAAACTGGTGGGTTGCTGGAAAATCCCCCAGCTAACTCCCAAAGTTTGAAAACTGAAACATAATGAAATAAGATTATAAACCACGTCCACGGAGGATGAGGACTCACCACTAGCAACTGGGAGAGAGAGAAACGTATCTAACCACGAGGCTGAGTCGGAAAACCTAAATCTATATCATTAAACGATATAACACAAGAAGGGCGTGCGTTCAGTACTTGGAATGTACTGAGTATGCAGGAAGCACTAAACATACCAATATACAAAGAAGAAGTAATTTAACCACACATTAATAGTAATATAACTGAAAGGAGATATAACAATCTTATACGAGATATGCATATACATATTAACATAATCACTTATAGAGACATTCATTAACGTAAGATCAACTGGTGTGCAACATGTAACAAATGGAAATAATACAGAGGTGTGATGATGTGACTGATATTAAGAGGGTCCCTGACTATCCAAGGGAGAGTCCCTGACTGTCAAAGGGAGAATGATGCTCTGATATAGAGAGTCACTGACTGGCTAGGGATATTAGTCCCGACCAACTAAGGAAAATCATGCATGGCTAGTAGCTAGGGATGTGAGTCTAGGGAAACATTCTTGCTGATGAGAATCCCGAATGACAAGGGAAACATTCTTGCTAACAAGAATCCCAAATGACTAGGGAAATATTCTTGCTAACGAGAATCCCGACTGAGTAGGGAAACATTCTTACTAACGAGAATCTCGACTGATTAACGCTAATCTAAATTGCAACAGCTAATTAGAGACAAGAACCTTTTACTGATTTTCATTATACAACATTCTTTTTGACAAGATTGGGGCCACTTTCTAATAACAACAAGCCCAACAGTTGCAATATCATTCACATCATCGTGTAGCATAAGGTCGTGCATGATTAATAGATTCCACTCATACTTTGTCAAAGATGCATGGCTTCATTTATTTAGGTTTACAAATATTTCACACACTTGTCATAATCACTCCTTTCATGAACTCTTTAGCCACGGGCGTTTTAGATTCTAGGATTTTATAATTAAAAAATTAGTGAGAAAAACAATATAGAATCCGCCCAAGCTTCATAGTCCAACAATATAGATGCAATCTAGTCATGCCCGATCAATTAAATCTAAAACATGGTGTTTATACAAAATTTACTTCAATTACTCAAGCCCACAACTCCTACTCAACCCAACATGGTCATCAATATCATAATCAAGTCATTAGGGTTAATTATACAATATTTCCACACTTCCATCATGATCATGAATTTCTATGATAATCAAGGGAGAGATGAACAATTTTCATTCAATACTCAAATCAATTTAGGAAGAACATACTACACACATACATACTCAACCTATATTTCATAATTCAAGGTATCCCATCAATAAATAATCCAATTAAATTTATAATTGCAGTAGATGTTAGCATATAAGAAAAATAAGGAAGAATTTACCCTTTTACAAACCCCATATCATGCTTTTCTAGAATTATCGAAATCGGTATTTAATGAAAATATTTTTTGGCACAAGGATAGAAGAACACCTTAATGAAACCCTAGAATTTTTTAGAAGAGAGGAGGAAGAAGGAGAGTTGAGAAAATGAGGGTTTAGGAAAGAAAAGCCCTTAAAATTGTGCAAGGTAGAACCCAAAAAGACGTAGTTTTGAAGTTAAAAGAGTAGGAGTTTACAAAAATGCCCCTGAAGAAAACTTAAAATCTGGCCGAACTGGAACCCACAACACTCACCACGAGTCGTTGGTCCTTACCACGACTCGTGGTGACCTTCCGTTGGATGCACTGGACCTCTTCAATCTTTCATCTTCTAAAACAACAACCGACAAGATGGGTCGTCGTCACCTACAACGACCCGTTGTATCCTCCCGTTGGTTGCACTTCTCCCTTGACTGATGACCCAACCACGATTGACAGGATGGGTCGTTGTAACCTACAACGACCCGTTGTAACCTCACGTTGTTATCACTGGCCCTTCCTTCCCTTCCTACCAACGACCAATATAACAGACCATTACAACTTCCAACGGCCTGATGTTTCCATCCGTTGCTACCACCAGGAAACCCGAGATCCAACCCACGACCACCTGTGACAGCTCGTTGTTTCCCACGATGAGTCGTTACATCGGTCGTGGTTTACACTACCACCTGGGCTCCTCAAACCACGACTCCAAAAAATGGCTCGTGGTTTCCAACGACGAATCGTTACATCCCTCATCCTGTAATTTTTCTGCAGTTTTCAGCATTTTTAGATTTTTAACCCTCGAGTCTACTCTTACGCACTTCCGGGGTATTACAGTGATGGATGTTAAGGGTAAGACAAGAGATAATTCAAAGGCTAGAATGGACTTAAAAGAATACTGCAAAAGAAAGGAACTAAAGCTAAGAAAAAAACACAATAATAAATTGTTAAAGCCCAAGACGAGCTCTTCATTCACATTGGACAAAAAATATGACATTTGTGAGTGGGCTAAGAATTTGAGGCTGCCTTAGGGCTATGCTTCAAATTTGGGGAAGCGTGCAGATATGAACGATGAGAAGTTGTGTGGTATGAAAATTCATGATTGCATGTTTTCATGAAAACTTTGATTCCTATTGCATTTAACCGACTAAATGATAAGATATGGAAGCCAATCATAGAGGTAAGTTTGTTCTTGAACGATTTGTGTAGTAACACTTTGTTAGAGGATAACTTAGAAAGGATGGATGAGAATATTGTTCGGTCTGCATTATATGGGTATATAAATACACGCAAGTGCACGTGGTCGAACAAGTAGTAAAGTGGCTTAAGTAAGCCAAGTATCGATCCCACAGGGACTGGGATGAAATGCAATCTGCTCAAGTGTACTATATTTCGATTCTAAAATACAGACAACATTGTAACCAAAAGTTTAATATTTTGATTTATAATTTTTATACTAAATCTAAAATAACTATCTAATTTGAGTCTGAACTATGAATGAGAGCATGCTGAGGTTAAACGAACATGTAATGAAATTAATTATCGACATAATTTGGTTAGTCTTTTCCTCCGGTTGCTATCCAAGAACTATTGCCAAGAGATTAAAACTCTCGTATTTAACCTCACCTAAGAATCATGAACCATCCACCTACATTTCTGTGATTAAATGCAATTCATGTTCTAGCCATACAAACTCGGTTCCTAAATTGACTAATACGACTTTCAGGTATATTTCTATCCTGAAAGTAAATCAATTCCCAATTTTCCCAAACCAAGAAAAGATCATATCCTATTAATTCACAACTTTCCAATTTCTTGCTCTCTCAAGTGAAACCGGACTTTTTAGATATACATTAACGTAGGCCACACATTAATGCAGTACGAACAAGAATTAATAGAACAACCATGGAAGAAAAGATGAAAAACCAAAGAATCAATGATCACATTTCATTACAATTGTTCATAACCTCAACAAGAAGATGAATTAGCCACTCATTTGTGGATTAAATATCGTTAAATGAGTGTAAATCATACAAGCAATTGAATACAAGGAGAAGGAAAGAGAGAAAAACCCTGATAATTTCGTCCCCTCAACTGCATGTAACCCACGTTCTTGCTCCACCAAGTCAGAATATTGAAAAATGAACCTAAGTGTTCTATTTATACTAGTGGGAATTTTTCCCAGAATAACAAGCAACGTGTCACGGAGTGCATCGCGGAGCACTGCCTCCGTGACACGCTACGGACGCGGACCTTCACTGGAATTGGGGGTCCAGGAAATACAGCCCAACGTGGCACGGCGTGCAACGCGGAGCCAACCCACCGTGCCACGGACCTATCGCGAACCCACACTGGAATTGGACTGAAAATTCCCATCCAGGCAGAAGGCCTCTGCGATGGCAGCGTGACACGGCTCCATCGCGGAGCCCTTTATTTTATGCTGTCCAATGTCTTGTCCCTAGCTCGCATCCAAGTCCAACCCCGATATCCTCCAACATGCATTTTAGCTTCCCGAAATTACATTTTACCTGCAAAACAATGCTAATCATGTTGGTTGGTATAAATTCACATTTTATTACCAATTACATGAGAATGTATACACATTGATAGATAAACAAGGCTAAAATGGTACTTTTGAGTATCCCTTGGGCATATAAATTTGCCCAAGATCACTTACCCCACACTTAAATCCTTGTTCGTCCTCGAACAACAATTCTACACTTCATGCAATTTACATCCCAACCTCGCTACTTTGGTTCGACAATTTAGGCTACGGTCATACCGATTATTCAATACAGCAAATCATCAAGAAAACATGCATGGTCCTATCAATGTAATGACCTTCAATACATCAAGACCTCCTGGACTTAAGAATCGACTCTCGATATTGGCAAACTCATGCAAATCAGCTGATCAAGATATCCGACACGAAAATTAATCTCTCATCAAGAATGTGCCCTCACAACACAAGAGAATCTTCCCCTTTTTGCTCATATGCCTCACAAAATTTTAAGCAGGGGCATGTAAACACAATTTCGCTCTCTCTCCCAAAAGAATTCACATGCATCATGTCATGACCCATAAGCTTGCCCTTAGTGTATTACTCCACTAATATAAAGAAGTGCGATGTAAGATCATGTAGGACTTTAACTGGTTGTAATGGAAGCTACGGAACTAGTAAATATTGGGTTAGCCAATAATAGCCACTAGCATCCTTAAGCGCCTTTTCAACACATCCCATCAACTCATGGACATTGTTTCTTTTTTTTTATCATCCCATTATTGATGTTTTTCTTTAGTTTGGCCCATCGTATTAAGCACACTTGACACAACAACAAAGATTATTCATGCACCTTCATTATAGTTTATTTATAGCAAGTGCACCTTCAACCTTTTCTTTTCTTCTATCACTTTGCTTTTCTTTTCTTTTCACCATTCTCACTCTTTGACACTTCGGGAAAATTATCTTCTCTTCTTAAGCGCTTAAGAGTTTTGTATAGACTTTACGACTAATGAAAAGAAGGGATTAAGCTCGGTTTACACTTTTTGGACAAAAGAAAAAAATAATAGGCTAAAGGCTCAACGGGCTGACTAGGGTATACAATCAAGGTGGGTACGACAAGGAAAAATAGAAACTTTCGGTTAAAACAAAGAAATGTCTACATCCTTTCCTACAATACACCTCCTTCATTTCGTTTTGCACACACACCAGGCAAGTTCTAGACATTTCACAATAGCATGGAATAACAACACCTCACTTCACACTTTTTGCACATGCTCAATTCAAGATGTATTCACTGACTCTTCAATCAGCTAATTACAGGAATTCAAACATTAAGCCTCAATCACACTGAATCGAACTCTATGGCCTAGGTATCTTAACATATTTACAAAATTGCATGCTTTCATACGAATCACCTTTGCATTTTAAATATCATGTACAACACGCAACCAGAATTTCGCAACCATACAGTAACTACAGGTTTTGGGATGCAACCCACCAAAGAATAAAACTGAAAAATAATTGGAAAAAAAAACTACTCCTAACGACTCCATTTCCCTTAAGACGGTCGTCATCCATCCATCATAGGGAACGGTCACTAACTATGACTTCGGTTCAATGGGACCATTCTCGGTAAAAGAACCGAAAATATACGCCGAGAAACCCAAGAAGTAAAAAAAAATGTTGAAAATATCGATCATTTCGATAGAAAAATATGTACAAAATATTTTTAAAATATCGATCATTTCGATAACAAAAATATATACAAAATCAGCTAGCAACATTCAGCAACACACATCAATTTCACATAAATTTACAATACAGAACAACAACTTAACAATTCATAAATCACAGGGGACAACAAAATTTCACATGCACGACAACAGATTAGAGCATACATACATAACAGCACAGCCCAGCACCTAACTACTCCCACCCCACACTTAGCTCGAACACTGTCCCCAGTGTTCACAAAAATTAAAATAGCACAAAAATCGGGTGGTGGAACTCCCTGATCAATCAAAGTACTCCACTTCTTCGTCGGGTGCTGCTGCTTCATCTCCCATGTCTGAATCACCCCCGTCGTCATCATTAGACTCCACATCGGAGTCCTCCCGACGTGTCTCCTCGTCTGTGGGGACGTCATCATCCATGGGCTCTACAAATGCTGGCCCCACTCGGCATAGCGCCCTGGCGTTCTCGCCGAAGGGGTAGTCTAGCTCGAGCTGCCATAGCTCCTCCTCTGTCGCCGGCCTCCCGCCTATCCTCAGCTGGAGCATCTGCATCCCATACATGCGAGCCATATACTGATCATCACGAGCATGTTGCTCGCCAAGTGTAAGCACTGGCCCGTGGGTGGTGTCGGGTGCCTTAGTTTTAGTAACATCTAAGGCCCGCCGCTCCATCTGCGGGATATAGTCAAGGGCCTCTTCCTCGACATCTAGGCCCCTGAGGAAGGTGGTGAGTAGTCCACAAAAGCCATACCTGTGTCCCTGATGCAACCGGGCTCTCTTCATGGCGGAGATAATTACCGCCCCCACGTTGATCTCCATCCCTTTCATCAGAGCGTACACCAGGCATACACGATCCCGGGTTACATCTGTCATATGTACCCCCGGGATAAGGCAGGAACAGACAACCTTCAGCCATATTCTGGCTTCCCTGTTCATCTGTGAATAGGGCAAAGTCTGGTGGTAGCCCCTCTCTTTGTGTCTGCTCCATCTAGCTGTCGATCGGGTCCCACACAAGGTGCGTCTGATGTCCGCATACGGTGGGGTAATATTCAGCTGTCGGAGCACGTGGGCGTCTGTGTCCCGCGCCCCTATGATAGCATTGAGGTGGTGGGGCTCCAAGGTGACTATTTGCCCTCTGATTTTGATAGTGTGACTTCTGATAGTCGGGTTCCAGTTGGCATAGAATTCTCGAACCAAGTGTAGATTGCATTCCTTGGGCTCTTCAAAGATGAAATTGAGCCCAGCTGCCTCGATTCGGTGGACCATCCTAGGGAACTCCTGTGCCAATGGTTCCCGTGCTATGTGCTCCTCGGGGAAGTATTTGTTTTCTTTGTGCTTTGCGTACCACTTCTTCCCCTCATCCATCACCCATCTTGTTCCGTATTGGCGGTGTTGGCCGCGTAGAACTGCTGGTGCTGCTGGGACTGTTGTGCCCAGTCTGATTCGCTTCCTTCCGGCGCCCGAAGTTGATGCGCCTTTCCCTTTCTCTTGCCTGCTTGCCATTTTACCTGTCAACCCAAGTAGACAAGATCAATGTTAAGCCAACGGATATTCACTTCGACTAAGGTCGGGTTAAGCTAGGTTACCCCACACTTAGTCCTTAGCTACAGTTACAACATACCGGCAAGATTATCTTTATTTACACAAATAAACAACCAACTTATACAGACATGCTTAATGCGTTCGAAGAATTCGACGGTATATCTTCTGTGTACTACTCAGACTTCGTACAGCTAATCACAATCACTACCATCGCTGACATTTTATCCATCGCACTTAGCAAGGGAAAATGAAGAAACGAAAACAACAATAAAAAATTTATCTACACGAACCTATACAACCAACCCAATTCTTGCAAAATTTCAATATTCCTCTAACCCGAGAATCCATCGGTCTTTTATCATCCTAACAATTAGCACACCGACTCATCCCATTCAACATGTACATCCCGGCATGAATTTCACAAGTTCACTACATTTTTCACTTCACATTCAAAAACAAGCCCTAGAAATGATATTATCAAGAAAATTCGATTAATTTATGCAATTAACGAGTTCAAGCAATCATAACGACATTTCGAACATTCATCAACAACAATTCAATTGAATTCATGATTAATTTCTACTTAGGGCAAACTTAGCTCACCTCACATGCTCAATATCGAAGAAAATCGACAAGAAATGAGATGGAAATCGAAGAACATACCTTGAAGTTGAAGAATTTACGCAAACTTGATGATTTTCTTAGCCTACTCCGTGTCACGATGAAGGGGGATGGGTTTTGGGGAGTTTGGTCACGGAGTGATTGAAAAATAAGGGAAAAGGAGGTTTTTTCGGGGTTAAAAAGTAGTAAAATAGTGCGGGTCACCCGGCGACCCAGTGTGACCCGTTGCGATATACACGGCAACGTGTCACGGAGTGCATCGTGGTGCACTGCCTCTGTGACACGGAGCCGTCGCGAGCCTGTTCTGGAAATTTTTAAAAAATCCGGATTATACCTCAACGTGTCACGGAGGGTAACGCGGAGGTCCACCTCCGTGACATGGAGCTATCGCCCCAGCTCACTGTTTTGCCACTTTTTGTTAATTTTTATACCTCGAATTTTTCTTTGCGATTCCGTGCATATTTTCGTCCGTTTGACCTGAAATTCATCTCACTATACAAAATTGGTTAGAATTATAGGTTTCACTCTAAATAAAAATAAAAATAAAAACAAAAACTAAAATTTTGTAGTAAATCAAGAAAAAGAAAAAGAAAAATCTGTTTACACTTTACAAAAAGAAAGAAAGAAAAAAAAATTTTCACGGGTTGCCTCCCGTGCAGCGCCTGGTTTACCGTCGCGGCTCGACGTCGTTAAGCTCAGTTGTCCTCTAGGGTGATGGACGATTTCTCTTGATCACCATCCTCCCCCCGGTAGTGCTTACACCGATCCGGTGGTTTTCCCATTAACTCTCATGAATCCTTAATCTGCTCATCATTGCCTTGATCAATCACATTGATCACCGAGAGTTCTTCGTGCACCATCGGGAGCTTGGGTGCCTTGTACACATCGAACACCTCTACCTTGTCGTGTGCTCGCATTGTTATCTGCCCTGCAGCTACGTCAATTAGTGCTTTCCCGGTTGCCAAGAAAGGACGTCCCAAAATAAATGGGACTTCTGCGTCTGGTTCAAAATCCAGCACGACAAAATCTACCGGGAAAATCAGGGAGCCAACTTGCACCAGAACATCCTCCACAATGCCATCAGGTCTGGCTAAGGATCGATCCGCCAATTGCAAGATTACTGTTGTGGGTCTAGGACTCCCTAGACCCAACTTTCTGAATACCGATGACGGCATCAAATTTATGCTCGCTCCCAAATCACACAACCCACGAGCTCGGATGCTCTGCCCAATAGTAATCAGTATAGTAAAGCTCCTAGGGTCTTTGAGCTTTGTGGGCAGTCTGTTTTGAATCCGGGAAGTGCACTCCTCCGTTAGAGCCACCGTAGCATACTCAGTCAACCGACTTTTGTTTGCCACGATGTCCTTTATATACTTAGCATATTTCGGCACTCCCTGCAAAACATCAACAAGAGGTAAGTTAATATGTACCTGTTTCAGCACCTCCATGAATTTCTTGAAACACGCCTCCTCCTTGTGTTTCTTTAATCGTTGAGGGAACGGGGGTGGTGGTCTTTCTGATTCAGCTTCCTTATTCTTCCCCCTTTCAGTAATTTGCTCCCTCTCAACTTCTGCTGCTCCCGATTGTTGAGGTGGTCTTTCTGGTTCCACCTCTTTCAACTGCAAACCACTCCTTGTGGTCACTGCATTCACCTGCTTGGGATTGGGATCTGTGTCGCTCGGAAGTCCTCCTCTAGGCCTTGTGTTTTGGGCTCCAGCAAATTGCCCAAATTGATATTCAAGTGCCTTGGTAGCTAACTGGTTGTTTTTCACTTCAGCTGTCAATTTCACATAGTCAGCCTGCAATTGAGCTTGGTTAGCTATCATGGTCTTGAACATCTCCTCAATGTTGGGTGATGGTGGTGGAGGAGGTGCATTGTTGTTTCTGAATTGTGCTTGATAATTCTGCTGCCCTCCTTGGTTCCTTTGCACACCCTAACCCGAACTTTGTCCTTGATGGTTGTTGCTACCCCAGGAGAAATTAGGGTGATTCCTCCAATTGGAATTGTAGCTATTACCATACTGTTGGTGGTTCCTTTGCACATTTCCCACAAAGTTTACCGAGTCAGGATTAGCTCCACAACACTCAGCTAAGTGCTCACTGCTTCCACACACTTCACACCACATCTGCTGCACTGCATTAATTGGGGCTTGAGGCTGGTTCATTGTCATGTTGCTGAAGTGGGTGTTAAGTTGATTTTGTAATGCAGCTATCTGTGCAGCAATAGCTGTAAACCCATCCACTTCTAGCACTCCTGCTGCTTTCCTTGTCCCGCCTCTTGACGAATCAGCATTCCATTCCGGATTGCCCTGCGAAATACGGTTCAACAAGGTATACAGCTCCTCATAAGTTTTCTCCAGCGCTTGTCCTCCAGCTGCTGAGTCTAGCAATATTTTTGTGTGGGGTTCCAAACCCTCTATAAAAGTGTGCACCAGCACATCATTGGACTGATGATGATGAGGACAATCCCGTAACATGGACTTGAATCTTTCCCAGGCCTGATATAAATTCTCTCCCTCTCTCTGTTTGAAACTTAGAATTTGACTTCTAAGTCTTGCTGTTTTACCAGAGGGAAAAAATCGTATCAAGAATTTCCTTGCAAGATCATCCCACGTAGAAATAAAATTCGGTGGCTCAGCTTTCAACCACCTCTTGGCTTCTCCCAATAGAGAAAATGGGAACAATGTAAGCCGGACATAATCTAACGACACTCCAGCGGGGATGTAAGTGTCACTTATCTCCAAAATATTTTGGAGATGCTGCTGTGGATCTTCATGAGGGAGACCGGTAAACTTCCCGCTAGTGTGCAGCAATTGCACCATATTCTGCTTAAGTTCAAACCTCCCTCCTGGCTCAGGTTTGCGGATGCTAGATGTGACATTATTAGCATGTGGGATTGCCACCTCGCGAACCGGCCGAGCTGCTACTTCTTCGGGCACTAACACTGCCCGGACTACCGGTGGATTCTGTTGTTGCTCCATGATCGTCTGTCTGAGCAACTGCAGCTTTCTTTGTAGAGCTTCTCTCCTTTTACTGTGAAATATTCTTTCTGGCTCTATATACGAGTCCACCAGCTCCTTGTCTCTTGCCAGTGTTCAACAGAAATTAAATCTGCAAAATACAGGCTAAGACCAAGTTGTCAACACTAAAAAAATAAAAATACAGTAAATTAACACTTAAAACAAATTCACCAATCGCCAAGTCCCCAGCAACGGCGCCAAAAACTTGTTCGGTCTGCGTTATATGGGTATATAACTACACGCAAGTGCACGTGGTTGAACAAGTAGTAAAGTGGCTTAAGTAAGCCAAGTATCGATCCCACAGGGACTAGGATGAAGTGCAATCTGCTCAAGTGTACTATATTTCGATTCTAAAAATGCAGACAACAGTGTAACCAAAAGTTTAATATTTTGATTTATAATTTTTATGCTAAATCTAAAATAACTATCTAATTTGAGTCTGAACTATGAATGAGAGCATGCTGAGGTTAAACGAACATGTAATGAAATTAATTATCAACATAATTTGGTTAGTCTTTTCCTCCGGTTGCTATCCAAGAACTATTGCCAAGAGATTAAAACTCTCGTATTTAACCTCACCTAAGAATCATGAACCATCCACCTACATTTCTGTGATTAAATGCAATTCATGTTCTAGCCATACAAACCCGGTTCCTAAATTGACTAATACGACTTTCAGGTATATTTCTATCCTAAAATTAAATTAATTCCCAATTTTCCCAAACCAAGAAAAGATCATATCCTATTAATTCACAACTTTCCAATTTCTTGCTCTCTCGAGTGAAATCGGACTTTTTAGATATACATTAACGTAGGCCACACATTAATGCAGTAAGAACAAGAATTAATAGAACAACCATGGAAGAAAAGATGAAAAACCAAAGAATCAATGATCACATTTCATTACAATTGTTCATAACCTCAACAAGAAGATGAATTAGCTACTCATTTGTGGATTAAACATCGTTAAATGAGTGTAAATCATACAAGCAATTGAATACAAGGAGAAGGAAAGAGAGAAAAACCCTGATAATTTCGTCCCCTCAACTGCCTGTAACCCACGTTCTTGCTCCACCAAGTCAGAATATTGAAAAATGAACCTAAGTGTTCTATTTATACTAGTGGGAATTTTTTCTGGAATAACAAGCAACGTGTCACGGAGTGCATCGTGGATGCACTGCCTCCGTGACACGCTACGGACGCGGACCTTCACTGGAACTGGGGGTCCAGGAAATACAGCCCAACGTGGCACGGCGTGCAACGCGGAGCCAAGCCACCGTGCCACGGACCTATCGCGAACCCACACTGGAATTGGGATGAAAATTCCTATCCAGGCAGAAGGCCTCCGCGATGGCAGCGTGACACGGCTCCATCGCGGAGCCCCTTTATTTTATGTTGTCCAATGTCTTGTCCCTAGCTCGCATCCAAGTCCAACCCCGATATCCTCCAACATGCATTTTAGCTTCCCGAAATTACATTTTACCTGCAAAATAATGCTAATCATGTTGGTTAGTATAAATTCACATTTTATTACCAATTACATGAGAATGTATACACATTGATAGATAAACAAGGCTAAAATGGTACTTTTGAGTATCACTTGGGCATATAAATTTGCCCAAGATCAAATATTCCTGTGGTTACTACTAAGTTGGAAAAGATCTTTCCGTGCAGATTCTTTAATGTGATGGAACATTTACCGATTCACCTCATATATGAGGCGCATCTTGGAGGCCCAGTTCAATACAGATGGATGTATCCATTCGAAAGTTACTAAAACTATGACTTTGTACACAATGAATTAATTTTGTTTAAGTTGGTTTAACCAAATTACTAACATCAAAATTTTATACAGAACTATTGGCGAGTGCAAAAGAACTGTGAAGCAGAGGTCTAAGATTGAAAGATCTATTTGTGAAGCTTATCTTGCAAGAGAAACTATTCATTTTTGTTCTTACTATTTCAAGCAGCAAGTGCCAACTTTAAGAAATAGGCTACCCGCAATGACGACGGTGATATTGATCCTAGCCACCCGCTGATTTCAATTTTTAATCAACCGGGTTGGAGTTCTAAAAAACAAACCAGACGAGGTTTGAGTAGTATGGAAATGCAATGTATTGTGATACACGTTTTGCTTAATCGCCTCGAGATACAACCATATCTTGAGTAAGTTCTAAATGATGTTATTGAATAATATTATTTAAATACTAAGGCTTAAACTAATTTAAAAACTAATATTATTGAACAGTTACTTTGTAGAACAGCGTGGTAATAATGCCATATATACGAGGTTCTCTGATTGACTGAAAGACTATTGAAGTATTCGATATCATGTTAACAATACAAGTACAACATAATCATTTGTTTAAATAATTTTTTTAAAACACTATGTAGGTTCATGATGAAAATAGCAATATCGAACATTTGTATATTGTGAGTGATGTTTCACACGGGCCTGATAGTCAAATTCAGTTCATACATAAATATTGTATCAATGATTTCAAGTTTCAAACAGCGGAAACTTTTAAGTATAAGAAAATCAATAATAGCGAAGTGTGCGTTAAAAACAATGTAAACCATAATGGCCAAACTGTTGATTATTATGGTGTGATACAAGAGATAATGGAAGTTATGTATGTTGGATGGCCGAGGAAAAAGATAGTACTATTTCGGTATAAGTGGTTTGATCCATCGCACAGACGTACTAGGGTTAATCAACAGCATAATATAACTGAAATTAAGCACACCAGACAGTATGGCTGTTATGATCCTTTCATCATTGCACAAAATGCTAAGCAAGTGTATTATGCTCCATATCCTCTGCATAGACACAAGGCTGATTGGTGGGTGGTTATAAAGACTAAGCTCGTGGGTCGGACAGAGATTGATAATGTGTTGGATTTGCCGTACCAAAATAATTTGGAAGTTATTCATCAAACTGTGGATGCTGAGTCAAAACAAAGTTTAGAACATCCTGAACACATATTAGAAGAAGTAATGTTAAGGACGAATCAGATAATGAAAATGAACCAAGTGACGGAGAAGAATCAAATGATGACTATAAAAAAAGTGAGGAGAAAGAATGGGAGAATTATGGAAATGAAACGAGCGAGGAGGAAGAATGGGAGAATGATGCTTAGCAAGTAACTTAATTAATTCTTTTAAGTAATTATTATATCTAATACTTATATTATTTTTTTAATTATATATTATAATGTACACTTGTATGCAGATGTAGTCAGGTGATACTGATCGAGGTCAAACTAGTAGGGGTAGTAAATCGAGTAAGAGTAGTAGGAAAATACATAGGAGACCACTAGATTCTAATGCTGCTTCGGGTGACCTTTCATCTACTCCACATACACATTTTTCTCCACCTTTGTCCTATGTCCCCTATGGCACTGGGTATCCAACAGTGCCTCCGTTTCCTACTACTTCTCACACTTTCATGCCTACACCTGGTATTCGTCCACCATGGGAAAACTCGATGTATTCATCGTCCGGTACTCCTTCCCCTATTGGATTATCTCCTGACTTTTTCGGCATGCGGCTTAGAGATAGCAGCTCTGAGTCAGACTCACAAGGTGCTTTTAGTAATCCACCCTTGACCCAGTCATATAGATAACTAGCACGGGAATCGGCACCACCACCAGTGCTAGCACCAGTAGCTGGAGAGCCACAGTCAGGAGATACAGACAGTCTCGAAAGACTGGTGATCGTGCCTGATGAATCTGGGTAAGTTTGGTTTTATTTTTGATTTAGATTTATAACATTTAATCTTAATGTTATATTTATGACTTGGCATGTTTATTTTCATTTTTACAGGTTCCATCTGAAAAAAGAGGTCGAAAATGCTCTAAGGGAGAGTATTCGGAGGATATATGATCGACCTTATCCGAGTTGGATTGAAATACCATATCGGGTTCGACAAGGCATGTTTAATGAATTAAGGTATATAAATGAATTATTCTTCTTAGACCCATGATTATTATATATCATCTAACATTGTTGATTATTGATTACAGACATTGTGTACTTTACTTTCCTCTGCACGATAAGAAGATAGCACGAACTTCGAGAGGAAGGACAGTTCAAGGATATCAGATTGGTTTAGGAATGCAAGATTAAAGAACAAGAGGCTTGAATGGATGCTACCTCATCTTTTCAAGGAGCTTCAGAGATATTAAAGCACGCTTGAATTTAAGGCAAAGTATGAACAGGCGAAGAAGGTCAGGAGTGAGGGAAAGGTGGCTCGTTGCACACTGGGGGTGCAAAGAGCCAAGGGATGATAGCTAGAGAATTGGTAAGTAACTATTATATTCAATACTTATATAAATTTGATTAAATTTTATATATTATTTAATTTTGATTACATTTTATTTGCATGCCAAAAAATTGGATCGCGACCTGACTCAGGAGGAGCTATTTCTAGCTACCCAAGTAAAGAAGAAGAAGAATGAGTCTGATGCGGACACATGGATCGAACAAAGAGCTGAACAAGCCTATGTAAGTGTATACATCTTATATATAAAAAGTAATATGTTATGTTTAATTTGAACAACCATATTATACTAACTTTTTTTAATTATGTAGATGGATTATCAACGACTCTTGTTTGAGTACAGCCAGACTTAGGAAGGCCTAAGTGGGCTGACCCAGCCTCCACCGGATATCGCTACCCAGATTTGAACTGAAAAAGTGGCAGGGGGAGGCAAAAGGGGAGAGTCTACGGTCTAGGATCTAGAAACCCAGTTCGACAGATTCAGTCCGAACTGGAAGGTATTGGCTCTTCTAACCTGGACGAGGCGGTTGATGGTGTTTAGATTGCTACTATGTCGCAGAAGATCGAACAACTTACACATGCCTTGGCAGATGCCGAGGCAAGACGTATTGCAGAGAGTAGGACAATGTGTCATACTGTCAAGGCTCTCAAGGCACAAGTGAACAGCCTAGCTAGTGGAGTGTGGAGACGACGTGCCCGTTCTCCTCCTTCCTCGGATGACAAAGAGTTTTTGACAGATGATGAAAATATCAAAGAGATACCTTAGTTGTTAGGATTATTGTACTTTGAAAACAAACTTTGTATATATATTTTGATATTTTTAAACTTTATTTATAATTTTGGTAGATATTTAGTGTTGTTTTGATGTTTTAATTTGATAATTACTATGTTATTGATGTTCTTGTTGATTTAAAATTGTTTTGGCAACAATTAGTGCTGGATATTAGCTGAAATGAATTGAATTTTAATTTGACAGGTGGGAATGCAGAAATTGCAACTTTATGCGTTGGCGCATTTGCAGAAAACCGATGGACAGTATAGGTAAATCTGTTGGTTTTCTGCAAATACACCACCAGCAGAAACCCAGAAAACCGACGTAATAACCGACGGTGTACGTCGGTATGTTCTTAGTTTTGAAGAACATAACGACGGACATCGTCGGTAAATTTTAAAAATTTTAATTTAAAATTAATTAATAATTGAACATTATCGACGGTGTCCGTCGGTAATATTTTTTCTCCTGTCGGGTAACATTTAAAGAACCCATGAAATTAAAATTTACTGAACCAACGGACGTCTGTCGGTATTAACCGATGTTGTCCGTCGGTTTTTTGTTTCCAACGCGACATATTCTGACGACCCTTTGTCCGTCAGTTTTTCATCATTTTTAGCTAAAAAAACATACGTTGTCAGTCGGAAATGGCCCTCATTTTTTTTACCCATTTTTAGTAGTGTGTGTTTGATCTCTTACGAACTTCAACTACGAAGCAACATTCGAAATGGGCCAAATCTTTTTCAAATGGCTTCAAATTTTAATCAGAACTTTGAAATGACACCACCAACGAAACACAACTATCAACTTGTCAAAATTTTCAATAAATTCAACACTCATTTGTGAGTTTTCAAGCTTTTAAGAATTTCAACAATGGAGTTATAAATTTTTTTATTTAATTCACTTGACAATTAATATTTAAATTTATAATGATAAAAAATATCAAACTTATTTATAATATCTGTAGATCTAAATATAAAAATTATGAAAGAAGTAGAAAAAGAAAAAGTAAAAAGTGACAGGAGCAACAGAAATAAAATTAAATAGAAGAAGAAGAATAATGAAGAGAAAAAAGAGAGAGAGAGAGAGAATAGAAAACAAAAGGGAAAAAAATGAAGAAAAAGAAGGAAGGACAACAGAAAAAAAAAAGTAACCAAAAATAAATAAATAAAGAAGAATGAAGAAGAAGAAAAATAAGTTAACAAAAAGAGTAGATTAAAGAAATAATAAATTGAAATATGAGCTATAATTGATAATTATTTTATTCAAATTAGCATAATTCTTTTTCAAATAAAAATTATCAAAACTCATTTGACTCATATATTCTATTCCACTAGTATTAGTCCCCATTTGATCCATATGACCTCAATTGATTGGCTATACAGAGGGATTAACACTTACGTGAATTCACGATAGAAAAAATATTTTTGGATTATGACAGGAAAAGTCTCACAATGAATAATATCATGTAACTAAAATCTTAATAGATAAATTTAAAAATCAAAAAATATTTAACAATGACATATTTGCTAGCAACTTAATAAAATTAAAAACACATAATAAAAATAGAAATTATTTAAAATATGGAGTAGTAAATTCTACAACAACATAATAAAAAGACTTCTCTTACGTATTGAACACCAAATGAGAAACTAATTAAAATATCACAGTGAAAAAAATGTACAGAAAGGAAAACTGAGATAACGTAGGATATCAATAATTCAAAAAATAAAATAAATTTATTTATACTATATTAAAAATGTGAAAGCCCTTAAAAATATTGATTGAACTTTTTGTCCATTATTAAAAGATATCGCAACATACAGAAAAATAATTTACTATTTTAAATAATTATTATTTAAAATTATTTTCTTCACCTTATTTTGACATATTAGATTTTCTATTTGTAGCATAAACTTTGTATATAGTATAAATATAAAAATAAATAAAAATTTATACTAAGTATTTTTTCCTTTTCGACTCACAAATTTTTTCTATATTATATTATTATATTAGTTTTCTATTTGTAACGTAACTCTAATCTAAACCTTAAATAATAATAATAAATATAAATAAAAAAATCTTCCACTAAAATTTTTCACTTCCTTTTTTATTTGAAATATTTTCTTTTTCCTCTTTTGATGTACACGTTTTTTTCTTTTTGATATTTTTGTCTCCTTCTGCATACATGAAATTTTTTAGTTTTTTTTTTTATAATTTTTATCTCTTTTAATCTTAATGTCCTAATATTTTTATATTTATAAATTCTTTCGCTTCTATTAAAAGCTTATAATTATATAATTTAATTTATCAATTCTTCTACATCAGTAGTCTCTAACTTGATATATTTTTGTGTTAATCTATATTATTTTATTTTATTTTCATGTTTATGAATTTTTTTTATGTTGTAGATTCTATACCAGTTTAAGTTGTTCATATTCAAAATAATTTAACTTAGATGGTCTCCTTTAGTTGAGTCTAATATTGATACTATGTTATCTCCTTTAATTTAATTGAGTCTTATATTGATATTATGTAATTTAAATTTTGTCCTATTTGTAACTAGCATATTTCATCTACTCATACATTCACAAGTTTCATCTATTCAGGTAAAGTAATCACTTCATCTCATAAAATAAATTTTTTTATAAAATTATAAATTATTATAATTATAACTCTCGTGCGCAATTTATTTTAAATAATCTTGCAATGAAATCTGAAAAGCATTTCATGAAAGAAATTGTCAATAAACAACTTAAGGCAATATAATTCTCATTAGATAATAAAAGTCTTAGTAATTGGAGCTCGATTAGTAAAAGAGTATAAAAGGGAAATAAAGGAAGACACATGAATGACTATAACATTAGTTGACGGAGAGGTAATAATTCTTTTTCCTATTATATTTTATATTTTTATATATATGTTTGAGTTTTTATACATTTTTATTATATTTTATATTTTTATATATATGTCTTTTTATTAGTAAAGTTTAATTTTTTGCAGTGCACAAAAATTCATGCTATATTTTTTTAATAATTATATTGAAAAGTGAAAAAGATATCTATAAAAAGACAAGATCTCTTACATCATAAACAGACGCATTAATTGTGTTAATCCTAATTTTGAATAGTAAATAAAAAAATTGGCATTAGATTCAAAGATAACACTATAGTTTAGGAATTCAACAGTCACTTTTCTACTGTTATTTCTTCAAACAATTTTATTTCATTTGAAGATGCAATACAATTTTCTGATGGAATAATCTTTGGTAAGTTCTTTAGATTTCATCAACTAATCAAACATTCAATATATGCATAATATTTTACTCATATTTACTTAATAAAATATTTTTTATAGATATAAGCGTGAAGATCCTTAAAAATACTGATTGAACTTCTTGCCCTTTATTAAAACATTAGTGAATTTATCCGCGCTTCACGTGATCAATTAAGTAAAATTAAAATATAATTATATAATAATTATTATTAGTTTTAATTAAAATATTAATTTTTACTTATTGATCAATTTATCTTTTCTCTGTTCTTCAATTGCAGTACTATTATTGTTCTAATTATATTTTCATGGTAGATAAGAAATAAGAAATAAAATTCAATATCAAATAAATGATCCTCCTTAATTTTGACTATATTACAAGAATCATATGTCACTGATGTGGCAAATGCGCAAAGTTTTAATCTATGCATCTTAATATTTTATTAAAGTGTTTAATAAAGAAATTATTCAATAATTTTAAAAATTTAATTAAGAAAAATCAAAAATAAATAAAAGGACTCTTATTTAATAGTATTCTCGTTATCTTCTTGGCTTTTTAAATTTTTTTGGGTTAATTTTCTTAGTTATCTGCTCTTTTTCTTTCTTCTATTTTTCCACTTAAATAATATTCTTATGTAATTCTATCCTTCACCTATTTATTTTTTTTAATTTTTTTACTTTTATTCATTTAACACGTCCAAAAAAATCAGTTATTATTATCCTCCTTCTTTAAAATAATGAAATAAGTTTGTCTTTCTCCTTCTATTAATTTTATTAAAATAATTTAAAAATAATGTTTTTTCTTAATTAGCTTTTCATATATTTTTTATTACATAATATATTAAACATCAAGAAATAACTTCATAAATAATTCTATTTATAATTGGTTATCTTCTTTATTTCCCATATTTTTAGTATATAAAAAACACGTGCTGATAAGGTATATAAACCAATGTAAACTTTTTTTAAAAAAATACTTTTTGATAAACACTTATTATCAATGATTGCTCTTATAATTTTGTACATTTTTTTCATATCTATCTTATTTTTATGTATATTATTTAATTTGTATCATCTTTATAAATAACAATAAATTATACATATATAGCATAATAAATTTAGAGAGCTCAGAAAATTAAAATTCTGTCATCCTCCTTGTCCATCCAATAAAAATAATCGTGAAATAATTTATGGAGTTTAATTAGCACCAATTATATATAGTTATAGATTTAATTGCTCTTTCAACCAAATATTATATTCTTTTTATTGTTAAAGGATTCACGATCTAACAATCTATTATATTAAATTAGGCGTATATAATTCTTTTTTAAGATATAATTTATATATTCATACCATAAGTTTATAATTGTTTACAAATTTATTTCTTTTTTCGTATATAGATTAAACAAAATTTCTATTATTGTGATTTTATTGTATCATAAACTTGTATCTTAAATAATTGTGTCACGCCCCACCTTGGGGGGTATGACAGGCACCTGGTGCCTTACTAAGACCCGACCTGCTGAACTGTTAAGCCTGGGCGCATCTGGCGCCTGGCTGGCTCTAACTCAGATTTCTGAAAACAAAGGGCTATATAACGGCTGTAAATACAGCCCCCGGCCCATTGGCCTATAGCCTTCTGTACCTGTATTACAGCTGACCAGAAACAAGGTAATTCAGGGGAACCTATGCGGGCCGACAAGGCCACCATGCTGTCTAGTTATCTGTAACTCAAGCATAACATACTGAAAAGCTACGGGACCGGCAAGGTCACCACTACTGGCAAACTATGGCCCCACACGGCCATTATAAAAGAAAGAAGGAGTAAAGGCAACTATACAACTGCTCGGCCCCACACGACCGGCTCATCTGACCACAGGGAATATATACAGACTGCAAGCCTCTAGGAAGGATAATAGAAATGATCGGGACAGGGCCCCGACCTACCCGTACTGTACAACAAAAGAAACTGAACTACACCTCTAGAAATTCAGTCTCCGGATGACAGGAGCTGAATACTCAACCGCTGATGGGGATCACGTGGTATCGCCTGCTCGGCTATGGGTACCTGCAGGCAAGTAATGCAGCGCCCCACTGGGCGTCAGTACCGCTGGTACTGAGTATGTAAAGCAAACTGAATACAGCTGAATACAAGTAATATAACTAAAAATTCTGAATAGTATGAGATAACTGAATCTGTAAGAACTGAAGGGATATCTGAAATCAATAACATAACTGTCAAAACTGAAACAAGAAGGAGTAGATAACTGTCTGATGGTGTAGATCGTACCTGTTCTTAATCATACTGAAGGGAGTAGGAATCATACCTGGAGACGTATCATTCTACTACTAATCTGCTCGTATCTACTGTAATATAACATAACATACATAACGTAACATGGCATACACAACCTTACCCGGCCCCCATAAGCCGGGAGGTACAATCAACACAGAATCTATACCCCTACCCCGGTCATCCCATCTCCTATACTGGCTGTAAGCATCCTGTCGGTCCCCTGGGTATGCACTTGGGCTCACTGAGCCCCTGACTATAACTGCATCTGAGTCCGGAGGACTCCTGAATCTGCACCCGGGCGTATCCGCTCGACTGGGGTGTGTAAGGCCGATCAAGGCATAAATATGGGGAAAAACTGGCATCCCATCTTCGTCCCCCGGCGGGACGGCATGCCACTCCGTAGAGTGACGTATCCTCGTCCTCTGGCGGATGAGTCGATACAGCTATTAACCCTGGGCGGTCATGGATGCTTGGTAATTCAACCCCAAACAATACAACGGTCTCAACTGGTAATACTATCTGTGTATCTCACATGCTGAGGCTACTAGGGGTAAAGTATCATATATATATTACATGCTGGGCTAATGATAGTAATCTGTACATATTTAATACGTGCTGAGGCAGGTAAAGATATATAAATATGAATATAGTCTCCTGCCGGGCTGTACTGGGCAAATGCTATATAAGATAATGTTTCTATTGAAAACTCTGCTGTTTACTAAGTTTCTGTATACACTATATGCTGGACTAGTGATAGGAATAAGTATATACTTAATACATGATGAGGCTGGAAGTACTATATATGTATGTACGAATATAATCTTTCTGCTAGACTACGCCGTATACTGACTTTCTATAGTTACATGGTTTACTAATCCTGCCATGCTTTCTGAACTTCATTTTAGTCTGCTATTCTATTTCTGAAGTGCTTTACGGGTATTGCATTACTATACGGGGCTTCAACTGAATACAACCATATCTCAACATGGCATATCACATTACATACTGAGTATACTGGGCAATCTCTAACACTTGCGTTAGAATCTGTATCATACTGATAGGTTTCATATACATTACAACCCAATGTTTCTCACATCGTACCAATATTCATAATAACGCGATACTCGACTTCTGAACATTCTACTGGTCCGTAATTTATTACACTATACTGATATTACTTAACTTGCCGAAGGAAACTAACTTTACATACCTTATCTTCGACTATTCGTCCGTCGGACGAGACTCGGCCGGTACTTCAACTATTTTCTCCCAACTGCATTCATAAATACGTCAATCAATACTAAATACAGCTTTATTGTAAAGAGCAACGTTACTTTCGATATAGTTTATAGCCTAAACTTAGGCTTATCGAAAGACGGTCGAAAACTCGCTATTTTTCAGCGGCCCAGAAGGGAGAAGTATTCACTTCTCAGCTAGGAACACATAGACATTAATTTAGAGCAATTCTACTTACTTTAGTTCGGCGGCTCGCCGATTTGTCGGCCGTATTTTGCGAAACTAACTCCGTAGAAATGCTCTTTGCTGCTAAATACCTTGGTATCTAGGATTAATTTGGGTTTGGGCAGCGTATGGCAGCGTAATTGGAAGAAAATATTTAATTTTCTTCGTCTTCCTCGGTTCACAGCGTTTCTGGAAATTTTATAAGTATTGAATGATTTCCAACCGAAGTGGGGGCTTTATATACTTGGGCCTGGACACGGGCAACGTGTCACGGAGCCATCGCGGAGGCCTCACCTCCGTGACACGCTGCCATCGCGGAGGGGCTCTGCCTCAGCTCCTCCCGCGATGGTTCGACAGGTTTCTCGTCCGATCTTTTCCCGGGCCTTTCCCTAGCACGTATGGCTTTCATATATGCTTAACCAACGTGGGAATAGGTCATCTAAGTGCCGGGAATTCTACGGTGTATAACATTCTCCCCCCCTTAGGAACATTCATCCTCGAATGTATACTGCTATCTAGAGGACTACTTATTCTAGTTTCTGGAAAAATTTTTGGCAGAGTTTCCCCTGTAATATGGACTATCGCAAAGACCTGAAACGCAGAAAAAGTCCAACACAGGCACTGCACACAATATTCTACAATCCACTGGACAACTAAATATCACTCCTTTCTTTATCATTTACAACATACATACCATAAAGTACTGTGTAAATAATGATACAGACATACCTGTCGTCTGACTAGGCCTGAAATAAGTGAGGGTATCTGGTTTTCATATCTTCTTCAGCCTCCCATGTCATTTCCTCCCGATTTATGTTACGCCACAATACCTTGACAGATGCAACATCTTTAGTTCTCAACCTGCGAATCTGTCTGTCTAAAATGGCTACGGGACCCTCTTCATATGCTAACTCTTCTGTGATCTGGACATCCTGAACTGGAACTACTGTAGAAGGGTCCCCTACGGACTTCCTTAACATAGAAACATGGAATACTGGGTGAACCGACGCTAACTCTGGAGGCAAGTTCAGCTCGTATGCCACGCGGCCTATTCTTCGCCGAACCTGATACGGCCCAATGAATCTTGGGCTAAGCTTGCCCTTCTTGCCAAACCTCATTACCCCTTTCATCGGGGACACTTTCAGATATACCTAGTCGTTTACCGAAAATTCTAGATTTCTGCGTCGTCTATCTGCATATGACTTCTGACGGCTCTAAGCGGTCAGTAAACGTTCTCGGATAAGCTTTATCTTTTCCTCGGACTGCCGAACAATGTCTGGGCCAATTAATGCTGATTCTCCTATTTCAAACCAGCCCACTGGCGATCTACATTTTCGCCCGTACAATGCCTCGAAAGGCGCCATCTGAATAGCTGAATGGTAGCTGTTATTATAAGCAAATTCAATTAACGAAAGATGTTCATCCCAGCTACCCCCAAAATCTAACACACACGCTCGTAGCATATCTTCGAGCGTCTGGATAGTACGTTCAGCCTGCCCGTCTGTTTGAGGATGGAATGCTGTGCTCAAATTAATCTGCATCCCCAAACCTTTCTGAAACGACTGCCAGAATCTAGCTGTAAACTGTGCTCCCCTGTCTGAAATGATAGATACCGGCACCCCATGTAATCTAACTACTTCTCTGATATATAATTTGGCATAATCCTCAGCTGAGAAGGTAGCCCTTACTGGCAGGAAATGAGCTGATTTTGTCAGCCTGTCAACTATTACCCAAATGAAATCATTTCCGCGTCTAGTACGGGGTAACCCTGTTACAAAATCCATGTTTATTGCTTCCCATTTCCACGTGGGTATCGTTATCTCTTGCGTCAAACCGCCCGGTTTCTGGTGCTCTGCTTTCACCTGCTGACAATTAGCACACCTAGATACAAATTCAGCTATCTCAGTTTTCATACCTGGCCACCAGTAGACGTCTCTGATGTCGTGGTACATTTTCGTCGCCCCTGGGTGAAGGGAATAGCGAGCGTAGTGTACCTCATGCATGATCTGCCCATGAAGTCCTGCGACATTCGGGACACAAAGGCGGCCCTTACAATGTAGCACATCATCCTCGGTTATCTGAAAATCTGGCTCCTTACCCTTCTGAACTCTATCTCTGAGCTGGACTAAATCGGAGTCCTCATACTATCGTTCTTTTACCTCTGCAACTAATGACGACACTGCAGAATTCTGAATTACGGCCTCATTATTTTCTATCTCCATTACTCGAACGGCTAGCCCAGCTAACTGATGAATTTCCTTAGCTAATTTCTGTTTCTCGGGTCGCAAATACGCCAAACTCCCCATTGACTTACGACTCAGGGCATCTGCCACCACATTAGCTTTTCCGGGGTGGTACAAAATATTCACATCATAGTCTTTCAACAACTCTAACCAGCGGCGTAGCCGCACATTCAACTCCCTCTGGGTGAAAATGTACTGTAAACTTTTATGATCTATATAAATATCAACATGGACGCCGTACAGATAATGCCTCCACATCTTCAAGGCATGAATTACTGCGGCCAATTCCAAGTCATGGGTAGGGTAATTCTTTTCGTGTTTTCTTAGCTGTCTGGAGGCATATGCAATTACTTTACCATGCTGCATCAACACACAACCCAATCCGACACCTGACGCGTCACAATAAACTGAATACCCTTCTGTGCCTTCCGGCAGCACTAGTACTGGGGCGGAGGTTAATCTGTCTTTTAGTTCCTGGAAACTCTGCTCGCATGCCTCCGTCCACTGGAACTTTGCTGCCTTCTGTGTCAATTTAGTTAAAGGTGCTGCAATGGTTGAGAATCCCTCAACGAATCTCCGATAATACCCTGCTAACCCCAGAAAACTACGAACTTCAGTCGGGGTGGTAGGCCTAGGCCATGACTTAACTGCTTCTATCTTCTGCTTATCTACCTGTATACCAGCGTCTGAGACAATATGCCCTAAAAAGGCCACTGAGTTAAGCCAGAATTCACACTTTGAAAACTTAGCATACAACTGGCGGTCCCTGAGAATCTGGAGTACTGTCCACAAATGAGTCCGGTGATCTGCTTCAGAGCGAGAATACACCAGAATGTCATCAATGAATACTATCACGAACAAGTCCAGGAAAGGTCTGAAAATACTGTTCATCAGGTCCATAAAAACTGCTGGGGCGTTCGTTAGCCCGAAGGACATAACCAGAAATTCAAAATGCCCATATCGGGTCCTGAATGTTGTCTTAGGAATATCTCTTTCACGTACTCGGACCTGGTGGTATCCGGACCGCAAGTCAATCTTAGAAAAGTATCTGGCTCCCTGCAACTAATCAAATAAGTCATCAATTCTGGGGAGCGGATACTTGTTCTTTACTGTAACTTTGTTTAGCTGCCGATAATCTATGCACATTCGGAGCGAGCCATCTTTCTTTCTCACAAACAAGACTAGCGCACCCCATGGGGAAGTACTCGGCCTGATAAAACCTTTATCTAACAAGTCTTTCAACTGCTCCTTTAATTCTCTGAGTTCTGCAGGAGCCATACGATAAGGAGGTATTGATATTGGCTGAGTGCCTGGTAGCAAGTCGATAGCAAAGTCTATTTCCCTTTCTGGGGGAATACCAGGTAACTCATCAGGAAATACATCTGGGAATTCATTTACCACTGGGACAGACTGGAGTGTCGGAGATTCTGCTCGGACATCCTGAACTCTGACAAGATGGTAAATGCACCCCTTAGATATCAACTTCCTCGCCTGAAGGTAGGAAATAAACCTACCTTTTGGCGTCACGGTGCTGCCCTTCCACTCCCGTACTGCTTCCCCCGGGAAGTGGAATCAAACTGTTTTGGTCCAACATTCAACATTGGCAAAGCATGGCACTAACCAGTCCATACCCATTATGGCATCGAAATCTATCATTTCTAACTCGACCAGATCTACTGTGGTTTGGCGGTCAACAATCTCTACTGTACACCCGCGGTAGATTCGACTAGCTGTGATAGAGTCACCGACGGGCGTAGATACTAAGAAGGGCTGCCGTAATGATTCTGGTACAATACTAAACTTCCGTGCCACAAATGGAGTAATATAGGGCAAAGTAGACCCTGGATCAATTAACACATAAGCAGGGTGTGAACAGATAGTTAGCATACCTATCACAACATCAGGCGACGCTTCTGAATCTTGCCTCCCTGGTAAGGCATATGTATGGCTTGGGCCCGCACCTGTACTGGAGGCCCCTGATCTGCCCCGACCCCTGCCTGCTGAAACTGAGGGCCTGCGCCCAGTCGAAGATGCTGTAGCTCGTGATCCTGTTGATGCCCTATCCTGTCTATCCCGGTCCTCTCGACCCCTGGCTGGGCAATCTTTCGTCAAATGGCCTTCTTGGCCACAATTATAACATGCGGTGGAGCCATATCTGCATGCTCCAGGATGGCGTCGACTGCATATAGGGCAAAGTGGTAGGGGATACCTGCTCTGCTCTGCCCTCCTCTGTGATGGTGAATCTGCCATCTGCGAGCCTCTACCAGTCCCTGACTGTCCCCTGCGGCCGGATCTACCCCCCTGTGACTGTGGCGGAGGTGGGGGCCTGGGCGGCCTGTCTGACATTCGGGGCCTGGGTCCTCCCCGGGCCTCTCCCTGTAATTCAACTGGCCTGTCTCGGCGACACTATTCCTGATTAACCCTTCTGACCTCTCGTTGCCGCTGTCTGATGCCCTCAATATTCTGAGCAAATGCCTGAATGCGAGCAATATCCATGTCCTCTCGCAGTGTAGCTGTGGTACAAATCTCAACATATTCTGGATTCAAGCCCGTAATGAAACGATGCACTCTGGATGCCATGGTATCAACGAAGGCCGGTGCATATCGGGCTAGAGAATCAAACTGCAAAGAATATTCCCGAACACTCATGGCCCCCTGTTCTAGATGTAGAAACTGGTCTACCCGGGCCTGTCGAATCTCCCGCGGCAGATAATGATCTAGAAAGGCTCCTGAAAAGCTGGACCAGGTGGGAGGGGAAACATCTCTCCCTCGGGACCTTTCCCAGCTTTCGTACCATAACACCGCAATATCCCGTAACCGGAATGCGGCCAACTCAACTGACTCGGTAGACGTGGCATGCATAACCCTGAAGATTCTCTGCATCTGATCCAGAAAATCTTGGGGGTCCTCTATTCGGTCCGTACCTGTGAACTGTGGGGGATTCAGGGCTAAGAATTCTCGGACCCTCGAACTACCGGGCCCTCCTGATGATTCTGCAGCTGTAGATGGCATTGGCTGACGCTGAGCAGCCATCATCTGTGCTAACAAAACTACAGCACTCCTAACCTCCTGAACAGAAGGAGTCAATATAGGGGCTGCTGAAGGTAATGTCGCCCCAAGTGACTCCTGACGTGGTGGAGACTGCTGAGGAGGCTGAGATGATGCCTCTGTAGTGCCCTCTGGTTGGGCTATCTCCAAAGGAGGGTGAGGCATCCTGCTGGTTCCTTCCCCTGCTGCAACATCTAAGTTCCGACCTGTGATAGGATGGCGCTGGTCTGACATTATCTGTAACCAAAGAGTATGGTAAGATTTTTAGGGACTCAACCCTAAACTGTACCGCTCTACAACACGACTGAATAAGAATAAAAGACAACCATCCTATCATGCCTTGCAGCCTCCTATCCATAGTATGTGGTGCACAAAACATCCATGGACAAGACTCTGCTTAGCACGGCTTGTAGACTCCCTAGGATACGACCTGCTTTGATACCAAGTTTGTCACGCCCCACCTTGGGGGGTATGACTGGCACCTGGTGCCCTCTTAAGACCCGACCTGCTGAACTGTTAAGCCTGGGCGCATCTGGCGCCTGGCTGGCTCTAACTCAAATTTCTGGAAACAAAGGGCTATATAACGGCTGTAAATACAGCCCCCGGCCCATTGGCCTATAGCCTTCTGTACCTGTATTACAGCTGACCAGAAACAAGGTAATTCAGGGGAACCTATGCGGGCCGACAAGGCCACCATGCTGTCTAGTTATCTGTAACTCAAGTATAACATACTGAAAAGCTACGTGACCGGCAAGGTCACCATTACTGGCAAACTATGGCCCCACACGGCCATTACAAAAGAAAGAAGGAGTAAAGGCAACTATACAACTGCTCGGCCCCACACGAACGGCTCATCTGACCACAGGAAATATATACAGACTGCAAGCCTCTAGGAAGGATAATAGAAATGATCGGGACAGGGCCCCGACCTACCTGTATTGTACAACAAAAGAAACTGAACTACACCTCTAGAAATTCAGTCTCCGGATGACAGGAGCTGAATACTCAACCGCTGATGGGGATCACGTGGTATCGCCTGCTCGGCTATGGGTACCTGCAGGCAAGTAATGCAGCGCCCCACTGGGCGTCAGTACCGCTGGTACTGAGTATGTAAAGCAAACTGAATACAGTTGAATACAAGTAATATAACTAAAAATTCTGAATAGTATGAGATAACTGAATCTGTAAGAACTGAAGGGATATCTGAAATCAATAACATAACTGTCAAAACTGAAACAAGAAGGAGTAGATAACTGTCTGATAGTGTAGATCGTACCTGTTCTTAATCATACTGAAGGGAGTAGGAATCATACCTGGAGACGTATCATTCTACTACTAATCTGCTCGTATCTACTGTAATATAACATAACATACATAACGTAACATGGCATACACAACCTTACCCGGCCCCCATAAGCCGGGAGGTACAATCAACACAGAATCTATACCCCTACCCCGATCATCCCATCTCCTATACTGGCTGTAAGCATCATTCCGGTCCCCTGGGTATGCACTTGGGCTCGCTGAGCCCCTGACTATAACTGCATCTGAGTCCGGAGGACTCCTGAATCTGCACCCGGGCGTATCCGCTCGACTGGGGTGTGTAAGGCCGATCAAGGCACAAATATGGGGAAAAACTGGCATCCCATCTTCGTCCCCTGGCGGGACGGCATGCCACTCCGTAGAGTGACGTATCCTCGTCCTCTGGCGGATGAGTCGATACAGCTATTAACCCTGGGCGGTCATGGATGCTAGGTAATTCAACCCCAAACAATACAACGGTCTCAACTGGTAATACTATCTGTGTATCTCACATGCTGAGGCTACTAGGGGTAAAGTATCATATATATATATTACATGCTGGGCTAATGATAGTAATCTGTACGTATTTAATACGTGCTGAGGCAGGTAAAGATATATAAATATGAATATAGTCTCCTGCCGGGCTGTACTGGGCAAATGCTATATAAGATAATGTTTCTATTGAAAACTCTGTTGTTTACTAAGTTTCTGTATACACTATATGCTGGACTAGTGATAGGAATAAGTACATACTTAATACATGCTGAGGCTGGAAGTACTATATATGTATGTACGAATATAATCTTTCTGCTAGACTACGTCGTATACTGACTTTCTATAGTAACATGGTTTACTAATCCTGCCATGCTTTCTGAACTTCATTTTAGTCTGCTATTCTATTTCTGAAGTGCTTTACGGGTATTGCATTACTATACGGGGCTTCAACTGAATACAACCATATCTCAACATGGCATATCACATTACATACTGAGTATACTGGGCAATCTCTAACACTTGCGTTAGAATCTGTATCATACTGATAGGTTTCATATACATTACAACCCAATGTTTCTCACATCGTACCAATATTCATAATAACGCGATACTCGACTTCTGAACATTCTACTGGTCCGTAATTTATTACACTATACTGATATTACTTAACTTGCCGAAGGAAACTAACTTTACATACCTTATCTTCGACTATTCGTCTGTCGGACGAGACTCGGCCGGTACTTCAACTATTTTCTCCCAACTGCATTCATAAATACGTCAATCAATACTAAATACAGCTTTATTGTAAAGAGCAACGTTACTTTCGATATAGTTTATAGCCTAAACTTAGGCTTATCGAAAGACGGTCGAAAACTCGCTATTTTTCAGCGGCCCAGAAGGGAGAAGTATTCACTTCTCAGCTAGGAACACATAGACATTAATTTAGAGCAATTCTACTTACTTTAGTTCGGCGGCTCGCCGATTTGTCGGCCGTATTTTGCGAAACTAACTCCGTAGAAATGCTCTTTGCTGCTAAATACCTTGGTATCTAGGATTAATTTGGGTTTGGGCAGCGTTTGGCAGCGTAATCGGACGAAAATATTTAATTTTCTTTGTCTTCCCTCGGTTCACAGCGTTTCTGGAAATTTTATAAGTATTGAATGATTTCCAACCGAAGTGGGGGCTTTATATACTTGGGCCTGGACACGGGCAACGTGTCACGGAGCCATCGCGGAGGCCTCACCTCCGTGACACGCTGCCATCGCGGAGGGGCTCTGCCTCGGCTCCTCCCGCGATGGTTCGACAGGTTTCTCGTCCGATCTTTTCCCGGGCCTTTCCCTAGCACGTATGGCTTTCATATATGCTTAACCAACGTACGAATAGGTCATCTAAGTGCCGGGAATTCTACGGGGTATAACAAATTGGTGGTTATGAATATGAAAAGTTTGAGAGTTATGATTACTATAAATATTAATTAATAATAGAATTTATGTAATTGAAGAGGTATGGGTTAAGAAAATGATTTTTCAAAATAAAATGACTGAAAAAAAATAATAAATGGCAAAAAAAGGAGAACAAAGATAAATGCTTTTCTTGGGCATAGAGATGTGCCACATTATTTTCTTAAAACCTTCCTTTATTATATATATAGATTCTACAATGGATAAAATTGTTATTTACCTTTTTTTCTCAATTAGTTGTTATTTAATTATTATAGATTTTTACTAATTTGTAAAAGATAAAACTCCTAATATTTAATGGTTTAAAATTGACTAAAATTTTATTTGTTAATTTTTTTCTTATTTGAGCTATATTAAAAATAATAACATTTAAAACTTTAAAATCAATTACATTTCTGTTAACTTATATCAATTCATTATTTATTAAACGAACTAATTATTCATCATAATATTTCAATATGGGAAAAATAAATTAAAGAGTGTAATTTTATTATGTATTAATACGTGAATTACTGCTCCTCCTTTTTCTTCTTTTAAAAACATTGTATAATCGAAAAAATATATATATAAACACAATATACCTTGAGTTGTTTCAATTAATCAAGTACTTTTATTATTCACTCTCTTTAGTTAAATCTACATTATTTTTTTATTTTAATTTATGTGAAGTGTTTGATTAGACAAAAGATTAACTGAAAGAGAAAAAATTGAGTTAAAATGATCTCATAAAAGGTAGAATGAAAAGTTTAAAATTAAGTTATCATTAAATATTTAAAGTACGAAGTCTGACAGCAAAATATTATTCAGTTTTTACTCTTTTAAAAATAGCATTCACACTTGACAAAATAATTATTTAATTATTTCTCTAATATTTAAGATTTTAAAATTAACTAAATCTTATGTATTAAATTCTTCATTTTTGAAATATACAGAAAATATTAATATTTATATATATACATAATGCATGCATTTAAGTGTTTATGTAAAAAATGAACTATTTTTTCATCTTTCAATCAAACTCTATTTCTATAATGTTTTATTCTTTGAAACAAATATTAGAACAAACTGAAAAAAAAACTACTACCTTAATTGAATCGAACTCTCAATTCATAATTTTTTTAAAAATTCTTATATTGTTTCATAGACACATTTTATTAATTGAGAGACACGCGCGAGACACATACGTATAGACTAATTAGGTAAATAAAACAAACGATGTTATTGCTAAAATTAGATAATTGAACATTTATAAATAATAGAATAAAAGTTTTAAAGTAAGAAATTTTAAGAGCAAGAAAAATGCTTATTTATGTTAATTAATAGTTGATAATATATCTATACTATATTAAAAGTGTAAAGTCCCTTAAAAATGTTGATTGAACTTTTTGCCTTCATTAAAAGATCCTGCAATAAACAAAAGTATCATTTACTATTTTTTTATAATTATTATTTAAAATTATTATTTTTGTCATTAGACTTTCTATTTTTTAATGACATAATCCTAAAATATTTGCTTTTACCCTTAAAAAATCATCCACGGCAGTGGTATAAAATTATGTCTAAAAATTTACTGCCATTTATTGTATTTTCCATAATTATTATTTAAATTATTATTTTTTTCATTAGATTTTCTATATTTAAATGGCATGACCCCAAATTTTAAAAAAATTTCCTTGAAAAGCAATCCAACCGTAATGGCATAAAATTATGCTTAAAAATTGTCATTATCTTTATTTTGAAATGACATAAAATACTATTTATGTATAAATCCTTTCATTAAAAAATTTATCATAAATTTTTCGCTAAACATTCATCCACCGCTTAATAGTTTTTCGATATAGAGGTTTTCTTTTTTCCTTTTGATAGTAGTGTCCTAATATTTTATACTTTTAAATTTTTGTTGATTTATAATGGCATAATTTTATTCAGCAGCTCTTCTACATCAATATCTTTATCTCGAAGTCTTCTTCGTCAAGTGAACTTTGATTAAAATCTCCAACTTGGTATGTTTTTAAATTTTTTTGTCTTAAAATTTGTTTTCTTTTATTTCAAGTTGTGGATTTGTAAAACACAATAATAATTACTGTTATTATAATTATAACTCTTATGCACAATTTATTTTATATAATCTTGCAATGAAATATGAAAAGGATTTCATGAACAAAAGTGTGTCAATTGATAACTTAATGTGTTACAATTCTCATTGGATAATGAAAGTGTTAGTAATTAAAACTGTATTACTAAAAATAAAAAAGAAACAAATAAAGGCACTCGAGAAACTGTGACATTAGTTGACTAAGAGGTAATAACTTTTTTTTATTCATATATATATATATATATATTCAAGTTTAACTTTTGCGCCCTTATATTGAAAAGTGAAAAAATTATTTATAACACCACAAAATTTATTACATCATAAACGGGGACACATTAATGATGTTAATTCTAATTTCTTATGAAAAGAAATTATTTGAATTTTATGTCGTAACTATAATACTTTTCATGTTATTTTTTTAATGTAGTTTCTTTATTTGAGTTATGAACAAATTTTGTTATTTTAGAATGACGTCCCATTCTGAATATGATGAATTCTTTATTATTTAATAATAGATTTACATTGACCAAAATTATAATTTAATTATTTTTTAATAGTTAAAAATTTAAAATTAGCTAAAGTTTAATTTAATATATACATATATAATACACACACACACATATACACATAACATGTATCATTATAATGAATATCATTATTGTTATAGATAAGATATTATTATAGAGAAACAAAATATAACATGAAAAATTGATTCTAGGAAAAGTCAGACCATCATAATAAAATAATGTTATAACGAGGTTTGATATTTATATACTTTCAAGATGATTATCAATAGATATAGTCAAAGTGACAAAAGAAAACATTACGAGCAATATCTTATAAAAATTTGTAAGGTGAGATATAATAAATTGGAGATATAATATTTATTTATATTATTTAAATAAATATCACATTTACCTGGACATCAGTTATTATTTTCAATAATTTTACTTTTTTTATATACGCATGCAACCATTTTTATGATAAGAGATTATGATCCAACTACTTGGTACAACGATCTATTAGATCGTGTCCTTAGGTATTATGATGCAATCATATTCCATCTCAACTGAGCATATATATTTTTAGACTATATTAAATTTAATATTAACGCGAAATACACGTGCCACACACATACACTGAGCTAATTTATATATAAAATAGGAATTATAATGATGAAAGTCATAACAGGGATAATATCTAGAGAAAGTAAAAAAAATAAATGTTGAACAATAACAAACTTCTAAGCAACATATATAAAATATAAAAATATATATATAAATTTCTCAATTGATAAATCTAAATTAATTGCCAGTGTACATAATATTGCGGATGAAATATATTATAATATAGGTTTAATGGTTGATCCTTGAGAGAAATTTATTCCACGGAACTACTTAAATTACTAGACATAATAATTTTTTTATTTATAAAATATAATAAATATTATAAAACTTAATATATCTTTTTATATCTTTTTTTTTTTTAAAATCCATTTCCCCTCTCCTCCTCCTTCTCCTCCTTTATTTTCTCCAATTTATTAAACTATTCTTTATAAATTAAAATTTAAAATTTTTTACCATTGATGAATTTTTTTAATTAAAAAGAAAATTATTTCTCTTCTCCTTCTCCTCCTCCCTCTTCCATTTTATTTCTTCCTTTTTTTTTTATTTCTCTAATTTACCAACTTTTTTTATATTAAAATCTCAAATTCCACCATTGATGAATTTTTGAAGCTTCAAAGTTGAAATTTGAGTTTGAAAAATTAAATAATTTCGGATTGAGTGTGGTTTCAAAAATTTGAGAACATCTTAGGGAGTTTATATCTCAAATTTAGAATTATTTGGTATAGATTTAATGTAGTATAGAATAAAATTTCGTATTCAATCTCGAATTCTACCATGGATAAAGCTTGAAGCTTCAAATTTGAAATTTGAATTAGAAAAATTAAAATAATTTCGAAATCAGCGTGGTTCCAAAAATTAGAAAACACTTTGAAAAGTTTATATCTCAAATTTAGGATGATTTAAAGTAGTTTTGAATAAAATTGTATTAAAGTTGTATGGATTTAAGTTTATGCTATTGTGGTGGTATTAAACTTGTATGAAAGATGTATATAATGTTTGTTGTAGATGTATTAATTTTTTAAAAATATAATATAAATTTTTATACAAATTTTATATTATTAGATACACATTTCATATCGAATTTGAGCGAATTATTTAACCCTTGAGGGAGATATACACTATTTATACTGATTTTATACAATTTTCATATACATAACTTTGAACAAGATATACAAATTTTAAACCCTTTCCATACACAAATTTGAACGATTTTTTTATTAAAAAATCTCATGATATATTTTATAAACTGAAAAATCTAGATATATTTTGTAATATTGAGTACTATATATGAATATGAAAATTTGCCCTTAATCGTAAACATCCGTCAAGTTATTTAACTTTGTGTTTGTTTTTACTTCAATGAAAACATATATGTATAGTTTGATTGATCTTATGAAGAATGGACTCATTTTACTGTCACGTAAAAGCATCCTGGAGGAGCAGCCATTTTTATTTTCAGCTTGAAACCAACCTCTATAAAACTTGTTACTTTTTCTCTTTTATACTACTCATTCTATTCTACTTAAGAAAACACATTTATGTTAATATAATATAAATCGTAAATACATCAGTTAAGGAAAAAAAATTAAATATAACAAATGTTTTTCTGGCACACTAAAACGTGTATCAGAAATCTGGAAAGCAAAAGGTTCATGGCAAAACAAATGCAGGTAAGGGAAACTCAAGCAGCAGCTTCTATTTCTTCCATAATCTAACAAATGTTGTAAACTTGTACACCTAATCCTCCTTCCATCATCTAACTCAAATCAGAATCTTACTTCTCTATAACAAATATAAAAAACTCTTTATTTATCATTCAACTTTTGCCACTACTACGCCAGGGATGCTGGTCTCAGCAACAGTCTCCCTTACAAACCTGCAAGGAAAAAACAAAGTTATACCAGGTCTCCCTCCCCTATAATTTAACACTATCTGTGGATGCAGCTATTGAGAGGAAGAGGAGAATACTTTTCCAACTTATCTCGAGATGATTGCATAGTGTAGACAGCCAGTATGAAGGAAAGCATGACCCCTGTTTGCATCCATAGCAACAGATTAATCATATATATACTAAAAACCCAACTGCAAGTATTGAGGTGATGTCCACTGGAACATCCCCTCATTACACATTAGACCTACATAGCTCAGATCCCTTGCCGCACCAGTGTCAATCCAACGGGTCAACCTAGCTTGAGTGCACTGAATATGGGAGGTGGGAGGGATTTGGTACTTCAGTATGGTTCTCAGTATGTGCCTGGTAATAAAACTGGGTATTTTCTGCTTAACAATGGGCTATTTGACTTTTAAGTGATTAAATAATGTATACAAGTTAAATTCATATAAAATATTCTAGAGGAAAAAGGTTCATATTAGTAACATCTGGATTTCTATTTGTTATATATCCTTCAATTCTTAAAATTTTGTTTACTAGGCACATATTAGTCATATCCGTCTTTTCTAGTTCTTCGAGAAGATTTCTTTATGTTCACGTCTAATAGTATTTAACAAACGTACACATTCAGCATAGCATGGAATGCACTTTTTTTATGCAAACTAATTATCTCAAAACATTTTAAAGCAGCTGCTGCATTACAAGGCCTGAATGGCCTAAAAACAGCAGCTATAGGCCAACAAGTTCAGCCAACAGCCAAGGCAAGCAAATGTAACTAACAGTAGCACAAACTGGAAAGTTGCGATGTAGATATTAGGTTTGCCGGTTTGGGCTCATAAGTCATAACATAAATAATATATATATATATATAACTATATAATAAAATAGCTCGGTGTTTCAGTTAACTGAAATACTGAGACTTTAAAACCATAAACCAAACCATAGACCGAACTTCTAAAAAAAATAAAACCGAAACCAGATTAATGAATGCTTTGACTGCCTATGTGGGATCCGCACTTGATTTGGTTTTTATGTGGGATCCGCACTGAATTTGGTCAACCTAAACTTGCGTGCTTTGACTACACCTATGGCCAAGAAATATAGGTTGATTGGGTATTCCTTTTGATTTATAGTTCATGTCACATACATATATATTCACATAAAATACTATAATACTTCTCTTTATACGATATTAATAATGAATAAAATATTAAGTGTTTTACAAATAATTTAATTATTATAGCCTTTTTTCAATAAGGGATTAGTATAGCATTAACTAATAACTTCAATAAATTGTTGAAATGTATACTTACGTATGTCATAATTAACTGTCAGTACTCATACCTGTATCCTAAGATTTAGGTGATGACGAATCTGAATTCAAGATCTGCACCAGTGTTGGTTGCCCACACCAGTAGCATTAGATCAAAGCCACTTGAACATATAAAAGGTGTTATCAACTTATATCTATCTCATTAAAGATTAACAGCTAGTATATACATATCTTGGCTCTCAAACAAGAATGATGACTGACCAATTAGTCAGGAAACACAATACTAGTAACAAAACCAGCATCGACACAGTTCTACATTCAATAGAATTAAATTGAAGCTTATGAAAGTCAGATAAGCCCTTCAGCTTAGCATGAACTTACCTGACCCAAAGAGAACATAAAATCCCGACGCCACATCTATCTCTGACTGCTCTTCCCTTAAATTAATGAAAACTTATTATTAGCAAAATTTAATAATCAGAACAAGGAAAAAGTAAAACCGGAAGTCCAAAGACAAATTGCTAGCGGAAATCTAAAAGATCAAATAAGATGACTCATGAGCTAGAAAAGTAGCCAAGGGGATCATTTTAAATATATAAATACAGATAATGATGCAAATCAACATCAATATGCTGAAGTTTCTTAGCATCAAGGAAGTTCCTAATTAAGACAAAATATTGTCCTAAGACAGCTGCTCATATCATCTTCATCTTTCAAAGAACAAGATAAAGGGAAGCTTTAGCACCAAAAGCAAGACAACCCAGTATGATCTCTGCTGTTAAAGGAAGGAGCATTGCAGCTAATGGTTTATGTATTTGTTAAAAGCAAACTTTTAGAGAAGCAACCCACCAAAAGAAAGGTAGTGATACGAACTGGAAGCACCCAAAGAGAAAATTAGCATATTATCGCCAGACAAGGAGACAATCAGTGTATTGGATATCAACTCCCAGTAAATTATACGTTTCTTATTTATATTCCCGTTGTGAGTAGTACTAGTTTATTTCTTATATGAGAATTATACACTTCTCTGGCATTTTACTGTCCAGGGGGGGTTTTCTTGCGAAAAGAACCATGGATGATTCTGTTGAACCTTAGTATTTTTTTTCTGGGGAAATGGTAAGATTGGACCTTCTAAGATTTAGTTCAATAAATTGAATATAGCCATCAAGTCAGAGTTCCGAAATAACACTCATTCCTTTCTGAACTGCAATTCTCTTATTCGGACCACAACCTCCAATTGAACCTGGATAATCTGTGACTACACCAAACTGCAGAACACCTTTGAAAATAAGCTCCTGAAAAGAAGAATAAGGGAGACAAATCTATCATTCCCGACATATAATACTGTTAATTTCCCAAGTCAGTAGGCTCTCAATTTCACCACCTATGTACTGCAAGTCTGCAACCATGCTGTTAGTCTCTAAATAATCCATTAACCACCATTTCTATCTTCCTGCCTGACACACCGACAATCCAAGCTACAGCTATAATGGACTAATAAACAATATTCAATTTTTTTAATGGGGCATATGAAGAATCACATTCTTAGGATCCACAGAAATGACAAACTGATCATCCAACTGATGAGTGACTCCCCTAACAAAGAGAAAATTTCTAAACATAACCTACTTTCAATGTTGGGGGTGATTCAGAATGTTACAGAATATTGCATCTAGTCGGATATTGTATATAGCACATTATAGGCTACAGTTTTGTAGGGATTAACAGGATTTTATTACCTTAGAGTGCTCTTTACATGTATCTGCACCAGTTATTGTTGAGTTATAGAATATATGATCATGGCATTGGAGCATCGTCGAAAGTGAGATTAATACCTCGCCGGAGTTGGAAGTGCGACTTCGCAGGAAGAGGTACTGCTGCTTCATTTCTGGTGATTGAGACGTGGAAGGTGACTATCACTACCAAACAAGGATGAAGCACCATCCAACAACTAACAACAACCAAGATTCCAGTGGCTGGAGTAGACGTGCGTGAGGCTCACGCACCAGTAGAAGTTTTCCAGCAGCAATCTGTCCGACAGTGCACGCTGGAGCGTGACATGGCAATTTCGGGTCTTTCTTTCACTCCTGAGTTTGCCTCTTCGTTTCCTCCCAAGCTGTGGTGGTTCTCTGACCACCCTATTTTTGCTCGATCAGACCTGGTTAGATCGTTCCTTTTGCTTCATTTTTTCTTACTGTTTCTCGGATTGTTGGGTGGTGTGCTCATCTGGTAGTTCTTTGGGTCTGACTACTTCTCTGATGTGTTACAATGGAGTTTTGTTTTTCCTTTGGAAGTCTCCTTGGTCAAACTAATACTCTGATTTGCTGATTGGTCTTATTCCTGTGAAATTTTGCTGGGTCTTTTTCCCACGACTGATATTTTATCTGTGTTGCGGCTACTCTTTGGTGAAGTTTTGGATATTCTCATTCTGTTGAGAGAAGTTTTATTTTTCAATTGAGAAAATGGTTAGATAAAAAGGGAGGAAGAAATAAGTATAACAATGGTGGCATTCCGATTTTGGCGGATGAGTTTGTAAAATTCTCTTCGAAATCTGATGGTCTCTACATCCTTATTGAATGGGTGCCTCGATTTGTTACTTGCTCTAGTGTCACACCTTTATTTGAAGCACATTGTTTGTTAGGACATCTTTCTCTCCCTACATTGAAGAAACTTTGTCATCAGTTTCATGTTGTTTCTTCATTGGATTGTGAGTCGTGCAAATTTGCAAAACATCATTGTAGCTCAAGCTCAGGGGTTACAAACGAGTGGAGTTTATTTTTAAGTTAGTTCATTCTGATGTTTGGGAACCATGTTGTGTCCAAAGGTGTGGGTATAAGTTTTTTTTTTTTTTTGAGAAAGAAGGTGGGTATAAGAATTTTGATACCTTGATGATTTTTCTTAGACGACGTGAACTTACTTTTATAAAGAACTTATCACAAGTATTTTCCCATTTTTGTTCCTTTTATACTAAGTTAAAACCTAATTTAATACTACTACAACAACATCATACACGGTGTAATCACACAAGTGGAGTCTAGGGAGGGAAGAATGGACACAGACTTTACCCCTATCTTTGGGGGATAGAGAGGCGGTTTTTGATAGACCCTCGGCTCAAAAGCAAAGTTTTCGAAACAGGATTGCATGAATAATATGACACACGAAATAGCAAGCAACAAAGCAAATGAAGCAATAGGTAGTAATATGCATTAAAGAATAAGAGACTACAATACTACTAATTAGCCCTCGACCTTTCCCATATAAAGTGAGACAACACTCGGTTACTTACTAGTTTTCTACTCTAATCATCGACCTCCAAACCTTTCTATCTATGGTCATATCCTTAATAAGCTAAAATTATGTCATGTCCTGTCTAATCACTTACCCCTAGTTCTTTTCTAACCTACCTCTACCTCTCCTAACTCCTACTACAGCCAACTTCTCACATCTCCTTACTGGTGCATCCACACACCTCCTCTTCACATGCCCGAACCATCTCAACCTTGCTTCCCGCATCTTGTCTGCTACGAAGGCCACTCCCACCTTGCCCCATATAACTTCGTTTCTAATCATATCTCTCCTAATATGCCCATACATCCATTTGAGCATCCTCATCTCTGCTATCTTCATCTCCTGAACGTGGCCGTTCTTGACTCGTCAGTACTAAGCTCCATACAACAAAGCTGGTCTAACCACTACTTTGTAGAACTTGCCTCTGAACCTTAGCAACACATTTTTATTGCATAGTACCCCAGTGGTAAGCCTTCATTTCATCCCTCTTGCTTCAACTCGGTGTACGACATTATCATCAATCTTCTCGTCTCCTAGGATTATTACCAAGATATTTACAACTTCCACTCTCGGATATGACTTGTGCCTTGATCTTCTCTTCCACCTCCACCTCATGCGCATGCTAAGAAGTGATAATGCTAAAGAGTACAAGTCAGTGTCATTTCAATCGTACGTAAGACAACATGGGATTCTACACCGACTCGTGTCGATTATAGCCTCTCGAAATAAAGTTCTGTAAACGGAGTTGCTGAGAGGATGAATAGCCATCTATCTAAGGTAATTCAGGTGCTATTGTTCCAATGGAAGCTCCTAAATAGTTTTGGGCTGACGCAATATCTACGACTTGTTTGCTGATTAATCGCATGTCATCTGGTGTTCCTTCTCCTGTATCTCTTACAATGTTCTCTTTCCAAACAAGTCATTATATTTTGTGGAGCTTACGGTGTTTGAAAGCACATGTTATGTTTGAGATGCCTGACCATCTATAACCAAGTTGGACCCGAAGGCCTTGAAGTGTGTTTTCTTAAGCTACTCTCATCTTTAGAAGGGATATCATTGTTAGTTTGTTACTCTCCGACACTTGATAAATATTTGGTGTCAACTGATGTTATATTTTCGAAAATACTCCATTTTTCTATGTATCTCCCATTTCTACAAGTGAAAGAAGGAAGAGATTAGTTAATCTACAGGCTCACTAGGGTTTTGACTAAATAATCAACTAATGATGTTTCTTCGACATCTCCTATTGAGCATCAACCGACTATTGTGTGTCATGAATCTGCAACTGCTTCGTCTGCTTCAATAAGATCAACAATTGTTCAAAGTTTACTCTAGGAGGTGAGATATCAATGATACATGTCCTACCCTAGCTCTTTTGTCATTGCATTTTATTTCTTATGGCCACATATCTCCTGTGTCTACTTCTTTGATTGCCTCTCTAGACTATCTTTGTACCTAAAACAGTGGAGGAGATCCATGAAACATCCTGGATAGTATAATGCAATACTTGAGGAGATACATGCTTTAGATGAAAATCACACATACGATTTGGTGGATTTACCCAAAAGGAAAAAAGCAGTGAGCTACAAGTGGGTCTTCACAGTCAAAGTTAATCCAGATGGCTTTGAGACAATAGTTAAGACAAGACTTGTGGCTAAAGAATATACTGAGACTTATGGGGTGGATTAGTCAAACACCTTCTTCCCAGTGGCCAAGTTCGCTTTTGTTCGCTTGTTTATTTCTTAGTTGCTTCTGAAAAGGCCTTTGTATCAGTTAGGTATCAAGAATGCATAAGATGATCTCCATGAGGAGGTGTATAGGAGTAACCACCCAATTTTTGTTGCTCAAGGATAGTACGAGAAGGTTTGTCACTTAAAAGAAGTCTTGGTATGGCTTGTAACAGAGTCCTCGGATTTGGTATGGTAGTTCAGAAGTTTGGGTTGAAAAAAGAATAAATTTGATCACTCAACCTTCAACAAGCGATCCACAATTGGCACTATCCTCGTTGTTGTACATGTTGATGACATTATCGTTACTGGAAGTGATTATACGACCATCTCCTCTCTTAAGTCTTTCTTCATAGCAAGTTTTATAAGGATTTGGGTTAGTTGAAATACTTCTTGAAAAAAGAAGTAAATAGAAGTAAGAAAGGAGTATTTTTATCTTGAAAAAAGTATATTCTTGACCTAGTTGCAAAAATTGGAAAGTAGGCAGCCAAGTCTTGCAAATTGCAGTACTACAACGATTCCCTATGTGCATCTTACACAAGATGATGGCAAACCCTTTGACGATCCAAAAAGACACAAAAGGTTAGCTGGAGATTAAATTATCTCAACTATGACTCGAGCTAATATTGCTTTTGCAGCAAGTGTTGTTCATCAATTCATGTATGCACCTACAATCAAACATTGAAAAGCTCTAGAACAGATTCTATGTTACTTAAAAGGAGCTCCAAGACTTGACCTATTGTATAGCAACCACGGTCATACTGATGTTTGTTTTGTACATGGCAATTGGGCTGGATATAGGATTGATAGAAGATCCACTAAAGACTATTGTGTCTTTGTTGGAGGGAACATACTATCATGGAGAAGCTAAATGTTGTATTTCAATCCAGTGCAGAATCCAAGTATAAACCTAGGGCTCGGTCCACATGTGAAAAATGTGGATAAATCACCTTTTAGATGAAGCTGGTTTGAGAAATTTATCACCAACAAAACCTTAGAGTGATAATAGGCTGATGTGTACATTGCTTCAAATTCAGTGTATCAGAAAGGAACTAAATATATTTAAGTTGCTTGTACTTTATTCGCGAGAAGATTCAAGAGAATCTGATTTCCATGGGCTATGTTAAGATAGGAGTAACATTGGGTGATATATTTACAAAGGCCTTAAATGGTATTTAACTTGAATATCTTTGTATCAAGTTGAGCATGATTAACATCAATATTTCAACTTGAGGGGGCAGTTTTATAGAATATTGTATCTAGTCTGATATTTTTGGAGGAGTATAGAGGTGTACCAGTGACATACATTAGAGCAATTAAGGACATGTAAGATAGAGCCAAAACTTGCATAAGAACAGTGGGAGGAAACTCGAAACACATTCCAGTTGAGATGGAGTTGTACAAGGGATCAACCCTTAGCCTATTTTTATTTGCCTTGGTGATGGATGAATTGACGAGGCATATTCAAGGGAAGTATCATGGTGTATGGTATTTGCAGATGACAATAGTATTGATTGACAAGACATGCGGCGGAGTTAACGATAGATTAGAGGTTTGGAGACAGACCCTAGAATCTAAAGGTTTCAGGTTGAGCAGGACTACGACAGAGTACATAGAGTGCAAGTTCAGTGACGCATCACATGACGTTAATGTGGATGTGAGGATTGATCCGCAGGTTATCCCTAAGATAGAAAGTTTCAAGTATATTGGGTTAATAATCCAAGGAATGAGGAAATCGACGACGATGTCAAACATCGTATTGGAGCGGGTGGATGAAATAGAGACTCGCATTTGATGTAGCAAGTGACAAGAAGGTGCCACTGAGACTTAAAGGTAAGTTCCGCAGGGTGCTTGTTAGACCAACCATGTCGTATGAGGCAGAGTGTTGGCCAGTCAAGACTTCTCACATTCAGAAGATGAATGTAGCGGAGATGAGCATGCTTAGATGAATGTATGGACATACTAGGAGTGACCAAATTCGAAAGGAAGATATACGGGGTAAGGTGGGAGTCGCCTTAGTGATGGACAAGATGCGGGGAAGCGAAGTTGAGATGGTTTGGGCATGTAAAAAGGAACATAGATGTCCCAGTGAGGAGGTGATAGAGGTTGACAGTGATAAGTTCAAGGAGAGGTAGAGGTAAACCGAGGAAAACTTGGGGAGAGGTGATTAGACATGACATGGCACATCTTTAGCTCACCGAGGACATGACCCTAGATAGGGAAACATGGAGATCACGGATTAGGGTAAAGTGTTAGCAGGTAGTCGAGCGACTTCTAACTTTCCATAGGAAAGCATGGTTTCTGCTCAATATAAATATTATAATTCTATTACCTATCTTATTCTTCAATTTGTATTACTAATGTTGTTTCTTTTACTTCGTTTATCTTTTACTATTTTGTTGTCAGTACTTCTCTTTTTTTCAATATTTTCACCATGACTTTTACTTTTGCATTTGTCAAACTTGTTTTTGAAAACGCTTTTCTTGAGTTGAGGGTCAATTGGGAACAACCTCTCTTCCTAATACAAGGTAGGGGTAAGGTCTGTGTACACCCCACCGTTCTCAGGCCCCACTTGTGGGGCCACACTGGGTATGTTGTTGGTGCTATAGTCAGATATTGTATATAGGTACATTTATAAGCAACGGTTTTGTATGGATTTGTAGGATTTTATTACCTTAGTGCTCCTCTCATGTATTTATACCACTTATTTGTTGAGTAATAGAATATACGAAATTCCTCCAATAATTGTCGAACAATCACAGAGTTGAATCATCCAGTTTATCAAGAAGCTATTCACACCTGTAGCCAAAAGGGTAAACTTTGCTAGGAAGATTAATTTCAAAGGAAGATACCATGTATATCTAGCAAGTACGTGCTTTGGCCAGTGTTGTGGATCCCAAAATTGTTTACGTATATCAGGATGAAGTTCAATATCTGTCCATAAATACATCAAAAGTTATCATATCAGTAAAAATTTATCAATGAAAAGGAGACAAAAGAATGTCTAGATCACTGTGATAAACCAATCAACCAATAAAAGAGAACATAGGAAGTGAAAATGGAAGTTCTTCGGCTTGTTCTCAGTCAATAAACTAGTTGAAGGCCACTAGAGAAGTTCTTCAGCTTGCATTCAGTATCCTTATGTGGAAAATCGAAAAACAAAAAAAACAAGAAACTATTCATTTCTCTTGGACCTAAGTTGATATGTTATTATTTAAGCAAAAGGCTTCCATTTTGGCCAACTAAGATTCTCCGAAAAAAATGGTTCATGACTAGGACAAAACAAAAAGTGATAGTGTCGATAAATCACACACACTGAATTTGTCTTGAAGTCAGACACTGCTTATCATAATCTTTGTAAAAATAAAAGAGGAGATTTTAGAATAAGTTACTTGATTATTCCCCTCAAACATGTAGGTGTTTATACAGTACTCCCTCTGTTCCATTTTAATTGCTAGAATAAGATTTACATACCCATTAAAATTAATAGGGATGGTAATTTGACTAACATAACCTTATTAATTTTTTGGAAACATACAATAATAATTGTTTTCACATTTTAGAATGACTTTAAGTACCAAGGGTAGAATTGGAAAAACATGATCAATTATCTCTTGGATTTTGAAACTAGCAAGTATTTTGAAACAACTATTTTTAATATATCTAGCAATTAAATTGAAACAGCCGGAGTATTTATGACTAATCCCAAAAGAGAAAGGTAAGTGTGCAAGTAATCCAAAAAAGGAAAGGAAAGTACTTCCTAACTATTCCTATTTCTATACACAATTTTAAGGATTTTAAAGCTTTCCTATTCTTGCCAGATGAATAATTTCCTCATTCTTAACACTTCTCCTGAAGTTTGAGCTTACATACCATATATTCCTAATTTGCCACAAATATACTCAATTTTGGAGCCATGAAGTAATTCTGTAAGATATCTGCTAATTGATCATTTGAGTTGACGAAACCTGTCACAATGCACCTCGATACACCTTTTGCCGAATAAAATGACAATCTTTGTTCTTTCAAAAAACACAGGATTTGAAGCAATATATTGCAGCTCTAACACCATGTAACAAAATGAAGAAAAGAAGAGATGTCGGGAATGAATTGCTTGATTATTCCCTCAAGCATGTTGGGGTTTAGATAGTATTCACAAGTGATCCTAAAAAGGAAAGGAAATTAATTCATATTTTTAATTACACAACTATAAGGACTCTAAACCTTTCTTATATATATATATATATATATATATATATATATATATATATATATAAGGAATAAGATCTTACCATATTAATAATTTTCCTAATTCTTAACAATCTTAAACAACTCAACCGTGTGCAAGTAGATATTTTATTTTTTTTTTCATTATTTTTTTTAATACAAGCCAAAACATTACAAACAATAAAGGAACACATGAAGGTCAAATATCTGCACACTTACGGAGCCGCCAAATACTATGATGAAAAAGTTTACGTTATTATGCTGGGTGTATGAAAAGGGCAACATTTGCGTTGTCAAACGATAAGAATGATAGCATTTTCTTTGTCAACAAAAGTTGAGCAACTTAAGTTCACACAATATACTCGAGTGTTATATGACCAACTTTTTTTTTGAATTTTCAGTTTGCTTATTTCTTAAACAAAAAACAATCTTACCTAGTATATGTGGTATTTTAACTATAACAAAGAATAACACACAAGTGTCGAGAAACCAGTTGATCAGATAAGAGTGAAATAATGCTGGATGTATGAAAAGGGTAACATTTGTTTTGTCAAACGATAAGAATGATAGCATTTTCTTTGTCAACAAAAGTTGAGCAACTTAAGTTCACACAATATACTCGAGTGTTATATGACCACCTTTTTTTGGAATTTTCAGTTTGCTTATTTCTTAAACAAAAAACAATCTTACCTAGTATATGTGGTATTTTAACTATAACAAAGAATAACACACAAGTGTCGAGAAACCAGTTGATCAGATAAGAGTGAAATAATCTACCCAAGACTGTATTATGTAAAACATATCAAGCATAACAAAGAAGTCTTGTCTTTTTCATCCCCTTCTAAATAATTATCTTCCACGTGTTGAGTACGCAATTGTACTTGGGGATGGAGCTGGGGAGAGAAAAAGACTGCATTTACTTCTATTGCTTGCAAATTGTATTGCACTTTTCTATTGACATGCTACAAAGAACTTGAGAGGAAAGAACACATACAGTGATGAGGCATATCAATGACCTTAGCAGTAACACCAAGCAAATCACCTCCAGAATACCTCTGTAATTAATGGAAGATCCATTCAGTGCAGACAATACTAGGGGAAACATGGAAGTAAATAAGGGGGTAAAGGGGTAAATAAAAGGTCAAGATAATTGTGAGAAAACATATATGAGCTAAGACCTACTTTTCTACTCAAATACAGGCCTTACCAAATGCACATCAATCATCGGAACCTCAGAACTCTTCCGATTGATCACAAACAGCCATGGAACGTGATATTTTTCTCTTCCAACTTGGAATGATCTGCAGATGAATTATTGATAATAATAGTAAGTAGTCACGCACTTCCAGAAGTTGTTACTGGTCAGAACATCTATTAGAATGGGGAAATGAATAAATATAAGAATTAAACAGGAGATGTAGCATCACCAAATTACAAAATAGAGAGTCAGTGACATTAGACCACACAAAGCCCAAACTGATGCCACATTCGTTGTAATAAGAAATTAGTAATTCAGCTGACCATTTTAGAAGATAGTGAAAATAAAAAATCATTAAGCGTTTCTATTAGAGCTATAAAAAAGTTCATAACCTCTACAGTATAGTACTGCCAGGGGGCAAGGTGTGGATAAGATAGAAAGAGATTAACCTTTTAGCAGTAAAAGAACCCATGTAAAGATAGCACAAATGTCATAATGTTCATTGTCAAGTGTTAATATGATAAAAGATGGAGCCCAAATACTAACTCACACTAAAGCCAGCACAAACCTGTCATTCTGGCAAAACCAATAAAGGACATCGATGAAGTCCATAGTGGAAAGTGTATGACGCATTACTTTGTTAGGGAATCTTGGCTCATATAACAATGATAAGAGCTTCAAGATACGATCCTAATCCTGTCAGGCATTCATATATGTGGTATGAGGATCATCATTGATTCCCTCGTTATGGCACAAATACAGGGCAAAATCTCCTAATTGCAAAAGCATTCGCCATGCTAAGTTAAGGTTCTCACTGTTATAACCACTTGATGTTTACATTACCACCTTAATCTTTGCGGCAAAAACTCAACTTACCATCATGACATCACCTAAATATCAGCAAGATTTACTTCCAACATAACAAGTGCAGGTATCCAACTAATTTATTTCCATCCTGTATTAGTTGTAACAGATATTTGAAGATCTAATTTAAATAGTCCATGGTATAACAACCCTAAGCAAGACAGTTGTCGAGTTGTCTTAACAAATGTCCACTATGCAGCTGGAGACCTTACAAGAGCATATCCTCTTGGAGTTTGTAGTCTTTCCTTTAGGATCTTTTCCTCCTGCTATATAAACGGAGCCCTTCTATACTAGTAAGATTCAACTCACCCTGGGAAGCTACATACAAAAACATGCCTCATCACTGTGTCATTATGATCTTTTTAGAAACAGAAAGATAAAGCCTCTTCCAAAGTGCTAAAAGCATATAATTGCCTAATAAAAAGGGGCATTCTCTGTCTGCAGGTGCATAAAAATTGCAGGAATAAGATATCATAGGGGTGGTCTTAAACTTTTTTCCCTGCTTAACAAAATCTTTAAAAAATGCCTCAACTTTAAAAAATTTGCTGGACAAAATTTTTGTTGCCAATCAGGCATAAGTTCTAATTATAATGTGCGCATAAGTTAGTTTTAGCTATGAGATGGGAGTTCAGGACATTTCAATAATTCACAGAGATTGAAGTTGGTGTAAAGTGTTGCCTATTGGGCAGGATTTTTTTTGTTGTATTCACTTAGTTTTTTTATACTAATCATGATTAAATTTGATAGTATTTTTCCAACAATAATTTAACATATGTTTCAGTTAAAAAAGCGTAGGATATTGTTTAGTGGATTATAAGAATGACTCTTTATAAAGAGGAGGAAAAAGTTGGGAACAATTGACCACTAAACACAAATTTGCCCATACATCACAACTTGAGATCAATTTAATGCGATAGGTAGAATGAATAGCATCAAGTCTTGTCAGTCCATTCTAGTTTGTGAATAATAGAGCAACACATGCAATTTTTGACTATGAGGCAGAACTTGTGATCAATTAAGCAGGTTCATTGTCTCTGCCCTATTAAAATGTGTCTCATAGGCAAAATTAATTTATACCCACAACTTATGACCAATGGCCACAAAAGTTTGAACTTTCTTAAGTGGGTCAGTTTTTTTAAAAAAGTTATGTAGGGACAAAAATTCAAGACCACCTCTTATGAGAGTCAATCTTGCAAATCACCCAGCAGGTGCAAGCAAAAAGAAACTTACCGAAATCTAATTATGAACTTGGCGGAATTTCATCATAAGAAGACTAAGGGTTATTTTACAGCCTGATTGACTTCTTGATTAACAAAGTGTAGTTTCCCATTTTTAGCTCTTAACCACATCAACCAATCACCTCACCCTCTTACATTTCACTTTAGACCACTTATCTTCTGTCTCTGTAGTATCACATGGACGCCTCTGCTTAAAATACTAAAAGTTCCAATATATATCACTATACATTATACCTACCCTCCACTTATCTTTCATATCCACCTCCGTTGCCCAAGTTGTAGCCTTATTTTTGTGGTACACTATCCTTTGCAGCAACCATCTGAGTTCCCAAAAGAACTAACTTAAATCTGACCTTGAGATTGGTAAAATTTTCACATAAACATCAGCACAAAGTTTGTACTAATAAACAAAATACATCGCCAGATTGGTAAAATATAAGAGATTACTGTTATAGGGTTACTGTTACGCCAAAATTTAAAAAGTAATATACAATTTAATTTTATTCTCTGGATGGAATTTCTTTGATTCTCAAAACATCAGGAAACTTTTTTCCTTCCAAACAGTCCAACAAATGCACGTTGGAATAATTCTCCACCATTTCTTTTGACTGACATCCCCACCTACACCACACAAGCATCTCAAAAGATCAATTGTTATCTTTGGCATAACCAGCTCATTTCAACCATACTTAGGAACAATTTCCATAGTTGAGATGTGACAGCAGCGTGTAAGAACAAATGGAAATTATCTTCAGCCACCTTTCCACATAAACATCTGGAACTCAGTTGATAACCCCTCTTCCTTAGGTTTTCCAGCGTCAGACACGCCTTTCCAGCCATTAACCATATAAAGCATACTAGTTTAGAGGGTGCATTTACCTTCCAAATCTGTTTCCTAAGTCTATTGATCTTGGGCAAATTTATATGCCCAAGTGATACTCAAATGTGTCATTTTGCCTTGTTTATCTATCGATGTTTATACATTCTCATGTGATTTGTAATAAAATGTGAATTTATACTAACCAACATGATTAGCTTTGTTTTGCAGGAAAAATACAAAGTTATGAAGCTAAGAATGCATGTTGGGAGAAATCGGAATTAGACTCGGAAGCGAGCAAGGAAAAAAAGCACTTGAAGGCACGAATTAAAGGGGCTCCGCGATGGAGCCGTGTCACGCTGCCATCGCGGATGCACTCTGCCTGGAGGGTGAAATTTTGCCTAATTCCAGTGAAGGTGCGCGTTGGGGCCGTGGCATGTTGGCCTAGCCCCGCGTTGCACGCCGTGCCATGTTGGGCCTAAATACCTGGACGTCCGGATTCCAGTAAGGGTCCGCGTTGGTGGCGTGTCACGGAGGCAGTGCTCCGCGATGCACTCCGTAACACGTTGCTTGTTATTCCGGGAAAAATTCCCACTAGTATAAATAGAACACTTAGGTTCATTTTTAATAATTCTGACTTGGTGGAGCAAGAACATGGGTTACAGGCAGTTGAGGGGACGAAAATCTCAGGGTTTTTCTCTATCTCCTTCTTCTTTATTTCAATTGCTTGTATGATTAACACTCATTTAACGATGTTTAATCCACAAATGAGTGGCTAAATACCCTTCTTGCTGAGGTTAAGAACATTTGTATTGAAATGTAATTATTGATCAATTGGTTTTTTCATCTTTTCTTCCATGGTTGTTCTATTGATTCTTGTTCTTACTGCATTAATGTGTGGCCAACGTTAATGTAAATCTAAAAAGTCCGGTTTCACTCGAGAGAGCAAGAAATTGGAAAGTTGTGAATTGATAGGATATGATCTTTTCTTAGTTTGGGAAAATTGAGAATTGATTTACCTTCAGGATAGAAATATACCTGAAAGTCATATTAGTCAATTAAGGAATCGGTTTTGTATGGCTAAAACATGAATTTCTTTTTATCACAGAGATGTAGGTGGAAGGTTCATGATTCTTAAGTTGGGTTAAATACGAGAGTTTTAATCCATAGGCAATAATTCTTGACTAGCAACCGGAGGAAAGATTAATCAAATTGTATCGATAATTTATTTCTCTACATGTTCATTTAACCTCAGCATGCTCATACTTATAGTTCAGACTCAAATTATATATTCGTTTTAGATTTAGTATAAAATTAGGAAACAAAATATCAAAATCTTCTTCACACTGTTGTTTGCAGTTTAGAGTTAAAGTTTATTGACACTTGATTAGATTGATACCTTAATCCAGTCCCTGTGGGATCGATACTTGGCTTACTTGAGCCACTTACTACTTGTTCGACCACGTCCACTTGCGTGTAGTTATACTAGAACAGCCGAACAAGTTTTTGGCGCCGTTGCCGGGGACTGGTAATATCAGTGCCAAGTTGGGTAGGGCTTCCACCTTTGACATCCCTAATGGAGAAGGGGTATATTTGAGCCATTTAAGTAATGTCAGTGGTATTTTTGTACCAATAATATAACTGAAGGTAAATTTGATCTTTTTTGCATAGTAAAGGGGCAATCTGACCTTTTCCCCTTTTATTTTCCCTCCCTCAACTACAACACTATGGATCTTTGCTTCGAAGCTATTTCTTCAAACTTTGTCACTTCCTCAGATTCATCTTTAACCTACTATGGGTACAAGTTCCTCCTTAGTGAGGTTTCTTTTTTGTTGTATCTTGTCTAAATTTTGCACCTCCTCCAGCAATTCTGATTTTTGTTCTTCCGATTGCCATAACTTTCATGATTCCACTCGACTGCTAAGATATAGTCAGGCAATACCTGCGACCTCAAAGAATTCCACCACCCTTTGATTATTTCAGTAGAACCCTCTATTTCAGACCACCAATTCTCAAACTTAAAATATGATCCCTTTTTTCCCAGTAACTCACTGCACTAATATGGGTAAGTGATCAGATTTTAACCTTCGCATTACTAATTGTTTGATATTGTTGTATTCATCATCCCATTAAGTCGAAACTGAGAATATCTCCGGTCTTGATGCAACAATATGATTGTTTCCTCTATACGATGTGTAAATCATCCTGCCAATGGAAAATTAATCAATTCAAGATCCTCCATGGAATCAGAGAACTCCTGGATAGCTCAATTATACCTTTCCCACTCCTTTCTTGTCGGATCTGGTTATATTAGAATCACCACATACTACCCATGATGCCTACACCATCCCTTAGAAGCTACTAATTACCACCACAGATCTTTTCTCTCCCTTATACTGATAGAGCCAACACTCATGTGATAAACCATGTAAAGTTCTGAGAGACAAATTGCAATCTGCATGAGAAGTAACTTCAATCAAAATTGCTTTATAACTTCTTTTTTGAGAAAGGTGACAGCAAAATTAATCTATAACTTATCCTCTAAAATTGCTTAGTCTATTACGGGAACCACAATCTTCACTACTCTCTTGTGGTATTTCTAGCCATCTGTTGACATTCACCTTTCCCTTGTAAGTTTGGCATAAAGCTGCACAAGTGACATCCCAAACTCCTTCCTAGGAATAATAGCACTTTTCTATTTGATCCAAATTGGGACGAGTATAAGAGAAAGACCTTATCCTATTACAACATCCCTTCAGCAAGCAGAAATCTGCAGACATGACCAGAACAAGAGGAATAAAAACTACATATCACCATAATAAGTTTCTAAGAGATGACAAGCAGGCGAATTTACAAGAAAAGGAAGAGGAAACAGTAGCTTTTCTGTCTCATATAGCCAACTCCATGTAATTTCAGATGCGCTAACATGAATGTGCAAGTTGCATCTCATAATAAATCTAAGGCATGACAAGTAGATTGAATTTACAAGAAACTAAGAAAAAGCAGAAAGTTTTGTCTTTAATGAAGCTCACATCTTGTAAGGATCAGCTCCAGTGTAACCAGTTGGTTTTGGAATCGGTATCAACACCTACACCAACAAAGTCCCAATTAAATTACGACACCAGGAAAAACCCCTTATATGCACAAAGTTATGAAATCAGCGGCAAAAACCCAAAAAGTTACAACCCATAAGCACAAATTAAAGAAATGTAAGGGCAAATGAAAATTACCTCCCGATTAACCCCGAAAATGGGACAGTGTCTTCCAATCATATCATGCCAAACAGTCCTCGACTGCAAGTAAATCAACCACATAAACAGGCAACGCAGAAAATTAAACGCTAAAGCTCATTTCTTCGTACATGTAACATATATATAAGGAGAGGGAAAACAGTGTAAGAGTTAAAAGGGTTATACGAACCGAATGGTATTGACCCATTTTGCTCATCGGAACGATGTCACCGGGGCGGTAGGCAACACAAGTGGAAACCATTGAGATCAGCAGAAATACAACAATAAGGGAGTCAACTCCACGGTCAATCCCCATTTGTAACTAAGGCCAGATATGGACTGCCGGTGAGTTTGCTCGAGCACTCAAATTTCTTCTCTATGATTCTGAGAAAGATTGCTAAAATTCAGATGCACGATAACGCAGTTCGCATCGGTTCTAAGTTTCGAGAAAATGACTAAAATGGTCCATCGTTTTAAAAGATAATCACTCAAATATGCTTGAACTTAATGAAATGACCTATCCTTCATAGTTAGACTTAAACATGTCCTGATGGAACCATTTTGGATCATATTAATTTACTAATAAAATTAATTTATATTATTTTTCTGTTCGTCATTGGATGCATGGTATTTGATTTTTTAGAATCATATTTCTATGCTCATGCAAGTTTTCACTACATAGTTTTGAGATTATTCTATAAATTATTTACTCCATGACTAAAGCTTTAAGAACCTTGCATATCTATCATGTTTCAGCTCAAACTTATCTTGTGACTGAAATTCATGAAGTTTTATGAGTATTCATGAAAATATTAAAATGGCTATTTTGTCCTTATGAGTAGGATGTTAGAATTTATGATATATTTTGAGAATATTGTTATGTATTTGGCCAAGGTGACAGTTACATGTTTTGAGGCTATATTTTCAATAGATATTGGCTAAGGCCATCCTATGATTTACTTGAAATTGAGGAACCTATGTTTTAAGCATGACTTATAAATTGTTTATCATTTAGCTTCTTGCTTTTAAAAGTGTATATATATATATATATGTATATCAGTTGAGCCCAAGGGCTAAGGATAGAGCCTTCAGATAAAGCTAAGCTTTCATAGTCTAAGGGCGACCACAGTTATCAGTATTTTCAGAAATAGAGTAAGTGATTGACCGAGATAACATGAGCCCCTCAAGGCAAGTGTTGGAAACTACATTTGTCGATGTAGGAGCGGAGCATGATGATCACGGGTGCATTTCCAAATTTATACCCCCAAAAGTGGCAGATGATTCTAGAAATCTTGCTAGCAAGTCAGTTCAGGCCCCCTATCGGCAAGACAGGATGGTGGCTTAGCCGGTTGGGCCATAGGGATCGGACTCCATGTTCACATGGTATACTATGTCGATTATACCACGATCTCCATAGTATTTTCAATCAATACTATAGTATCAATATTTTCATACAGTATTTCCTGTTACAAATTTTTGAAGGAGCACATATATGTTTTTCTTTTTGAACCTACTAATGGTTTTATGCGTTATTACTTATGATTGTACTTGCTTAGTTTCTCTACTCAGTATCCTTTGTTTCATGTGTTCCTTATGTTCATGATTTCTTTTTGTCATCTCACATATAATATGATTTCATGTATTAATGCCCCTCCTTGCTAGAGATGCTGCATTATTTTATAATGTCGCATTAGGTCAAATACCCTCAGACAAACAGCCTAGTAGGTCCAGTTCAGTTCAACTTTTGGTAAGCCACATTCTCTCTTGGGGTATGCATGCCTCGACGAAGTCTAGTCAGAAAAAGGACCTTGTCTCGGCAAATCCAGATACTTCAATAAGTAAAGGCTTCATAGATAGTTAGTTGATGTGTTCCCTGTTTTAAACCTTGATTTTGACCGACGGGTCACTTTTTTTATAAAAGCAGTGTTTATGAGTTTATCTCAATTTTATATGTTCAGTATATCTATTCATGTTTAGATGTTGGCTCATAGTTCATGCCAGTTTCAGCAGTACGCTCGGGCCAGAAATGGCGTCGGGTGCCAGTCTCACCAAGGCCCTAGGCTGGGGCGTGATAACTATGGTATTGAAAACTTCGATTCGGTAATTTCAGTTTTTAGTTTTTAAAAATACTATACTATTTTCATACCAAATTAATTTGGTATGGTTCAGTATATTAAAATTTAGTTACGATATTTTTCACTATGGTAAATTAGTAACCATAGTTTGTTCGACTTTGACTTACATATACTATATCATATCATATAATAGAGAATTATGTCTTTGGCTTTTCAAGAACGCCTCAATTATATCATATTAACTGGCTTTTCAAGAAGAAATGTCTCAATTATGTCACATTAATATCTTACACATGTCAAAATATAAAAAATTAAGTACAAGCATACAATTCCCTTTGTTAACCAATTATACAAAAAGAATATTTCAATCAAGATAACATAGTCAAAGTTCTAACGTCTAAATAATTAATTTTGTACTAATAATATTTTAGATGTTTACTAGTATTATGATTATATATATGAATTGTATATATAACTATGTACTTTAATATGGTTGGTATTTCGATATTTTTTTTATCAATACCGAATACCATACTGAAGACTAATTTTTTTAAAAACATATCCTATCTTTCTATACCAAATATCATAATACCCAAATCGTGGTATCAAAAATTTTGGTTTTGATATGGTACCCCTGGTTTTTATGAATCACCACGTCTTTGATGTTTCTATTTCCCCTGACGAACTGGTAAAGCGGTGATGTCACGACTCGAGCATGGATCCTTGACCAAGACACGAGACTTAGAGCCACGAATGGCTCCAAGATAACCCATGACACATACATAGCATGATTAAGAGCATATCTAAGTGAAAGAAAAGCATATAACATAACATGAGCGAAAGTCAAAATCTTATAAAACATGAACGACTACAAGCTAACATTGCTGAATATCTATACATACTATTTGAAAAGCCTCTAGTCATAGACGAGCTGATGGAACAACACCCCCAACTAGCTCTACCAATATCTGAAAATAGAAAGATATAAACAAAAGAACATATAACAAAACTGATGTCTTCAGATCATGAAGACTCACCCAAGTAGGGGCAAACTGGACTGATGCGGGAGCGAAACTAATGTCAGGGCGGCGTTTAATCATCGGAACCTATATCATGAGACAATATGGTATAAAATTATGTGGTCAGTACTTTGAATGTAGTGAGCATGTAAGGTAAGTAAATGTAATGCCCCAGAAACTCAAAGACTAGACCCGAAAATTAAAAAAGAAAAAACTAGAAAAATCTGCACTAGGTCACAGAATGAGTCGTTCTGTGACCCGTGGGGGGTGACCATGAGTCGCTAAGTGACTCATGGTGAGGACTTAAAACTTGGTTAGAAATTTGAAAAAGTGGGTGACCACGGGTATGACCACGAGTCGTGGTCAATACCACGAGTTGTGGGGTGATCTGTGGTCAGTGATGGATTGAAACTTGAAAAAGTCAGGTAGTGTACCCAATGGGTCCTCACCATGACTCGTTTGGGACACCACGAGTCGTGGTGTCTCTCGTGGGGACTCCAGTGAATTTTGGGCAATGAGACCACAAGAGGTGACCACAACTACTGTTATACCCCGAAAGGCCAAAGATCAGACGCGGGAGTTGAAACAGAGAAAAATTAAAATTCTGCACCAGGTCACATAACAGGTCATTAGGTGACCCGAGAGGAGAGACCACGAGTCGTGAAGTGACTTGTGGTCAAGCAAGGAATTGGCATGGACTGGGGAAGACCACGGGCGTGACCACGAACTCGTGGTCAGGACACACGACTCGTGAGGTTACCCATGGCCTAGATTGGGTGCTTGGCTAGTAGTTTTGGGTAGTGGGGATCACGGGTGGTGACCACGAGTCTTGGTTAGCCACCACGATTTGTGGGGTCCCTCGTGGGATCCCCTGATGATTTTGGGCAGTGTATATCACGACTCAAGGCCACGAGCTGTGGTTAGTGGGACGAATCGATGAACCCCCTAACAGTTAATTTTCTGCGAATTAGTAAGGGCCTTTTCATAATTCCTAAGTTCCTAAAGCCTAAACTACATTATTTTAGACTATGAAAGGTGGGTTTTAGAGGGGAAAAACTATCCTTAGTCTTCATTCATGCATGCAAGAGAATAGAGAGGTGATCAAAGGGTGATTCAAGATTTTTTCTTCAATTCCTTTTTGGGCATCCAAGGGAGAGTGAGATTCAGCTATCTTTAGGTATGTAAGGTTACTAATGGGTGCTTCTGTTCACACCCATTCCCAATCTCTACAAATTTATGCAAATCTATCAAAAATCTATTTGGATTTTGAAATCAAATTTTATGAAAACCTAATGATTTACTAGTGGGATTTTATGTTTTATGAATCTCATTATATTCTATGGACTTTGATTAGGTTTTACAATGTATTTTACTTATAAAATTATCGATTTTAATTTCTATTAAATTAAGCTTATCTAAGCATGATCTATGATAAGTCGATTTATGATCTTTGCTTCAACTAATAATATTTACAAGCCCAACATGATTTGAGATTTGAAATATGAATTTATTCAATTACCAATTATGATTTAATTATTTTCAAGTTATATTATGATCTATGAGTATGCATGAAACCTATGATTCATGAATTATGTTTTTGGCCGACTCACGGGCCCTATGGTATGGCTAGTTCACGTATGTACAAGAAGGTTTATGGTTTTCATGATTTAACTAGCCTATGAACTCATACATTTTATACTATGAGCACTATATATATTTTGGGAGTAGTATCAAACACCGAGTAGGTTCGGGGCCAAGGTTCTGCCCCGGATCTCATAAACTACGTGCCATCGTAGGCAAGTTGGGACCTCCTTTGTGACTGTCCCCGGCCTAATGGCCCTTTTCATGGTGATATCACACTTTCATGGTTCTACCCTTGGCAAGGTACGAACGGCCTCCCGACTAAGTTTACAAGTTGGACTTCATATGTGCTCATATGTGGTATGTCGGTTAAGAGAATCTCCTATTGTTCCTCAAAATTCATGCATATTTATGAATACGTATGTTGGCTCAAGTACTGTTTATTATGGCTTTTCTCTCATGATTAAGGCTATGATTCTATTATGAATATTTTGAAAACCTTGAGCCTTATGATATGTTATGTTACGATAATTATGATATGATCATGATGTCCTATTCTTATGATGTTTTATGAGTTTTACATTATTTTAAATTTCTGTTTTACTTACCTTGTATACTCGGTATATTCCACGTACTGACCACATACTTTCTATGTTGTATCGTCTTATGATACAGGACTCGACTCTCAGGCTCACCCTCAGCCCTAAATCGTCTCAGAGTCCATCTCCAGCTTATTAGTGAGTCCTCATGTTTCGAGGGCTATTTGACAGATGTTATACCATTTATGTTTCAATACTTGTTCGAGTTAGTTAGGGTGTTGTCCCATCAGCCGTATGTAGTAGAGGCTTTCAGACAGTTGTAGTACTCAACTTGAGTGTGTCTAAGGGATTGTTATGATATGTCATGATTATGCTTACGTTTCTGCTATGCCATGTGATTAGTCTTCCTCTTATCATGAATGAAGTTAGACGTATGCTTATGCTATGGGTCAAATTGGGATCTCTCGGGGTTTCTTGTCCCGTATTACAATTTGGGGCTCCGTTTGGGTCGTGACAAACTTTTTATTAGAGCCATAGGTTTTGAAGAGTCCTAGGGTGTCTGAAAGCCGCGTTAAGTAGAGTCTTTTTCATGGGTATAAAGCACGCCACACTTATGACAAAGAGGCTATGAGACATTAGGAATTGTTCCCTTCTTTCATGATCTATGTCGTGTGATGAAAATGTCACGCCCCGCCTTGGGGGGTATGACTGGCACCTGGTGCACTAGTAGGATCTAGACTACTAGCTAGTGACCTTAAGCACATCTGGTGCCTGGCTGGCTCTAATTCAGATTCATGAAATCAACGGGCTATATAACGGCTGTAAATATAGCCTCCGGCCGACTAGGCCTATAGCCACCTGTATGAAACTTCAGCTAACCAGAAACATACTTATGTAGGGAAAACCTATTCAGGCCAACAAGGCCACCATCCTGACTAGTCATCTGAAACTTCAACACAAGACTACTGTAAGACTACGTGACCGGCAAGGTCACCACTACTGTCTAACTAAGGCCTCACACGGCCAACATAAACTGAAATGCTAAACAGCTATAACAAACTGCACGGCCTCATACGACCGGCTCAACTGACCACAGGGAAACATATACAGACTGCAAGCCTCTAGGAATACTTATAAGATGGTCGGGACAGGGCCCCGACCTACCCGTACTGTACAACAAAAGGGAAATGATATAAACCTCTGAAATATCAAGCTCCGAATGACAGGGGTTGATGACTCTGCGCTGGCTAGGATCACCAAGGATCACCTCCTCGTCTATGAGTACTTGCAGGCAAGTAATGCAGCGCCCCACCGAGCGTCAGTACCACTGGTACCGAGTATGCAAGGCAACTGAAATAATACAACTGAATACGGATAATATAACTAACAAGTCTATGAGCAGAAGATAACTGAATCTGAAGAGCCGATAGGAACTAGATCAAACCTTTCTGCACTGATAGGCAGGAGCGTGTCTGAAGTCACGGCGGCCTGCTGTCTATAATCTAGTATATATATATATATAAAACACATAAATACATATACATTTAGCAAGCAATAGCCAATACCAACCCCCATAAGCCGGATGGCGCCAAGCAAGCAAACAATCTATATACCCCTACTCAGGTCAAAACCAGCCAAAAATAAGTCACTCCACTCATCTGCTCACTTCGGAGCTCCTCTACCGGCCCCCTGGGTCTCCGGCTCGGGCCATAGCCTCCGATATAAGCAACAGTGTCTGGGTCCGGAGGACTCCTGTGTAGACAGTAACAGATAGGGTCTGGATCCCCGGACACAAACTCAACGGTGCTATCTGAAACCACACCTATAATAACTGAATATACAGACAGTAACAGATAGGGTCTGGTTCCCTGGACATAAAACTCAACAGGGCTATCTGAAACTGGAGCTGCACCTGTAATGCTGATCAGACTACTATGGGGAAAGCTTTATCCCATTTTCGTCCAAGGTGGGGACGGCATGCCACCCCTCAGAGTGACGTAAAACCCACCCGCTCAATGGGAGACACGATTACCAACCCAGGGGCGGCGAGGACGCTCAATAAGGTGCCCTCACGCCACATCAAGTCTCAACAAACAAATAGCACATATAAATAGCAAGCATGTATAACTAAAAAAAGACTATCTAAAATCTGATTTCTTATTCTGATCTGTTTCTATACTGAACTAATTCTTTACTGATTATACTGATTCTGAAATCTTTATTTAACTGCTTGGATAATCTGTAGCCAATATTCCATCTGTCTGAATGGCCGGTCTATAGCCATAAAACTGTCTGTCTATCTGATTTTACTTAACTAACTTTTATTCTGAAAATCTGTATCTTTTTATTCTACAACATGCTTGCTAATCACACAATAAGCTATACTGAATCTGGAATGCTAACTCGCCCTTTGGCACATGCTTTACTAACTTTCGGACTGGATACGATACGGCAACACAACTTAGAATCTATTAGACTTACCTAATTCTCAACATCCAACTCCGAGAGCTTCAAATACGGAGTTTACTATGATTTACCAAGCTAAGACTTACTAACTTGCCGAAGAACAACTTTACATACCTTAACCTCGAGTTATCCGACTGTCGGACGAGGCTCGGTCAGTATTCCAGCTAAATCTCCCCAACTGCATTCATAAACACGTCAATTAGTACTAAATACAACACTATTCTGAAGGACGGCGTCACTTTCGATATAATTATAGCCTAAACTTAGGCTTATCGAAAGACGGTCGAAAACTTGCTATTTTTCAGAAGTCCAGAAGGGAGAAGTATTCACTTCACAGCTAGGAGCACATAGACACTAGTTTGGAGCAATTCCACTTACCTTAGCCCGGTAGCACGATGATTTGTCAGCCGAATTTCGCGAAACTAAATCCGTAGGAATGCTCCCTACTGCTAAATACTTCGGTATCTGGAGTTAATTTAAGTTTGGACAACGTTTGGCAGCGTAATCGGAAAGGAAATTATCAAGGAACCTTCGTCCCTTTCTCCTCTCTGGTTTTTCTCTTTGTTTTCACTGGAAAATATAAGAATTAATTCATTTAAAACCGAAGTGAGGCTTTATATACTTGGTCCTGGACAAGCCTAATGTGTCACAGAGCCAACGCGGTGGCCCCGCCTCCGTGACACGCTGCCATCGCGGAGGGGCTCTGCCCCGGCTCCTTCCGCGATGGTTCAACAGGCTACTCGTCCGATCCTTTCCCGGGCCTTTCCCTATCACGTATGACTTTCAAATATGCTTAACCAATGCGCGAATAGGCCATCTAGGTGCCGGGAATCTTACGGGGTATAACATTCTCCCCCCTTAGGAACATTCATCCTCGAATGTAAACTTCTATCTAGAGGACTTCTCAACTTACTCAACTTGTTTTTAAGAAAATTTCGGCAGAGTTTCCCCTGTAATATGGACTATACCAAAAACTTGAAACGCAGAAAGGTCCAATACAGGTACTGCATAAGGAATAATACGGACATACCTATCGCCTGACTAGGCCTGGAATAAGTGAGGATATCTAATCTATATCTTCCTCAGCCTCCCACGTCATCTCCTCTCGGTTCTTATTACGCCACAATACCTTGACAGACGCAATATCCTTAGTTCTCAACCTATGAATCTGTCTGTGTAAGATGGCTACTGGAACCTCTTCATAGGCCAGCTCCTCCGTAACCTGGATATCCTGGACTGGGACTGCTCTGGATGGGTCTCCTATGCATTTCCTTAACATAGACACATGAAAGACCGGATGAACGGATTCCAATTCTGGAGGCAAGTTCAGCTCATATGCTACTCGGCCTATCCTTCGACGAATCTGATAAGGCCCAACAACCTCGGACTGAGCTTACTTTTCTTGCCGAATCTCATCACCCCTTTCATCTGAGATACTTTCAGAAATACCCAATCATTTACAGCAGATTCCAAGTGTCTGCGCCGCACATCAGCATATGATTTCTGGCGGATCTGTGCAGTCAGTAGGCATTCTCTGATAAGCTTTACCTTCTCCTCTGACTGTTGAATAATGTCTGGCCCAATCAACGCCGATTCCCCTATTTCAAACCAGCCAACCGGCGATCTGCACTTTCGCCCATACAAGGCTTCAAAAGGCGCCATCTGGATGGCTGAGTGATAGCTGTTATTATAAGCAAATTCAATTAACGACAAATGCTCATCCCAGCTACCTCCAAAATCTAGCACACACGCTCGTAGCATGTCCTCGAGCGTCTGAATAGCGCGCTCAGCCTGTCTATCTGTCTGAGGGTGGAATGCTGTGCTCAAATTAATCTGCGTCCCCAGACCTCTCTGAAACGACTGCCAAAATCTAGCCGTAAACTGTGCTCCTCTGTCTGAAATAATGGATACCGGTACTCCGTGCAATCTGACTATTTCTCGGATATACAACTCGGCATAATCTTCAGCCGAGAAAGTAGTTCTCACTGGCAGGAAATGAGCTGATTTTGTCAATCTGTCAACTATCACCCAAATGGAATCATGTCTATGCCTGGTATGGGGTAATCCTGCTACAAAGTCCATGTTAATTTCTCCCCATTTTCAGAGAGGCACAACTATGTCTTGAGTCAATCCGCCTAGTCTTTGGTGTTCCTCTTTTACTTGTTGGCAGTTAGGACACTGGACTACAAATTCTGCTATCCTCTTTTTCATTCCTGGCCGTCAATAGATTTATTCCAAATCATGGTACATCTCTGTTGAATCGAGATGAAGAGATTAATGGGCATAATATACCTCACCCAATCTGCTGGCGAAGCCCTGCAACACCTGGAACACAAGGCGGCCTTTACATCGCAACACTTCATCCCCGGTTACCTGGAAGTCTAACACTTTTCCTTGCGGAACTTTGTCTTTAAACCGAACTAGGTCGAGATCCTTATACTATCGTCCCTTTACTTCCACAACTAACGACGACACTGTGCTGTTCGAAATTACCACTCTGTTGTCTTCTGTTTCTGCCACACGAACGACTAAACTAGCTTATTATGCCGGAGAACCCGACAGGTGATCTACCGATATAGCTAGAGCTTATCCGGCCTTTTGACCGCATGCTAAGGCTACTTGTTGCTGAGATGACCTGAACGACTATCAGCACACCATGTGCCCGTATCTGATCAGAGGATCCTGACAATGATCATGATCTCTAATAGTCTGGCTGAATAACCTTGACTAACTAAATAGCTGGGTTAAATGACCCGAATGCTGCAGTAGTCTAACGATGCTCTACATGTCCTACTCGGACATCTGTAGCTCATGCATAACTGCGGAGTTGTGGACAGCTAATTGTTTTATCCTCCTAATTGAACAATTGTGGTGTTGTGCTTAGTCCAACCTACTCTCAGGCGATCCGTCCCTGGATCTTCATAGGGAACCTACCGATCTCCTTGTCTTAGTAAACATTGTGCTAGCAGAGCACCACCAATTTCTTACGCCTTATTTGTACCCCCTTGGATTTATATTACTGTTCTTGGAAATTCTCGGTCTTATGAGCCATTCTGTAAAGACTGGCCTTCTGTTAGGGCTCTATATCTGAATACCTTACGAGAACCAGCTGAAGTACTAGTCCGTCACTGACTACTGATATGGACTCTTTCCTGGGGTACCCACAGGTTTGTCTGACTGAGACGGTCGATTGACTTGCGGGGTGTTCCACATAATAGCTGCTAGGTTGACTAAGGCCGATTCTCACCTACAAGGTTGGGAAAGCGATGTACGACCACTTGACATGCCCCCCCTCTTTTGGTGAGGGGTCCTGCAGTACGATCTATATATATTTACTAGCAGCTAACCAAAATCTGTGTGACTGTAACCCCCATAGCCAACTACTCACATCATATCTATCATCTGTAGATATATATATATCACAACTATGTATAATACATACTGAATTTCGTGGTGATACGCAATCTCTAACATGTTTTACGGAATTTCATACTGCACATGATATACCGCTTCTACAGTCTAATGATATCTCATATCCTCTCGTATCATTTCATGGGATTTTTTTTCATCCCATTCTGGAAGCAACACACACATGCACTTTAGCTATGATCTGCTATTTGAAATTTCGCCGCTCTTACGATGTGGGGTCAACATCCGAACCTTGTGCCCTTACTTGACATTATATTAAGGCCTGTGACTGTTTGTTGGACCTTGTCTCTGGGCCACACTAGATTGGAGTCTCTGGGTCGGTACTCTCTTACCTTCTCTTTGGGCGGACATACCACAACATTCTAAACTACAATCTTACTGTCTCTTAGCTGTTCGTCTAAGGTTTAGTCCTTAATACACGATGTTCTATCAATTTAATGGTGATTCTGATTTCCCCTCAAAATCTAGTATTCATGTTCTTCACCCTCATCTTCCTTAAACTGAGCTATGGGGTTCGAGGTACATGCCTTACATTGTCAATAAGGTTGCCAGTCAAGTTCCAGCCTATACTTCTTTTGACTTGCAGTCGGACCCATCTTATTCATATAATCTCCCTGTCTTTTGATATCACAGCTAAGATTGTAACTATTATCTTGCAGACATACCCTGCCGTCGTTAGCATGCCACGATGGATTCAACCTTTTTCTGACTCGAACTTGACTCTTACTGGGAATCCATCATTGACGGATCTCCTACACCCACTTCGAGTAAGCTAGTAGTCTTACTTGCTCTTCTGACTTATTACCATGAGGGTCTGCACAACTTACATAATCATAAGGGCTCCTTACTCTTTCTAACACTTCTTGGAATCAACCAATCCACCTTTCACTTACTGCCTGCTTTGGGCAACATCGTCTCAATCCTTATGCCCCTTGCTATACTGGGGTCAAAACTAAGGGGTAGGAATGACTTCTTCTTACTGCAATGCGACGAAGACATGGAACTGTACCATACCTGAAAGGATGGAGGTAGGAATCCTACATTTCCCTCTCCTTCTCACACTTATCTGATAATCTAATATTGTTTATTATCTTAATCAGATCTTATATATCTAACAAATAAATCGACTCATTTATACGTTATGCTTATGACTTCCTATTCTGAAGTTATCGACATATACTGGGGATGATACCGATAAAAGTATAACATTGGGAGGTCCCTGTTACCTCCTCCTGCTGCTGTAGTTACCTTGTAACTGGCTGATGTTCTCTCCTGTTGCTATATTTGATCTTTTGCCTGGAAAAGGATTTCGCTGGTCTGACTTGTATCTGTATTCAAAGAATATAATAAGTTTCAAAAGGACCAACCCTATACTGTACTCTGCTATGGCACGATTGAGTATGAAAGAAGGGTAACCATCCTATTATGCCTCGCAGCCTCCTGCTTATAGTATGTGGTGCACAACACATCCATAGACAAGACTCTACTTAGCACGGCTTGCAGACTCCCTGGGACACGACCTACTCTGATACCAAGTTTGTCACGCCCCGCCTTGGGGGGTATGACTGGCACCTGGTGCCCTAGTAGGATCTAGACTGCTAGATAGTGAGCCTAAGCACATCTGGTGCCTGGCCGACTCTAATTTAGATTCATGAAATCAACGGGCTATATAACGGCTGTAAATACAGCCTCCGGCCGACTAGGCCTATAGCCACCTGTATGAAACTTCAGCTAACCAGAAACATACTTATGTAGGGAAAACCTATGCGGGCCGACAAGGCCACCATGCTGACTAGTCATTTGAAACTTCAACACAAGACTACTGTAAGACTACGTGATCGGCAAGGTCACCACTACTGTCAAACTAAGGCCTCACACAGCCAACATAAATTGAAATGCTAAACAGCTATAACAAACTGCACGGCCTCATACGACCGGCTCAACTGACCACAGGGAAACATATACAGACTGCAAGCCTCTAGGAATACTTATAAGATGGTCGGGACAGGGCCCCGACCTACCCGTACTGTACAACAAAAGGGAAATGATATAAACCTCTGAAATATCAAGCTCCGAATGACAGGGGTTGATGACTCTGCGCTGGCTAGGATCACCAAGGATCACCTCCTCGTCTATGAGTACTTGCAGGCAAGTAATGCAGCGCCCCACCGAGCGTCAGTACCACTGGTACCGAGTATGCAAGGCAACTGAAATAATACAACTGAATACGGATAATATAACTAACAAGTCTATGAGCAGAAGATAACTGAATCTGAAGAGCCGATAGGAACTAGATCAAACCTTTCTGCACTGATAGGCAGGAGCGTGTCTGAAGTCACGGCGGCCTGCTGTCTATAATCTAGTATATATATATATATAAAACACATAAATACATATACATTTAGCAAGCAATAGCCAATACCAACCCCCATAAGCCGGATGGCGCCAAGCAAGCAAACAATCTATATACCCCTACTCAGGTCAAAACCAGCCAAAAATAAGTCACTCCACTCATCTGCTCACTTCGGAGCTCCTCTACCGGCCCCCTGGGTCTCCGGCTCGGGCCATAGCCTCCGATATAAGCAACAGTGTCTGGGTCCGGAGGACTCCTGTGTAGACAGTAACAGATAGGGTCTGGATCCCCGGACACAAACTCAACGGTGCTATCTGAAACCACACCTATAATAACTGAATATACAGACAGTAATAGATAGGGTCTGGTTCCCTGGACATAAAACTCAACAGGGCTATCTGAAACTGGAGCTGCACCTGTAATGCTGATCAGACTACTATGGGGAAAGCTTTATCCCATTTTCGTCCAAGGTGGGGACGGCATGCCACCCCTCAGAGTGACGTAAAACCCACCCGCTCAATGGGAGACACGATTACCAACCCAGGGGCGGCGAGGACGCTCAATAAGGTGCCCTCACGCCACATCAAGTCTCAACAAACAAATAGCACATATAAATAGCAAGCATGTATAACTAAAAAAAGACTATCTGAAATTTGATTTCTTATTCTTATCTGTTTCTATACTGAACTGATTCTTTACTGATTATACTGATTCTAAAATCTTTATTTAACTGCTTGGCTAATCTGTAGCCAATATTCCATCTGTCTGAATGGCCGGTCTATAGCCATAAAACTGTCTGTCTATCTGATTTTACTTTACTAACTTTTATACTGAAAATCTATCTCTTTTTATTCTACAACATGCTTGCTAATCACACAATAAGCTATACTGAATTTGGAATGCTAACTCGCCCTTTGGCGCATGCTTTACTAACTTTCGGACTGGATACGATATGGCAACACAACTCAGAATCTATTAGACTTACCTAATACTCAACATTCAACTTCGAGAGATCAAATACGGAGTTTACTATGATTTACCAAGCTAAGACTTACTAACTTGCCAAAGAACAACTTTACATACCTTAACCTCGAGTTATCCGACTATCGGACGAGGCTCGGTCAGTATTCCAGCTAAATCTCCCCAACTGCATTCATAAACACGTCAATTAGTACTAAATACAACACTATTCCGAAGGACGGCGTCACTTTCGATATAATTATAGCCTAAACTTAGGCTTATCAAAAGACGGTCAAAAACTTGCTATTTTTTAGAAGTCCAGAAGGGAGAAGTATTCACTTCACAGCTAGGAGCACATAGACACTAGTTTGGAGCAATTCCACTTACCTTAGCCCGGTAGCACGACGATTTGTCGGCCGAATTTCGCAAAACTAAATCCGTAGAAATGCTCCCTGCTGCTAAATACTTCGGTATCTAGAGTTAATTTAAGTTTGGACAACGTTTGGCAGCGTAATCGGAAAGGAAATTATCAAGGAACCTTCGTCCCTTTCTCCTCTCTGGTTTTTCTCTTTGTTTTCACTGGAAAATATAAGAATTAATTCATTTAAAACCGAAGTGGGGCTTTATATACTTGGGCCTGGACAGGCCCAACGTGTCACGGAGCCAACGCAGTGGCCCCGTCTCCGTGACACGCTGCCATCGCGGAGGGGCTCTACCCCGGCTCCTTCCGCGATGGTTCGACAGGCTACTCGTCCGATCCTTTCCCGGGCCTTTCCCTAGCACGTATGGCTTTCAAATATGCTTAACCAATGCGCGAATAGGCCATCTTGGTGCCGGGAATCTTACGGGGTATAACAGAAAAGTCCTTTTTATCCTTCTAATTCGTGTTATTAGCGTTTCCAGAATCATGCCTCCACGTCGAGTGAACGTTGGGAGAAATGGCAATGGCAACGATCATGAGGGTGCCAATGGTGACGGGCATCAGCCAGCCCAGCCCGTTCATAAGGAGCACACACCATAGCTAGCTGCCCATGCTGAGTTTAGGGCAGCGATTCAGATGTTGTCACAGGCCATGGCTGCCTAGGTTCATAATCAAACAGTGGCACATTACCCTCAAAATGGGAATGCGGCGGCAGCTAGAGTGAGGGAGTTCTTGAGAATGAGCCCTCCTGAGTTCTTGGGGTCGAATATAGACGAGGATCCACACGATTTCATCGAGGAGATTCTAAAGATCACCCAGGTTATGGGGTTGAACAATAGTGAGTGTGTTGACTTAGCCTCCTATCAGCTAAAGGGGGTGGCTCACACATGGTTTAAGCAATGGAGGGATGCTAGGGTAGTGGGTGGAGGCCCTATAGGCTGGGAAAAGTTTCACGCGCCATTCTTAGATCGATTTTTCCCTCGAGAGATGAGGGAGCTCAAGGTGGCTAATGATCACGGGCAAAAATATATGCCCGAGATATGCTTTACGACTTAAATTAGTCTTGTTTATCTAAGATTATTGTATACATTTTCATGTAATTTTAGATAAAGTAAAGATATGTGCTAACCAACATGATTAGCCTTTGTTTTGTAGGTTTTGATGACTTTTGAGCAACTAATCCATGAGTTGGTGAAGTAGAGGCTTGGAAACGGAATCAACACGCGAACGTCGGCAAAGAGGAGGCACAAAATAGCCCATCGGCGCGTCGACAAGGTGCCACGGCAGGCAGGCCGCTCACAACAGCCCACCTGCGCGTTGGCAACATGCCACGGCAGGTGGCCTCCGCGACCAAGGGCTGCCAACGCGCTGCCCAAGCAGCGTGACACGCTGCCAACGTGGCAGGGTGCTGCCCGGGCCAATTTCGGGTGATTTCCAGAGGGCCTCCGCGTCCGTAGCGTGTCACGGAGGCCGGGCTCCGCGATGCACTCCGTGACACGTTGCTTGTTTTTCCGGGAAAGAGTCCTACTACTATAAATAGTACACTTAGGTTTATTTTTCAGAATTCAGACTTAGTGGAGCAAGGACGTGGGTTACAGGCAGTTGAGGGACGAAAAAAATCAGGGTTTTTCTCTCTTTCTTTCTTCTTTCAATCAATTGTTTGTATGATTAACACTTGTTTTAGGATGATTAATCCACAAATGAGTGGCTAATTCTCTTCCTTGCTGAGGTTATGAACAATGGTGATGAATTTTGATTATTGAATTGTATGGTTTTTCATCTTCTTCTTCTATGTTGTTCTATTAATTCTTGTTTCTACTGCATTAGTGTGTGGCCGACATTAATGTACATCTAAAAAGTCCGATTTCACTCGAGAGAGCACGAAATTGGAAAGTTGTGAATTAATAGGGTATTGTTCTTAACTTGATTTGGGAAAATTGGGTTTTGATGTGCTTTCCTGATAGAAATATACTTGAAAGCCGTATTAGTCAATTTAGGAACCGGAATTGTATTGCTAGGTCATAAATTGCATTTGATCACAGAAATGTAGACGGATGGTTTATGATTCTTAAGTGAGATTAAATACGAGAGTTTTAATTTCTAGGCTAATGTTCTTGGCTAGCAACAGGAAGAGAAGAATAACCAAATTATGATTATAATCAAGTTCATTACTTGTTCTTAACCTTGGCATGCTCATATCCATAGTTTCAATTCAAAGTAGATATTTGTTAATAGTTTTAGTATATAATTTATAAACAAAAATTATTTAACTTTTGGTTACGTTGTTGTCAGCATATTTAGAAGTAAGATAAAATATAGTATACTTGAGCAATTTTACTTATCCAGAGTCTCCTTGGTTCGATACTTGGCTTACTTAGCCACTTTATTACTTGTTTGACTACGTGCACTTGCGTGTCGGTTTTTAACCCTATAGCAAACCACCGAACAAGTTTTTGGCGCCGTTGTCGGGGAGACTAGGCAATTGGTGAAATTGTATTAAGTGTAAATTTACTGTATTTTTATTTTATTTTCTTAAGTGTTGACAACTTAGTCTTAGTGTTTATTTTAATTCTTTTGCATTTTTACTCTTTCTTTTTCGAATACTCTTATTGACATGACATCGTGGAATATAAATGGTTTCAATGGTGGATACTCATATTTTAGTGAATCTTGTCTGAATTGCGGAGGACACCACTCGTGGCAACACTGTAACACGTGCACTATATGTGGTGGTCGAGATGGCCATTGGGATGGCTGTCCGAATGCATATTCCCCTCCCCCAAGCCCCTACTATGATCCTTCTGTTGTTTTTCCTGAATATAGGCATACTGAAAATGAGGACTTGGGACGCCAAGCTCAAATAGAAGACATGCTGAAACAACTCTTGGAGCAATCAGAAGCAATGAAGGAGGCGATGGCAGTATTGAGAATTCAGCAAGAAGAGAATGCAGAGGCTCTAGAAAGGATGAGCATCAAATTCACGGAGATGATCGCTGAAGCTGAAGCGTGTGATAAATCGCAGGCAACAGTTTTAGCCGATATTCAAGAGGAACTACAAGAGGAAAACATGGGTGAATATTTGGATGAAGCCCAACAAGTAGAATCTCTTGAGTGTCCCCGTGATGGGCTCAAACTTATGGAAAATCTATTCGTGAAAGAAGAGATAGAGTACCCCCCATTTGACGTTAATGGAGAGATAGATGTCTATGCTGAGAAGGTGTATACAAGTAAGGAGGTCAAGCAAAAGACATTTTCAGAGTTGAGGTTTATTGGACCACACTTGAAGCATTTCTCAACATTAAGTTTGGTTGACAACATAGAAAGAGAGTCTTCCAAGCTTATAGAGAAATGTCTAGAGGAGGACCAAGCACCATATATTTTGAAATTTGCCAACGCGGAGAGACAAAATGACTTCGCTTACTTGAGGGCCAATAAAGTAAAAAGGCAACACCTACTGTTTGGTCCTTACAATTTTTCACCACCACCCTGGAGCATAAGAGGAAATTAGAAAAGAAATTAGGGGTGAGATTCATATCCTCAAGGTGGAGGAAAAAGTGGTGAAACTTGGTACGTCGTGCCGCGACGAAAAATTAGGCGCTGCTTGGGAGGCAACCCAAGGGTACCAGGGGTACCATTTTAATTTCTTGCATCTAAGTTGATTTTATTTATTTTTCATCTTGTGTTGTTTTGGTGGAAAGTTAAGCACAGATGGAGGGGAAGTCTGAGTACCCGTGGAGGAGGAAGCTAACAATCATGGAAGAGAAAAAGTGTGGGGTCGAACACCCACTTGTGCAAAGTTGAAGAAAGGCATGTTGTTAGCTAGGCCTAAAGGCCTCAGGGAGTATTTCTCACCCTTTGTAAATTTTAATTTGATGCTATGAGGACATAGCATGATTTAAGTGTGGGGTGAGGGAATTTCAAGGGAAATTTCAAAAAAAATTTCTGTGCTTAACGATTTTGGTGAATGTAATGCTTGTGCAAAAGTTGGTGAGAAATTTGAAAAATTTGAAAAATTTTTGTGAATTAAGCATGACTTCATCACCCGTTGGTTTTTCTTTTCGGTTCTTTTCCGACGGGGGGTCTTTGAACCGAAGAATAAATTTTTTTTTCTTTGTCTGTATATAATGTTTTTAGTCGTAGTTAGAGACTGTTTCCAACGATGGATGGATGACGACCGTCTTGAGGAAAATTAGTCAGTAGGTTGGTTTGTGAAACCATAACTAATTGGTGCTTGATGTTTTTTTTATGTGCTATACGTGATTGTAAGATGCAAGTATGTTCAGTGTGAAGCATGCAAGTGTATAACTTTGTTTGAGACACTTAGGCTCTTGAATTTGACTCAATATGATTGAAGCTTAATTCTGAATTCTTGTGATTAGCTGAGGAAGAGTCTACTGATTGTGTCTTGATTTGAGCATGTGCCATGAGTGTAAGGTTTTTGAGTATTCCGTGCTATTATGAAATGTCTAGAACTTGCCTGGTGTGTATATAAAACGAAATGAAGGATGTGAATTGTAGGAGATGATTTAGGCATTTCTTTGAATGAACCTAAATGTTATCCCTCATTATACCTACCTTAAAAAATTAATCCTAGTTAACCCCATCGAGCCTTGAGCCTATTCTTTGACAGCTGCAACATAAGCTTAATCCTTTTTCTTTCATTATCCTTGAAATTGAACCAAAACTCTTAAGCGCTTAAAGGAAAAATCCGAAAGAGTGAAGGAGTGAGAAGAATGAAAAAGAAGGGAAAGTAGCAATTGTAAAAGTTGAGAAAGGTCGAGGGTGCACTTGTTTGAATATGGGTGAGTATTAGTAGGGAGTAAGAAAATAAATAAATGAAAAGTTATGTATAGAACTCCTTACTAATAAGCTAAAAGTGTCGAAAGAAATGGGGGAACAAAAGAGGAAAAAGAAAACTAAAAGGAGAAAAAGGTGAAGTAAGGGAAGGGAAGTTCGTAATGAAGGCGTGATGTATTAAAAGCGCTTAGGAAAGATAGTCACTATTACTGATCACAATAGTACTTACCCGCACCTGAGTTACATTACAACCTAAAAAGTCCTACTTGATCTTACATTCATACATCCTTAAATTAGTGGAATAAAACACTAAGGGCAAGCTTATGGGTCATTACATGATGCATGTGAATTCTTTGTGAGAGTGAGTGTAATTCGATGCATGTACCCACACATGTTGTGATATAAAAATTGTTTTTGCGTGTGAAATTGGGTAACTCTCTTTCCGTGAGGGGCACATGTTGAATGAAGGATATAATTCATGTGGGATTTCTTAATCAGTTGATTTGCATGAGTTTGCTAAAATTGAGAGTCGATTCTTGAGGTTAAGAAGTCTTAACATGGTTGTACTTCATTTCAATGAACAAATCAGGCATGCTCTATTTTTAGCTTGTATCTTACGTAATCATTATAGCCGTAACTTGAATTCTCTTGCTAAATTAGTTATGTGGGAGTCTCCATATGCATGATATGTAGAAGGTTGTTCAAGGACGAACAAGGCTTTAAGTGTGGGGTTGTGATCACGGGCAAAAATATATGCCCGAGATATGCTTTACGACTTAAATTAGTCTTGTTTATCTAAGATTTTTGTATACATTTTCATGTAATTTTAGATAAAGTAAAGATATGTGCTAACCAACATGATTAGCCTTTGTTTTGTAGGTTTTGATGACTTTTGAGCAACTAATCCATGAGTTGGTGAAGTAGAGGCTTGGAAACGGAATCAACACGCGAACGTCGGCAAAGAGGAGGCACAAAACAGCCCACCGACGCATCGACAAGGTGCCACGGCAGGCAGGCCGCTCACAACAGCCCACCTGTGCGTTGGCAATGTGCCACGGCAGGTGGCCTCCGCGACCAAGGGCTGCCAACGCGCTGCCCAAGTAGCGTGACACGCTGCCAACGCGGTAGGGTGCTGCCCGGGCCAATTTCGGGTGATTTCCAGAGGGCCTCCGCGTCCGTAGCGTGTCACGGAGGCCGGGCTCCACGATGCACTCCGTGACACGTTGCTTGTTATTCCGGGAAAGAGTCCTACTACTATAAATAGCACACTTAGGTTTATTTTTCAGAATTCAGACTTGGTGGAGCAAGGACGTGGGTTACAGGCAGTTGAGGGACGAAAAAAATCAGGGTTTTTCTCTCTTTCTTTCTTCTTTCAATCAATTGTTTGTATGATTAACACTTGTTTTAGGATGATTAATCCACAAATGAGTGGATAATTCTCTTCCTTGCTGAGGTTATGAACAATGGTGATGAATTTTGATTATTGAATTGTATGGTTTTTCATCTTCTTCTTCTATGTTGTTCTATTAATTCTTGTTTCTACTGCATTAGTGTGTGGCCGACATTAATGTACATCTAAAAAGTCCGATTTCACTCGAGAGAGCACAAAATTGGAAAGTTGTGAATTAATAGGGTATTGTTCTTAACTTGATTTGGGAAAATTGGGTTTTGATGTGCTTTCCTGATAGAAATATACTTGAAAGCCGTATTAGTCAATTTAGGAACCGGAATTGTATTGCTAGGTCATAAATTGCATTTGATCACAGAAATGTAGACGGATGGTTTATGATTCTTAAGTGAGATTAAATACGAGAGTTTTAATTTCTAGGCTAATGTTCTTGGCTAGCAACAGGAAGAGAAGAATAACCAAATTATGATTATAATCAAGTTCATTACTTGTTCTTAACCTTGGCATGCTCATATCCATAGTTTCAATTCAAAGTAGATATTTGTTAATAGTTTTAGTATATAATTTATAAACAAAAATTATTTAACTTTTGGTTACGTTGTTGTCAGCATATTTAGAAGTAAGATAGAATATAGTATACTTGAGCAATTTTACTTATCCAGAGTCTCCTTGGTTCGATACTTGGCTTACTTAGCCACTTTATTACTTGTTTGACTACGTGCACTTGCGTGTCGGTTTTTAACCCTATAGCAAACCACCGAACAGCTAAGTATGTTAATTTGAAATAGGGTAACATGTATGTGTAGGAGTATGCATTAGAGTTCACCCGTCTATCCAAGTATGCCCCAGAGTTGGTAGCGGATCAGAGGGCTCGGGTGAGTCATTTTGTGTATGGGGTGGCTGATTATTTAGATGAGGATTGCAGGATCTCCATGTTGCATGGGGATATCGATTTTCCCCGTATTGTGCTGCATGATCAACCGATGGAATCGGTATATCGGAGGCAGAGAGAGGCCAAGAGGGCCAGGACTGATAGCTACGGGACTTCTCAGGTCAGGTCAGGTCAAGGGGTGGACAACGTCAATAGTCCCAGCACAGGTCTATTGCTCCAGCCCCATCATCGGCCAACATGCCATCTAGATTCAGAGGGGATTGGAGGAGCAGGGCTTTAGAGTCGAGAGACCAGGGTAGCATGCAAGTGGAGCACACTTTCCCAGTTTGTGCGGGGTGCGAAAAGAGTCACCCCAGGAGGTGCTTAGTTGGCTCGGATGCTTGTTTCAGGTGTGGCAAGCCTGGACACAAACTCAGAGATTGCCCTTCAGCCAGATCGGGGGTCGGTGGAGCCCATGCACTAGCAGCCAGTTCTGCCGCTCCAGTGGTACGCCCCCTTCCGCAAGGTGCCTCGACTAGTTTATCCGATGGCCAGCGTCAAAATAGGTTTTATGCTTTGGCCTCCCGTCAGGAGCAGGAGATCTCCTCGAATGTGGTTACTAGTATGTTGCGTGTTTTTCATATTGATGTTTATGCTTTGCTAGACCTGGGAGCTACTCTGTCTTTTGTGACTCCTATATTGCTAGTAGCTTTGGAGTTAGTCCCGAGATTCTGTTTGAACCATTCTCAGTCTCCACTATGGTTGGTGATTTAGTTGTAGCTAGGCGAGGTTTCCCCATTATAATGTTGCATAAGGTCACCTCCACGGACTTAGTAGAGCTAACTATGACTGAATTTGACATTATTCTAGGCATGGACTGGTTGTTTGCATGTTATGCTTCTTTTAATTGTAGAACCCGTACGGTGGAGTTCCATTTTTCAGGTGAGTCAGTCTTGGAATGGAAGGGTAGTTTGGCTGTGCCAGCAAGTCGATTTATTTCATATCCTAAGGCTAGGAATATGATTTCTAAGGGTTGCTTGTACCATTTAGTTAGGTTTAAGGACGTTGAGTCCGAGACCCTGACCATCCAATCAGTTCCGGTGGTGTGTGAGTATCCAAAGGTCTTTCCCGACGATTTGCCAGGTGTTCCTCCTGAGAGGGAAATTGATTTTGGTATTGATCTTTTACCCGATACATTGCCTATCTCCGTTCATCCTTACAAGATGGCTCCAGCCAAGCTAAAGGAATTGAAGGATCATTTGAAGGACCTGTTAGATAAGGGCTTCATTAGACCAAGCAAGTCTCCATGGGGTGCACCAGTTTTGTTTTTCCGAAAGAAGGACGGTTCGCTTCAGATATGTATTGACTATCGGCAATTGAACAATGTCACCATTAAGAACAGGTATCCTTTACCCAGGATCGATGGCTTGTTTGACTAGCTTCAGGGCGCCAAGTGTTTCTTAAAGACAGACCTCAGGTCCGGGTATCATCAGCTTAGTGTTCGGGAGTATGATATCCCGAAGATAGCCTTCAGAACACGGTATGGTCATTATAAGTTTGTAGTCATGTCTTTTGGACTAACGAGTGCTCCTACAACTTTCATGGACTTGATGAACAGGGTGTTCAAGCAATATCTAAACATTTTCGTGATCGTGTTCATTGATGACATCCTTATATACTCTCGGAGCAAGGAGGAGCATGCCGCTCATTTGAGAATAGTGCTTCAAACTCTCAAGGATCGCCAATTGTATGTCAAGTTTAGCAAGTGTGAGTTTTGGTTGAACTCCGTGGCATTTTTGGGCCACGTGGTATCAAACGAAGGTATAAAGGTAGATTCTCAGAAAATCAAGGAGGTGAAGAATTGACCTAGACTAGTGAATCCCTCGAATATTCAGAGTGTTTAGCTGGATACTATTGAAGATTCGTCGAGGGTTTCTTATCTGTTGCAGCACCTTTGACCAAGTTGATTCAGAAAAAGATGCAGTTCCAATGGTCAGAGGCTTGTGAGAAGAGCTTCCAATTGTTAAAGGCTCGACTTACTACCGCACCAGTGTTTACCCTACCCTAGGGTACGGATGGTTTTGTTGTGTATTGTGATGCTTCGAGAATCGAACTTGGGTGTGTATTGATGCAGCGGGGAAAGGTAATTGCATATGCCTCTAGACAGTTAAAGATCCATGAGATGAGTTACCCAACCCATAATCTAGAGTTGGCAGCGATGGTGTTTGCCTTGAAGATATGGCGACATTACTTATATGGGGTCCATGTGGATGTGTTTACGGACCAAAAGAGTTTACAATATGTGTTCACGTAGAAGGATCTCAATCTTCGGCAATGGAGGTGGCTGGAGCTACTTAAGGACTACAATATGAGTGTCCTTTACCATCCGGGTAAGGCTAATGTGGTAGCGAACGCACTTAGTAGGCTCTCTATGGAGAGTGTGTCCCATGCAGATGAAGGAAAGAAGGAGTTGGTGAAATATGTGCATCGACTTGCTAGGTTGGGAGTTAGGTTGGTCGACTCAACCGATAGCGGTGTTTTTGTGAAAAATGGATCAGAATCGTCCTTGGTGACTGACGTGAAAGCTAGAAAAAATGAGGATCGGATTTTGGTAAAGCTGAAGGAAGATATTTGAAGTCAGAAGGTGGAGGTCTTCTCCCAAGGGGGAGATGGTATAGTGCGTTATCAGGGTCGTTTGTGTGTTCCAGATGTGGATGATTTAAGGAGCTGGATACTTCATAAGGCACACGGAACCAGATATTTTATTCATCCAGGTGCAACCAAGATGTATCATGACTTGCGGGAAATATACTGGTGGAATGGCATGAATAAGGATATTGCAGAATTCGTAGTCAAGTGCCCGAACTGTCAACAAGTAAAGTGTGAACATCAAAGGCCGGAAGGAGTACTTCAGGATATCAACATTTCGACTTGGAAGGATATTAACATGGATTTCATTTCAGGCCTACCTCGCACTTTGCCGATAATATGATTCCATTTGGGTGGTGGTGGACAGGTTGACTAAGGCTGCACATTTCCTACCGGTGAAAACCACAGATCCAACGGATGACTATGCCAAGTTGTATATCCAAGAGTTGCTTCAATTACATGGAGTGACCTTGTCCATTATTTCAGACCGAGGTTCTCAATTTACCTCCAAATTTTGGAGGTCTTTTCAGAAGGGGCTTGGAACTCAAGTTAAGCTCAGTACAGCCTTTCATCTACAGATGGATGGCCAAGCGAAATGAACAATCCAAACCCTCGAGGACATGTTGAGAGCATGTGTGTTGGACTTCAAAGGTAGTTAGGATGGTCACTTGCCCCTGATCGAGTTTGCTTATAATAATAGCTACCACTCTAGCATCCAGATGGCACCGTTCAAGGCTCTTTATGGGCGGAGATATAGATCACCCATCGGATGGTTTGAGGTTGGTGAGGAAGCTATGGTAGGGCCATTTTCGGTTCATGAGGCTACGGTAAAGGTCCAGTTGATAAGGGACAGGCTAAAAAGCGCTCAGAGTCATCAAAAGTCATATGCTGATGTGAGGAGGAGGGATTTGGAGTTTGAGGTGAACGATTGGGTATTTCTGAAGGTATCTCCCATGAAGGGAGTCATGCGGTTTGGGAAGAAAGGAAAACTCAATCCCCGCTATGTTGGTCCTTACCGGGTTATGAGAAGAGTTGGTAAGGTAGCGTATGAGTTAGACTTACCCTCAGAGTTATCTTCCGTGCATCCTAAGTTTCATGTGTCGCTTTTGAAGAAATGTTTGGGAGACCCAGCCCTAGTAGTCTCGGTGGACAACGTTGGTGTAAAGGATAGCCTCAGTTATGAGGAAGTTCCAGTTGAAATATTGGATCGTCAGGTTTGGAGGCTGAGGAACAAGGAAGTAGCTTCAGTAAAGATGCTATGGAGAAATCAACATCCTGAGGGAGCTATGTGGGAAGCTGAGGCGGATATGATGGCTAAATACCCTCACCTGTTCCCTACCGGCTCAGTTCCGACTTGAGGTATTAGTCCTGTGCTATGACTTTATTTAATTTTCATGTTCGGTTCATGTGTTCAAGTTTCTTTTATGTGTATGGATGTGTATGTGAAGCATGAGATTAGTTCAGCTATGTGATATGAATGGGAGGTAGTCATTCTGTTAGTTTTCGATTTAAATGATTAGTATCTGATAATGATAATTGCATATTTCTGCTTTTCTGTATGTTTTCCAGCATTCAAGGATGAATGTTCCCAAGAGGGAGATATTTTTATATCCTGGAACCCTAAAGATCAGACCCGTGAATTGAAACGGAGAAAAACTAAAATTCTGCACCAGGTCACATAACGGGTCGTTAGGTGACCCGTGAGGAGAGACCACGAGTCGTGAAGTGACTTGTGGTCAAGAAAGGAATTGGCATGGCCTGGGGAAGACTACGGGGGTGAACACGAGTTGTGGTCAAGCCACACTACTTGTGAGGTCACCTGTGGCCTGGACTAGGTCCTTGGCTAGTAGTTTTGGGCAGTGGGGATCACGGTTAGCCACCAGAGTTGTGGTCAGCCACCACGATTCGTGGGGTTCCTCGTAGGGTCCCCTGATGATTTTGGGCAGTGTACATCACGACTCAAGGCCACGAGTCATGGTCAGTGGGGATGAATCATTGGGTCCCTCGTTAGGACCCCCCTGGTAGTTAATTTTCTGATAATTAGTAAGGGCCTTTTCGTAATTTCTAAGTTTCTAAAGCCTAAACTACGTCGTTTTAGCTTATGAAAGATGGGTTTTAGAGGGAAAAACTATCCTAAGTCTTCATTCATGCATGCAAGAGAATAGAAAGGTGATCAAAGGGTGATTCAAGGTTTTCTTCTTCAATTCCATTTTGGGCATTCAAGGAGAGTAAGATTTAGCTATGTTCAGGTATGTAAGGTTACGAATGGGTGCTTCCGTTCACACCCATGCCCAATCTCTATGAATTTATGGAAATCTATCGAAAATCTATTAGGGTTTTGAAATCGAATTTTATGAAAGCGTAATGATTTACTAGTGGGCTTTTATGTTTTTGCCGCCTTAGGGGGTATGACTGGCACCTGGTGCCTGGTAGGACCTAGGCTGCTAGCTGGTGAGCCTAAGCACATCTGGTGCCTGGGTAGCTCTAACTCAGATTTCTGGAATCAACGGGCTATATAACGGCTGTAAATACAGCCTCCGGCCGATTGAGCCTATAGCCAACTGTGCTATAACGACTGCTAACCAGAATCATACTTAGGGAGACCTGTGTAGGCCGACAAGGCCACCATGCTGACTAGTCATCTAAAACTTCAACACAAGACTACTGTAAGACTACGTGACCGACAAGGTAACCACTACTGTCAACTGAGGCCTCACACGGCCAACATAAACTGAGATGCTAAACAACTATAACACACTGCACGGCCTCACACGACCGGCTCAACTGGCCACAGAAAAATATATACAGACTGCAAGCCTCTACGAATATTGATAAGATGGTCAGGACAGGGCCCTGACCTACCCGTACTGTACAACAAAAGGAAATGATATAAACCTCTGAAATATCAAGCTCCGGATGACAGGAGCTGATGACTCTACGCTAGCTAGGATCACGAGGCTTCGCCTCCTCGTCTATGAGTACCTGCAGGCAAGTAATGCAGTGCCCCACTGGGCGTCAGTACTACTGGTACCGAGTATGCAAAGCAACTGAAATAATTCAACTGAATACAGATAACATAACTAACAAGTCTGTGAGCAGAAGGTAACTGAATCTGAAGAGCTGATAGGAACTAGATCAAACCTTTCTGCACTGATAGATAGGAACGTATCCGTTGTCACGGTGGCCTGCTGTCTACTAACTAGTATACATGTATGTATAAAGCACATAAATACATATACATTTAGCAAGCAAGAGCCAATACCAACCCCCATAAGCCGGATGGCGCCAAGCAAGCAAACAATCTATATACCCCTACCCGGGTCAAAACCAACCAAAAATAAGTCCCTCCACTCATCTGCTCACTCGGAGCTCCTCTACCGCCCCCATGGGTCTCCGGCTCGGGCCATAGCCTCTGATATAAATAACCGTGTCTGAGTCCGGAGGACTCCTGTGCAAACAATAACAGATAGGGTCTGGTTCCCCAGAACTCTCCTCAGGGCTATCTAAAATCGGAGCTGCACCTGTAATAAGATCTGTAACTGTAACTGTATCTGTATCTGTTCCCTGGGCGCTTGTGCACAACAGGGCTATCTGTACTGTAATGCTGATCAGCCTGATATGGGGAAAGCTTCATCCCATCTTCGTCCAAACTGGGGACGGCATGCCACTCCTTGGAGTGACGTAAACCCACCCGCTTAGTCGGCGACACAATTACCAACCCAGGGGAAGCGAGGACGCTCAATAAGGTGCCCTCACGCCATACCAAGTCTCAACAAACAAATAGCACATACAAATAGCAAGCATGTATAACTGAAAAAGACTATCTGAAATCTGATTTCTTGTTCTGATCTCTTTCTGTATTATACTGATTCTTTACTGATTATACTGATTCTGAAATCTTGATTTAACTGTTTGGCTAATGTGTAGCCGGGATACTATCTGTCTGAATGGCTAATCTATCGCCATAAAACTGTCTGTCTATCTGATTTTACTTTATTAGCTTTTATTCTGAAAATCTGTATCTTTTTATTCTACAACATGCTTGCTAATCATACAATAAGCTATACTGAATCTAGAATGCTAACTCGCCCTTTGGCGCATGCTTTACTAACTTCTGAACCGAATACGATACGGCAACACAACTCAAAATCTATTAGATTTACTTAATTCTCAACATTCAACTCTGAGAGTTTCAAATACGGAGTTTACTATGATTTACCAAGCTAAGGCTTACTAACTTGCCGAAGAACAACTTCACATACCTTAACCTCGAGTTATCCGACTGTCGGACGAGGCTCGGTCAGTACTCCAGCTATTTCTCCCAACTGCATTCATATACACGTTAATTAGTGCTAAATACAGCTTTATTCTGAAAGACGACGTCACTTTCGATATAATTATAGCCTAAACTTAGGCTCATCGAAAGACGGTCGAAAACTTGTTATTTTTCAGAAGTCCAGAAGGGAGAAGTATTCACTTCACTGCTAGGAGCACATAGACACTAGTTTGGAGCAATTCTACTTACCTTAGTCCGGTAGCTCGATTATTCGTGGGCCGTATTTCGCGAAGCAAAATCCGTAGGAATGCTCCCTGCTGCTAAATACCTCGGTATCTGGAGTTAATTTAAGTTTGGACTACGTTTGGCAGCGTAATCGGATGATAATATATTAACCCTCTTCATCTCTCTCTGTTTTCTACGAATTCTCTAGAAATTATATGAATAATCTGATTTAAAACCGAAGTGGGGCTTTATATACTTGGGCCTGGACAAGCCCAACGTGTCACGGAGCCAACGAGGTGGCCCCGCCTCCGTGACACGTTGCCATCGGGGAGGGGCTCTGCCCTGGCTCCTTCCGTGATGGTTCGACAGGTTTCTCGTCCGATCCTTCCCCGGGCCTTTCCCTAGGATGTATGACTTTCAAATATGTTTAACCAACGTGCGAGTAGGCCATCTAGGTGCCGGGAATCTTACGGGGTGTAACATTCTTCCCCCCTTAGGAACATTCGTCCTCGAATGTGAACTTCTATCTAGAGGACTTCTCAACTTATTCGACTTGTTTCTAGAAAAATTTTGGCAGAGTTTCCCCTGTAATATGGACTATCTGAAAAACCTGAAACGCAGAAAAGTCCAATACAGGTACTGCACACAATACTTTACGATTCACTTGATAGCTAAACATCAATCTTTCTCATTCATACATATATAACCATAAGGTACCGTATAAGTAATAATACAGTCATACCTGTCGCCTGACTAGGCCTGGAATAAGTGAGGATATCTAGCCTTCATATCTTCCTCTGCCTCCCACGTCATCTCCTCTCGATTCCTATTACGCCACAATACTTTGACAGACACAATATCCTTAGTCCTCAATCTACGAATCTGTCTGTAGGATAGCTACTGGAACCTCTTCATAGGCCAGCTCTTCTGTAACCTGGATCTCCTGGACTGGGACTGCTCTGGATGGGTCTCTTATGCATTTTCTCAGCATAGATACATGAAAGACAGGATGGACGGATTCTAATTCTGGAGGCAAGTTCAATTCGTATGCCACTCGGCCTACTCTCCGTCGGATCTGATAAGGCCCAACGAATCTCGGACTGAGCTTACCTTTCTTGCCGAATCTCATCACCCCTTTCATCGGAGATACTTTCAGAAATACCCAGTCATTTACATCAAATTCCAAGTCTCTGCGCCGCACATCAACATATGATTTCTGGCGGCTCTGTGCAGTCAGTAGGCGTTCTCTGATGAGCTTTACCTTTTCCTCCGACTGCTGAACAATGTCTGGCACAATCAACGCCGATTCCCCTATTTCAAACCAGCCAATCGGCGATCTGCATTTTTGCCCATACAAGGCTTCAAAAGGCTCCATCTGGATGGCTGAGTGATAGCTGTTATTATAAGCAAATTCAATTAACAGCAAATGCTCGTCCCAGCTACCTCCAAAATCTAGCGCACATGCTCGTAGCATGTCCTCGAGCATCTGAATAGTGCGCTCAGCCTATCCATCTGTCTGAGGGTGGAATGCTGTACTCAAATAATCTGCGTTTCTAGACCTCTCTGAAACGACTACCAAAATCTAGCCGTAAACTGTGCTCCTCTGTCTGAAATAATGGATACTGGTACTCCATGCAACCTCACTATTTCTCGGATATACAACTCCTTATAATCTTCAGCCGAGAAGGTAGTTCTTACTGGCAGGAAATGAGCGGATTTTTTCAATCTGTCAACTATCACCCATATAGAATCATGTCTGTGTCTGGTACGAGGTAATCCTGCCACAAAATTGATATTCACTGCTTCCCATTTCCAGAGAGGCACAACTATGTCCTGAGTCAAACTGCCTGGTTTCTGGTGTTCCGCTTTTACCTGTTGGCAGTTAGGACACTGGGCTACAAATTCGGCAATTTCTCTTTTCATTCCCGGCCACCAATAATTTTCCTTGATATCATGGTACATTTTCGTCGCACCGGGGTGAAGAGAATAACGGGCGTAATGTACCTCATTCATAATCTGCTGGCGGAGCCCTGAAACATCTGGAACACAGAGGCGGCCTTTACATAACAATACTTCTTCCTCAGTTATCTGAAAATCTGGCGCTTTACCCTGCTGGATTCTACCCTTAAGCTGGACCAGGTCAGGACCTTCATATTGCCGTTGTTTTACCTCCACAACTAATGACGACACAGCGGTGTTCTGAATTACCGCTCTGTTGTCCTCTGCGTTTGCTATACGAACGGCTAGGTCGGCTAATTGATGTATCTCCCTGACCAACTCCCGCTGCTCGAGCTGCAAATATGCCAAACTTCCTATGGATTTACGGCTAAGAGCATTTGCTACTACATTGGCTTTTCCTGGATGATACAGAATGTCCACGTCATAATCTTCAATAACTCCAACCAGCGACGCTGTCGCAAATTCAACTCCCTCTGAGTGAAGATATACTGTAGGCTCTTATGATCTGTGAAAATATCCACATGGAAGCCATACAAGTAATGTCTCCATATCTTTAAGGCGTGGATCACCGCGGCTAATTCCAGGTCGTGGGTAGGGTAATTCTTTTCGTGTTTCCTCAGCTGTCTGGAAGCATACGCAATCACCTTACCATGCTTCATCAACACACAACCCAACCCAACACCTGATGCATCGCAATATACTGAATAACCTTCTGTACCTTCCGGCAATGCTAACACTGGGGCGGAGGTTAATCTGTCTTTTAACTCCTGGAAACTCTGCTCGCATGCCTCTGTCCACTGAAACTTCACTGCCTTCTGTGTCAGTTTGGTTAGAGGTGCCACTATAGTAGAGAATTCCTCAACAAATCTCCTGTAATATCCCGCTAATCCCAGAAAGCTACGGACTTCAGTCGGAGTGGTAGGCCTAGGCCATGATTTGACTGCTTCTATCTTTTGCGTGTCAACCTGTATACCAGCATCTGACACAATATGCCCTAAAAAGGCTACTGAATTAAGCCAGAATTCACACTTGGAGAACTTAGCATATAACTGGCGGTCCCTGAGAATCTGGAGCACTGTCCGTAAATGAGTCCGATGATCTGGTGCGGAGCGAGAATACACCAGAATATCATCAATAAACACGATCACGAATAGGTCCAGGTATGGTCTGAAGATACTATTCATCAGGTCCATGAATATTGCTGGGGCATTCGTTAACCCAAAGGACATAACTAGAAATTCAAAGTGTCCATATCGGGTCCTGAACGCCGTTTTGGGGATATCTCTTTCACGAACTCGAACCTGGTGATATCCGGACCGCAAGTCAATCTTGGAAAAGTATCTGGCCCCTTGTAGCTGATCAAACAAATCATCTATTCTGGGAAGCGGATACTTATTCTTTACTATAACTTTGTTCAACTGCTGATAATCTATGCAGATACGGAGCGAGCCATCTTCCTTTCTCACAAATAGAACTAGCGCACCCCATGGTGAAGTACTCTGCCTGATGAAACCTTTATCTAGCAAATCTTTTAACTGCTCCTTCAACTCTCTGAGTTCTGCAGGAGCCATACAATGAGGAGGAATTGATATAGGCTGAGTGCCTGGTAATAAATCAATAGCGAAATCTATTTCCCTCTCTGGGGGAATACCAGGTAACTCATCTGGAAACACATCAGGGAACTCGTTCACCACCAGAACAGACTGGAGTGTCGGAGATTCTGCTTGAACATCCTGAACCCTGACTAGGTGGTAGACACATCCCTTAGTTATCAATTTCCTCGCCTGAAGGTAGGAAATAAACCTACCATTTGGAGTAGCTGTGCTGCCTTTCCACTCTCGCACTGCCTCTCCTGGAAAGTGGAATCGGACCGTCTTGGTCCAACATTCTACATTGGCGTAGCACGACACTAGCCAATCCATACCCATTATGGCATCGAAGTCTATCATTTCTAGCTCTACCAGATCTACTGTAGTCTGGCGGTCAGCAACCTCCACTGTACATCCTCGGTAAATTCTGCTAGCTATAATAGAGTCACTGACGGGCGTGGATACTGAAAAGGGCTGCTGTAATAACTCTGGTGCAATATTGAACTTTTGTGCCACAAATGGGGTAATATATGACAAGGTGGACCCTGGATCAATCAGTACATAAGCAGGGCATGAACAGATAGTCATCATACCTGTCATTACATCTGGAGACGCCTCTGAATCCTGTCTCCCTGGTAATGCATAAGTACGGCTTGAGCCCGTACCTGCACTGAAGCTCCTGATCTACCTCGGCCTCTGCCTAGTGAACCTGAAGGCCCACGCCCCGCTGAGGCTGCTGGGGCTCGTGGCCCTGCGGATCCCCTGTCCTGGCTGTCTCTACTCCCCTGACCTCTGGTCGGACAATCTCTCATCCGGTGCCCCTCCTGTCTGCAAATATAACACCCAGTGGAGCCATATTTACAAGCTCCGGAGTGTGGTCGATTACAATAGGGGCAGGGTGAGGGTGCAAATCTGCTCTGCTCTCCCCTTCTCTGCTGCGGGGACTCTACTGTTTTGGAACTGCCACTAGGCTCTGACTGCCCTCGTCGCACATATCTACCTCGCTGCTGCTGCTGCTGTGGTGGAGGTGGGGGTCTAGGGGGTCTATCTGATAGTCGAGGCCTGGGTCCTCTCTGAACTTCTCCTTGCATCTCGTCCGATCTATCTCTGCGGCGCTGTTCCTGACTGGTCTGTCTACTACTCTGTTGCCGCTGTCTAGGACCCTCAATGGTCTAAGCAAAGGCCTGTACTCGGGCAATATCTATATCTTCTCGTAGCGTAGCCGTCATGCGGGCCTCAATATATTCCGGGTTCAGACCCATAATGAACCGGTGGACTCTGGATGGCATAGTGTCCACAAAGGCTGGAGCATAGCGGGCTAAGGAGTAAAATTGTAGGGCATATTCTCGTACACTACTCGCCCCCTGCTCCAAATGCAAAAACTGATCCATCCGGGCCTGCCGGATCTCCCGTGGAAAGTAACGGTCCAGGAAGGCCTCCGAGAAGCTGGACCAGGTCGGAGGGGCAACATCTCTCCCTCAAGACCTTTCCCAACTCTCGTACCATAACACAACTATGTCCCGCAATCGAAACACTGCCAGCTCAACTGATTCTGTAGGGGTCACATGCATAACCCGGAAAATCCTCTGCATCTGATTTAGGAAGTCCTGGGGGTCCTCTGCCTGATCTGACCCAGTGAATTGTGGGGGACCAAGTGCCAAAAACTCCCTGACCCTGGAACTACCTGAACCACTTGAAGGCTCTATTGCTACAGGCGGCACTAACTGGCGCTGTGTGGCCATCTTTGTGCCAACATAACTATAGCGCTACGAACCTCCTAATCTGATGGCGAAGGCACAGGAGCTATCGGGGGCGGTGTAGTGCCCAATGGCTCCTGGTGTGAGGGGGACTACTGAGAGGACTGTGATGAAGCCTCTATATCGCCCTCAAATCAGGCTGACTCTGAATGGAACTAAGGCATCCCGCCGGTGCCTTCTCCTGCTGCTGTGTCTAATCTCCTGCCTGTGGTAGGGTGTCGCTGATCTGCCATTCTTATCTATAGACAAAGAATATGATAAGTTTTAGGAACCCGACCCTATCATATACCATTCTATAACACGACTGAGTGAGAAAGAAAAGTAACTATCCTATCACGCCTCGCATCCTCCTGCCTAGAGTATGTGGTGCACAACACATCCATAGACAAGACTCTACTTAGCACGGCTTGCAGACTCCCTAGGACACCACCTACTCTGATACCAAGTTTGTCACACCCTGCCTTAGGGGGTATGACTGGCACCTGGTGCCCTGGTAGGACCTAGGCTGCTAGCTGGTGAGCCTAAGCACATCTGGTGCCTGGCTAGCTCTAACTCAGATTTCTAGAATCAACGGGCTATATAACAGCTGTAAATACAGCCTCCGGCCGACTGGGCCTATAGCCACCTGTGCTATAACGATAGCTAACCAGAATCATACTTATATAGGGAGACCTATGTGGGCCGACAAGGCCACCATGCTGACTAGTCATCTGAAACTTCAACACAAGACTACTGTAAGACTACGTGATCGGCAAGGTCACCACTACTGTCAACTGAGGCCTTACACGGCCAACATAAACTGAAATGCTAAACAGCTATAACAAACTGCACGGCCTCACACGACTGGCTCAACTAACCACAGGGAAATATATACAGACTGCAAGCCTCTATGATTACTGATAAGATGGTCGGGACAGGGCCCCGACCTACTCGTATTGTACAACAAAAGGAAATGATATAAACCTCTGAAATACCAAGCTCCGGATGACAGGAGCTGATGACTCTGCGCTGGCTAGGATCACGAGGGTTCACCTCCTCGTCTATGAGTACCTGTAGGCAAGTAATGCAGCGTCCCACTGGGCGTTAGTACCATTGGTACCGAGTATGCAAAGCAACTAAAGTAATACAACTGAATACAGATAACATAACTAACAAGTCTGTGAGCAGAAGGTAACTGAATCTGAAGAGCTGATAGGAACTAGATCAAACCTTTCTGCACTGATAGACAGGAAAGTGTCCGTAGTCACGGTGGCCTGCTGTCTACTAACTAGTATACATGTATATATAAAGCACATAAATACATATACATTTAGCAAGCAAGAGCCAATAGCAACCCCCATAAGCCGGATGGCGCCAAGCAAGCAAACAATCTATATACCCCTACCCGGGTCAAAACCAACCAAAAATAAGTTACTCCACTCATCTGCTCACTCGGAGCTCCTCTACCGGCCCCCTGGGTCTCCGGCTCGGGCCATAGCCTCCGATATAAATAACCGTGTCTGAGTCCGGAGGACTCCTGTGCAGACAATAACAAATAGGGTCTGGTTCCCCGGAACTCTCCTCAGGGCTATCTGAAACCGAAGCTGCACCTGTAACAAGATCTGTAATTGTAACTGTATCTATATCTGTTCCCTGGGCGCTTGCGCACAACAGGGCTATCTGTACTGTAATGCTGATCAGCCTGATATGGGAAAAGCTTCATCCCATCTTCGTCCAAACTGGGGACGGCATGCCACTCCTTGGAGGGACGTAAACCCACCCGCTCAGTGGGCGACACAGTTACCAACCCAGGGGCGGCGAGGACGCTCAATAAGGTGCCCTCACGCCACACCAAGTCTCAACAAACAAATAGCACATGCAAATAGTAAGCATGTATAACTGGAAAAGACTATCTGAAATCTGATTTCTTGTTCTGATCTCTTTTTGTATTATTCTGATTCTTTACTGATTATACTGATTCTGAAATCTTTATTTAACTATTTGGCTAATCTATAGCCGGGATACTATCTGTCTGAATGGCTAATCTATCGCCATAAAACTGTCTGTCTATCTGATTTTACTTTATTAGCTTTTATTCTGAAAATCTGTATCTTTTTATTCTACAACATGCTTGCTAATCATACAATAAGCTATACTGAATCTGGAATGCTAACTCGCCCTTTGGCGCATGCTTTACTAACTTCCGGACCGAATACGATACGGCAACACAACTCAGAATCTATTAGATTTACTTAATTCTCCACATTCAACTCCGAGAGTTTCAAATACGGAGTTTACTATGATTTACCAAGCTAAGGCTTACTAACTTGCCGAAGAACAACTTCACATACCTTAACCTCGAGTTATCCGACTGTCGGACGAGGCTCGGTCAGTTCTCCAGCTATTTCTCCCAACTGCATTCATATACACGTTAATTAGTGCTAAATACAGGTTTATTCTGAAGGACGACGTCACTTTCGATATAATTATAGCCTAAACTTAGGCTTATCGAAAGACAGTCGAAAACTTGTTATTTTTTAGAAGTCCAGAAGCGAGAAGTATTCACTTCACAGCTAGGAGCACATAGACACTAGTTTGGAGCAATTCTACTTACCTTAGTTCGGTAGCTCGACGATTCATCGGCCGTATTTCGCGAAACAAAATCCGTAGGAATGCTACCTGCTGCTAAATACCTCGGTATCTGGAGTTAATTTAAGTTTTGACTGCGTTTGGCAGCGTAATCGAATGATAATATATTAACCCTCTTCGTCTCTCTCTGTTTTCTACGAATTCTCTGGAAATTATAATGAATAATCTGATTTAAAACCGAAATGGGGCTTTATATACTTGGGCCTGGACAGGCCCAACGTGTCACGGAGCCAACGCGGTGGCCCCACCTCCGTGACACACTGCCATCGCGGAGGGGCTCTGCCCCGGCTCCTTCCGTGATGGTTCGACAGGTTTCTCATCCAATCCTTCCCTGGGCCTTTCCCTAGCACGTATGGCTTTCAAATATGCTTAACCAACGCGCGAATAGGCCATCTAGGTGCCGGGAATCTTACGGGGTGTAACAGTTTTATGAATCTCATTATATTCTATGGATTTTGATTAGGTTTTACAACGTATTTTTACTTATAAAATTGTCGATTTCTATTTCTATTAAATTAAGCTTACAAGTTCAACCCTAGAGGCATCACAATACACCATAAATCCATTTGTGCCCTCGGTAGGGTCAATACTAGGGCTGAAGTGAGTCGAGTCTTTAACTCTTGAAAACTTTTCTCACAACCATCTGACCACTGAAATTAGACTTTCTTCTGGGTCAACTTAGTCAATGGTGCTGCAATGGATGAAAATCCTTCAACAAACCTCCTGTAATAGCCATCTAAACCCAATAAACTCCCGATATCTGATGGATTAATGGTCTAGGCCAATTCTTCATCGCTTCTTTCTTTTGAGAGTCCACCTGCACACCCTTTCTTGACACCATATGGCCCAAAAATGCTACTGAATCCAATCAAAACTCACACTTGCTGAATTTAGCAAACAACTGACGATCCTTGAGAGTCTGTAGCACAATCCTCAAACGAGCGACATGCTCCTCCTCGCTCCGAGAGTGTATGAGGATGTTGTCTATCAAGACAATCATGAACATGTCCAAATATGGCTTGAATACCCTATTCATTAGGTCCATAAAAGCTGTAGGTGCATTCGTTAGTCCAAAAGATTTAACTATGAACTCATAGTGACCATACCGAGTCTTGAAAGTTGTCTTCGAAATTTCAGTTTCCCAAACTCTGAGCTGGTGATAACTGGATCTGGGGTCTATCTTTGAGAAGCACTTAGCTCCTTGGTCAAACAAGTCATCAGTCCTGGGGAGGGGATACTTGTTCTTAATTGTAACCTTGTTCAACTGCCCATAGTCGATGCACATTCGAAGAGACCCATCTTTCTTTCGAACAAAGAGAACTGATGCACCCCACGCGAACTTGCTAGGCCTGATGAAGCCCTTATCCAAGAGATCCTTCAACTGCTCTTTCAACTTTTTTAGATTAGCTGGAGCCATTTTGTAAGGAGGAATAATATAGACTGTGTATTGGGAAGAAGTTAATACTAGAGTCAATATCTTGTTCGGGAGGGACTCCTGGTAGGTCATCTGGGAAAACCTTCGGATACTCATACACAATAAGGATAGACTGAAGAGTCGGGGTCTCGGTTGTAGCATCCTTAACCCAAACTAGATGGTACATGCAATCCTTGAAAATCATCTTTCTGGCTATAAGGTCGGAGACGAAGCAATCTACAAGCACAATTGAACTATCCTTCTATTCTACGATTGGTTCACCCCGAATTCTACTGTTTGGGTTCTACAATTCACTGAGGCATAATGATCTTGGGCAGATTTATATGCCCAAGTGATACTCAAAAGTATCATTTTCGCCTTGTTTATCTAGCAATGCGTATACATTTTCATGCAATTGGTAATAAAATGTGAATTTATACTAACCAACATGATTAGCATTGTTTTGTAGGTAAAATGTGATTTCGAGGAGCTAAAATGCATGTTGGATGATATCGGAGTTGGACTTGGATGCGAGCAAGGGACAAGGCATTGGACTGCACAAATTAAAGGGGCTCCGCGATGGAGCCGTGTCACACTGCCATCGCGAAGGCATTCTGCCTGGAGGGTGAAAATTCATCAATTTCCAGTGGAGGTTCGCGACTGCTCCGTGGCACGGTGGCTAACCTCCGCGTTGCACGCCGTGCCACGTTGGTGTTTGATTTCCCGAACCCCCAGTTCCAGTGAGGGTCCGCGTTCACGGCGTGTCACGGAGGCAGTGCTCCGTGATGCACTCCGTGACACGTTGCTCATTATTCCGGGAAAAATTCCCACTAGTATAAATAGAACACTTAAGTGTATTTTTCATAATTCAGACTTGGTGGAGCAAGGACGTGGGTTACAGGCAGTTGAGGGACGAAAAGTTCAGGGTTTTTTCTCTCTTTCTTTCTTCTTTAATTCAATTGTTTGTATGATTAACACTTGTTTTAGGATGATTAATCCACAAATGAGTGGCTAATTCCCTTCCTTGCTGAGGTTATGAACACTTGTGATGAATTTTGATTATTGATTATATGGTTTTTCATCTTTTTCTTCCATGCTGTTCTATTAATTCTTGTTCTTGCTGCATTGGTGTGTGGCCTACATTAATGTACATCTAAAAAGTCCGATTTCACTCGAGAGAGCACGAAATTGGAAAGTTGTGAATTAATAGTATATTGTTCTTTACTTGATTTGGGAAAATTGAGTTTTGATGTGCTTTCCTGATAGAAATATACTTGAAAGCCGTATTAGTCAATTTAGGAACCGGAATTGTATGGCTAGAACATGAATTGCATTTGATCACAGAAATGTAGACGGATGGTTCATGATTCTTAAGTGAGATTAAACATGAGAGTTTTAATCTCTTGGCAATTGTTCTTGGCTAGCAACTGGAAGAAAAGATTAACCAATTTATGATGATAATCAGTTTCATTACATGTTCTTTAACCTCGACATGCTTTTATCCATACTCCAAATTCAAAGTAGATAATTGTTTGTAGTTTAGTATAAAATTTATAAAACAAATTATTCAATTTTTGGTTATTTAGTTGTCAGCATATTTAGAAGTAAAAATATAGTATACTTGAGCAGATTGCACTTATCCCAAGTCTCTGTGGGATCGATACTTGGCTTAATAAAGCCACTTACTACTTGTTCGACCACGTGCACTTACGTGTCAGTTTTATAACCCCAACAAACGCACCGAACACATAACATGCATGCAACCAATCCATACCAAAGATAACATCTAAATCAACCATGTTTAACTCTACTAAATCAGCTGAAGTGAATTTCTGAAGGATTGTGATAGGGCAATTTCTGTATACCCATCGAGCTAAAACTGAGTCACCGACTGGAGTAGAAACTGAGAAGGATTCTGATAGGATTTTGAGACTGACTCTGAAACTAATAGAAACATAAGGAGTCACAAAAGATAAAGTAGCCCCTAAATCTAATAATGTGTATATATATCAAAATGAAATGCTTGCAACATACTAGTAACCACATTCGGAGAGATCTCTTGCTCCTAAAGATATAAGAGGGCATAAAAATCTGTTCTGATGCTGACCACCACCTGCACTAGTGGATGTACCATACTGAGCTGAGTGTGCTGGTGGAGCTGCTGAATTGGTGGCTACGTCATGTCCTCTACTATGGATGTATCTGGCTAAATGGCAGTCTCTTAGTAGATGTACGAGCTTACCACACCCGAAAGATGCACCTAACTCCTCTAGGCACTCTCCATGGTGCTTTCTGCCACACTTGCCGCAAACTGGCATGCTAGGCACCCCTGACGTACTCCCCTGTTCTCTGGAGCCTGATATCTTTCCCCTATGATCACCCTAGATCTGGATGGCACATTGGCTGATGACGGGGCTAGGGCTGATGATCTCTGGTGGGACTGCTGACAATGTCCGCCACCAGACCTCTGCTGGTAAAACCAAAAACCTGCTTGTCCTGGCCCTCTTGGTCTCTCTCTCCCTTTCCTTCATCAAATCCGCCTCTATTTTCTGGGCGTATATAATCAATCGAGAGAAGTCTAGATCACTGTTCAGCATTGCGGTCCTACACTCCTTGACCAGCGAATCTGACACTCCACACACAAATTGGTTGATACGATCTCTCTAATCTGCAACCAGCTCTGGCGCATACTTGGACAGTCAGGTGAACTCTGAGGTATATTCTTGCACAGTCATATTGTTCTATCTCAAGTTGACGAACTCCGCTGCCTTTGCCTCCCTCAACTCCCTAGGGAAGAATCTATCTAATAAGGCAGTCATGAACTCATTCCAGCTCAAAGAAACAACGCCCACTGCTCTACCTTCCCTCCACTGACGGTACCAAATATAAGCAACCCCCTTCAACTGATAGGATGCTAAGTCTATGCTCTCTTCTCCCGTCACCCTTATAATCTGGGTGATCTTCTTGTCTCCTCAAGAAAATTATGCGGGTCCTCATCTACTCTTGACCCAAGGAACTCAAGTGGATTCATCTTGAGGAAATCCTGAACTCGAGCTGCTGCTGCTTTTCCATTCTGAGGAACATAGGCCATGGCCTGCTGATTGACCTGAGCGGTCAAAGCCTAGGCCAACATCTGAAAAGCCATTCTAAACTCGGCATAAGAGACCTGCTCGGGCAAAGGCCTTGTTGGTGCCCATCTCCATTTCCATCTTCATAGCTATTTCCATCTTCATAGCCATTTCCATTTCCGTTTCTTCTATCATTTATTCAGTATGGAGGCATGATTCTGCAAACATGTATAACATGAGTTAGAAGGATAGAGAGGTATTTCATTGCATGACATAGGTCATGAAAGAAGGGAAATTTCCTAAAAACATCTTATAATCTCTCGCCCATAAGTGTGGCGCACTTCATACCTATGAAAAGACTCTACTCAATATGACTTTTATACACGCTAAAACACACTAAACCATTGCTCTGATACCAAGTTTGTCATAACTCGAACATGGATCCGGATCGAGACACGGAACCTAGAACCATGAATAGCTCCAAATTAACCCATAGCATGAACATGATAACTAAACAACATACTTCAAATGATAGTTGATAGCTGAAAACATGGATACGTGGAAGTTTGAATACATATAAATCATAAACAGAGTCAATACTTGACAGTGCTGGAAGTCTATGTAATGTCTAATAAGGCTCTAACTATCAGTCAAGCTGATAGGACAATGCCCCTAACTAGCTCACTAAGGTTTGAAAACTAAAAGTAAGACAACTCAACAATCTCAAGGTCCTCGAAGGAAGAGGACGCACCAACAAGAGAACTGGACTAAGCTGTGGAGATTGGCTAACGATGGCACTAAGTCTGAGCATTTGAACCTGTATCATGAAATGATACAACATAGAGTATGTTGTCAGTACTTAAAATGTACTGAGTATGCAAGGTAAGTAAAATATACTGAGTATCTATTAACTGAGATCATGTATATAAACATATATCATAATATCATGAGAGTAAGTCTGCATGCTGAAATCTGAATTTGAAACATGTTTAGTAACAAGCTGAATATCATATCTGAATAGAATGACCCAAAGTTGACCTATAGAAAAATCATAGAGAATTTTATCAAATTGGATTAAAACCCCATAAGATTATGGACTTGATTTGGAACTTGAATTCATGGAATTTAGGAGAAATTTGAGCATGAGAGTGAAAGGAACTTTCATTCATAGCCCTACATACCTGGATAAACTGATTTTCAACTTGTCTTTGAAAGTCCAAGAGATTTGGAGAAGAACTTGAAGAATTTTAGGCTTGATCTTCAATGGAAAATTCCTAATCTTGCATGCATGGGAGGGGAATAATTTAGAATAGGTGAAACTCCCTTAAAACTCCTCTTTCAGAGCTCAAAATGATGCATCTTAGGGCTTAGGAGCTTAGAAATTGCAAAAATGCCCTTAATGAATTCATAGGAAAAATTGACTGCCAACTGTCATGACTCGTACCACAAGTCGTACAATCCTTGCATGACTCGTGGTTAGCTCTCGCAACCAAGCATTCAACTTCACCATTCTCTGAAGATTTCCCTGACTCGTACCATGACCCGTAACTACATCCTATGAGTTGTACCATCTCCTATACAATCAATCACTTGAAAATCCCAAGGACTTACTACGACTCCTGACCACGAATCGTACCCACATACTACGACTCGTAATGGAGAGTCGTGGTCTGAGAAACAATTCTCTGACTTGAACCATGAGTCTTCTTATGAACCGTACAAACAACCTACGGCTTGTAGGTTGAGTCGTACTGAAGCAATTTTCCAACTTTTTCTACAGATCACATTTCCAATCTCGAGTCTAGTCTTAGGAACTTTCGGGGTATTATATCCATTTAGAATCTGGAATAGTAACTATTATTATATGAAAAATTTTCCAAAGGCAACAACTGGTCCCAATGATCTCCAAAATCAATTATACATACTCATTGCATATCCTCAAGAAGTTGAATAGTCTGCTCAGACTGATATCTATTTGTGAGTGAAAAGCTATGTTAAACTTTACGCAGTACCCAACTCCTTTTGCGTAGACCTCTAGAAATAAGATGTCAACTGAGTAACCCAATATAAAATGATAGAAATAGATATCCCATGTGTCACGACCCGAGCTGAGACCCCAAATCAAGACATGAAACCTAGAGCCACGAATGGCTCCAAGTCGACCCATGGCATGAAGATAGCGACTAAAAAGCATACATCAAGTGGAAACTGATAAACTTATCATGAATAAACGGGAATCTGGATACATATTTATCATAATAGAGCCAACAATGACAAAGCGGAAATTCTACATATTGATTGATAAGCCTCTAACATATCTGAAGAGCTGATGGGACAAGATCCCCAATTAGCTCACTAAAGCTTGAAACTGAAATAACATAACTCAGTGCTACTGATCAAGGTCCTCGAAGGATGAGGACTCACCAATGAAAAGAAACTGAACTGAACTATGGGAAACTAGCTAACAATGGAACTGAGTCCGATCGTCTGAACCTGTATCATGAAATGATACAACATAGAGTATGCTACCAGTACTTGAAATGTACTGAGTATGTAAGGTAAGAAAAACATATTGAGTAAGTATAAACTGAAATCATGTATATAAACATAAATCATAAGATCGTGAGAGTAAGGATTGCATGCTGAAATCTGAAAACATATATAGTCATAAACTAAATTTTATATTTGAATAGGATGACTCAAAGTTGAAAATAGATTCATATGGCTTGCCATAACTGGAATCTTAAGTAAAATCTTATAAACTAATCATTGAGTCAAACCTGCTAAATACATAATATCATAATTCTTAAACATGCATAACTGAAAACATGAGGAATAATGGGAGGACTCGTCTTAAAGAAACCATCATGATAGAGCTTACATGATGCCCCAACTATCTCGCTCAAGTGGGCAGAGCCGTCCCAAGCTTGCCAAGCCAAGGAATGATACGTGGCGTGATATCACTAATGAGGACCCCGTAGGATTAACTGTGAATATATACCTACGGTGGCACGTAGTTCCAATACCTCAGAGTTTACCTGAACGCCAGGCCTACTCGGTGCTAGATACTACTCCAAAAAACATGCACATGAGGGCTCATCTAATTACCACGAGATCATACATGAAGTTCATGGGCTAGTTAAACCATAACATACATGATTATACTTGAAATACATGACTAGCCATGAAATAAGAGCCCGCGAGTCGGCCAAATCATAAACTCATAAATCATGAAGAGCATACATGCTTGAGAAAATCACCATACTTGAAATACATAAACTCATGAAGAATACTTGTAGGAAAACATATCCTATATCATGAACCATAAATTTGAGCTTAGAAGAATCAAAATCATAATAGAGTCATAAACTTGACTTTTCCTGAAACTTTCCTAATTGAGAATAATTTTCTAAAATATGAAATGATAAATTTATAATTAAAATAGGTGTAAAATCTATCCATGAGTCTTAAAACATACTTTAAAACATGAATTGAATTGACCTATAAACAAATCATAGAGAATATCATGAAATTGGGTTAAAACCCCATAAGATCACAAACTTCAATTCATGAACTTGGGGAGAAATTTGAGCATGAGAGTGAAACAAAACTCTCATTCATAGCCCTAGATATCTGGGTAAACTAAATTTCAACTTGTCTTTGAAAGCCCAAGTGATTTGGATAAGAATTGGAGAAGTTCAATCTTGATCTTCAATGGGGAATTCCTAATCCTGCATGCATGGGAGGTGAATGAATTTGAATAGGTTAAACTCCACTTAAAACACTCTTTTTAGGGCTTAAAATGATGTAGTTTAGGACTTAGGAGCTTAAAAATTACAAAAATACCCTTACTAATTTCGTAGAAAATTATACACCGTAAGATGCCACAACTGGACCAACAAACTATCCCTCGATACAACGATTTGTTGTATCGCCCATTACTTCCTTCCCAGTTTCTTAGACCTTCGAATGATGAATCGATAGGATGGGTTGTTACTCGTCAGGATGACCTGTTACTTCCACCCTTCATCACTACTGTCCGTCTATGCTTAGTTCTGGAGTTTTCCAATCGGTCTATACCACGAGTTGTTACGCGCCCTAATAGGTTGTTAGAGCGTCAGTTGCCACAACATTAACTTTCACTACGCATATACTTACGGATCCTAACCACGACTCATTGTTCCCTACAAAGAGTCATACCACGACTTGTACCACCCACCTTGATGACACCGACCCAACCAATGACTCCCAACCATGACCCGTTGCAGGGACCCATGAGTCGTTCCATGGCTTGTTGGTCCTGGACCTGTCAACCAAAAATTTCGACATGACTGCTACCTAAGACGAGTTAGTCCTTCCCACAACTCGTACCATGAGTTGTCTTGAGATATTTTTCCAACTTTTTCTGCTGATCTCATTTCCAATCTCGAGTCTAGTCTTAGGGATTTTTGAGGCATTACACCATGAAAATGAACTATCTCCTGAATATTGATCCTGACCAATCCTTTTGAAGTATAAGTAGTCTAAACCGGAACAAAACAAATAGATTTGATCAATATATCCATAATGACCCAAATTGCATAAACTTCCTCAAAGGTTGTGGCAACCTTACCATGACATCCATAGTAATCTGGTCCCACTCCCACTCAGGTATAGGTATCCTCTAAGTCATACTACTTTGCCTTTGGCTCATACTTCACCTACTAGAAATTCAAGCGTCGAGACATGTAATCTATTATATCTTTCTTTATCCTACACTACCAATAATGCTGCTTCAAATTGTGACACGTCTTTGCTAACCCCGGATAGACTAAATACCTCGAACTATGGGCCTCTTTTATGATCAACCTTGTTAAAATCATCCACTCTTTGCACATAAATGTGACCCTTGATCCTTAAAAGATCTTCACTATCAAGAATTACTTCCTTGGCCTCTCCCTTCACTGCATTGTCATGAATCATACCCAACTTCTCATCTGCAAACTACCTAGCCTCAGTCTGTTCCACCAAAAGTGACTGAGTCTCAACGTAAGCAAGAACTCTGTCGGATTTTGAAATTGCAAGTCTGATAAAACTATTATCCAATGAATGAATATCCTTACCCAAAGGACACTCCTCTGATAATAATAAAGCAAGGCTACCCATACTTACCGCCTTTATACATAAGACATTTTCCACCACATTGGCCTTTCTTAAGTAATAAAAAATTTTCATATAAGAATTTTGAGCAACTCTAACCACCTCTGCCGCCTTAAATTTAGATAATTCTAGTTGAATATATACTAAAAACTATGATGAATCGTGAAAATCTCAAAATGCACATGTCAGAGACTATAACTGCCAAATCTAATTCACAAGTGGGGTAGTTCTTCTCGTGAATCTTGAACTGTCCCACAACATAAGAAATAACCTTGAATTTCTGCATCAACACGCAACCAAGGACAATCCATGAAGCATCATAATATATATTAAGCCCTCACCTTCCACAGGTGTAATACCCTAAAAATCCTAAGATTAGACCAGAGAGTTGAATCAGAGAAAATATGATTTTCTGCACCACGTCACAGGACGAGTCATCCAGTGAACCACCAGAAACACCACCAGTCGTTAAGTGACTCATAGGGAGGGGTCTGACCATGTTTGGAAACTTCAGGTTTGGGGTGACCACGGGTGTGACCACGACTCATGGTCAGCCCCACGACTCGTTAGGTCACCCATGGTCAAAGGTGATTTGAAGGATGAAGGGAAGCAGGCAGTGTTAGTAACGGGTCATCACCATGAATCATCAGGTACACCACGAGTCGTGGTGTCCCTCGTGGTGACCCTCAAAAGAAATTTGGTAGTGTATGTAATGACAGGTAGACTACGACTCTTACCCTAGACCACGAGTCGTCCAGTCCCTCGTGGGGACTGGCAGTGTTTTTTTTTGATGAATTTATTGAGGACTTTTCCGTAATTCCTAAGTTCCTAAGGCCTAAACTACGTCGTTTTAAGCTCAGCATAGAGTGTTTTAAGAAGGGTTAAGTCATTCTAAGCTCATCCTAATACATGCATGCAAGCTTATAGGTTTGAGAGGTGATCAAGTCTAGTTCTTCAAAGTTCTTCCTCAATTCTCTTTGGGCAATCAAGGAAGTTGTGAAATCAGATCTCTTTAGGTATGTAGGGTTATGAATGGATGTAATTGTCCAAATCCCTCTCTATTTCATGAAATCCTTATTGATGAATCTATGGGGTTTTAACCCAAATATGTGAATTCTTTAAGTTCTATCATGGGTATGATCTAAGCATGTTCCAAATGTTGAATTATGATTCATGGGCAAGTTTTACAAGGTTTTCAATTACAAATTTATATTTTCAAGTTTTACAATTTATATTTCCCATTCATGGAAGTTCATGGCAAGTTGAGATTATGATATATATGTTCAAATATGATGAGACGTATATAAGAAAAGCATGTTTTCAAATTACCCATGTATATATTCATGTTTCTGAGAGCATCAAGTTGATTTCAAGCATGTTAAGTAATAGGCAAGACCTATGATCAAGTATGTCTTATGAATTCATGTTAATTAGCTTACCACATGGTTTTGGAGTCTAGACTCCCAATTATGTTCAGCTTGTGGTATGGTTTGAGCCAAGGCTCCTTATGTATGATTTGAGATTTATGTATGTATGTTATGAGTTAGCTTCGTCACTAGACGATAGTCAGCTTCATTGAAAAATGATGGAGAGCATATGCATATTTTGGGAGTAGTGTTTAGCACCGAGTAGGCCAAGGGTCAGTCAACCCTATGCGTCGGAACTATGCACCAACGCAGGTATGATCAGATTATTTGGGACCTCCATTGTGAGATTTCTTTTCCCCCAAGGGGCCTTCAGTTTGATATCGATATCATGGTAGCGTCTTAGCCCTTGAAAAGCTTTGGACGACTCTGTCCACTTGAATGTGATAGTCGAGACCACGTAAGCTCTATTGTGGTAATATTGGTTATATGATGAATCTTCCATTGTTCCTCATGATTTCAGTTATGCATGTCCATCAGTCATGACATTATGTTTTCAGCAGGTTTGACCCACTGTTCAGTTTTACTAATGATTTTTAGTTTTTAGCTTTGGGTTTAGCTGGTTATTGTCGGAGATTTGTTGAGGGGTTTTCATCCATTACAACCCCGTTGACTAAGTTTACCCAGAAGAAAGTGAAGTTTTAATGTTTGGAGGCTTGTGAGAAGAGCTTCCAAGAGTTGAAGACTCAACTCACCTCAACACCTGTATTGACCCTACCTAAGCGTACCAATGGGTTTGTGGTATATTGTGATTCTTTGAGGATTGGCCTTGGTTGTGTATTGATGCAGCATGGTAAGGTTATAGAATATGCTTTCAGGCAGCTGAAGGTTCATGAAAAGAATTACCCGACTCATTATCTCAAACTGGCAGCGGTAGTATTTGCCTTGAAGATTTGGAGACACTATTTGTACGGGGTCCACGTAGATGTGTTTACGGACCACAAAAGCCTACAATATCTGTTGACCTAGAAGGATCTAAATCTACGTCAAAGAAGGTGATTGGAGCTACTCAAGAGTTATGATATTAGTGTCCTTTACCATCGGAGCAAGGCTAATATGGTAGCAAATGCTCTTAGTAGCTTTCTATGGAGAGTGTGTCCCATGTTGATGAAGAGACAAATGAGCTAGTGAAGGATGTGAATCGGTTTGCATGGTTGGGAGTTCATTTGGTTGACTCAACCAATGGTGGTGTTATTGTGTAGAATGGGACAAAATCATCCTTGGTGACCAATGTTAAGGATAGTCAAGACCAGGATCCTATTTTGGTGAAGTTGAAGGAAGCCGTTCAGAATTAGAAGGTAGAGGTCTTATCCAAAGGGGGAGATGGTGTGCTTCGATATCAGGGTCATTTGTGTGTTTTGGATGTTGATAATTTGAGAGATCGGATGTTGCACGAGGCTCATGGTTCCAGATACTCTTTACATCCAGGTGCTACTAAGATGTACCATGACCTACGGGAAGTCTATTGGTGGAATGAAATGAAGAAGGACATAGCGGAGTTTGTGGCTAAGTGTCCGAATTGTCAACAAGTGAAGGTTTAGCACCAGAGACCAGGAGGTGTACTTCAAGACATCAGTTTTCCTACTTGGAAGTGGGAGGAGATCAATATGGACTTTATCACAGGGTTGCCTCGCACTCGTTGACAGTATGACTCCATTTAGGTGGTTGTGGGCAGGTTGACTATAGCAGCTCATTTCCTAGTAGTTAAAACCACCGATTAAGCGGAGGATTATGCTAAATTATACATTCGAGAGTTAGTTCAGTTTCATGGAGTGCCATTGTCCATCATATCGGATAAAGGTACCGGTTTACCTCCCAGTTTTGGAGATCGTTTTAGAAGGGACTTGGTACTCAGGTCAAGCTTAGCACAACCTTTCACCTACAAACAGATATTCAGGCCAAGCGAACTATTTAGACTCTTGAGGATATGTTGAGAGTGTGTGTGATTGATTTCAAGGATAGTTGGGATGATCATTTGCCTCTCATTGAGTTTGTGTATACTAACAACTACCATTCCAGCATTCAGATGGCTCCGTTTGAGGCTCACTATGGGCGGAGATGTAGATCGCCTATTGGTTGGTTTGAAGTCGGTGAAGCTGTGGTGATAGGTCCAGATTCAGTCCATGAGGCTATGGAGAAAGTTTAGCTTATAAGGGACAGGTTGAAAACGGCTCAGAGTCACCAAAAGTCCTATGTATATGTGAGGAGGAGAGAACTTGAGTTTGAAGTCGAGGATTGAGTGTTTATAAAGGTGTCTCTCATGAAGGGAGTGATGAGGTTCGGGAAGAAAGGGAAACTCAGTCCCCGTTATATTGGCCCGTACCAGATTGTGAAACGGGTTGGCAAGGTAGCATATGAGTTGGAGTTACCCTTGGAATTAGCTTCAGTCCATCCAGTTTTTCATGCATCGCTCTTAAAGAAGTACTTGGGTGACCTGGCTTTAGTTGTTCTGGTGGAGAGCATAGGTGTGAAGGACAACCTCAGTTATGAGAAGGTTCCGATGGAAATACTTGATCGTCAGGTTCAAAAGCTAAGAAACAAAGAAGTAGCTTTAGTCAAGGTTTTATGGAGGAATCAGCATGTTGAAGGAGCTATGTGGGAAGCCAAAGCAGATATGATGGCTAAGTACCCGCATCTATTCCCTTCCGGCTCAGTTTTAGCTTGAGGTGTCAGTTTCCTCCTTAGTACTCTATTCAATTTCATGTTCAAATCATGTACCCCAGTTTCATTCATGTCAATGAATGTATGTGTGATTTAAGAATTCAGTTCATTCATGTAGTTCAAATCCGAGTCAGACTCTATCAGTTTTTAGCATGTATGTTCAGTATTTGAGTATGATGATTGCATTTCTTTGCTTTTCAATAGGTTTTCCCACATTCGAGGATGAATGTTCCCAAGGGGGAGATATTATAATACCCTAAAAACCCTAAGATCAGACTTGGGAGTTGAAACAGAGAAAATAAAATTTTCTGCACCAGGTCACAGGATGAGTCATCCAGTGACCCATTAGAAACACCACGAGTCGTTAAGTGACTCATGGGGAGGGGTCTGACCATGTTTGGAAACTTTAGGTTTGGGGTGACCACAGGTGTGGCCACGACTCGTGGTCAGCCCCACGACTCATTAGGTCACCTGTGGTCAGAGGTGGATTGAAGGATGAAGGGAAGCAAGAAGTGTTGGTAACGGGTCATCACCACGAATCGTCGGGTACACCACGAGTCGTGGTGTCCCTCAGAAGAAATTTGGTAGTGTAAGTAAGGACAGGGAGATGACGAGTCATCCCCCAGACCATGAGTCATCCAGTCCCTCGTGAGGATTGGCAGTGTGCTTTTCCCTATTAATTTATTAAGGGATTTTGTGTAATTCCTAAGTTCCTAAGGCCCAAACATCACGACTCATGGTATGGATACCAAACTTCAGAATTCCACCACGATTGAGACCACAACCCGTCACTTCTTATCATTACCATGAGTCGTTCTGGTGCAAAAACCCAGTTTTTATGCAGAACTCATTTCTAACTCTCTCGTTTATTTATTAGGATTTTTGGTGTATTACACAACACTGCTTAGGCTTGAAAGGGGATATGTGATCCACACAATGGCACATGTGAAAGTAGGTGCCAGCGCAAGTGACCCGCGTCACTGTTGAAGGGAAAAATTATCTAGAAAGGCACAAGTGTACCCGAGAAGCTTCCAAGGGCACTTTTGGATAGCTGTGCATATAATATATGCTGAATTTTTATATTAATTGTAAAGAGGATATCAATGTGAGAATAGACATTATATTGAATAGAGAGTACAATAGAGAGAATATTGTAGAGATAGTACAATTTTTTGATCTCTTCTTCATTCTTTTGGGAAAAACACCATTTTTAAAAGCTCAAAAGCTGAGAATTAATTCTAATTTCTGATGATGATTAGATTTGGGATATTTTCCCTATGTATAATTTCTCTTTTCTTAATTATGAGTAGCTAAATTCCCTTCTAGGGGTGTGTGTATATTATGGGTGTTTAGATCTACGACGGTATTGAATGATTGATCTTAGATTTGAATAAAAAACATGGATCTATTGAGTTCCTCAAGTTTTAACTTAATAATTAATGGTTGAAAAGATTGATTGAGCTATCTAACTTTGACTTTGCTTGAAAAAGGAAAGTGAGGTTAGGTAGGAATTCAATAGTGAGGATTTGGAGTTTTCATTTATGGATTGGAACTAGAAATGGTCTACACCAAAGAATTCAAACTCCATTAAAGAGATAGAGCTAGAAATAGTATAAGCTTTTCCTCAAACATTGTATGGATGATTTGTTGAGATTGGCTTAGGGGTTTGAGAAACTTAGAGTGTAGTTCAAGACCAAAGCTATCCATGAACTAATTGAATCTAAGGCTCTTAGTTAATACCTATTAAGTCAATTCCCCATCCAATGCACACCCCTAGTTTCTCATCTTGCTATCAAAAATGGTTTCTCCCCTTGCTTTGGTTAATTTTGCATTTGAAGTAGTTCAACATATTCCCACATTTTTTATTTATTGTTAGACATGATGCATACTTGTGTAAATTAATTTACCACGTTTGGTGAATCTAATATCCAATCCTTATGGATTCGACCCTAACTCTTTGTTGGGTTACTTGTTTAGCGATGACCGTAGCTACCTCCCTAACGGGACAGTTGTTTTGGACATTATCACTCACTAACAAGAGTAGAGACTGAGAAGGGTTTTTAGAGAATTTTGGGTCTAACAGAGAAACTGATAGCAACATAGAGAGTCAGAAAGGATAATGTGTCCCCTGGGTCAAACAATGCATAAACATCAAGATTAAAAACTCATATCATACCCATGACCACAGCTGGTGAGCTTTCCTGCTCTGGCATGATGAAAGGGAATAGAAATAGTTCTGGTACTGTCCACCACCTGCACTAGATGATGCACCCTGCTGGGATGGGCAGGCTGCTGGAGCTGTGATGTGTTGTGAGTTTACAGCACTTTCGACGCTTAAAACTGGGAAATAAGCATGGGCTTAGGTGTATTTTTATGAATATGAGGCACTTTTACTTTATTTTTAGGAAAAATAGATGTTGGAGCTGAATTGTGCAAAAGATGGAGAAAAAAGCAGAAAAGTGGCTTAGTACGAATCTCAGTACAAGCTGTACCATCATGGTACGAGCTGTACTGAGAATTGTGGAAAGGCCCAGGAGCAAAGTGTAAGGCAAGAACAAGTTACGACTTATGGTACGAGCCGTACCATGGCAATTGTGGAAACTTCCAAGAGGAATTACACAAGCCAAGTGTCTTGGTATGGGTGGAAATCTCGAGTCGTGAGACCTACCTAAGACCCGTACCAAGGAACTTTGGAAAAGACTAGAAAAAGAGAAGACTGGCAAAACTCAAGGTACGAGAAGGGAAAAAGAGAAGACTGGCAAAACTCAAGGTACGAGAAGGAGTCATGGATCATGGAACTGAGGTACGAGTTGTATTAGGCCATCCATGGAAGTTAATAGAAGATGCCAGCAAGTGAAAGATCAAGCCACGGGAAGATTGTACGACTCGTAGTTTCTTGGTACGAGTCATACAAGAAGTCAATACTTTTCCAGATTTAGCAGAAGCCAGCCAATGTACGAGTCAAAGTATGACCCTTATAATCCTGTTACGGGTCGTATGTGAAGGCGGCGCAGTTTTTGGTAGTTTTCCTGTTTACTCAGGAGAAGGTTCCAGTTATTTGTCTAAATACTTTTTAGGTTATTTTCAGTAGAGAGACGTCATTAGAGAGATCAAAGAGTCGAACGTTGAGTTTTATTTCCATTGAGAGACAAGTTTTTGTGAATTTTAATTCAAGTCTTGGAGATTTTCTTGCTTTGATTTCTTCCTTGTTCTTAAATTATTCAACATCAATTCTTGCAATAACCAGCAAATTTTATTTTCAATTATCTTTGTAAGTATTCAGTTATTTGTTTGTCTATGAATGCTAATAACAATCCTACAATCATGAGAGGCTAAAACCTCCACAACTAGGGTATTGGGAACCATGGTGAATTAACGAACTAGGGTTACACAAAGTGATTCAAAACTAATGGTAAACACTTGTATTGCATTCTCTTCTTCTTTAATGTTTCTTAACGAAGCGCAACGTGAAGACTTGCCTGAATTCTTTACTTGCTTTAACCTAGAGAAGTAGAGATTTGGAAAAGAGGATTACAACAAAGCCTTGATCTTTATGGGTCATTGTATGACTTGAGCTGCGGTCGTAGGATAGTTAATTTGGAGCTATTGACAATGATTGAATTGAAATCGCTCATGAGACCTAACTCATCTAATAGGGACGAACCATTCGTTCAGATTAACCCTAGTTATTAGTTCTACAGGTAAGCATTGGGATAGATCACAAGTGTAAACCCGAAGTAGTTATGAATCTATGGGAACACTTACCCTAGTTAATTGCAAATCCTGATAAACAACAACCAATTTTCAATCTTGTTTTATAATTATTTTTATAAACCCCCTTTTGGAGATAACATAACTAAAAGCTTAAATACCTACGTTATTCTATATTTTGACCATATTCTCTATGGGATCGACCCCAATCTTTGTTGGATTCTTTATTGACAACATCCGCTTCATGCTTTATCAGGAGTGTGAGTTTGAGCGTTATCAAGCTGCTTAAGAAGTGGCTGGGGCACGACCTCTATCAATACCCTTTCTAGCTGAAGGACAATCCCAGAGTCTGTTTCCAGGCTTCCCATACCCGAAGCAAGCATCTGAACCAACTAAACACTCTCCAGGGTGGTTCCTACCACACTTCTTGCAAGATGGAAAAGTGCGTCCTACGGACATGCGCCCCTGAGTCTTAGAGCCTGGTGATTTGCCTCTATGATCACCTCTGGACCTAGATAGTACACTAGCTGACTATGGAGTTGGGGCTGATAACCTCTGATGGGACTGAGAACGATTCCCACTGCCTGGCCTCTATTGCTATAACTCGAAGTTCCCTATCCTAACCCTCTCAGTCTCCCTCTCAATCTCCTTCAGCTACTCCTCCTTGATCTACTGGGCATGAATCATGATTCAAGAGATATCAATGTCACTGATAAGCATAACGGTCCTGCACTCCTTGACCACCAGATTTGAGACCCATGACGCAAACTTGCTCATACGAGCCCTCAGCTCGAAAACCATCTCTGGAGCATTCTTGGTTAGCTGAGTGAACTTCAAGACATACTCCTAAACAGTCATGTTATTTTGTTTCAAGTTGATGAACTCTACTGCCTTTGCTTCCCTCAACTCCAAAGGAAAGAACCTGTCTAAGAAAGACATCACAAACTCATCCTAGTAAATGAGAACTACTCCTGCCCTATGGCCTTCCTTCCACTGTCTGAACCATATGTGAGCTACCCCTTCAGCTGGTATGAGGCCAAATTAGCACTCTCTTCTCCTGAAACCCCCATAATCTGGGTAATCTCATCAATAAACTCCTGTGGATCCTCATCTACCTTAGAACCATGAAACTCTAGCGGGTTCATCCGAGTGAAGTCTCACACTCTAGCCGTTGTAGCACTCCTATTGATGTTCATAGGTGCAAGCACCTGCTGGTTGACCTGGGCCATCATAACCTGTGCCAACATCTGAAAAACAGCCTTAAACTTAGCATGAGTTACCTCTTCATTCAAAGTATCCACAGGAGCTAGTGGGGCTAGCTGATTCCTTGTCACGACCCGAGCTGAAGTCCCGAACAAAGACACAGAACCTAGAACCACAAATGGCTCCAAGTCGACCCATGGTATGAACATAGAAGCTGAAGAGAATAAATCAAGTGGAAACTGATAAACTCATCATGAATGAAAGGAAGTCTAGATACATATAAATCATAACAATGTCAACACTAACAAAGCTTAAATTCTACAAATTGTCTGATAAGCCTCTAACATGTCTGAAGAGCTGATGGGACAACATCCCCAACTAGCTCACTAAAGGCTAAAACTGAAAATAACATAACTCAAAACTAGATGAAGGTCCTCAAAGGATGAGGACTCACCACTGATGGGAAACTGAACTAAGCTGCGGGAAGTTGGCTAGTGGAGGAACTGAGTCTGATCGTCTGAACCTATATCATGAAATGATACAACATAGAGTATGCGGTCATACTTGTAATGTATTGAGTATGCAAGGTAAGTAAAACTACTGAGTAAGTATAAACTAAAATCATGCATATAAACATAAATCATAAGATAATGAGACTAAGGACTGCATGCTGAAATCTGAATCTGAATCATGTACAGTCATAAACTAATTATCATATCTACAGAGAATGACCCAAAGCTAAAATAGAAATCATATGACTTTCCATAACTAAAATCATAAATAAAGGATTATAAACTGATCATTAGGTCAAACCTGTTGTAAAGTACAATATCATAAGTCATGAACATGTATAACTGAAATCGTAAAGAACAATGGGAGACTCGTCATAACTGACAGCCACCATGTATGAGCGCATGATGATCCGCATATTGACCACGTGGAGGATAGCCATCCTAATCCTCCCACGGCGAAGGATAAGTAAGGTGTGATATCACGGTGTGCTCTTGGGTGAGGGAAACACTCTTTTGAGAGGTCCCCGAATATATCCCTACGTTGGCGCATAGTTTCTGAGATTGGGGAACCTTGGAATCCCTAGCGTAATCGGTGCTAGACACTACTCCCAAAACATGTATAATACTCATATAATCATATTCTCAAAACATAGCTTGAATTTGAACATTGGGGAGTCTTGACTTCAAAATATATATATCATAACTGATTTTGTTAGCCTTGGCTAAATCATGAAACATACTTGACTTGTGTGGGCTTGCCCAAATGTTAAAATCATGCAAAATTGAAATAGACTTCACAAGAAAAAATCATGAATTCATTCATGGGTAATTTATAAATATTCAATCATGCTAGATATTTCATCATACTTGAAATCATGAATCATAAGCTTGACTTTTCATAAAATTTGCGTAATAGGGCATAAATTTCTAGAACTTGAAATCATAAATTTATAATCCAGAATAGGTATAAAATTTGCCCAAGAATCTTAAAACATACTTTGAAACATAGAGGAAATTGACCCATAAATAAATCATAGAGAATTTCGTAAATTGTGTTAAAACCCCATAAGATCATAAACTTGAATTCATGAAATTAAGGAGAAATTTGGGTATGAGAGTGAAAGAAAACTCTCATTCACAGCTCTACATACCTAGGTAAGCTGAATCTAAACTCGACTTTAAAAGCCCAAGAGATTTTGGGAAGAAATTGAAGGATTTCAAGCTTGATCTTCAAAGGGGAACTTCTAAACTTGCATGCATGGGAGTTGAATGAATTTGAATAGGTTAAACTCTAGTAATACACTTCTTTCAGATCTTAAAACAACGTAGTTAGGGGTTAGGAGCTTAGGAATTACAAAAATTCCCTTACTGATTTCGCAGGAAAACATTCACTGCCAGGAGTAATGACTCACACCACGAGCCGTACCTCGGTACCAAGACGTGGTATCACCTGTTACTTCCTTCCAAAATTTTCTCAGTTCTCAGGCCTTCAAACAATGGCCCAACAAGAGGGGCTGTTACTTGACACAATGACCCATTGTATCCTCTCGTGGTTACCACGGACTCCATAAGTATAGCTTCTGGAATCTTCACCACGGATCAGACAATGAATTGTACCATCGAACCATGAGTCATTGGACCCATCCTTTGCCACTGCACCAACTTTCACTGCACCTTCTCATGGGTACTAACCATGAATCGTTGTTCCCTACAATGAGTTGTACCATGACTCATACAATCCACCCTAACAACACAGACCCAAATTATAGGAGTCGTCACTTCTTACCATAACTTGTAGAGCGAGTCGTCTTGTGATAAATTTTCCCATTTTCCTGATATTAATATTTTCAATCCCGAGTCTAGTCTTAGAAACTTTTGGGGTATATAATATCTCCTCGTTGGGAACATTTATCCTCGAATGTGGGTTACGCATACTAAAAAGCTGGGGAAAGAACTGCAAATTCCAAAACTGAACAACTGAAATTGAAAATTGATGGAGTGACTGACTCCGTACTGAGATACATGACTAAACTAAATTTGTGAAACATACATACATGCTAAAAAATGAATGGAACTGAGGGACATGAACTTGACATGAAACTGAATAGAATACTAAGGAGGAAACTGATACCTCATGCGGAATGAGTCGGAAGGAAAAGATGTGGGTATTTTGCCATCATATCTGCTTTGGCTTCCCACCTAGCTCCTTCAATAAGCTGATTCCTCCACAAAACTTTCACTGAAGCTACTTCTTTGTTCCTCAACTTCCGAACCTGATGATCAAGGATCTCAACTTGAACCTCCTCATAGCTAGGGCTATCTTTCACACCTATGCTTTCCACCGGAATAACCAAGGTCGGGTCACCAATGCACTTCTTTAATAAAGATACATGGAAAACTGGATATATCAAAGCTAAGTTTGCTGGTAGCTCCAGATCATAAGCTACCTTGCCAACTCGTCTCAAAATCCTATAAGGACCAACATATCGGGGACTAAGTCTTCCTTTCTTCCCAAACCTCATCACTCCCTTAATGGGAGACACCTTTAGGAACACCCAATCATCAACCCCGAACTCAAGCTCTCTCTGCCAAACATCTGCATAGGATTTTTGTCAACTTTAAGCTGTTTTTAGCCCTTCTCTAATAAGCTAAACTTTCTCCATGGCCTCATAAACTAAATATGGCCCTACCAACGTAGCCTCACCTACCTCAAACCATACAATAGGCGACATACATCTCTTCCCATAAAGAGCCACAAACTCGGCTATTTCCTTCTTCATGCCATTCCATGAATAGACTCCCTCTAGGTCAGGGTACATCTTCGTGGAACCTGGGTGGATAACATATCAGGAACCATGAGGCTCATGCTACATCTGCTCTCTCAAGTCATCAACACCCGAAAAATTTAAATGACCCTGACAACGAAGTACACCATCTCCCCCTTAGGAGAAGACTTCCACCTTCTGATATTGAACTGCTTCCTTTAGTTTTACCAAGATAGGATCCTCATCTTGTCTGGCCTTGACTTGGGTCACCAATGAAGATTCTAAACCATTCTGAATAATGACACCACTATCCGACGAGTCAACAAGGCGAACCCTAAAGAGCAAGCCTATGGACATCCTTTGCCAACTCATTCCTCCCATCCTCAACATGAGACCCACTCTTCATGGATAGCCTACTAAGGGCATCCACTACTACATTGGCCTTGCCTGAATGATAACAGATACTCATGTCATAGTCCTTGAGAAGCTTTAGCCACCTCTTTTGTCACAAATTCAGGTCCTTCCGAATGAACACATATTGAAGGCTCTTATGATCCATGAACACATCCACATGCACTACAAGTAGCATCTCTAAATCTTTAATGCGAACACCATCGCTGCAAACTCTAGGTCATGTATCGGGTAATTCTTCTCATAAGTCTTAAGCGTTCTAGAGGCATATGCAATGAACTTACCATGCTGCATCAACACACAACCAAGACCAACTCTAGAGGATTCACAATACACAATGAATCCATCTGTGCCCTGGGGTAGAGTTAATACTGGGGATGAAGTGAGTCGAGTCTTTAACTCCTGAAAACTCTTCTCACAGGCATCCGACCACTAAAATTTGACCTTCTTCTGGGTCAACTTAGTCAACGGTGCTGCAATGGATGAAAATCCTTCAACAGACCTTCTGTAGTAACCGGCTAAACCCAAGAAGCTCTTGATATCCGAAGGACTAACTAGTCTAGGCCAATTCTTCACCACCTCTATCTGTTGAGAGTCCACCTACACATCCTCACTTTACACCACACGACCCAAAAATGCTACTGAGTCTAACCAAAACTCATACTTTCTGAATTTGACAAATAACTGGCTATCCCTAAAAGTCTATAGCATAATCCTCAAATGAGCGACATGCTCCTCCTCGATTTGAGAATATATGAGAATATCATCTATGAAGATAATCACGAACAAATCCTAATACGATTTAAACACCCTGTTCATCAAATCAATGAAAGCTGCAAGAGCATTCATAAGTCAAAAAGACATAACTATGAACTCATAGTGACCATACCGAGTCTTGAAAGCTGTCTTCAGAATGTCAGTCTCCCCAACTCTGAGATGATGATATCACGATCTGAAGTCTATCTTTGAGAAGCACCTAAAACCCTGAAGTTGGTTAAATAAGTCATCAATTCTGGGGAGGGGATACTTGTTCTTGATTATGACCTTGTTTAACTACCGATAATCAATGCATATTCTAAGAGAACCATCCTTATTTCGAACAAAGAGAATTGAAGCACCCCAACGGGATTTACTGGGCCTGATGAAACCTTTATCTAGGAGATACTTCAACTGCGCTTTCACTCCTTTAGCTCAACTGGTGCCATTCTGTAAGGAGTAATGGATTTAGGCTATGTATCAAGGAGAAGGTCGATACCAAATTCAATCTCTTGATCGGGAGGCATTCTTGGTAGATCATCGGGAAACACCTCTAGATACTCGCACACTATAGGAACTGGCTGAAGAGTTGGGGTATCGAATGTAGCATCCTTAACCCAAATAAGATGGTATACACAACCTTTAGAAATCATCTTCCTAGCTTTAAAATAGGAAAAAAGTGACCTACAGGCATAGCTGAACTACCTTTCCATATAGAACTGGCTCACTTGGAAATCCGAATTCTACCATAAGGGTTCTACAATTCATTGAGGCGTAATGTTAATGCAACCAATCCATACCAAAGTTAACATCAAAATCGGTAATGTCTAACTTTACTAGGTTGGCTGTGGTGGTGACTCTCTGAAGAACTGTGACAGGGAAATTTTTGTATACCTGTCGAGCTATAACTAATTCACCGATTGGAGTAGAGACTGAGAAGGGTTCTGATAAGTTTTAGGGACTGACTGCAAAACTAAATAGAAACATGGGGAGTTACAAAAGATAAGGTAGCCCCTGGATCTACAATGCATATATATTAAGATGAAATACTCGTAGCATACGAGTGACCAAATTTGGAGAGACCTCCTACTCTTGACGAGATGAGAGGGCATAAAATCTGTTCTGACACTGACCACCACCTGCACTAGTGGATGCAACCTATTGAGCTAAGCGTGCTGGTGGAGCTGCTCAATTGGTGGCTGGGTCACGACCTCTACTATGGCCCTGTCTGGCCGAAGGGAAATCTATGACCAGATGTCCAGGCTTCCCACACTCGAAACACACAACTAAACCCGCTAGGCACTCTTTAGGGTACTTCCTGCCACACTTGCTGCAAACTGGAAGACTGGGATCTCCTGGCCTACTCCCTTATCCTCTAGAGCCTAATGCCACACCCCTCTGATCACGCCTCAGCCTAGACAGAATACTAGCTGATGATGGAGCTGGGGCTGATGACCTCTGGTGGGGCTGCTGTTAGTGTCCTCCACCAGACCTCTGCTGAAACTATCAGTAACTCCCTGTCCTGTCCCTCTTGGCCTCTCTCTCCTTCTCTCTCGTCTGGCCACCTTTATCTGTTAGGCATATATGACCAATCGTGAGAACTCTAGGTCACTGTTCAGCATAATGGTCCTGCACTCCTTAACTAGTGAGCTGATATTCTATTAAAAAACCTGCTCATACGAGCCCTCTGATCTAAAACCATCTCCGACGCATATTTGGAGAGCCAGGTAAACTCCTAGGCATACTATTGGACAGTCCTATAATACTGCTTAAAGTTGATGAACTCCGCTGCCTTCGCCTCCCTCAACTCCCTAAGAAAGAACCTATTTTAAAAGGTAGGCATAAACTCATCCCAACTCATGAGAACTTCTCCCACTACTCTACCATCTTTCTACTGGCGATACCATATCTAAGCAACCCCCTTCAGCTTCCTCAAAATCGGGTCCTCATCTTGCCTAGATTTAACATAAACCACCAATGACGATTCTGACCCATTTTGCACAACGCCGCCGCCATCGGTCGAGTTGACTAATTGATGTGCGGTGGATTTAGAATACTATTGACGCTCAAAACTAAGAAAATAGCATGGACTTAGGTGTCTTTATGTGTAACAGCCCAGGCCGCCGTTTGTAGAAATTGTCCGCTTTGGAGTTTTCACCCCTCACGGTTTTAAAACGCGTCTACAAGGGAAAGGTATCCAAGAACTTATAAAGAACTCTTTGTTCTCCTCCCCAACTGATGTGGGATTCGCCTAAACCAATGTGGGATTCGCCTAAAGCAAGCCTTACACTCACCCCCCGGGGAATAAGCGTCCTCGCTGAGGTTTGCCCCACCACCGGCCCGACAACCTGGCTCTGATACCAACTGTAACAGCCCAAGCCGTTGCTTGTAGAAATTGTCCGCTTTGGAGTCTTCGCCCCTCATGGTTTTAAAATGCATCTACAAGGGAAAGGTATCCAAGCACTTATAAAGCACTCTTCGTTCTCCTCCCCAACCGATGTGGGATTCGCCTAAACCAATGTGGGATTCGCCTAGGGAAAGCCTTACACTAGTTTGTCACGCCCCGCCTTGGAAGACATGACTGGCACCTGGTGTCCTACTAGGACCTGCACTACTGGACTACTGAGCCTAAGCACTTCTGGTGCCAGGCTGGCTCTAACTCTGGATTTATGAAAACAACGGGCTTTATAACGGTTGTAAATACAGCCTCTCGCCGACAAGGCCTATAGCAACATGTAGGAATATAACAGCTACCAAGAACAACTGAACATAAGGGAACCTATGCGGGCCGACAAGGCTACCATGTTGAGTAGTTATCACTGAAAGGTAGAATCAAGTGCTAAGCTAATCTGTGACCAACAAGGTCACCAACTGACAACTGAGCAAGGCCCCACACGACCATCACATGCAAACTAAAAACATACACACGGCCCCACACGACTGGTACAACTAATCATAGGGAATATACAATCCGCAAGCCTCTAAGAATAATAAGATTGTCGGGACAGGGCCCCGACCTACCCACACTGTACAAACAAAAAGAGAAGTAAACCTTTAGCTGTCAAGCTCCGGATGATAGGAGCTAAAGACTCTGTACGTTGGCTGGAACCACAAGGGATCTGCTCCTCATCTATGAGTACCTGTAGGTAAGTAATGCAGCAACCCAAATAGGCGTCAGTACCACCGGTACTGAGTATGCGAAGTAATAACTGAAAATAACTGAAAGCAAACAATAATACTGATAGATACTGAAGTAATAGGAGATGGGCTGAGACTGATTGAAAAGAGCGTAACTTTACTGAAGAGAGTAAGAGTCATACCTGATAACATGGCGGTCTAATTTCTATCTATTAATAACTAACACAACATAGCATACAAGAACCTTACCAGCCCCCATAAGCCGTAACGTACCAACCAGCACACAATCTATATACCCCTACCCAGGTCATACCATCCACCTAGTAACAATGAGCATCCTGCCGGCCCCTTGGGTATGCAACTTGGGCTCGTTGGGCCCCTGACTATAGCTGTATCTGAGTCCGAAGGACTCCTGAAATCTGAAATCTGAAATCTGAAATCTGCACCCCGAGCGTAAGCGCTCGACAGGGGTGTGGTATAGTGCTGATCAACCTGCTATGGGGAATCTGCATCCCATCTTCGTCCGCTGGCGGACGACATGCCACTCCGTAGAGAGACGTATCCTCACCCTCTGGCGGGCGAGTCGACACAACAATTAACCCTGGGGCGGTCAAGGAAGCTCTAAGGGTGCCCAACACAGAACAATCATGTCTCCATAGATAGCAATAGGCACATGTAATATATATACTGGATCTGATAATAATATTTATGTTCTGGTATTCTGTTCTGAATCTCATATTGAAATGTACTGAATTTGATACCGAAATATACTAAATCTGTAATAATATTTCTGGAATATTCTGCTGGAACTTATACTGTTTTACTAAATTTCATGCTGAACACTGTATTATATTTCTAACATGCTTACCAGACTTCATACTGAACATAATATACGGCTTCTGAAACACTCTACTAAAATTCGTACTATTTTTCTATACTAGAACTACTAGCTTGCCGAAAGGAACTGGCTTTACATACCTCAACTGCCGACTTTCTGATTAACTGGCGTAGCTCGGATAGTATTCAACTATTTCTCCCAACTGTATTAATATTCACGAAAGAATAGAATTAATTCTACTATTATTTTGGAAAGAAACCATATTATGGCTATACCTACTGCCTATTCTTTGACTTATCGAAGAACGACCGAAAACTCGCTATTTTTCGGAGGTCTATAAGGGAGAAATACTCCTTTAATGCTGGGAGTATATTAACACTAGTTTGGAGAAATTCCACTTACCTTAGCTTGGCGTGATGACGATTTGCCAGCCGAATTTCGCGAAACTAACTCTGCAGGAATGCTCCCGACAGCTTTATACTTCGCTACCCAAAGTTAATTCGAGTTTGGACTGCGTTTGACGGTGTAAACGAAAGGAAATTTAATCAAACCCTTCGTTCCCCTCTATTTTTGTTCGTTTACTAGAAATTATATGAAGGGAAAATGATTTAAAATGAAGTGGGAGCCTTATATACTTGGGCCTTTAGGTCGCATTTGTCGAATGCAATTTATAGGTCGCATTTGTCGAATGCTATTTATAAGTCGCATTTGCCTTGCGACGCTCCGACTTGGCGCTTGTTCGGTCTCTCCCTGGGTCCTTTTCTCGCACGTATGACATTCTAAAACTCTTAACCAACATGCGAATAGGCCAACTAAGTGCCAAGAACTTATGGGGTGTAACATTATGTGGATATGAGGCACTTTTACTTTGATTTCAGGATAAATGGGTGTTGGAGTGTAATTTGAAAAAGGAAGCTAAAAGTGTGCAAAAAAGGGCAAAAATGCAGTCCACAGTACGATCTGTAGGATGGACCTATGAGTTGTACTGATGGCCGTGATAAGAGGCAAAAGGCTGAAGCTGGAAGAATGAACCTACGAGTCTTGCCACGGATCATACCAAGCTTGTATAGGTCATGGTAAGGCAATCGTGATGAACTCTAAAAGAATTACACAAGAGGCTGATTTTCAGTACGAAAGGATACCACGACCCGTGAGAGCTTGGTATGAGTCGTACCATAGAAGTTTTGGTGAGCTTAAGATAAATTTAAAAGATTCAAAATCAAGCCACGGGAGCCTGGTATGAGTCATAGGAAGGAGCTACTAATCGTACCTTGGCTCAACACTTACCCAAAAATCTGTTACACCCCGTAAGTTTTTAACGTTTAGTCGGCCTATTCATATGTTGGTTGAGAGTTTTAGAGTGCCATAAGTATGAGGAAGGGCCTGGGGAAAGGCCGAACGGGTGCCAAGTCGGGATTTCGCGGGAGGAGGCCGAACCAAGCTGCCCAGAGGGGCGAAGTGGCACGGAGCAGCTCCTCCGCGTTAGCCAACGTGGCACGGAGCAGAATTAGTGCGATGGGCAGAGTGCCATGTTGCCTTGTCTGCTGCCTCAAGTATATAAAGGCCTCACACTTAGAAGTTGGATTATTTTCAATATATACACGGCTAGACCTGAGGGAGTACGAAGAAACCAAGTAAAAATCATCATATTACGCCGCTAAATGCTGTCCAAATCCAAATTCACTCTGGGTATTGAAGTATAAAGTTGTAGGGAGCATTGCTACAGAGTTATTTTCGTAAAATACGCCCAGCAAATCATCGTCCCGCCGAGCTTAAGTTGATGGAATTGTTCCAAACTAGTGTCAATACAATCACATGCCTAAAGTAAGTATTTCTCCCTTCTAGATTCCCGAGAAATTATGAGTTCTTGATCGTCTTTCGATAAGTTGAAGTATAGTATATATATATATATATATATATAAGTTATGGTTTTCTTCGAGTATAGTAAAAAAGTAGCCCTATTCTTCCGTTAATATGATTACAGTTTAGAAGGGCAGTTGAACACGAGCCGAAACTCGCCAGTTAATCAGTAATCAGCGAACGAGGTATGTTAAGGCATTTTCTTTCGGCAAGTTAGTTTCTTCAGCATAGTAGTCCATTATGAATCCCAGTAAAGCATGTCGGGAGTACGTTATCATGTCTAGTTGTTGTTGTCAGTCGAGGATCGTAATTTGTATTGTTTTGGGATGGATTACACCTGTATAGCTTCCGTGACCACCCCAGGGTTAATAGTTGTGTCGCCGCCCGCTAGGGGCGAGGATACGTCGCTCTATGGAGCGGCATGCCATCCGCAAGGGATGAAGATGGGGATCCAGATCCTCATATGTCGTGGTTGGCCTTATACACACCCCCGCCGAGCGCTTACGCCCGGGGTGTAGATATCAGGAGTTCTCTGGACTCAGACAAAGCTACAGTCAGGGGCCGAGCAGGCCCAGTTGCAGACCCAGGGGATCGACAGGATGCTTATAGCTGGTAATTGACTCAGTATGACCTGGATGGGGGTATATAGATTGAGGTGTACTCACTAGGGCTAATGGGGGCCCAGGTGGGTTATTCTGTGCTGAATGTACCTTTTGGCTTATGGGAGCCAGGTAAGGCTTATGCTTGCTTTAGTTACTGATAGTTAGACACTAAGACGCCTCGCTTGTCAAGTATGACCCCTACCCTCCTTATTACAGCTATGTTTAGCCCTAATTTCACTACTTCAGTCATCTTCATTCCGTTTTCTTTACTTCAATCATTGTCAGTTCTATTTCTTACTTTCAGTTATTTAAAGTTACTGCTTTACATACTCAGTACCTGTGGTACTGACGCCCTCTTCTGGGGTGCTGCATTACTTGCCTGTAGGTACAGATAGACGAGGAGCAGGTCCCTCGTAGTCCCGGTCAGCCGTACAGGGCCTTCAGCTCCCTTCTTTCGGAGCTTGTGTGATAGAGGTTTACTTTCTTTTGTTTGTACAGTATGGGTAGGTTGGGGCCCTGTGGTTAGATGATATTGGTCGTGTGGGGCCCATATGTGTTTTAGACTATGTGTGTTGGCCGTGTGGGACTCTGTTTAGCTGTTGATTGGTGGCCTTGTTGGTCATAGCTCAGTTTAGCATCTGATTTTACTTTCCAGTTATAACTAGATATCATGGTGGCCTTGTCGGCCCGCATAGGACTCCCTATGTTTGTTTGTCTCTGGTTAGCTGTTTATTTTCATAGGTGGCTATAGGCCTTGTCGGTCGGGGGTTGCATTTATAGCCTATATAGCCCGATGTTTTCTTGATTCTAGAGTTAGAGTCAGCCCTGCACCAGGGGTGCTTAGGCTCAGTCAGCTCAGCAGTTCAGGTCCTAGTAGGGCACCAGGTGCCAGTCATGCCTCCCAAGGTGGGGCGTGACAAAATCAGCCAACAGTCCAAACCACGAGATGCTATCATGGACCATAGGATGCTCCTACGAGTCGTAGGATGATCCGTAACAAGGTCAGCACCAGATATGGAAAATCGCCCTATTAGCCTAGAAAAAGGATTCTTATGTCCATATAAATATGTTTTATGTTTTATTTTAAAAGGAGGACATTGAGAAGAATTAGTAAGAGTTGAAAAACATTGTAGTAGATAATTTTACATCTTTGATAGAGAGAATTGAGTTGGTTCAACCTTGTGATCAACCTTTTCTTGAATTCGTATTGTTCTTGCTACTTGTTCTTCAAGATTTTGCGGATTAATTAAAAGAAGTGTTTTTCTCAATCGTATTTGTAAGTATTGTTTTTATGTTTTTAATCATGAACACACTTCACAACCTTGCAACTATGAGAGGCTAAAACCTCCATAGCTAGGGTTGTGGGAACCATAGTGGATTAACAAGCTAGGGTTGCACAAAGTGAGTCTAAAACCAATACTAATTACTTATATTGTATTCTCTTCATGCTTTAATGATTCTTAGCAGTGTACAACGTTAGGAAGTGCCCGAATTCTTTATTCGCTTTGGTTGAAGAGGTAGAGATTAGGAAAAGAGAATTACAACAGAGCCTTGATCTTTATGATCATTGTATTAACTTGAGCTGCGGTCGCAGGATAGTTATATCTTGAACTTAGTGATAACGGTTAGTTTGGAAACGCTTATGAGACTTGATCGAGTAATTGAGTATAGTCATTCAATAGGGATTGGTCGATCATTTGAATGAACCTAAGTTATTAGTTCTGTAAGTAAGGATTGGTGAAGATCACGAGTGTATACCTAAATCTGTTATGAATCCATGGGGAACACAAACCCTAGTTATCCTTTAATTATCGATTCACAACCATAATCTTGAAAGCTGCTTTGGTTTTACTATTGATTATTATTAGAATCCCCCTAATTGTGAAGTAATTATCATACAAGTTCATTTACCGGCTGTAATCTAGATCTTCCATATTCCCTGTGGGATCAACCCCAACCTCTAAGTTGGGTTCTTTATTGACAACGTCCCTTCATACTTCAGTTAGAAGTGTGGTTTGAGCGTTATCACTAATCTAACTCCCAACCTTGCTATTCGATGGAAATCTTTCACCAACTCCTTATTTCCCTCATCCACGTGAGACACACTCTCCATAGAGAGCCTACCAAGCGCATCCGCAACCACATTAGCCTTACCCAGGTGGTAAAGGACACTCATGTCGTAGTCCTTTAGTAACTCCAACCACCTCCTTTGCCGAAGATTTATATCTTTCTTTGTGAACACACATTGCAAGCTCTTATGATTCATGAATACATCCACGTGGACCCCATATAAGTAATGCCGCCATATATTCAATGCGAACACCACCGCGGCCAACTCAAGATCATGGGTCGGGTAATTCTTTTCATGAACTTTGAACTATCTCAAGGCATATGCTATCACTTTCCCATGTTGCATCAACACACACCTGAGTCCAACTCGTGAGGCATCACAATACACTACAAAGCCATCCGTACCCTTAGGTAAGGATCAATACTGGTGTTGAAGTGGGTCGGGCCTTCAATTCCTTGAAGCTTTTCTCATAAGCCTCCGACCATTGGAACTTTACCTTTTTCTGAATCAATCTAGTAAATGGGGCTGCAATTGATGAAAAGACCTCAACGAATCTCCGATAATAACCTGCTAAGCCCAAAAAGCTCCTGATATTTGATGGGTTCACTGTTCTGGGCAAATTCTTTACCGCCTCGATCTTTTGAGAATCTACTTTTATACCCTCGCTTGACACCACATGTCCTAGAAATGCTACCGAGTCCATCCAAAACTCGCCTTTCCTGAACTTTGCATATAACTGCTGGTCCTTGAGGGTTTGAATCACTACTCGCAAGTGAGCGGCATGCTCCTCCTTGCTCCGAGAGTATATGGAGATATCATCGATAAATACAATCATGAACATGTCTAGATATGCCTTGAACACCCTGTTCATTAGATCCATAAAAGCTGCAGGGGAATTGGTTAGTCCAAAAGACATAACAACAAATTCATAGTTACCATACCGAGTCCTGAAGGCGATTTTTGGAATGTCACTCTTCTAAAGCCTAAGCTGGTGATATTCGGACTTGAGATCAATCTTGGAGAAACACCTGGCACCCTGAAGCTGGTCAAAAAAATCATCAATTCTGGGTAAGGGGTACCTGTTCTTGACGGTAACCTTATTCAACTGCTGATAATCAATACACATGCGAAGGGAACCGTCCTTCTTTCGAACAAATAATACTGGTGCACCCCAAGGAGATTTACTCGGCCTGATAAAGCCCTTATCTAACAAGTCTTTCAACTAATCTTTCAACTCTTTTAGCTCGGCTGGATCTATTCTATAGGGCGGAATAGTTATAGGTTGCGTGTTGGTAAGATGATCTATACCAAAATCAATCTCCCGCTTGGGAGGTACACCTGTAAATTCATCAGGAAAGACCTTCGGGTACTCACATACTACTGGAACTGACTGAACGGTCGGGGTATCAAACTCCACATCCTTAACCCTAACTAGATGGTACATGCAACCCATAGAAATCATATTCCTGGCCTAAAGATAGGAAATGAATCGACCTATAGGCACAACTGAACTACCCTTCCATTCTAAGACTGACTCACTCGGGAATCTGAATTCTACTGACCGGGTTCTACAATTAACTAAAGCATAGCATGCAAATAGCCAATCCATGCTGAGAATAACATCGAAATTGGTTATGGTTAACTCTATCAAGTCTGCTGAGGTGACCTTATGAAAAACTGAGACCGGGCAATCTCTATACACCCGTCTAGCTATAACTAGTCACCTACTAGAGTAGAAATTGAGAAGGGCTCTAATAAGTCATCGAGACTGACTCCGAAGCTACTGGCCATATATGGTGTCACAAAAGATAGGGTAGCCCTCGGATCTAGCAAAGCATACAAATCAACATGGAAAACTCTCAACATACCGATGACTACATCTAATGAGGCCTCCTACTCCTGACGAGTGGATAATGCATAGAATCTGTTCTGGTGCTATGCGTGGGGGAGGGGCTGCTGAACTAAAAGCTGGGCCTCGACCCCCAATTTGATCCTGTCTCGCAGCTGGACAATCTCTGAGCATATGTCTAGGCTGCCCACATCCAAAACAAGCTCTTGACCCTGCCAAGCACTGACCTGTGTGTCCTCGGCTGCACCCGCGACAAGCTAGAATGCTAGAATCTGCGGGTCTACTGCTATGACCCCTCGAGCCTGACTCTCACCCCCTCTGATCCCGTCTGGGCCTAGATGGCACACTTAGCACTGAAGATGCTGGGGCTGATGATCTTTGGTGGGTCTGCTGTCAATGCCCACCACCGGACCTTTGCTGAGAGAATCTGTAGTCCTCCGTATAGGCCCTCTTGTCCTCCCTCTCCCTCGAATGTGCTGCCTCCATCTGCTAGGCATACAACACTATGTGAGGAAAGTCCATTTCCTGGTGGGCATAGCTGTCAGCCAGTCCTTGTCCAAGTAACCTACCATACCATGCACAAACCTGCTCACCCATGCCCGCTGGTCGGCCACTAACTCTAGGGAATGCTTATAGGCAGGTGAACTCAAGGGCGTACTCCTAAACGGTCATCCTTCCTTGCTTTAAGTTCATGAACTCAGCTTCTTTCAACTCCCTCATCTATCAAGGGTAGAACTGATCTAGGAATTCAACCTACAATTCCTCCCATGTGATGGACCTGCTCCTGCAGCCCTACTGTCCTTCCATTGGTGGAACCAAATATGCACAACCCCCCTTTAACTGGTAGGAGGCCAGCTCTGCACACTCAGCACTACTCACCCCCATAACCTAGGTGATCTTGATAATCTCATCAAAAAACTCATGTGGGTCCTCATCTACCTTGGACCCTAAGAACTCCGGCTGATTCATTCTCAAGAAGTCTCGTACTCTGGCTGCCGCTGCATTGCTATTTTGAGGAACATGTGCAATGGCCTGCTGATTGACTTGAGCGGTCAAGGTCTGTGCCAACATTTGAATGGCAGCTCGGAACTCAATATGAGTGGCTGGATCCCATGCCTGGGGCTGCTGAACTGGTGGGGCTGGCTAATGCTCATAACCGTTACCATCCTCGTGGCCTACACCACCTCCATTCCTCCTTCCATTCACCCTTCGAGGTTCCATGATTCCGCAATCGCGAATAACCCGAATTAGTAGGATAGAAAGGCTTTTCATCGCACGACATAGATTATGAAAGAAGGGAACATTTTCTAAAACATCTAGTAGCCTCTTCGTCATAAGTGTGGCGCCCTTCACACCCATGAAAAAAGACTCTAACTAACGCGACTTTCAGACTCCCTATGACACTTTAAACCTATTGCTCTGATACCAAGTTTGTCACGACCCGAGCGTAGACCCAGATCATAGACACGAGACAAGGGACCCCAAGAGACCCCAAGTCGACCCATGGCATAAGCATTCAACTAACTCATTTAAATAAACATGAAGAAAGCATAATTATAAACTCAGCAGAAGTCTCGTACAATGACATATCAGAATAACATCCGAAGCTACACATACATAAGTTTGAAAGCCTCTAGTCTAGACGAGTTGATGGGATAAGACTCCAACTAACTCCACAAAACCTGAAACTGAAATACGACATGGAACTGAAAGTCTAGTCCTCGAAAGATGAGGATTCAACAATCACGTAGGTGCTACTCTAATAAGCGACTACGAGCGCGGCTGAACTTGAGAACCAGATCCTGCATTATAAAATGACACAACATAGAAAGTGCGGTCAGTACGTGGAATGTACCGAGTATGCAAGGTAAGTAAAACTGCTCTAGAAAAGTAAATCATTTAAAACATTCCATAACATATCATAAGCTTTAAAATGTAAGTAGATGGGTTGCATGCGTTCATTCTGAAATTGAAATCTTATCATAACATGACCATGCATAGCTTTATAACATCATGACTAATTTGAATGACTTAAAGTTGAAACATAACATTTATACCAAAAGCTGAACAATGAGTCAAACATTACTTTTAGGACATGAATGCATAAGGTAATCATCATGAGTAATGAAAATGCAAATCTGAATGATATAGATAGTGGGGGACTCGTCATTTAACCGACATACCACGATAGAGCTTATGTGGTCCCGACTATCACACTCAAGTGGCCAGAGCCATCCAAAACCTTATCAGGGCTAAGGACGCTACTATGATATTGATATCAAGCCGAAGGGCCAATAGGGCCGGGGATAGCTCACAAGGGAGTTCCCAATAATATAATTGTATCAACGTGTGTTGGCGCATAGTTCTAGGGCATTGGGCGATCGACCCTTAACCCGCTCGGTGCTAGACTCTTCTCCTAAAAACATGCAATGCTCTATATCGTATATAACGAAGCTCAACATCGTTTATTGACGAAGCTCAAGATAAAATCATGCATAGCCCATCATCGTATGAAACGAAGCTCAACATTTTCTATTGACAATTCTCATAATGAAATCATGCATGGACTCGGTATCATATGAAAATGAAGCTCAACATTGTCTGTCGACAAAGCTCACAATGACATACATCTAAATTATGAATTCATGCACATGGAAGGCTTTATTTTGAAACATGCCACAATCTCAATCATAGATGGGAGCATCTACTCCAAATCATGTGGTAAGCTACATGTAGAAATATTTAACTCCAAACGATGTGGTAAGTTTATTTCGGAAAAATCATCACTTTAAGTCAATATGTGGGCATTGCCCAAAGCTTTATCATACTTAGATCTACTCAATTCATTTTGAAAACAACATCATAGTCATGGGTAGCTTTAGAAACATGCTTTTCATCATCAAATCTCATCATCATCATACATTCAACATTATCCTCTTGTTTCATGAACTTCTCATCCATGGGCATTAAATTTTATATTTTAGAAATCGCAATTTGGATTGAAAACAATTTAAAATCTGCCCAAGCTTCACAATTCACCAATATAAACATAATCTAATCATAGCCATGTATAGAGATTGAATAATCATGTAATTGGGCAAAAAACCATACTTAATCATAGACAATTTATCATGATTTGATAGAAATTAGGCATGGGCGTGGAAGAAGACACCCACTCATAGCCTTACATACCTGGGAATGGTGAATTCTAACACCCTCTAATTGCTCAAGTTAAGATTCCAATGGAAACCTTGAGATTTTGCCTTGAATCTCCTCTTCAAACCTTCAAACTTGCATGCATGGGAAGAATACACTTAGAATAGATTTTTCCCTACTAAAATCCTCCAAAAAGAGCCTTAAACGATGTAGTATAGGGCTTAGGACTAGAAAATGAATGAAATTCCCTTACTGAATTCGCTGAAAACTGGTCATTGGACCAAAAGACGGGTGAACCAACGGGTCGTTGGAAGATACCACGACCCGTGGTATCTGCCCGTGCTAAGCACTGCCCCAACCATATCTCAGATTCAAACCACGGACGTACAAGACGAGTCGTTCTAGAGTCCAACGGGTTGTTGAACCAGTTATCGTTTCCCTCTTTTGAAAATCTGAACTCCTTCACAACGAGCCTCACCACGACTTTGTTGTATCATACAACGAGTCGTGGTTTCCATCTATCGTCTCCACTGTAAAGGTCCACTACCTTACCACGACTCCAGACAACTGGACGTCCTTCCTCACAACGGGTCATTGTGACGCCCTTTGTCTACATTGCCACCAAGCCTTGCCTCTCACCAGGACTGATTGCAACGATTCGTGGTTACATACCACGAGTCATTGTTCCTCTCATCCTACAAAAGTTTCCATAAAATTTTGTAGTTTTACATTTTAGCTTCCCGGGTCTACTCCTAGGCACTTCCGGGGTATTACAATCTGAAATGCTTCTCTAAACTCGACATGAGTGACCTGCTAGGGCGTAGAATCTGCTGGTGCTGGCAAGGCTTGTTGATGCCCGTCTCTATCGCCATCGTCACGGACATTTCCATTGCCATTCCTTCTTTCATTCACTCAACGTGGAGGCATATTTCTGCAAACGCATATAGCACAAGTTAGAAGGATAGAGAGATACTTCATCGCACGACATAGATCATGAAAGAAGGGAAATTTCCTCAAATGTCTTGTAGCCTCTCCCCCATAAGTGGCGCGCTTCACAACCATGGAAAAGACTCTACTCAATGTGGCTTTCGGACGCCCTAGACACCCAAACCTTTACTCTAATACCAAGTTTGTCACGATCTGAGGTGAGGCCCCAGACCAAGACACGAAACTTAGAACCACGAATGACTTAAAGTTGACCCATGGCATGAACATAGAGGCTGAAGAGCATAAATCAAGCAGAAGATGATAAACTAATCATGAATGAGCGAAAGTCTGGATACATATCAATTATAACAAAGTCAACACTAACAAAGCTAAAATTATATAAATTATTTGATAAGTCTCTAACATGCTTGAAGAGCTAATGGGACAACATTCCAACTAGCTCACTAAAGTCTGAAACTGAAAATAACATAACTCGACACTAGCTGAAGGTCTTCGAAGGATGAGGACTCACCCACTGATGGAAAACTAAATTAAGCTGCGGGAAACAGGCTCGAAAAAACTGAGTCTGATCGTATGAACTGGTATCATAAACTACACAACATACAGTATACGGTTAGTACTTGGAATGTACTAAGTATGAAAGGGAAGTAAAACATGCTGAGTAAGTATAAACTTAAATAATGCATATAAACATAAATCATAAGATCATGAGAATAAGGAATGCATGCTGAAATCTGAATATGAATCATGTATAGTCATAAGCTGATTATCATTTCTGAATAGAATGACCCAAAGCTAAAATAGAAATCATATGGCTTTCCATAACTGAAATCATAAGTAAAGTCTAATAAATTAATCACTGGGTCAAACCAACTATAAAACATAATATCATAAATCATAAACATGCATAACTGAAATCATGGGGAACAATGGGAGACTCATCATAACCGACAACCACCATATATGAGCACATGATGATCCCACATCTTGCCCATGTGGAGGAGTGATGAGTTGGTAATTTACCAACTCAGTAGGCTGTTAAACATGAGTTTTTTCCTAGTTTTCAAGTCATTTAGATGGATTTTGTGCCCTTTTTCTTTTATCTTTGCAAGTACTTGACTTGAAGAGGAAAAACATGAAATTGAGCAAAAATCATGAAAAAAAGGTGATAAGGACCGGCGCTCCATTGGAGGACATCGGCGAAATGTCGATTGATCATAGCTCCACACTGCGCTGATGAAAAATAATACCGACAGGCCGTGGATGAACACCGATGAGCCATCGGTGTTAACATCAAAGGGTCCTGGAACTCACTGATCAGCAGCCAAACCTGACCGGCGGATCGCAGATGAGCACCAGTGAACCGCTGGTAGATCGCGAGTGACACCCGTCTACACAGAGGTAAAATTGTCCAGCTCAGAAAAAGAAAACAATGTACCCTATTTTTGTACATCTCAAAAAGGAACTGAATCTTCAATTATGATATATCAATTTTTATTATTCTATTGAATTGTCTTGTATTGAAGTAGAGAGAAGTAGAGAGAGAAACAATCTTCTTCTTCTTCTTTTACAAGGTAGAAACTCCATTAGAGCTCAAGCTCTTGCTCAAATTCTTTTATTTAAGTTGTGAATGGATATTGATAATCATTATTGAATGAAATGTCTTTTTCTACTTCCATGAGTAGCTAAATTTCTTACTAGGGGTGTGTGAATGATTGAGGTTGATTTGAATTGGATATTGTGTATTTGATCTTAGATTTACTCTATTAGTATAATTTTAGTATTTTCTCTGAGTTCTAATCTAAATACTCATAGTTGCAAATGTGGGTTGCATTTTCTTAATTAAATTTTGCTTGAAAAAGGAATTTGATGCATGGGTGAAGAAATACAAATGGGTAATTGGGTGTTGATCATGTGGAGTTGGGCTAGACATAGCCAAAACCCATTATCATATACCCATTGAGACTCTAAGTTAGAAATAGTTGATTCTCACCCAAGTTGAAATGGTTGTGAAAAGAACTTTGGGGTTTGAGAAAACCCGAGGTTAATGCATCTAATTGATTGAGAAAATTAGGATGATACCTTGAATATAACTAATTATACTATTGAGTAATGCTAGGAGATGTTATTTCAATGAAGCCCCTATCAATATCACACCCCTAGTATTTTCTCCTTTGGTGTTGTCTACGCTTTGCCTATGTTTTCGTGATAGAATTCCTCTTTTAATTAACAAATTGTAATTCCCCCAATTTATACTTTATTTCTTTTGAAACATTGATGCGAGTTGCTTCAATTGATAGACAACTCTTGTGTGATCGACTAATATTCTTGTGGGATTCGACCTCGACATTCGTCGGGTATATTTGTTTTGTCCATGACCATTTACACTCTCTCATCAAGAGGAGTGAATTTGGACGTTATCAAAAATGGCGCCGTTGCCTAGGAGTATAATTTGATAGCCTTTAGTTGTTTGTTATTTTGAATTGATTTTGTGTCGAGGTTTGACTTTGTTGTTGTGATTGGTGCCCTGTAGGTTGATCTTGATATGAGCCAACATTCATTAGAAGGAGAAGTTTCGGTGGATGGGCATATGGATCATGAGGATGAGGATCTTGTGATGCCCAATGTAGCAGGTTCAATTCACCTACCTCCTACGATAGGGAATGTAATTTTCCATATGACGAGTACAATGCTGCACTTACTTCAAATAAAGGGGCTCTTTGGAGGAACGCCTAGTGAAGATGCAAACAGGCATCTCCATAACTTCTTGGAGATTTGTTAGTCCTTCAACATTACAAATATAACTCAAAAGTCAATCAAATTGAGACTCTTCCCATTCTCACTCACAGGGGAAGCGACCGCGTGGTTGGAGAAATTGCCTCCTAGGTCTATTACCTCTTGGAATGAACTTATGGAAGCATTTTTGGAGAGGTTCTTTCATCTATCAAGGATGTTGAAGTTGAGGGATGACATTGATAATTTCCAACAACTTGCGGGGGATCAACTCCATGAAACATGGTTGAGGTTCAAGAAAAAAGTTGCCATTTGCCCAAACCATGGCTTACCCGATGGGGTCTTACTTCAGAGCTTCTATTGTTTATTGGAATCGATCAACAAATCTATGGAAAAATAATTTGGCTGGGGGATCCATCATGGATCAACCTTATGGAGTAGCCAAAACACTTCTTGACAAAATGACTAAAACCAATTGAGTATGTCATATAAGAGAGGCAGAGGTTTATTCTAGTGGTGTTTCCCCCAATCTTATGAATGATGAGATAAGAAATAGGGATGAGGCTAGAGATGAAACTCTTGTAAAGATGATAACCCAACTAGAGTTGATGATGAAACATGTGATGGGAGCTGGTGCAAAGAGTGTGAATGTTGTAAGCACCCAAAGTCATCCTCAATTTGATGATGAAACTTCATCCCCGAGATATGAGGAGTGTCAATATATGGTGGGACAATTGGCGAGTTCTCGCCCTGGGTATCAAGGTGCTAATCAAGGCCCTTGGCGCCCAAGTGAAGAGAATCAAAGTTGGAGAAACTGTGATAATCCAGGATGGGGGGGGGGGGAGATAAATGATCGATGGGGAAATAGAGATCAAAATCGCGAAAGAGAGAGATATCATCGAACTACTAATCCCTATGTGCCTCCTCCAAAAGCGGAAGCATCTCAAGGATAGCCTAGAGTGAGTGACGTGGGTAACTCAAAAGTTAAAGACATGTTGTCTTAGGTGTTGAAGAAGGTAGAATCTACTGACAGTGGGGTTAAAGAGTTGAAAGGGGAGGTATCGAACCTTGCCCAAATAGTGAGCTCCCACTCCGCATCAATCAAACACCTCGAAGAATAAATGAACCATCTGTCTTCGCAAATGAACCCCCACATGAAGGGTGCACTTCCTAGTGACAATGTCCCCAATCCAAAGAAAGATGGCCATTGTATGGAAATAGTGACTAGGAGTGGTAAGATATTGAAGGATGCGGGCGTGAGGCCCAAAGATGTTGTTTCCCCAAGGGAAATTGATGATGATGAGATGGAAGAGGTGCCAAAAGCATCAAGAGTTTGTGATGATGAAGAAGTGAAGGATGAGGGAGAAGTTGATTTGACTCCCTTAAATGATTTGAATGTAAATGAGGGAAAGAAGGTCCCCGATGAAAAAGATCAAGAAACAAGAGTTTCCCCACCATATCCACAATGGCTAACCAAAAAGAAGAAGGATAATCAATTTCGCAAGTTTATAGAAATGGTCAGCAGATTATCCATCAATATACCGCTTGTGGATACTTTGATTCAAATGCTAGGCAATGCAAAGTTTATGAAGGAGCTCTTGAAGAAAAAGAAGGTGGTGGATACAGGTAACGATGAGGTGACCCATCATTGTAGTGCTATAATGATTAGCAACCTGCCCTAAAATGTGAGGATCCAGGGGTATTTACCATTCCTTGCACAATTGGCTTGTGCATGTTCAATAAAGCTCTTGGCGACTATCACGACCCGAGAGTACACCCAGATCGTAAATACGGGACAAGGAGCCCCGAGAGACCCCAAGTCAACCCATGGCATGAGCATATAACTAAACCATTCATGTAAGGCGGAAGAATTATCTTAATGATCATGAACTGAAACGAAAATCGAGACATGAAATATAAGAAACAACACTACATGATCCAAGCATAAACAACTGAATACTACAAATATGTCTAAAAGCCTCTAATCATAATAGAGGGGTTGAAGGGAAAAGACCCAAAATAACCCCAACATTCTGAAACAAAAGATAGCCAAGATCTGAACATAAAGCCCTCGAATCATGAGGACTCACCAAGGAGAACCGAGAGCGGAACTGAGATCAAGCTAGGAGCGATGCTAAACCTGAGATCTGGATCTTGTATCATGAAATGATACAACATAGAAAATATGTGGGTTAGTACTTGGAATTTACCGAGTATGCAAGGTGTGTAAAACAATACTTAAAACATAAGAGTTATAGGGGTGGGACATCATGATCATAAAGACTGAAATCATAAATATATCATAAGGCTCAAGGTTTCCCAAAAGCATTCGTAACCTGTCATAGTCACAACATAAGGGAAAAAAATTTCCTAAAACATGAATGGAGCCAAAGAACATAATCATGCATGCATTAAAACAATGAGGAACAGTGGGAGATTTCTATAACCGACATACCCCATATGAGCACACATGGAGCCCGACCTATAATCCTAGTCGGGAGGCTGTTCGTACCTTGCCAAGGGTAAAACCATGAAAGGAGTGATATCACTCAAGAAGGCCCCATAGGGCGTAGGGGATAGTCACTGAGGAGGTCCCAAACATAACCTACGGTGGCATGTAGTTCTTAGATTCGGGGCGTAACCTGGGCTCCGAACCTACTCGGTGTTAACTACGACTTCCAAAACATGCAACATGCTCATATAAATTCATACATGACATGCATCGCTAGTTAAATCGAGATAATCATAACATGCTTGAAAATTCGTAATACTAGCCATGGAATCGGGCCCGTGGGTCGGCCAAAATCATAGTTCATGAACCATAAGCAACATGTGGGCATTGCCCATATTTTCAACATACTTGAAATGCTTAATTTATAGAAAAAATGATCATAATAACATGGAAGATTGAAGACACGCTTAAAATTCAAAAATTCATATCATGCTTGAGGAATCACCATAACCATGAAATTCACTAAAATCCTCATGATTTGGGCACCCATGCTTTTAGGGATTAAATCATAAAATATTGAATAAAACAAGTGAAAACAGCCCAATAATTCAAAACCCGTAATTTAGACATACCACAACAAGCTCATATCAATTTTTGAGGAAACCATGCATTTGGGTTAAAACCCATAAAGATTTAGCAAATTTAAACATAGAAATTGGGAAGAATTGGGCATGGGTAGGGACTAAACCACCCATTCAAAATCCCACATACCTGGAAACACTTGATGCTTAACTTCCCTAGAAAGCGCAAGATGAAAATTTGGAGAATTTGAAGAAGAACCCTAGGATCACCTCGTACTCCTTTCTCTAACTCTTGCAAGCATCAAATGAGACTTAACATGAATTATTTACCCTTAAAAGACCCCGTCCTGACCTCAAAACGACATAGTTTATGCCCTAGGTGTTTGGGAATTTACGAGAAGGCCCGTACTAATTCGCAGGAATTAAGTACCAGGTGACCCTAATGGGTGACCTGACGACTCGTCAGGATAGGAAATGACTCATCATGTCGCCCGTCAAGAACATTGCCCTAGTCTCAGTTAAAATTCCCTGGCTTGCTCATGACCTACCTCATGAGTCGTTGGGACTGACCACGACTCATGTGGTGCCATCTGTTAGGTACACTGCCAGACCTCCTATTAAATCCTCAACCTTACCCCACGGTGGACCTGACGACTCATGGTAGCTGACCACGACTCGTTCCCACACTTGTGGGGACCTCAATTCCTCAGCTCAGTCCAACCTTCCCACGAGCCACCTGATGACTCATGGGGTCTCCTCACTAGTCGTCTAACAACTCGTCATGCACTGCAGCAACATTTTCTAGATTTTTCTCCGATTGACTCTCGGGTCTGATCCTTAGGTTTTCGGGGTATAACAAGATCTCCCCCTTGGGAACATTTGTCCTCAAATGTTAGAAACATGTAGAAAACTTAGGAACAAACAATCACCATATGCAAATACTGATCATTTAAGCCAAAAATTGATGGAACGACTACCCCCGAAAAGAACTACATAGCTGGACTGAATTCCGACATCACATACATATATCAAACTTGCACACATGAACTGAAAATGAAAAAAAACTGATTAAGGGTTTAGGGAAAAAACTGATACCTCAAACTGAAACTGAGCCGGTAGGGAACAAATGAAGGTATTTAGCTATCATGTCCGTTTCAGCCTCCCACGTAGCTCCCTCAATATGCTGATTTCTCCATAATACCTTTACTGAAGCTACTTCCTTGTTCCTCAGCCTCCAAACCTGACGATCTAAGATTGCAACAGGAATTTCCTCATAACTGAGGCTATCTTTCACACCAACACTTTTCACCGGAACAACTAAGGCTGGATCTCCCAAGCACTTTTTTAAGAGCGATATATGAAATACGGGATGAACTAAAGCTAACTCTGAAGGTAACTCTAACTCATAAGCTACTTTGCCCACTTGTCTCACAATCTAGTATGGGCCAACATAGCTGGGGTTGAGTTTCCATTTCTTTCCAAATCTCATTACTCCCTTCATGGGAGATACCTTTAGAAATAGCCAATCATCAACCTCGAACTCATGCTCTCTTCTCCTCACATCTGCATAAGACTTTTGGTGACTTTGAGCCGTTTTTAGCCTTTCTCTTATCAACTGAACTTTCTCCATAGCCTCATGGACTTAATCTAGACCCCAACGAAGCCTTACCAACTTCAAACCACCCAATGGGCGATCTACACCTTCGCCCGTAAAGAGCCTCGAACAGTGCCATTTGGATGCTAGAGTGATAGCTATTATTGTAGGCAAACTCAATAAGAGACAAATGCTCATTCTAGATACCCTTGAAATCAATAACGCAAGCACTCAATGTGTCCTCAAGAGTTTGGATAGTCCGCTCCGCCTGAACATCTATTTGCGGATGAAATATCATGCTAAGCTTGACCTGGGTACCAAGTCCCTTTTGAAAAAATCTCCAGAACTGAGTACCTCTATCCAATATGATGGAAAAGGTCACTCCATGCAATCTAACCAACTCTCAGATGTATAATTTGGCATAATCTTCAGCGGAATCGGTGGTTCTGACTGGTAGGAAATGAGCAGCCTTGGTTAACTTGTCCACCACAACCCAAATGGAGTCATATTGTCTATGAGTGCGAGGTAAACCTGTTATGAAGTACATGTTGATTTATTCCCACTTCCAAGTAGGAATGCTGATATCCTGAAGTACACCTCCCGGTCTCTGATGCTCAACTTTCACTTGTTTGCAATTCGGAACTTGGCTACAAATTCTGCAATATCCTTCTTCATGCCATTCTACTAGTAGATTTACCGCAAGGCATGATACATCTTGGTGGCACCCGGATGGATAGAATATCTGGATCTGTGAGCCTCATGCAACATCCGGCTCCTCAGATCATCCACATTTGGAACACATAAGCGACCCTGGTACCGAAGTACACCATCTCCCCCTTTTGAGAAGACCTCTACCTTCTGACTGTGAACAACTTCCTTCAACTTTACCATTGTTGGATCTTCGTCTTGTTTAGCCTTTACCTCCGTTACCAAGGAAGACTCTAATCCATTCTAAACAACTATACCACCATTGATTGAGCCAACTAAGCTAACTCCCAATCGTGCAAGTCGATGTACCTCCTTTAACAGCTCCTTCTTGTCTTTACTCACATGTGACACACTCTCCATAGAGAGTCTACTAAGGGCATCTGCTAGCACGTTGGCCTTACCCGGGTGGTAAAAGACACTTATATCGTAGTCCTTAAGTAGCTCCAACCACCTCTGTTGCCGAAGATTGAGATCCTTCTGCGTGAACACATATTGTAAACTATTGTGGTTCATGAATACATCTACATGAACCCCATACAATTAGTGTCTCCATATGTTCAAAGCAAACACCACCATGGCCAAGTCAAGATCATGGGTCGGGTAATTCTTCTCATGAATTTTCAGCTTTCTGGAAGCATATGCTATGAATTTCCCGTGATGCATCAATACACATCCCAGTATGACTCTCGAAGAATCACAATATACAACAAAGCCATCGGTTCCCTTCGGTAAAGTCAACACTGGTACTGAAGTGAGTCGGGCCTTCAATTCCTAGAAGCTCTTCGCGCAAGCCTCCGACCATTGGAACTTCATCTTTTTCTGAGTCAATCTAGTCAATGGGGCTGCAATGGATGAGAAAACTTCTATGAACCTATGATAATAACCCACTAAGAACAAAAAACTCCTGACCTTCGAAGGGTTTATAGGTTTGGGCCAGTTCTTTACCGCCTCTATTTTCCAACAATCCACCCTTATACCTTCGCCTGACACTACATGTCTCAAGAATGCAACTGAATTCAGCCAATACTCACATTTGCTGAACTTGGCGTATAGATGGCTATCCTTGAGGGTCTGGAGTACTACCCTCAGGTGTGCGGCATGCTCCTCCTTGCTTCTGGAGTATATCAATATGTCGTCAATGAACACGATCACAAACATGTCCATATATGCATTGAATATCCTGTTGATCAGATCCCTAAAAGCTGCAGGGACATTGGTTAGTCCAAAAGACATAACAAAAAATTCATAATGGACATACCGAGTCCTGAAAGCAGTCTTTGGGATGTCGTTCTCCCGAACCCTGAGCTGGTGATACATCGACCTAAGATCTATTTTGGAGAAACATTTGGCACCCTGAAGCTGATCAAATAGGTCATCAATCCTGGGTAAAGGGTATCTATTCTTGACGACGACCTTGTTCAACTGCCTATAGTCAATACACATCTGAAGATAACCATCTTTCTTCCAGATGAACAGCACTGGGGCACCCCATGGAGACTTACTCGATCTAATGAAACCCTTATCCAGCAAATCCTTCAACTACTCCTTTAACTCTTTTATCTTGGCTGGGCCTATTCGGTAAGGAGGAATCGATATGGGATGTGTGTTGGGTAAAAGATCAATCTCAAAATCAATCTCCCTCTCGGGAGGAGCACTTGGTAGGTCATCTGGAAATACCTCAAGATACTCACATAACACGGGGACTGACTGAATGGTCGGTGTCTCGGACATGGCATCCTTAACCCTAACCAAAATGGTAAATACAACCCTTATAAATCATTTTCCTGGCCTTGAGATAGGAGATAAAGCAGCCTATATGTACCGCTAAACTGCCCCTCCATTCTAAAACTGGTTCACTTGGAAATCAGAACTCCACCACTCGGGTTCTACAGTTAACAGAAGCATAACATACGAATAGCCAATCCATGCCAAAAATAATGTCAAAGTCAGTCATAGACAATTCTACTAAGTCTGTGGAGGTAACCCTATGCAATACTGTGATGGGGCAACCTCTATATACCCGCCTTGATATGACTGAATCACCAACCGGAGTAGATACAGAAAATGGTTTTGGCAAAATTTCAGGACTGACCCCAAAGTTACTAGCAATGTAAGGTGTCACAAAAGACAGTGTAGCTCCTAGATATAAAAAAGCATAAGCATAGATATGAAAGACTCGCAACATACCCGTAACCACATCGGGAGAAGTCTCCTGCTCCTGTCGAGAGCCAAGTGCATAAAACCGATGCTGGTGCTGGCCGCTAGCTGGACTAGTCAAAGCACCCTACTGAGTAGGACATGCCACTGGAGCACCTAAATGAGCTGCTGGAGTGCAGGCTCCACCACCCCCTGACCTGGCTGCGGGGCAATTCCTGAGCGTTTATCCGGGTTTGCCATACCCGAAATAAGCATCTGAGCCCACCAAACACCTCTCTGGGTGGTTCTTGCCACAAATATCATAAGAGGGAATGTGCACTCTGTGCACATGCTACTTTGACCCTTCGAACCTGAGGCCCTTCTCCTCTGATCATCCCGAGGCCTAGATGGGGTATTGACTGAAGATAGTGCTGGTGTAATAGACCTGTGCTGGGACTGCTAGTAAGGCCGACCTCTTGGCCTCGGCTGGGAGAACCTATAGCTATCAGTTCGGGCCCTCTTGGCCTCTCTATGCCTCATATGAGCTGCCTCCATTTGCTGGGCATAAAGGACTATCCATGGGTAGTCCATATCCTGATGAAGCATGGTTGTTCTGTAGTCCTTGTCCAGATACTTGGCTACTCCCTGCACGAATTTGCTCACCCGCGCCCTCTAGTCCATAACTAACTCCAGGTCATACTTTGATAGGCGACTGAACTCAAGTGAATATTCTAACACTATCATCTTTCTCTGTTTGAGGTTAACAAACTCAGCTGCTTTCAATTTCCTCATCTCTCGGGTGAAGAACCTGTCGAGAAAGGTCATGTGGAACTCATCCCAGTTGATAGGACCCGTGCCCACTACCCTGCTGTCCTTCCATTGCTTGTACCAAATATAAGTGACTTCCTTTAGCTGATAAAAGGCCAAATCAACATACTCCTCATTTGTCATCCCCATAACCTGAGTGACCTTCAAGATCCCTTCAATGAACTAGTGTGGATCCTTGTCCACCTTTGATCCCGTGAACTCGGGAGGGTTCATCCCAAAAAAGTCTCTAATCTGAGCTGTCACTACATTACCATTCCGTGAGACATGCGCAACAGCCTGCTGGTTGACCTGAGCGGTCGAGGCCTGCGCCAACATCTGAATAGTCGCCCGAAGCTCAACATGGGCAGCTGGCTCTGGTGCCTGGGGCTCCTGGATAGGTGGGGCTTGCTGAGGCCCATGATCATTGCCACCTCCGTGGCCTTCATCATTTCCATTCCTCCTTCTATTCATTCTTCTGGGGGCCATAATTCTTCAATTGCAAATAACACGAATTAGAAGGGTGGAGATCATGAAAGAAGGGAACATTTCCTAAAACATTTAGTAGCCTCTTCATCATAAGTGTGGCGTGCTTCACACCTATGAAAAAGACTCTACTTAATGCGACTTTCAGACTCCCTAGGACACACCTAAACCTATGGTTCTGATACCAAGTTTGTCATGACCCGAGAGTACACCCGGATCGTAAACACGGGACAAGGAGCCCTGAGAGACCCCAAGTCAACCCATGGCATGAGCATATAACTGAACAATTCACATAAGGTGGAAGAATTAGCTTAATGATCATGAACTGAAAGAAAACTGAGACATGAAATATAAGAAACAACACTATATGATCCAAGCGTAAATAGCTGAATACTACAAATAAGTATAAAAGCCTCTAATCATAATAGACGGGTTGAAGGGACAAGACCCCAACTAACCCCAACATTCTGAAACAAAAAATAGCCAATATTTGAACATAAAGCCCTAGAATCATGAGGACTCACCAAGGAGAACTGATAGCAGAACTGAGATAAAGCTAGGAGCGATGCTGAACCTGAGATCCAGATCCTGTATCATGAAACGATACAACATAGAAAGTATGCGGTTCAATACTTGGAATGTACGAAGTATGCAAGGTGTGTAAAACAATACTTAAAACATAAGAGTTATAGGAGTGGGACATCATGATCATAAAGACTAAAATCATAAATATATCATAAGGCTCAAGGTTTCCTAAAAGCATTTGTAACCTGTCATAGTCACAACATAAGAGAAAAACATTTTATAAAACATGACTTGAGCCAAAGAACATAATCATGCATGCATTAAAACAATGAGGAACAATGGGAGATTTCTATAACCGACATACGCCATATGAGCACACACGGAGCCCAACCTGTAAGCCTAGTCAGGAGGCCGTTCATACCTTGCCAAGGGTTGAACCATGAAAGACATGATATCACTCATGAAGGCCCCGTAGGGCGTAGGGGACGGTCACTGAGGAGGTCCCAAACATAACCAAGGGTGGCACGTAGTTCTGAGATTCATGGCGTAAACTGGGCCCCGTACCTACTCGGTGTTAAGTACTACTTCCAAAACATGTAACGTGCTCATAGAAATTCATACATGACATGCTTGGCTAGTTAAATCGTGATAATAATAATATTCTTAAAAATTCATAATACTAGCCATGGAATCGGGCCCGTGGGTCGGCCAAAATCATAGTTCATGAATCATAAGCAACATGTGGGCATTGCCCATATTTTCAACATACTTGAAATTCTTAATTTATATAAAACATGATCATAATAACATGGATGATTTAAGACATGCTTAAAATTCAAAAATTCATATCATGCTTGAGGAATCACCATAACCATGAAATTCACTAAAATCCTCATGATTTGGGCACCTATGCTTTTAGGGATTAGATCATCAGATATTGAATAAAATAAGTGAAACCAACCCAATAATTAAAAATCCATAATTTAGACATAACACAACAAGCTCATATCAATTTTTGAGGAAATCATGCATTTGGGTTAAGACCCATAAAGATTTAGCAACTTTAAACATAGAAATTGGGAAGAATTGGGCATGGGTAGGGACTAAACCACCCATTCAAAACCCTACATGCTTGGAAACACTTGATTCTTAACTTCTCTGAAAAGCCCAAGATGAAAACTCGGAGAATTTGAAGAACCCTAGGATCACCTCCTACTCCCTTCTCTAACTCTTGCAAGCATCAATGAGACTTAACATGAATTATTTGCCCTTAAAAGACACTGTCCCGACGTCAATATGACATAGTTTATGCTTTAGGGGTTTGAGAATTTATGAGAAGGCCCTTACTAATTCACAGGAATTAATTGCCAGGTGAACTTAACGGGTGACTTGACGACTCATTAGGATGGGAAACGACTCGTCGTGTCGCTCGTTAAGTACACTGCCCCAGCCTCAGTTAAAATTCCCTGTCTTTCTCACGATCCACCTCATGAGTCGTTGGGACTGACCACGACTCATGGGGTGCCATCTGTTAGGTACACTTCCAGACCTCCTATTAAATCCTCAACCTTACCCCACGGTGGACCTGACGACTCGTGGTAGCTGAGCACGAGTCGTTCCCATGCCCGTGGGGACCTCAACTCCTCAACTCAGTCCAACCTTCCCACGAGCCACCTGACAACTCGTGGGGTCTCCTCACGAGTCATCTAACGACTCGTCCTGTACTGCTACAACATTTTCCAGATTTTTCCCCGATTGACTCCCGGGTCTGATCCTTGGGTTCCCGGGATATAGCAATGACCTTGGTGCTAGTATCAATTTAATGCATCTAATGATATTTAAGAAACTCAGGTTAGGGAATCCCAAACCGACATCTATGAGGCTGTTGATGGAAGACAGGTTGATTAAATGATCCATCAGAGTGCTAGTTGATGTCCTTTTAAGGGTGGGCAAATTCATACTCCTAGCTAATTTTATGGTGTTGGATTGTGAGATGGAATTGAGGTGCCAGTTATCTTGGAGCGCCCACTACTAGCAATAGGAAGAGCTTGATTGATGTGGAGCTTGGGGAGCTTAAGTTTCGAGTTGGTGGTGAAGAGGTTACCTTCAATATATGTCAGCCTATTAAGCCCTCGGATGAGTGTAAGGTATTGGAAGTGCTTGATTGTGAGGGGGAGCATGTTTTCCCTTTTTATGATGAGGTTGAGTCGGAGGATGACCCTCCGGAGTGTTGAAGCCGAAGATGGTATATGTCGTACCACGACGTTAACATACGGCGCTTCTTGGGAGGCAAGCCAAGCATTTTTATTTTGAGCACTGTGATGTTTTTGTTGTTTTTGATTTTTGTGTAGGAGGAATTGGATGCAAGCCAAGAAGGAGAAAAATAGGGTAGACATGATGCTAGACCGGCGAAACATCGATGCACACATACAAAGTGCCTCCCTATCGCATGTACTAAAAAAATAGTGGAGAAAAGAGAGGAAACCAACGATCTGCCGGTGGAACACTGATCCCAATCCGCGAACCGTCGGTGTAGTACTGGCTCAAGCCAATACACCTAAAAGTTGTGGTCTATTCGGTGACCCAAACGGCGAACCACCTATGCTAATCTGCAAATCGCCGGTTGCTTAATAGTGAACTGAAAAGGGTAATATGGGCCCCATCATTGAAACCGGTGAACCGTTGGTGTCTACCGCTGACCTCTGGTTAAGCACGGGTACAGGTAATTAAATTTTTTAAAATATTGACTGCTCCATGGATCAAACCTGACCCAAGTATTTAAAATACCGATCAAACCCCCTCCAAATCTCCATAAACCCTTCTTCCACCTTTTCATTTCCCCACTACACCTTTTTAAATTCTCCATAGACTACCTTTCCACCTTCCCACAATTAAATCCACCTCTCTACCAACCAATCCTCTCCATTTCTTCTCTCCTATAAATCCCACACTCCACTCCCCTCATTTCATTACTATTCACTTATCTTTTCACTACATTAAGATTTTTTTTTTGTGAAAACTCCATTGTTGGGCAACCCCAAGCTTTGCTTTTCCTACTCTTTATTCTCAAGTCCATCCGGTATGTGTCTCTTACTTGGATTTTGATTATTGTTTGAAGCGGTGAATCATTTTGGGCATATGAAAATTGAAGTTTCCCCACTCATGTGTCACCATTACCCCATTATTTTGCTTGTCATTACTTTTGTGTTATTCATATTGCGGGATTGTAGGGGTGGTGATAAAATGTTGAATGGTAATGTGGGTGTCCTCTATGGAAAAATGCTTGGTCCTCTGCTCTACCAACTGATCTATCCCGGCTATTACCAATCCAGATTTGGATTCGTAATATGTTTGATTCTAGTTATGAATGAAGATTGAGTAGCCCCGTGTGTGTTTAGAATGCACAATTTGCCCGATGATAGATGAGTGCATCTTTCTTAAGGGTAAATTGTCACTTTTATTTTCCTTTCTATTGTTGTGTTGAGTGAGTGAACCTTGAATTTGAAAGTTTTGTTGATTTCACTGAGTTTGGGATGAACTTCACTGATCAGTGTTCACTGGTGAACCACCGGTAGGCCTGGTGAAACGCTGGATAAAGCGCAGGTTGGGATGCAAGGCTTCAGGCCACTATCCTAGACTTGTGTTACACCGGTGCTCCGCGGGTTAAAACCTGAGAAATGCTGGCATAGCGCCGACAAAACCATGTCTTCCAGTTTTCTGTTAATGACTGGCAGCTAACTAGCAGTTCATAGGTCTCCACCTATGTTTCACCGGTGTCCCGCCGGTGCTACCAGTGCGTAACCGTTGAACTCTTCTACTTGTTTTTCATCCAATTGTTATAATTCCTTGCCTTAGCTTAGGATATATTCCAATTTTTATTTTTATTGAACAAAAATCCAAAAAGAAATATTATGGTATGGCACTAACATGGTCTTGCAGAGTATGACTTTATCCAGACAATCCAACAAAGACAAGGCCCTAGCTTTATCAAAAAGTAAAGGAAAGGGGAAAGCAAGGCAACCCCAGCCCCTACCACCTGAGAAGCTTTTATATTTTGCGTACCCGACATGGAGGGGCACTATGCCATTTGCAAAGGGCGCTCTATCATAATAGAAGAGCGCTACGATCTGGCGGGCTGTAGGGTGACTTCCCCAACATCATAATACAATTCAATGACCACATATAGCACATCTTTTCCAACTCCCTGCCTGGCTTCTACTACAACCTAGTGCTTGAATTTTATGCTTTTTCCAGGCTAGGCAAGAGAGCATGTAGCACAGAGGCAAGGTTGATGAATTCCCCTGCCTTCCTTCTATCATGGTGAGGGGGGTAGAAGTGGACATAAACCCAGCAGCCATCAATTCCTTATTCTGGGAAGATGAGATTGACACTGGCTCTGAATATGCTACTAGAATTGTTGACAAGGAGAATCAGTTTGGGTGGATAGCCCCCATCATTGCTGCAGACACTCCTTTTTAGGCATTTATGGGTGACAAAATCTCCCAAAATGATCTAAGGTTTGAAGCCAAGCTATGGATGGATTTCATTTGTGGCCGGATTATGCCTTCGAAGAATGAGAAGAGGGTATGTTTGGAAGCGGCCATCCTCATCACATGAATCATGAAAGGTGTCCCCATAAATTTCGGGGACTTAGTGGCCACTCAGATGAATAGAAAAGCAAGGCAAGCTGGCACCTGCATCCCATATGCTGTACTTATATTGCACTTGTGACTTCAAGAAGGAGTGCCACTTTTCCCAGATAAATCCCCTAGCTCTGTTGCTAGTGTTATCACAGTAGATAGAAAAAAGGATGCGGATGCACCTAAGAGCAAGCGGAAGCAGATGCAAGCCTTTGAAGTCCCAAAGGAATCCACTTCTCATGGATTTGAGTAGGCTCTAATGGCCCCCGATCTCAATATGCCACATCATGAGGCATTGGGCCAGTCTTCAAGAGAAGCACCCATTAGGGGAGCCTCACCTCCTTCCACATCTTCCCAGCCGAGTAGCATCCACAAATTTGCGAAGATGACATACTCCTATGAGAGACAACTTCATAAATTGGACAAAAGACTCCCTGCATTAATTGCCAAGATAGTGAAAAATGAGATGAAGTCAATATATGATAACTTGACCAAGTTATGCTCGCGTGTGGATGTTGTGGAGGGGGCTATCACCTCTCTAAGCTGAGGTAAGATAATGAAAAGGTTAAACGTTAATGGTGGTGCCCCGCATGAGTGCACTTGATGTAGCTATGGATGCCCCTTCTATAGTCCGAGGACCCATTGACGACTTGTTCGAGGGCTTGGGGGATGAGGAGGAGAATCTATGAGACAAAGGCCATGATGGAAATGCTGAAACTAAAGGTGATAATGATGATGACGAGTGACCACTTCAAGGAGTTCTTACCCTCATTGTTTTTGTATGCATACATTGGGGACAATGTATAATTTTAGTTGGAGTTGGATGAGTGTTTCTTTTGTTATGGTCATTGTTATTGATAGTAGATGTTGCCCTTGTCGGGCTTTTGTTTTAAAATTGTGATTGATGTTTCCCTTGCCGGGCAGTTTGTTTAATATTTGTTGAATGGTTGTTGAGCCTTTATCGGGCTCGGAATGGATGAAATAAAATGAAAAATTATCTTTGAATTGTTCATGCAAGTCTGAGTTTCGCCTTTGTAATTAGTAGGCAGTAAACAAGCTCTAAGGGTTTTCTTTATACCATGATTCTTTCCAAGGAGGAATTTCTTTCTCGTTCTTTTTATTGTCGAATTGGGTGACATTTCCCAATGATAAATTGTGAGGCGACTTTTTTATGAGAAAATTCCATGTTTTTGAGTCTTTGTGAAATTATTTTTGAGAGGTACCATGATCTTGGGCAAATTTATATGCCCAAGTGATACTCAAATGTGGAATTTTAGCCTTGTTTATCTATCAATGTGTATACATTCTCATGTAATTGGTAATAAAATGTGAATTTATACTAACCAACATGATTAGCATTGTTTTGCAGGTAAAATGTAATTTTTGTAAGCTTAAATGCATGTTGGAAGATATCGGGGTTGGACTCGAATGCGAGCAAGGGACAAGGAATTAGAAAGCAGAAAATAAAGGGGCTCTGCGATGGAGCCGTGTCACGCTGCCATCGCGGAGGCCTTCTGCCTGGATAGGGAATTTTCGCCCAATTTCCAGAGAGGGTACACGATAGGTCCGTGGCACGGTGGCCTGGCTCCACGTTGCACGTCGTGCCACGTTGGGCCTTATTTCCTGGACCCCCAGTTCCAGTGAAGGTCTGCGTCGGTAGCGTGTCACGGAGGCAGTGCTCCGCGATGCACTCCGTGACACGTTGCTTGTTATTCCGGAAAAAATTTCCACTAGTATAAATAGAACACTTAGGTTCATTTTTCAATATTCTAACTTGGTGGAGCAAGAACGTGGGTTACAAGCAGTTGAGGGGACGAAATTATCAGGGTTTTTCTCTCTTTCCTTCTTTTTGTATTCAATTGCTTGTATGTTTAACACTCATTTAACGATGTTTAATCCACAAATGAGTGGCTAATTCATCTTCTTGCTGAGGTTATGAACACTTGTAATGAAATGTGATCATTGATTCTTTGGTTTTTCATCTTTTCTTCCATGGTTGTTCTATTAATTCTTGTTCTTACTGCATTAATGTGTGGCCTACGTTAATGTACATCTAAAAAGTCCGGTTTCACTCGAGAGAGCAAGAAATTGGAAAGTTGTGAATTAATAGGATATGATCTTTTCTTAGTTTGGGAAAATTGAGAATTGATTTACTTTAAGGATAAAAGTATACCTGAAAGTCGTATTAGTCAATTTAGGAACCGGGTTTGTATGGCTAGAACATGAATTGCATTTAATCACAGAAATGTAGGTGGATGGTTCATGATTCTTAAGTGGGTTAAATACGAGAGTTTTAATCTCTTGGCAATAGTTCTTGGCTAGCAACCGGAGGAAAAGACTAACCAAATTATGTCAATAATTAATTTCATTACATGTTCGTTTAACCTCAGCATGCTCTCATTCATAGTTCAGACTCACATTAGATAGTTGTTTTAGATTTAGTATAAAAATTATAAATCAAAATATCAAACTTTTGGTTACGCTGTTGTCTGCATGTTTAGAATGAAAATATAGTACACTTGAGCAGATTGCACTTCATCCCAGTCCCTGTGGGATTGATACTTGGCTTACTTAAGCAACGTTACTACTTGTTCGACCACGTGCACTTGCGTGTAGCTTTATACCCAAAGCAAAACCAGACGAATAAGTTTTTGGCGCCATTGCCGGGGACTAGCAATTGGTGAATTTGTCTTAAGTGTTAATTTACTGAATTTTTATTCTTTTAGTGTTGACAACTTGGTCTTAGCCTGTATTTTGCAGATTTAATCTCTGTTAAACACTGACAAGAGACAAGGAGCTGGTGGACTCGAATTTGGAGCCAGAAAGATTATTTCATCGACAACGGAGAGAAGCTCTAAAAAGAAAGCTGCAGTTGCTCAGACAGACGATGATGGAGCAATAACAGAATCCACCGGTAGTATGGGCAATGTTAGTGCCCGAAGAAGTAGCAGCTCGGCCGGTTCGCGAGGTGGCAATCCCACATGCTAATAATGTCACATCTAGCATCCGCAAACCTGAGCCAGGAGGGAGGTTAGAACTTAAGCAGAATATGGTGCAATTGTTGCACACTAGCGGGCAGTTTACAGGTCTCCCTCATGAAGATCCACAACAGTATCTCCAAAATTTTTTGGAGATAAGTGACACTTACATCCCCGCTGGAGTGTCATCAGATTATGTCCGGCTTACATTGTTCCCATTTTCACTATTGGGAGAAGCCAATAGGTGGTTGAAAGCTGAGCCACCGAATTCTATTTGTATGTAGGATGATCTTGCGAGGAAATTCTTGATACGATTTTTTCCCTCCGGTAAAACAGCAAGACTTAGAAGTCAAATTCTAAGTTTCAAACAGAGGGAGAGAGAGAATTTATATCAGGCTTGGGAGAGATTCAAGTCCATGTTGCGGGATTGTCCTCATCATCATCAGTCCAATGATGTGCTGGTCCATACTTTTATAGAGGGTTTGGAACCCCATACAAAAATATTGCTAGACTCAGCAGCTGGAGGACAAGTGCTGGAGAAAACTTATGAGGAGCTGTATACCTTGTTGAACCGTATTTTGCAGGGCAATCCGGAATGGAATGCTGATTCGTCAAGAGGCGGGACAAGGAAGGCAGCAGGAGTGCTAGAAGTGGATGGGTTTACAGCTATTGCTGCACAGATAGCTGCTTTACAAAATCAACTTAACACCCACTTCAGCAACATGACAATGAACCAGCCCTAAGCCCTAGTTAACGCAATGCAGCAAATGTGGTGTGAAGTGTGTGGAAGCAGTGAGAACTCAGCTGAGTGTTGTGGAGCAAATCCTGACTCGGTAAACTTTGTGGGAAATGTGCAAAGGAACAACCACCAATAGTATGGTAATAGCTACAACTCCAATTGGAGGAATCACCCGAATTTCTCCTGGGGTAGCAACAACCATCAGGGGCAAAGTTCGGGTCAGGGTGTGCAAAGGAACCAATGAGGGCAGCAGAATTATCAAGCACAATTCAGAAACAACAATGCACCTCCTCCACCACCATCACCCAGCATTGAGGAGATGTTCAAGACCATGATAGCTAACCAAGCTCAATTGCAGGCTGACTATGTGAAATTGGCAGCCGAAGTGAAAAACAACCAGTTAGCTACCAAGGCACTTGAATATCAATTTGGGCAATTTGCTGGAGCCCAAAACACCAGGCCTAGAGGAGGACTTCCGAGCGATACAGATCCCAATCCCAAGAAGGTGAATGCAGTGACCACAAGGAGTGGTTTGCAGCTGAAAGAGGTGGAACCAGAAAGACCACCTCAACAATCGGGAGCAGCATAAGTCGAGAGGGAGCAAAGTACTGAGAGGGGGAAGACTAAGGAAGCTGAATTAGAAAGACCACCACCCCCGTTCCCTCAACGATTAAAGAAACACAAGGAGGAGGCGTGTTTCAAGAAATTCATGGAGGTGCTGAAACAGGTACATATTAACTTACCTCTTGTTTATGTTTTGTAGGGAGTGCCGAAATATGCCAAGTATATAAAGGACATCGTGGCAAATAAAAGTCGGTTGACTGAGTATGCTACGGTGGCTCTAACGGAGGAGTGCACTTCCCGGATTCAAAATCGACTGCCCACAAAGCTCAAAGATCCTGGGAGCTTTACTATACAGATTACTATTGGGCAGAGTATTCGAGCTTGTGGATTGTGTGATTTGGGAGCGAGCATAAATTTGATGCCGTCATCGGTATTCAAAAAGCTGGGTCTAGGGAATCCTAGACCCACAACAGTGATCTTGCAATTGGCGGATCGGTCCTTAGCCAGACCTGATGGCATTGTGGAGGACGTTCTGGTGCAAGTTGGCTCCCTGATCTTCCCGGTAGATTTTGTCGTGCTAGATTTTGAACCAGACGCGGAAGTCCCATTTATTTTGGGACGTCCCTTTGATCTTGGGCAGATTTATATGCCCAAGTGATACTCAAACGTATCATTTTTACCTTGTTTGTTGTGCAATGTGTATATAATATCATGTAATTGGTAATAAAATGCGAATTTATACTAACCAACATGATTAGCATTTGTTTTGCAGGAAAATGTGATTTTTAGGAGCTAAAATGCATGTTGGAACTATGTCGGAGTTGGACTTGGATGCGAGCTTGGAAAAGACCCGGGAATGCAGGATTTACAGGGGCTCCGCGATGGCTCCGTGCCACGCTACCATCGCGGTAGCACACTGCCTGAGCAGGAATTAAATTTGCAATTTCCAGTGTGCCTGCGCGTCAGCTCCGTGGCACGGAGATAGGCCTCCGCGATGGCCTCCGTGCGACGTTGAGGTTAAATTACTGGACCCTGGAAATTCCAGTGAGGGTCCGCGTCCACGCCGTGTCACGGAGGCATTGCTCCGCGTTGGCCTCCGTGACACGTTGCTTGTTATTCCGGGAAAAATTTCCCACTAGTATAAATAGCACACTTAGGTTTATTTTAAGTAGTTTTTTTTTCAGTTTTTAGACGGAGTTCAGAAGTGGAGAGCAGGAACGTGGGTTAGTAGCAGTTGAAGATTGGAAAAGCTAAGGGATTTCTTCTCTTCCTTTCTTCTTTCTATCAATTGTAAGTATAATTTACACTCATTTTAGGATGATCAATCCAAGAATGAGTGGCTAATTCTCTTTCTTGCTGAGGTTTTGAACATGTGTAATGAATTCTGATTTTCATTGATATGGTTTATTCTTCTTCTTTAATGTTGTTCTATTAATTCTTGTTCTTTACTGCATTAGTGATTGGCCAACATTAATGTATATCTAAAAAGTCCAATTTCACTCGAGGGAGCAAGAAATTGGAAAGTTGTGAATTAATAGGGTATTGTTCTTAACTTGATTTGGGAAAATTGGGTTTTGATGTGCTTTCCTGATAGAAATATACTTGGAAGCCGTATTAGTCAAATTAGGAACCGAAATTGTAGTGCTAGGTCATAAATTGCATTTGATCACAGAAATGTAGACGGATGGTTTATGATTCTAAAGTGAAATTAAATACGAGAGTTTTAATTTCTAGGCAAATGTTCTTGGCTAGCAACATGAAGAAGAGAATTAACCAAAATTATCATGATTATCAAGTTCATTACTTGTTCTTAACCTTGGCATGTTCATATCCATTGTCTGAATTCAAAAGTAAATAGTTTGTATTAATTGTAGTATATAGTTTAGAAACAAAAATTCAATTACTCTTGGGTACGTTGTTGTTAGCATAATTAGAAGTTAAATAGAAATATAGTAAATTAGGCAATTTTACATATCTTGAGCCTCCTTGGATCGATACTTGGCTACTTAGCCACTTTATTACTTGTTTGACCACGTGCACTTGCGTGTCGGTTTTTACCCGTACCCCAAAGCACCGAGCACCCTTCTTGGCAACCGGGAAAGCACTGATTGACGTAGCTGCGGGGCAGCTAACAATGCGAGCACACGACAAGGTGGAGGTGTTCGATGTGTACAAGGCACCCAAGCTCCCGATGGTGCACGAAGAACTCTCGGTGATCAATGTGATTGATCAAGGCGATGATGAGCAAAGGAAAGATTCAAGAGTGTTATTGGGAAAACCACCGGAATGGTGTAAGCACTACTGGGAGGAGGACGGTGATCGAGAGAAATCGTCCATCACCCTAGAGGACAACTGAGCTAAACGACGTCGAGCCGCGACGGTAAACCAGGCGCTGCACGGGAGGCAACCCGTGAAATTTTTTTTTTCTCTTTGTAAAGTGTAAATAGATTTTTCTTTTTCTTTTTCTTGATTAACAACAAAAATTTTTTAGTTTGTGTTTTTGTTTTTATTTTTATTTAGAGTGAAACCTATAATTCTAACCAATTTCGTGTAGTGAGATGAATTTCAGGTCAAACGGAGGAAAATATGCACGGAATCGCAAAAGAGAATTCGAGGTTTGAAAATTAATAAAAAGTGGCAAAACAGTGAGCTAGGGCGATAGCTCCGTGACACGGAGGAGGACCTCCGCGTTACCCTCCGTGACACGTTGAGGTATAAATTCGGAATTTGAAAAAATTCCAGAGTACCCTCGCGACAGCTCCGTGTCACGGAGGCAGTGCACCGCAATGCACTCCGTGACACGTTGCCGTGTATATCGCAACGGGTCACATCGGGTCGCCGGGTGACCCGCGCGATTTTCCCACTTTTAAACTCCGAAACCCCCTCACTTTTCCTTATTTTTTGCTCACTCCACGACCAAACTCCCTAAAACCCATCCCCCTTCAACGTGACACGGAATAGGCCAAGAAAATCATTGAGTTTTCTTCAATTCTTCAACTTCAAGGTATGTTCTTCGATTTCATCTCATTTCTTGTCGATTTTCTTCGATATTGAGCATGTGAGGTGAGCTAAGTTTGCACTAAGTAGAAATTAATCATGAATTCAATTGAATTATTGTTAATGAATGTTCGGAATATCATTATGATTGCTTGAACTCGTTAATTACATAATTTAATCAAATTTTCTTGATATCATCATTTCTAGGGCTTGTTTTTGAATTTGAAGTGGAAAAATGTAGTGAACTTATGAAATTCATGCCGGGATGTACATGTTGAGTGAGATGAGTTGATGTGCTAGTTGTTATCATGTTAATAGACCGACGGATTCTCGGGTTAGGGGAATATTGAAATTTGCAAGAATTGGGTTGGTTGTATAGGTTCGTGTAGATAAAATCTTGTTGTTTTCATTTCTTTGTTTTTTTCTTGCTAAGTGCGATGGATTAAAAGGTTGTCGATGGTAATGATTGATGTTAGATGTACGAAGTCTGAGTAGTACATAGATATATACCATCGAATTCTTCGTATGCACTGAGCGTGTTTGTATAGTTGGTTGCTATTGTGTGTAAATAAAGATGATCTTGCCGGTATGTTGTAACTGTAGCTAAGGACTAAGTATGGGGTAGCCTAGCTTAACCCGACCTTAGTCGAAGTTAATATTCATTGGCTTAACATTAATCTTGTGTACTTAGGTTGACAGGTAAAATGGCAAGCAGGCAAGAAAAAGGGAAAGGCGCATCAACATCTGGCACCGGAAGAAAGCGAATCAGACTGGGCACAGCAGTCCCAGCAGCACCAGTGGTTCCACGTGGCCAACGCCGCCAATACGGAACCAGATGGGTGACAGATGAGGGGAAGAAGTGGTACGCAAAGCACAAAGAAAACAAATACTTCCCCGAGGAACATATCGCACGGGAACCATTGGCACAGGAGTTCCCTAGGATTGTCCACCGGATCGAGGCAGCTGGGCTCAACTTCATCTTTGAAGAGCCGAAGGAATGCAACTTGCACCTGATTCGGGAATTCTATGCCAATTGGAACCCGACCCTAAGAAGTCACACCATAAAAATCAGAGGGCAAATAGTCACATTTGAGCCCCACCACCTCAATGCTATCATAGGGGCGCGGGACACAGACGCCCACGTGCTTCGACAGTTGAACATCACTCCACCGTATGCGGACATCAGACGCACATTATGTGGGACCCGATCGACAGCTAGATGGAGCAGACACAAAGAGAGGGGCTACCATCAGACTTTGCCTTATTCACAGATGAATAGGGAATCCAGAATATGGCTAAAGATCGTCTGTTCCTGCCTAATCCCAAGGGTACATATGACAGATGTAACCCGGGATCGTGTATGCCTGGTGTACGCCCTGATGAAAGGGCTGGAGATCAACGTGGGGGCGGTGATTATCTCCGCCATGAAGAGAGCCCGGTTGCATCAGGGGAACAAATACAGATTTGGTGGGCTACTCACCACCTTCATGAGGGGCCTAGATGTTGAGGAAGAGGCCCTTGACTATATCCCCTAGATGGAGCGGCGAGCCTTAGATGTCACTAAAACTAAGGCACCCGACACCACCCATGGGCCAGTGCTTACACTTGGCGAGCGACATGCTCGTGATGATCAGTATATGGCTCACATGTATGGGATGCAGATGCTCCAGCTGAGGATAGGCGGGAGGCCGGCGACAGAGGAGGAGCTATGGCAGCTCGAGCTAGACTACCCTTTCGACGAGAATGCCAGGGCTCTATGCCGAATGGGGCCAGCATTTGTAGAGCCCACGGATGATGATGTCCCCACAGACGAGGAGACACGTCGGGAGGACTCCGATGTGGAGTCCGATGATGACGACGGGGGTGATTCAGACATGGGAGATGAAGCAGCAGCACCTGACGAAGAAGTGGAGTACTTTGATTGATCAGGGAGTTCCACCACCTAATTTTTGTGCTATTTCAATTTTTGTGAACATTGGGGACAGTGTTCGAGCTAAGTGTGGGGTGGGAGTAGTTAGGTGCTGGGCTGTGTTGTTATGTATGTATGTCCTAATCTGTTGTCGTGCCTGTGAAATTTTGTTGTTCCCTGTGATTTGTGAATTATTAAGTTGTTGTTCTATATTGTAAATTATGTGAAATTGTTGTGTGTTGTTGAATGTTGCTAGCAGATTTTGTACATATTTTTGTTAATCGAAATGATCGATATTTTTAAATTTTTTTTCTTTTTTTTTCAATTCTTCAGTTTCGCGGCGTTTTTTTTCGATTCTTTTACCGAGAATGGTCCCATTGAACCGAAGTCATAGTTAGTGACCGTTCCCTATGATGGAAGGATGACGACCGTCTTAAGGGAAATGTAGTCGTTAGGAGTAAGTTTTTCAATTATTTTTCAGTTGTTTTCTTTTGTGGGTTGCATCCCAAAACCTGTAGTTACTTTATAGTTGCGGAATTCTGGTTGCGTGTTGTACATGATATTTAAAATGCAAAGGTGATTCATATGAAAGCATGCAACTTTGTAAATATATTGAGATACCTAGGCCATAGAGTTCGATTCAGTGTGATTGAGGCTTAATGTTTGAATTCCTGTAATTAGCTGATTGAAGAGTCTGTGAATATATCTTGAATTGAGCATGTGCAATAAGTGTGAAGTGAGGTTTTGTTATTCCATACTATTGTGAAGTGTCTAGAACTTGCCTGGTGTGTGTACAAAACGAAATGAAGGAGGTGTATTGTAGGAGAGGATGTAGGCATTTCTTTGTTTTAACCGAAAGTTTCTATTTTTCATTGTCGTACCCACCTTGATTGTATACCCTAGTCAGCCCGTTGAGCCTTTAGCCTATTATATTTTTTCTTTTGTCAAAAAGTGTAAATCGAGCTTAATCCTTTTTTTTTCATTAGCCGTAAAGTCTATACAAAACTCTTAAGCGCTCAAGAAGAGAAAATCATTTTCCCAAAGTGTCAAAAGAGTGAGAATGGTGAAAAGAAAAGAAAAGCCGAGTGATGGAAGGAAAGGAAAGGTTGAAGGTTCACTTGTTATAAATAAACTATAATGAAGGTGCATGAATAATCTTTGTTGTTGTGTCAAGTGTGCTTAATAAGATAGGCCAAACTAAAGAAATACTTCAAGAATGGGAGGAAGAAAACAAAAAAAAGAAACAATGTCCATGAGCTAATGGGATGTGTTGAAAAGGCGCTTAAGGATGCTAGTGGCTATTATTGGTTAGCCCAATATTTACTAGTTCCGTAGCTTCCATTACAACCTGTTAAATTCCTACGTGATCTTACATCGCACTTCTTTATATTAGTGGAGTAATACACTAAGGGCAAGCTTATGGGTCATGACATGATGCATGTGAATTCTTTTGGGAGAGAGAGCGAAATTGTGTTTACATGCCCCTGCTTGAAATTTTGTGAGTTCATATGAGCAAAAATGGGAAGACTCTCTTGTGTTGTGAGGGCACATGCTTGATGAGTGATTAATTTTCAGGTCGGATATCTTGATCAGCTGATTTGCATGAGTTTGCCAATATCGAGAGTCGATTCTTAAGTCTAGGAGGTCTTGATGTATTGAAGGTCATTGCATTGATAGGACCATGCATGTTTTCTTGATGATTTGCTGTGTTGAATAATCGGTATGACCGTAGCCTAAATTGTCGAACCAAGTAGTGAGGTTGGGATGTAAATTGCATGAGGTGTAGGATTGTTGTTCGAGGATGAACAAGGATTAAAGTGTGGGGTAAGTGATCTTGGGCAAATTTATATGCCCAAGTGATACTCAAATGTGGAATTTTAGCCTTGTTTATCTATCAATGTGTATACATTCTCATGTAATTGGTAATAAAATGTGAATTTATACTAACCAACATGATTAGCATTGTTTTGCAGGTAAAATGTAATTTTGGGAAGCTTAAATGCATGTTGGAAGATATCGGGGTTGGACTCGGATGCGAGCAAGGGACAAGGCATTGGAAAGCAGAAAATAAAGGGGCTCCGCGATGGAGTCGTGTCATGCTGCCATCGCGGAGGCCTTCTGCCTGGATAGGGAATTTTCGCCCAATTTCCAGAGAGGGTACGCGATAGGTCCGTGGCACGGTGGCCTGGCTCCGCGTTGCACGCTGTGCCACATTGGGCCTTATTTCCTGGACCCCCAGTTCTAGTGAAGGTCCGCGTCGATAGCGTGTCAGGGAGGCAGTGCTCCGCGATGCACTCCGTGACACGTTGTTTGTTATTCCGGGAAAAATTCCCACTAGTATAAATAGAACACTTAGGTTCATTTTTCAATATTCTAACTTGGTGGAGCAAGAACGTGGGTTACAGGCAGTTGAGGGGACGAAATTATCAGGGTTTTCTCTCTTTCCTTCTTCTTGTATTCAATTGCTTGTATGTTTAACACTCATTTAACGATGTTTAATCCACAAATGAGTGGCTAATTCATCTTCTTGCTGAGGTTATGAACACTTGTAATGAAATGTGATCATTGATTCTTTGGTTTTTCATCTTTTCTTCCATGGTTGTTCTATTAATTCTTGTTCTTACTGCATTAATGTGTAGCCTACGTTAATGTACATCTAAAAAGTCCGGTTTCACTCGAGAGAGCAAGAAACTGGAAAGTTGTGAATTAATAGGATATGATCTTTTCTTAGTTTGGTAAAATTGAGAATTGATTTACTTTCAGGATAGAAATATACCTGAAAGTCGTATTAGTCAATTTAGGAACCGGGTTTGTATGGATAGAACATGAATTGCATTTAATCACAGAAATGTAGGTGGATGGTTCATGATTCTTAAGTGGGGTTAAATATGAGAGTTTTAATCTCTTGGCAAGCAACTGGAGGAAAAGACTAACCAAATTATGTCGATAATTAATTTCATTACATGTTCGTTTAACCTCAGCATGCTCTCATTCATAGTTCAGACTCACATTAGATAGTTGTTTTAGATTTAGTATAAAAATTATAAATCAAAATATCAAACTTTTGGTTACGCTGTTGTCTGCATGTTTAGAATGAAAATATAGTACGCTTGAGCAGATTGCACATCATCCCAGTCCCTATGGGATCGATACTTGGCTTACTTAAGCCACTTTACTACTTGTTCGACCACGTGCACTTGCGTGTAGCTTTATACCCAAAGCAAAACCAGACGAACATACCACCAAATTTTTTTTCGTGTGGCATGCTGAGGTTAAACGAACATGAAAGAAATGGGTATTTGAAATTGGAAAACGTAGCACTCTCTTATCATACATTTCATATTCTCTATTTGTTTTGTGACTCACATGCTTAATTGTCTTAAATCATAATCTGGTTATGGTAATGAATTGTATGAACTCTTTGGTTGTGATGCCTTGTGTGGTGAGGTGGTATGAATGATTCTCATGCATCCATTATTGTCTAGAACTTACCCTAAGTGTGACTCAAGGGAAAATTCTAGATGTACCTACACTCAGAACATGATTTTAGGCTTTCTTTTACTAGTCACTTCACCTAAAATGACCTTCTGAAACATCTTCCTTTGTCAACCAATGTCGAGCCTTTAGAATTTTTATTCTTCTAAAACACATTACAAGCCAATGTCTCTTTTGTAATATTACACCCCAAAAAATATTTTGTGATTATTCTATGTTTATATGCTAGGTTAAGGTAAGTACGATTTGTATATTGATCGTAGATGACAAGGAAAATGTGTACGAACGGAAAAGCAAAGAGTATTTGAAGTTCATAACTAAGGGTAAATTTTAAACAATTATATCTCAAACTATATAATAAATTAGAAGCCCCACAACATATCAAATTAATGGTCTTTGATTTTAGTTTTCAGAACATCAAACCACTCATCAATCGGAGTTTGGAGTAAAAAGTTATAGATGATTTACGGTGGCACTATCGGGCAGTGATGTGGCCACTGCCCAAATACCTTTATATTTTAAGTCTTGTGCTATGAGATATCATTTTCAACTTTTCCAGATTTGAGGTGCTTTCTTATCCTATGAAATCCTCTCAAATTTACAGAAAACAACTAAGGAAACACCAAGCTAAACTCCAATTAAACTAAAGCTAAGTGAAGGGGATCTATCATAAGGTGAAGGTGGTGTGTTGGTGGCTGTTTTGGCTGCACTTGGGCAGTGTTGCTGTGGCATATTTTCTGAGTTTTTGAAGATTTTATAAGCTACATATATGTTCCCTCTTGTTAGATATTAAACACAAGTATAAAAGGTAATAATTCTACTACTAACCTTGCTTGAATTCTTTATTAAAAGACTAGTAGTTGGAGGTGTGTTTGGTGAACCTGTTTTGATGCGTTTTGGACAGCAAGGTTGCTGCATTTTTGGACAAGAAGTTGAGGTCAATTACTCCTAATTTTAACCAAGAACAATCCCCCAACAACAGGTAAGGATTTCACCCCTTTTAAACCTCTCAAATTGCAAAGCAAAAAGCTGGAAATTGGCAGCTAAGTGAGCTGCCAATGGACTATTTGTGAGCTAAGGGTTGCTCGTTTTCCTTAGGCTTTTTGGCTGTTTCTTTTGCTGGAATCATACTTCATATTGAGGGGAAGAATTACAGCAGAACTAAGGTAAAAGTTTCTCTTGTTTCTCCCTCAAAAGTTAATGAAAACTAGTTGAGAAAATGGCTAAATGTTGTTGATGTTGCTGTGTGTTGTTGTTGCTATTGTGACTACCTTAGGTTAGTTATTTTGGGCTGCATTTTGTGCTACAGATTAATATTGTTGTTTTCCTATAAAACCACTGGATTAAGGAGGTTGATGGTTTATCATTGAAATCGAAAATAAGCTAAAGTAAAGTTTATCGGAGAAAGTTATGTAAGGCGCCCAGTCCATTGTTCTTTTAAGCACGATTCGTGCGTTGTGAATTGAGGCAGTATGTTAAGCTTCACTTAATCTTTAAAGTTTCATATTTTATTGAGGTTAAATGTTAAGATTATCCCTAGCCAAAGCGAGGCTAGCAATTCAAGCATCGAGACACGTAATCTGTTAATCTTTCTTCATCCTATACTACCAATAATGCTGCTTCAAGTTATGACACGTCTTTGCTAACCCCGGATGGACTAAATACTTCAAACTATGGGCCTTCTCTATGATCAACCTTGTTAAAATCATCCACTCTTTGCACACAAATGTGACCCTTGATAATTAAAACATCTTCACTATCAAGAATTACTTCCTTGGCCTCTCCCTTCACTGCATTGTCATGAATCATACCCAACTTCTCATATACAAACTACCTATCCTTAAAATTGTTCCACCAAAAATGATTGAGCCTCAACTAAGCAAGAACTCTATCAGATTCTGAAATTGCAAGTCTCATAAAACTATTAGCCAATGAATGAATATCCATACCCAAAGGACACTCCTATGACAATAATAAAGCAACACTACTCATACTTACCACCTTTATACTTAAGGCATTTTCCACCACATTGACCTTGCTTAAGTGATAAAGAATTGTCATATCAGATTTTTGAGCAACTCTAACCACCTCCGCTGCCTTAAATTTAGATTATTATAGTTGAATATATACTAAAACCTATGATGATTCATGAAAATCTCACAATGCACATGTCAGGGACCATGTCTTCAAATCTTTAAAGTAAATACTACAACTACCAAATCTAATTCGCAAGTGGGGTAGTTCTTCTCACGAATCTTGAATTGTCCCAAAGCATAAGAAATAACATAGAATTTCTACATCAACATGCAACCGAGGACAATTCACGAAGCATCATAATATACATTAATCCCCCACCTTCCACAGGTGTAATACCTCGAAAACCCTAAGATTAGACCTGAGAGTTGAAATAGAGAAAATAGAATTTTCTACACCAGGTCACATGATGAGTCATCCAGTGACCCGCCAGAAATACCACGAGTCGTCAAGTGACTCGTGGGGAGAGGTCTGACCATGTTTGGAAACTTCAGGTTTGGGGTGACCAAGGGTGTGACCTTGACTCATGGTGAGCCCCACGACTCATTAGGTCACCCATAGTCAAAGGTGGTTTGAAGGATGAAGGGAAGCAGGCAGTGTTGGTAACGGGTCATCACCATGAATCGTTAGGTACACCATGAGTCGTGGTGTCCCTCGTGATGACCCTCAGAAGAAATTTGGCAGTGTAAGTAATGACAGGTAGATGACGAGTCTTCCCCCAGGCCACGAGTCATTTAGTCACTTGTGGCGACTGGTAGTGTGTTTTTCTTGCAAATTTATTAAGGGCTTTTCTTTAATTCCTAAGTTCATAAGGCCTAAAATACATCATTTTAAGCTTAGAATAGAGTGTTTTAAGAAGGGTTAGGTTATTCTAAGCCTATCTTAATACATGCATGCAAGCTTAGAGTGTTGAGAGGTGATCAAGTCTAGTTCTTCAAAGTTCTTCCGCAATTCTCTTTGGGCAATCAAGAAAGTTGTGAAATCAGATCTCTTTAGGTATGTAGGGTTATGAATAGGTGTAATTGTCTAAACCCATGCCTAATCCCTCTCTATTTCATGAAATCCTTATTGATGAATCTATGGGGTTTTAACCCAAATATGTGAATTCTCTAAGTTCTATCATGGGTATGATCTAAGCATGTTCCAAATGTTGAATTATGATTCATGAGCAAGTTTTACAAGGTTTTCAATTACAAATTAATATTTTCAAGTTTTACAATTTATATTGCCCATTCATGGAATTTCATGGCAAGTTGAGATTATGATATATATGTTCAAATATGATGAGATGTATATCAGAAAAGCATGTTTTCAAATTACCCATGTCTATGTTCATGTTTTCAAGAGAATCAAGTTGATTTCAAGCATGTTAAGTATTGGGCAAGCCCTATGATCAAGTATGTTTTATGAATTCATGTTAATTAGCTTACCACATGGTTTTGGAGTCTAGACTCCCAATTATGTTAAGCTTGTGGTATGGTTTGAGCCAAGGCTCCTCATGTATGATTTCAGATTTATGTATGTATGTTATGTGTCAGCTTCATCACTAGACGACGATTAGCTTCATTGAAAATCGATGGAGAGCATATGCATATTTTTGGGAGTAGTGTTTAGCACCGAGTAGGCCAAGGGTCAATCAACCCTATGCCTCAGAACTACGCGCCAACATAGGTATGATCAGAATCTTATCTTGATATGTTTGAATATGGATGATTTATGATTTTACTTAATTAGTGGTTTTACTTACCTTGTATACTCGGTACATTCCACGTACTGATCGCATACACTATACTGTATCGTTTATGATATAGGCTCCGATATCCAGACTCAGTCCCGTCGATAGCCAGATTCACAACATTAGTACTTCCCGAGCAGAGTTGGTGAGTCCTCATCTTTTGAGGGCCTTTCTTATCAGATATGTTCCATATTTTCAGTTTCAGACTATAATGACTTAGTTGGGGTTGTTTCCTATCAACTCGTCAGTATTAGAGGCTTTTCAAACAATGTATGTATTCAACTCTAGACTTATGTATGTATTTCGATGTTATGTTATGCTCAGACTTCTGCTATATTAATTATGTTGATATTCCATTTTATTTGAATGAGTTAGATGTTATGTTCATGCCAAGGGTCGACTTGGAGCCTCTCGGGGTTCTTTATCTCGTGTCTCTATTTGAGCCTATGTTCTAGGTCCAGGCGCGATCAGAGGGGATGAGCATCAGGTTCTAGAGTCTAGAGTAGCAGACCCATAGAGACCAACCTTCCTGAGTGTATAAGATGTGGTCGTAGACACGTGGGTCAGTGCTTGGCAGGTTCAAGTGCTTGTTTCGGGTATGGGAAACCCGGACATATGCTTAGGATTGCCCAACAGCCAGACAGGGTCATCGTAGGTGCCGAGGCCCAACCTCCAGTTCAGCAGCTCCACCAGCACACCAAGATCAGCAGGGGGCATCTACTAGTGCGGGTGGCGGACATCGCCAAAACAGATTCTATGCCCAAGCATCCCGTTAGGAGTAGGAGGTCTTCCCAGATGTAGTCACTGGTATGTTATGAGTATTTAACCTTGATGTATATGTTACGCCCTATGTTGTTAGTAGATTTTGAGTTAGTCTCAAAATCTTATTAGAACCCTTTTCAGTCTCTACTCCAGTTGGTGATTTAGTTATAGCTAGACGGGTGTATAGAAATTGCCCTGTCACAGTCCTTTAGAAAAGTCACCTCAACAGATTTAGTAAAGTTAGCCATATCTGATTTTGATATTATCCTTGGCATGGATTGGTTATATGCATGTTATGCTTTAGTAAGTTGTAGAACCCGTGCAGTAGAGTTCAAATTTCCGGGTGAACTAGTCTTAGAATGGAAGGGTATTTGAATTGTGCCTGTAGGTCACTTCATTTCCTACCTTAAGGCCAAAAATATGATTTATAAGGAGTGTGTGTACCAACTAGTTAGGGTTAAGGATGCTACATCTGAAACCCGACTATCTAGTCAGTTCCTGTAGTGTGAGTATTCAGAGATATTTCTAGATGATTTACCAGGAATCCCTCCCGAGCGGGAGATTGATTTTGGTATTGACCTTTTTCCTGATACACAGCCTATATCTATTCCTCCTTACAGAATGGCTCCAGCCGAGCTAAAGGAGTTGAAGGTGCAGTTGAAAAAACTCTTGGACAAGGGATTCATCAGACCTAGAAAATCCCTGTAGGGTGCACCAGTTCTCTTTGTCCGCAAGAAGGATAGTTCTCTTCGCATGTGCATTGATTATCTACAATTGAACAAAGTTACCATCAAGAATAGATATCCTCTTCCTAGGATTGATGACTTGTTTGATTAGCTACAGGGTGCTAAGTGCTTTTCAAAGATAGACCTCAGATCTAGATAACATTAGCTCAGAGTTCGGGAGAGAGACATCTCGAAGACAGCCTTCAGGACTCGGTATGGTCTCTATGAGTTTGTAATTATGTATTTTGGACTAACGAATGCTCCTGCAGCTTTTATGGATTTGATGAATAGGGTGTTCAATCCATACTTGGATATGTTCATGATTGTGTTCATAGATGACATCCTAATATACTCTCAGAGTGAGGAGGAGCATCCCGCTCATTTGAGGGTGGTGCTATAGACTCTTAAGGATCTCCAATTATATGCTAAATTCAGTAAATGTAGGTTTTAATTTAACTCAGTGGCATTTTTGGGCCATGTGGTGTCAAGTGAGGGTGTACAGGTGGATTCTTAAAAGATAGGAGCAGTGAAGAATTGGTCTAGACCAGTGAGTCCTTTGGATATCAGGAGTTTCTTAGGTTTAGCTGGTTATTATCAGATATTTGATGAGGGGTTTTCATCTATTACAACCCCGTTGACTAAGTTGACCTAGAAGAAAGTGAAGTTTCAATGGTCGAAGGATTGTGAGAAGAGCTTCCAAGAGTTGAAGACTCAACTAACCTCAGCACCTGTATTGACCCTACCTGAGGGTACCGATGGGTTTTTGGTATATTGTGTTGCTTCGAGGATTGGCCTTGGTTATGTATTGATGCAACATAGTAAGGTTAATAGCATATGCTTCCAGAAAGATGAAGGTTCATGAAAAGAATTACCCGATTCATGATCTCGAACTGATGGCAGTAGTATTTGCCTTGAAGATTTGGAGACACTATTTGTACGGGTTCCATGGAAATATGTTTACGGACCATAAAAGCCTACAATATGTGTTTACCCAGAAGGATCTAAATCTACATCAAAGAAGGTGGTTAGAGCTACTCAAGAATTATGATATGAGTATCCTTTACCATCCGGGAAGGGCTAATGTGGTGGCATACGCTCTTAGTAGGCTTTCTATGGAGAGTGTGTCCCATGTAGATTAAGGGAGAAAGGAGCTAGTGAAGGATGTGCATCGTCTTGCACGGTTGGGAGTTCATTTGGTTGACTCGACCGATGGTGGTGTTATTGTGCATAATGGGTCAGAATCATCCTTGGTGGCCGATGTTAAGGCTAGGCAAGACAAGGATCCTATTTTGGTGAAGTTGAAGGAAGCCGTTTAGAATCAGAAGGTAGAGGTCTTCTCCAAAGGGGGAGATGGTGTGCTTCAATATCAGGGTCATTTGTGTGTTTCGGATGTTAATGATTTAAGAGATCGGATGTTGCACGAGGATCATGGTTCTAGACACTCTATACATCCAGGTCCCACCAAGATGAACTGTGACCTACGGGAAGTTTATTGGTGGAATGGCATGAAGAAGGACATAGCAGAGTTTGTGGCTAAGTGTCCGAATTGTCAGTAAGTGAAGGTTGAGCACCAGAGACCAGGAGGTGTACTTCAAGACATCAGTTTTCCTACTTGGAAGTGGGAGGAGATCAATATGGACTTCATCACAGGGTTTCCTCACACTCATCGACAGTATGACTCCATTTGGGTGGTTGTGGACAATTTGACTAAAGCAACTCATTTCCTACTGGTCAAAACCACCAATTCAACAGAGGATTATGCTAAATTATACATTTGGGAGTTAGTTCAGTTGCATGGAGTGCCATTGTCCATTATATAGGATAGAGGTACTCAGTTTACCTCCCAGTTTTGGAGATCATTTCATAAGGGACTTGGTACTCAGGACAAGCTTAGCACAACCTTTCACCCGCAAACATATGGTCAGGCCGAGCAGACTATTTAGACTCTTGAGGATATGTTGAGAGTGTGTGTGATTGATTTCAAGGGTAGTTGGGATGATCATTTTCCTCTCATTTAGTTTGCATATAACAACAACTACCATTCCAGCATTCAGATGGCTCCGTTTGAGGCTCTCTATGGGCGGAGATGTAGATCGCCTATTAGTTGGTTTGAAGTCAGTGAAGCTGCGGTGACAGCTCCATATTCAGTCCATGAAGCTATGGAGAAAGTTTAGCTTATAAGAGACAAGTTGAAAATAGCTCAGAGTCACCAAAAGTCCTATGTGGATGTGAGGAGGAGAGAACTTGAGTTTGAAGTCGAGGATTGGGTGTTTCTAAAGGTGTCTCCCATGAAGGGAGTAATGAGGTTCAGGAAGAAAGGGAAACTCAGTCCCCGTTATATTGGCTTGTACTGGATTGTGAAACGGGTTGGCAAGGTAGAATATGAGTTGGAGTTTCTCTCAGAATTAGCTTCAGTACATCCTGTTTTTCATGTATCGCTCTTAACGAAGCGCTTGGGTGACCAGGCTCTAGTTGTTCTAGTGGAGAGCATAGGTGTGAAGGACATCCTTAGTTATGAGAAGGTTCGGTGGAAATACTAGATCGTTAGTTTTGAAAGCTAAGAAACAAAGAAGTAGCTTCAGCCAAGGTTTTATAGAGGAATCAACATTTTGAAGGAGCTATGTGGGAAGCCGAAGCAGATATGATGGCTAAATACCCACATCTATTCCCTTCTGGCTTAGTTTTAGCTTGAGGTAACAGTTTCCTCCTTAGTATTCTATTCAGTTTCATGTTCATCTCATGTACCCCAGTTTCGTTCATGCCAATGAATGTGTGTGTGATTCAGGAATTTAGTTCAGTCATGTAGTTCAAATCGGAGTCAGTCACTCTGTCAGTTTTTAGCGTGTATGTTCAGTATTTGAGTATGATGATTGCATTTCTTTGTTTCTTAATATGTTTTCCCATATTCAAGGATGAATGTTCCCAATGGGGAGATATAATATATCGAAAACCCTAAGATAAGACCCAAAAGTTAAAACAGAGAAAACAGAATTTTCTGCACCAGGTCACATGACGAGTCATCCAGTGACCCGTTAGAAACAACACGAGTCTTTAAGTGAATCATGGGGAGGGGTCTGACCATATTTGGAAACTTCAGGTTTGGGGTGAGCGCGGGTGTGACAACGACTCGTGGTCAGCCCTACGACTCGTTAGGTCACCCATGGTCAAAGGTGGTTTTAAGGATGAAGGGAAGCAAGAAGTGTTGTTAACGGGTCATCACCATGAATCATCGGTACACCACGAGTCATGGTGTCCCTTGTGGTGACCCTCAGAAGAAATTTGGCAGTGTAAGTAATGACAGGCAGACGACGATTCGTCCCCCAGACCATGAGTCGTCCAATCCTTCGTGAGGACTGGCAGTGTGTTTTCCCCTTCCAATATTAAGGGCTTTTCTGTAATTCCTAAGTTCCTAAGGCCCACGCATCTCGACTCGTGGTCTGGATACCAAACTTTACAATTCCACCACGATTGAGACCATGACCCATCACTTCCTATCATCGTACCACGAGTCGTTGTGGTGCAAAAACCTAGATTTTTTTGTAGAACTCATTTCTATCTCTCTCGTCTATTTCTTAGGAACTTTTGGTGTATTACAGAGCTTTGCTTTGGCTTGAAAGGGGATCTGTGAGCCACACAATGGCACATGTGAAATGCAGGTGCCAGCGCAAGTGACCCGCGTCAGTATTGAAGGGTAAAATCATCTAGAAAGGCACAAGTGTACCTTAGAAGCTTCCAAGGGCCCTTTTGGATAGTTGTGCATAGAATATATGCTGAAGTTTTACCTTAATTGTAAAGAGGATATCAATGTAAGAATAGACATTGTATTGAATAGAGAGTACAATAGAGAGAATATTGTAGAGATAGTACAATTTTTTTATCCCTTCTTCATTCTCTTGGGGAAAACACCATTTTTAAAATCACAAAAGATGAGAATTAATTTTAATTGTTGCTGATGATTAGATTTGAAATATTTTCCCTATGTATAATTTCTCTTTTCTTAATTATGAGTAGCTAAATTCCCTTCTAGCAGTGTGTGTATATGTTGGGTGTTTATATCTATGTGTGTATTGAATGATCGATCTTAGATTTGAGTAAAAAGCATGGATTTATTGAGTTCCTCAAGTTTTAACTTAATAATTAATGGTTGAAAATATTGATTGAGCTCTCTAACTTTTCTTTTTCTTAAAAAAGGAAAGTGTGGTTAGGTAGGAATTCAATAGTAAGGATTTGGAGTTTTCATTTATGGATTGGAACTAGAAATGGTCTACACCAAAGAATTCAAACTCTATTAAAGAGATGGAGCTGGAAATAGTATAAGCTTTTCCTCAAGCATTGTTTGGATGATTTTTTGAGATTGGCTATGGGGTTTGAGAAAACCCAAGGTAAACACACTCTTTTGGTTTAGAAACTTAGAGTGTAGATCAAAACCAAGGCTATATATGCACTAATTAAATCTAAGGCTTTTAGTTAATATCTATTAAGTCAATTCCCTATCCAATGCACACCCCTAGTTTCTCATCTTGCTATCAACAATGGTTTCTCCCTTTGCTTTGGTCTAATTTTGCATTTGAAGTAGTTCAACCTATTCCCACATTTTTTATTTATTGTTTAGACATGATGCATACTTGTATGAATTAATTTACCACGTTCGGTGAATCTAATATCCAATACTTATAGATTCGACCCCAACTCTTTGTTAGGTTACTCGTTTAGCAGCGACCGTAGCCACCTCCCTAACGGGAGAGTTGTTTTGGACATTATCACTCACCAACAGGAGCAAAGACTGAGAAGGGTTTTGAGAGAATTTCGGGACTGACACAGAAACTGATAGCAACATAGAGACTCACAAAGGATAATGTGTCCCTTGGGTCTAGCAATGCATAAACATCAAGATGAAAAACTCATATCATACCCGTGACTGCATCTGGTAAGCTTTCTTGCTCCTGGCATGATGAAAGGGCATAGAAATAGTTCTGGCACTGTCCACCACCTGTACTAGATGATGTACCCTGCTGGGGTGGGCGGGCTGCTGGAGCTGTGATGTGCTGTGAGTTTACAGCAGTTTCGATGCTTAAAATTGGAAAATAAGCATGGACTTAGGTATGTTTATATGGATATGAGACACTTTTACTTTGTTTTCATGGAAAATAGATGTTGGAGCTGAATTGTGCAAAAGATGGAGAAAAATGCAGAAAAGTGGCTTAGTATGGATCTCAGTACAAGCCGTACCATCCTCGTATGATCCGTTCTGAGAGTCATGGAAATGCCCAGAAGCAAAGTGTAAGGAAAGGACAAGTTACGGCTTATGGTATGAGCCGTACCATGGCAATTGTGGAAACTTCCGGGAGGAATTGCATAGGCCAAGTGTCTTGGTTTGGGTGGCAATCTCGAGTCGTGAGATCACTACTAAAAAAAACTCAAAAAATGAGGGCCGTTTCCGACGGATAGCGTTGGTTTTTTGGATAAAAACGACGGAAAACCGATGGAGAAAAGGTCTTCGAAAATATGTTGCGTCGGAATTAAAAAATGATGGACAGCATCAAATATTACCGACGGACGTCCGTCGGTTCGGTGAATTTTAATTTCGTGGCTTCTTAAAGTATTATCCGATGGGGAAAAATAATTACCGACGGACACTGTCGGTAATATTTAATTATTAATTAATTTTTAAAAATAAAAATTTAAAAAATTACCTACGGTGTTCATTGGTATGTTCTTAGTTTTAAAGAACATACCGACGGACACGATTGGTTTGTCCATCGGTTTTCTAGGTATCTTGTGGTATGTATTTGCAGAAAACCAACGGACTTAATTACGCTGTCCGTTGGTTTTCTGCAAATGCACTAGCAGCAGAAAGCTGCAATTTCTGCATTCCCACCTGCCAAATTAAAAATCAATTCAATTTTAGCTAATATCCAGCACTAGTTGCTGCCAAAACAATTCCAAATGAACAAGAACATCAATAACATATTAATTATCGAATTAAAATATCAAAAACAACACTAAATATCCACCAAAATTATCAAAAAAGTTTTAAAATATCAAAATATATGTACAAAGTTTGTTTTCAATTTACAATAATCCTAACAAATAAGGTGTCTTTTTGACATTTTCATCATCTATCGAAAACACTTCATCATCCGAAGGAGGAGAACGGGAACGTCGTCTCCCCATTCCACTAGCTAGGCTATTCACTTATGCCTTGAGAGTCTCGACAGTATAACACATTGTCCTACTCTATGCAATGCGTCTTTCCTCGGCATCTGCCAAGGCACGGGTAAGCTGTTCAATCTTCTGTGACATTGCAATGATCTGAACACCATCAACCGCCTCGGCCTGGCTAGAAGGCCAATACCTTCCAGTCTGGACTGAATCCGTCAAACTGGGTTTCTAGATCCTAGGCCGTAGACTCTACCCTTTTGCCTCCCTTCGGCCACTTTTTCAGTCCAAATCTAGGTAGCGACATCCGATGGAGGCTGGGTCGGCCCACCTAGGGTTTCTTGTTCAGACAAGAGTCGCCGATAATCCATCTACATGATTAAAAAAAGTTAATTAGTATAGTATGGTTGTTCAAATTAAACTTAACATATTACTATTTATATATAATATGTATGAACTTACATAGGCTTGTTCAGCTCTTTGTTCGACCCATGTGTCAGCATCAGACTCATTCTTCTTCTACTTTATGTGGTTAGCCCGAAATAGCTCCTCCCGAGTAGGGTCATGACCCAATTTTTTAGCCTGCAAACAAAATGTAATCAAAGTAAAACAATATATAAAATTTAATAAAATTTAATTTATATAAGTATTGAATATAATAATTACTTTCCAATTCTCTAGCTATCATCCCTTGGCTCTTTGCACCCCCAGTATGCAATGAACCACCTTTCCCTTCACTCCTGACCTTCTTCGCCTGTTCACACTTTGCCTTAAATTCAGGCATTTTCCAATATTCCTAAAGCGCCTTGAAAAGATGAGGTAGCATCCATGCAGGCCTCTTGTTCTTTAGTTTTGCATCCCTAAATCAATCTGACATCCTTGAACTGCTCTTCCTCTCGTAGTTCGTGGCTATCCTCTTATCGTGCTGAGGTAGCTAAGTACACAATGTCTGTAATTAAGAATCAATAGTGTTAGATGATATATAATAATCACGGGTCAAAAAAAACTTTATGAAATAATCCTTAAACTCATTAAACATGGCCTATCGAACCCGATGTGGTATTTCAATCCAACTCGGATAAGGTCGATCATATAACCTCCGAATGCTCTCCCTTAGATGATTTTCGGCCTCTTTTCCCGAATGAAACCTGTAAATATGACAATAAACATGTCAAGTCATAAATATAACATTAAGATTAAATATTATAAATCTAAATCAAAAATAAAATCAAACTTACCCAGATCCATTAGGCACGATCACTAGTCCACAGAGACTGTCTGTATCTCCTGGCTATGGCTCTCCAGCTACTGGTGCTGGTACTGGTGCCGGTACTCTTTCCGATGCTGGTTCCGGTGGTGGTGCCAGTGCTCTCTATGATGGGGTCAAGGGTGGAGTACTAAAAGCACCCTGTGAGTCTGATTCAGAGTTGCTATCTCTGAGTCACAAGCCGACCATGTCAGGAGATGATCCAATCGGGGAAGGAGTAACGGACGATGATATGTCCAGTTTCCCTGTGGTGGATGAATGCCAGGTGTAGGCATGAAAGTGTGAGAAGTAGTAGGAAATGGCGGCAGAGATGAATGTGTTGGATGCCTAGTACCATAGGGGACATAGGACAGAGGTGGAGAAGAATGTGTGTGGAGTAGATGAAAGGCCACCTGAAGAAGCACTAGAATCTAGTGGTCTCCTATGTGTTTTCCTACTACTCTTACTCGATTTAGTACCCTTACTAGTTTGACCTCGATCACCTAAATGACATCTGCATACAAGTTTACATGCATTCTAAAATATAATTAAATTAATAATATAAGTATATATTAGATATAATAATTACTTAAAATAATTAATTACGTTACTTGTTAATCATCATTCTCCCATTCTTCCTCCTCACTTGTTTCATCTCCATCATTCTCTCATTCTTCCTCATCACTTGTTTCATAATCATGATTTGATTCTTCTTCCTCACTTGGTTCATTTTCATTATTTGATTCGTCCTCAACATTTGCAATTTTAATTATTACATCATCATCAGAAACTTCTTCTAATATGTGCTCAGGATGTTCTAAACTTTGTTCTAACTCAGCATCCACAGTTTGATGAACAACTATCAAATCATTTTGGTACTCCACATCCAAAACATTATCAATCTCTATCGAACCCATAGGCTTAGTCTCTATAACCACCCACCAATCAGCCTTGTCTCTTCACAGAGGATATGGAGCATAATACACTTGCTTAGCATTTTGTGCAATGATGAAAGGATTGTAAAGGTCATACTGTCTGGTGTGCTTAACTTCAGTTATATTATGCTATTGATTAACCCTAGTACCTCTGTGCGATGGATCAAACCACTTACACCAAAATAGTACTATCTTTTTTCTCGGCCATCCAACATACCTAACTTCCATTATCTCTTGTATCACACCGTAATAATCAACAGTTTGGCCATTATCGTCTACATAGCCTTTAACGAACACTCCGCTATTATTGGTTTTCTTATACTTAGAAGTTTCCTCTGTTTGAAACTTGAAACCATTGACACAGACTGAATTTGACTATCAGGCACGAGTGCAATATCATTCACAATTTACAAATGTTCAATATTGTTATTTTCATCATGAACCTACATAATGTTCAAAAAAATTATTTAAACAAATGATTATGTTGTATTTATATCATTAACATTATATTCAACACTTACATAGTCTTTCAGCCAATCAGAGAACCTCATATATATGGAATCATTACTCCACTGTCCTACAAAGTAACTGTTCAATAACATTAGTTTTTAAATTAGTTTAAGCACTAGTATTTAAATAATATTATTCAATAATAATATGTATGAACTTACTAAAGATATGGTTGTATTTCGGGACAATTAAGCAAAATGTGTGTCACAATAGATTGCATTTCCATACTACTCAAACCTCGTCTGGTTCGTTTTTTAGAACCTCAACCTGGTTGATTAAAAATTGAAATCAGCGGGTAGCTTGGATCAATATCACCATCGTCATTACGGGTAGGACTATTTCTTAAAGTTGGCACTTGCTGCTCAAAATAGTAAGAAAAAAAATGAGTAGTTTCCCTTGCAAGATAAGCTTCACAGATAGATCCTTCAATCTTAGACCGCTGCTTAACAGTTCTTTCGCACTTGCCAATAGTTCTGTATAAAATTTTGATGTTAGTAATTTGGTTAAACCAACTTTAAAAAAATGAATTCATTGTGTACAAAGTCATAGTTTTAGTACCTTTCGAATGGATACATCCATCTATACTGAATTGGGCCTCCAGGACGCGCCTCATGTACGAGGTGAATCGATAAATGTTCCATCACATCAAACAATCCACACGGGAAGTTCTTTTCCAACTTAGCAGTAATCACAGGAAAATTCTCATCCATCCTTTCTAAGTTATCCTCCCACAAAGTGTTACTACACAAATCTTTGAGGAACAAACTTACCTCTGTGATTAACTTCTGTATCCTAACAAGTAGCCGATTAAATGCAATAGGAATCAAAGTTTTCATGAAAACATGACAATCATGGCTTTTCATACCACAAAACTTTCCTTTGTTCATATCTGCACGCTTCTCCAAATTTGAAGCATAGCCCTCACGCATCCTATAATTTTTAACCCACTCACTCACGTTTTTCATCCAATGTGAATGAAAAGCTCGCCTTGGGCTTTAACAATTTATTATTATGTGTTTCTTGCAGCTCTAGTTCCTTTCTTCTGCAGTATTCTTTTAAGTCCATTCTACCCTTTGGATTATCTTTTGTTTTACCCTTAACATCCATCACGGTGTTGAACAAATTATCAAAATAATTTTTTTCAATGTGCGTCACATCAAGATTGTGTCGTAGAAGGTTGTCCTTCCAATGTGGCAACCCCCAAAATATGCTCTGTTTTGTCCTGTTTTGTCCAACACCATATCCAGAAAGTCTACAAGGTGTAGCATCTGTAACCTTTGGCAAGTGACAAACTCTCTCCCAAATTTCACTTGCTGACAATAATGGAGGTGGCAGATCATTTTCAACTTTATTATTTCGCAAGGAATGTTTCATTCTTCTAAAATCGTGATCCACTGGCAAGAACCGACGGTGACAATCAAACCATGAATTTTTATGACCATATTTTAATGTGAATGCTTTACTATTTTTCATGCAATATGGGCAAGCTAATTTTCCAGTAGTCATCCAACCAGACAGCATCCCATACGCCATAAAATCATTTATAGTCCACATTAAATAAGCACGCAAAAGAAAATTCTAGTTAGTTGATATGTCATAAGTCACTACACATTCAGACCATGATTGTTTTAACTCGTTTATCAGAGATTGTAGATAAACATGAATCAAACTTTTTGGATTGCGGGAATTTGGGATAATACAACTTATAAATATGTAGGGACTTCATACACATTTCAAGTGGAAAACTATACGGAGTAAGGAATACAGGCCAACAAGAGTAAGGTGCAGCAGAAATAGAGAATGGTGTAAAACCATCTGCACACAATCCTAATCTAATATTTCTTGGTTCACTAGCAAAATCAGGATAATTTCTATCAAAATGTTTCCAAGCTTCTCCATCTGATGGATGAGACATAACAGCAGGAGCCCTTCTATTCTCACGGTGCCATCTCATATGCGGAGAAGAACTCGTCGACGCGTACAACCTCTTCAACCGAGGTATAAGAGGTAAATAATGCATCGCCTTAGCTGGAACCATCTTCCCACCAGGAGTCCGCTTAAAATGAGCATGTCCACAAAACTTGCAATTTTCTAGATCCCTATCATTCTTATAGAAAAACATGCAGCCATTTTCACAACAATGAATTCTATCATACGACAACCCTAACTTGGAAATAAATTTCTTTGCCTGATAGAAATTCTTAGGTATGTTCAACTCAGGGTTACCGAGTTCCCCAAAAAGACCAACCATAGAGTCCATAGAAGCTTGAGGAACACTCCAGTCTGATTTGATATTGATTAGTCTAACTGCAACAGACAACTCAGAATGCGGACTCCTAGCACATAGTGGGCGACTAGCCTCTTCTAGTTGTTCGTAGAAACGCATTGCTTCTTCATTGGGAATTTCTTCGAAATATTTTTCGGATTCCATCCCATATTGTATTCCGAACGCATCATTGACCATTTCATGAACTCTTTCATGTCGAACACTACTTTGAACAAGTGCAGGCCTACTAATTTCACCGATCGAATTATAAAATATACCATTCTCTCCATCAATCTCACCATGATCAGTCCACACAAAATATCTAGGCTTAAACCCATAACGGTAAATAATGAACTACAACTTTATCAGGTTAAAAAAGTTTCATGCAATTGCATCGCTTACAAGAACACCTAATCAACCAATAAGTTTGAAAATGGTATAACGACATTGCATGATTGATAAATCCTTTGACACCTTCAACAAATTCATCTTTCATGTCACTACGATTTGCATTAGTTCTATCGTACATCCACAGATGATGATTCATCTAAAAAAATAAAGATATTTTAGATTACACATATAAATTAAAATTAATTAATTTGTATTGATAATTAAATTTTATTATTTAATGATCACTAATTATGCAATAAACATCCTCCTAAAGTAAGTCAAATTTTAATGAAATTATTGAGTTAATATTTAATAATTAATTACTAAAATTATATGTGGTTAAGGAATTTGATTATTTAATGATAATTTTTTGTAATTATTAAATTATGAATATGAAATTTTAATAATTATTAACTTTAGATTATTATATTATTAATTCACATTTTAATAATTATTAAAATTTTAAATTATTAATCTACATAACAATATCAAGAACCTAAATTAAACTAAATTTTTGTAATTATTAAATTATGAATATGAAATTTTAATAATTATTAACTTTGAATTATTATATTATTAATCTACATTTTAATAATTAGTAAATTTAAATTATTAATCTACTTAACAATATCAAGAACCTGAATTAAACTAAAATCTTATAATTATTGAATTATGAATATGAAATATTAATAATTATTAAATTTGAATTATTATCTACATTTTAATAATTATTAATCTACATAATAATATCAAGAACCGAAATATCAAGAAACTAAATTAAACTAAAATATCAACAAACAAAAAATATCAAGAACCGAAAAGAAACTAAATTTATAAATTCTAAGTTAACTAACACATTCATATTAACAATAAACAACAAATAAAATTATTTCAATAAAAAAAGAAGAAGACATCAATACACATATGTAGGTTAACAAATCTCTACTTTTCTCAAGAATTCAAGTTAATACACATCAATTACTTGATAAATCCCTATATTAATGGATAAAATTAACCTCTATAGGCTAATATATTAATATTTAACCTAAAATCAAACAATAATAATGTAATTAAAAATTTTAAAAATCCTAACCTTGAAATTGGAGGAGGGGCGGCGGCTGTGGATGGAAGCTAGGCGGTGGGGGTGGTTCGTCGGTAATCTGGGAGGACGTCGGTGACAAGGGAGATCCGACAATGGGGTTTGGGGGTGGGAATAGCCGGAGTGAAATGAGAGAGAAGAGAGAACGGAGAAATTAGAGAAAAAAGAGTATGGTTGACCGATATTAAACAAAAAATCAACGAACAGTATCGGTTAGTCCATCGATTTGTCCATTTAATGAGTTGACCCAGATCTTGACTAATAACCGACGAACTAATCGACACTGTTGGTCGGTTTGTAAAAATTATTTTAAATAATATATATTATTATAATTATTTTTATTTAAAAAATAATAATTAATTCATATACTGACTCTGTCCGTCGGATTATATAATTATATCTTAGTAAAAATTATTCCCGCAAAAATGCGCGAAAATTACCGACGGCGTATCCGAAGGACACCGTAGGTTTGGTAAATAATTATATAAATATTAGATAAAAAATAAAGAAAATGACGGACAGGCCTGAGTTTCCGTTGGTTTTCATCCACCGACCCTATCCATCGGTTCCTGTCCCTCGGTATTCAAGCAGTTTTTAGTAGTGGACTTACCTAAGATCCATACCAAGGAACTGTGGAAAATACCAGAAAAAGAGAAGATTGGCAGAACTCAAGGTACAAGAAGGAGTCACGGATCATGGAACTATGGTACGATTGTATCAGGCCATCCGTGGAAGTTAATAAAATATGCCAGCAAGTGCAAGATCAAGCCATGGGAATATTGTATGACTCATAGGTTCTTGGTACGAGTCATTCCAGAAGTCACTACTTAGCCAGATTCAGCAGAGGCCAACCAATATACGAGTCAAGGTATGACCCATACAATCCTGTTACAGGTCGTATGTGAAGGCAACACAGTTTTTGGTAGTTTCCATGTTTACTTAGGAGAAGGTTCCAATTATTTGTGTAAATACTTTTTAGGTTATTTTCAGTAGAGAGACGTAATTAGAGAGATCAGAGATTCGAACATTGAGTTTTATCTCCATTGAGAGACAAGTTTTTGTGAATTTTAATTCAAGTCTTGGAGATTTTCTTGCTTTGATTTCTTCCTTGTTCTTAAATTATTCAACATCAATTCTTGCAATAACTAAGAAGGTTTTCTTTTCAATCATCTTTGTAAGTATTCAATTATGTGTTTGTCTATGAATTCTAATAACGATCTTACAATCATGAGAGGCTAAAACCTCCACAACTAGGGTTGTGGGAACCATGGTGAATTAATGAACTAGGGTTACACAAAGTGATTCGAAACCAATGGTAAACACTTGTATTGCATTCTCTTCATCTTTAATGTTTCTTAACAAAGCTCAACATTAATTCTATACTTGCTTGAACCTAGAGAAGTAGAGATTTGGAAAAGAGGATTACAACAAAGCTTTGATCTTTATGGGTCATTGCATGACTTGAGCTGCGGTCGCAGGATAGTTAATTTGGAGCAATTGACAACAGTTGAATTGAAATCGCTCATGAGATCTAACTCATCCAATAGGGACGAATCAATCATTTGGATGAACCCTAGTTATTAATTATACAAGTAAGCATTGGGATAGATCACAAGTGTAAGCCCGAAGTAGTTATCAATCCATGGGGAACACTTACCCTAGTTAAATGCAAATCTTGATAAACAATAACCAATTTTCAATCTTGTTTTATAATTATTTTTATAAACCCCCCTTTTGGAGATAACATACCTAAAAGCTTAAATACCTGCGTTATTCTATATCTTGACCATATTCCCTATGGGATCGACCCCAATCTTTTTTGGATTCTTTATTGAGAACGTCCGCTTCATGCTTTATCAGGAGTGTGAGTTTGAGCGTTATAAAGACGCTAAAGAAGTGGTTGGGGCACGACCTTTATCAATATCGTATCTAGCTGAAGGACAATCCCTGAGTCTGTGTCCAGGCTTACCACACTTGAAGCAAGCATCTAAACCAACTAAGCATTCTCCAGGGTGGTTCCTACCACACTTCTTGCAAGCTGGGAAAGTGCGTCCTGCGGACATGCGCCCCTGAGTCTTAGAGCTTGGTGCTTTGCCCCTCTGGTCACCTCTGGACCTGGATGGTACACTAGCTGACGATGGAGCTGGGGCTGATAACCTCTGATGGGACTGAGAATGATTCCCACCACCTGGCCTCTACTGCTAGAACTCGAAGTTCCCTATCCTAACCCTCTCAGTCTCCTTCTCAATCTCCTTCAGCTACTCCTCCTCGATCTACTAGGCATGAATCACGAGTCAAGAGATATCCATGTCACTGATAAGAATAATCATCCTGCACTCCTTGACCACCAGATTTCAGACCCCTGACAAAAACTTGCTCATACTAGCCCTCAGCTCGACAACCATCTTTGGAGCATTCTTGGATAATTGAGTGAACTTAATGACATACTCCTAAACATTTATGTTATTTTGCTTCAAGTTGATGAACTCTCCTGCCTTTGCTTCCCTAAACTCCCAAGGAAAGAACCTGTCTAAGAAAGACATCACAAACTCATCCCAGTCAATAAGAACTACTCCTGCTCTATGGCCTTCCTTTCACTGCCTAAACCATATGTGAGCTACCCCTTCAGTTGGTATGAGGCCAAATTAGCACTCTCCTCTCCTGAAACCCTCATAATCTGGGTAATCTTCTAGATTCATCAATGAACTCCTATGGATCCTCATCCACCTTAGAACCATGAAACTCTAGCGGGTTCATCCGGGTGAAGTCTCACACTCCAGCCGTTGTAGCACTCCCATTGATGTTCATAGGTGCAAGCACCTGCTGGTTGACCTGGGCCGTCATAACCTGTGCCAACATCTGAAAATCAGCCATAAACTTAGCATGAGTTACCTGTTCATTCAAAGTATCTACAGGAGCTGGTGGGGCTAGCTGATTCCTTATCACGACCCGAGCTGAAGTCCCGAACCAAGACACAGAACCTAGAACCACAAATGGCTCCAAGTCGACCCATGGCATGAACATAGAAGCTGAAGAGCATAAATCAAGTGGAATCTGATAAACTCATAATGAATGAAAGGAAGTTTTGATACATATAAATCATAACAGAGTCAACACTAACAAAGCTTAAATTCTACAAATTGTCTGATAAACCTCTAACATGTCTGAAGAGCTGATGAGACAACATCCCCAACTAGCTCACTAAAGGCTAAAACTAAAAATAACATAACTCAAAACTAGATGAAGGTCCTCAAAGGATGAGGACTCACCACTGATGGGAAACTGAACTAAGCTGCAGGAAACTGGCTAGTGAAGGAACTTAGTCTGATCCTCTGAACCTGTATCATGAAATGATACAACATAGAGTATGCGGTCATACTTGTAATGTATTGAGTATGCAAGGTAAGAAAAACATAATGAGAAACTATAAACTAAAATCATGAATATAAACATAAATCATAAGATAATGAGACTAAGGACTGCATGCTGAAATCTGAATATGAATCATGTACAGTCATAAACTAATTATCATATCTACAGAGAATGACCCAAAGCTAAAATAGAAATCATATGACTTTCTATAACTGAAATCATAAATAAAGGATTATAAACTGATCATTAGGTCAAATCTGTTGTAAAGTATAATATCATAAGTCATGAACAGGTATAACCGAAATCATGAAGAACAATGGGTGACTCGTCATAACCAACAACTACCATGTATGAGCGCATGATGATCCTGTGTCTTTCCCACGTGGAGGAGAGCCATCCTAAGCCTCCCAAGGTGAGGATAAGTAAGGTGTGATATCACGGTGTGCTTTTGTGTGAGGGAAACACTCTCTTGAGAGGTCCCAAAATATATCCCTATGTTGGTGCATAGTTTATGAGATTGGGGAACCTTGGAATCCCTAGCGTAATCGGTGCTAGACACTACTCCCAAAATATGTATAATACTCATATATCATATTATCAAAACATAGATTGAATTTGAACATTGGGGAGTCTTGACTCCAACATATATATATATATATATATATTTATATATATCATAACTGATTTTGTTAGCCTTGGCTAAATCATGAAACATACTTAACTTGTGTGGACTTGCCCAAATGTTAAAATCATGCATACTTGAAATAGACTTCATAATGAAAAATCATGAATTCATACATGGGTAATTTATAAATATTCAATCATGCTAGATATTTCATCATACTTGAAATCGTAAATCATAAGCTTGACTTTTCATAAAACTTGCGTAATAGGGCATAAATTTCTTCAACTTGAAATCTTAAATTTATAATCCAAAATAGGTATAAAATTTGCCCATGAATCTTAAAACATACTTTGAAATATAAAGGAAATTGACCCATAAACAAATCATAGGAAATTTCATAAAATTGGGTTAAAACCCCATAAGATCATAAACTTGAATTCATGAACTTGAGGAGAAATTTGGGCATGAGAGTGAAAGAAAACTTTCATTCACAGTTCTATATACCTAGGTAAGCTGAATTTAAACTTGACTTTGAAAGCCCAAGAGATTTTGGAAAGAAATTGAATGATTTCAAGCTTGATCTTCAAAGGGGAACTTCTAAACTTGCATGCATGGGAGTTGAATGAATTTGAATAGGTTAAACTCCCTTAATACACTTATTTTAGATCTTAAAACGACGTAGTTTAGGGATTAGGAGCTTAGGAATTACAAAAATTCCCATATTGATTTTGTAGGAAAACATTCACTGCCAGGAGTAATGACTCACACCACGAGCCATACCTCAGTACCACAACGTGGTATCACCTGTTACTTCCTTCCAAAATTTTCTTAGTTCTCAGGCCTTCAAACGACGGCCCAACAAGAGGGGTCATTACTTGACACAATGACCCATTGTATCCTCTCGTCGTAACCACTGACTCCATAAGTAGAGCTTCTGGAATCTCCACCACGGATCATACAATGAATCGTACCATCAAACCATGAGTCATTGGACCCATCCTTTGCCATTACACTAACTTTCACTGCACCTTCTCATGGGTTCTAACCATGACTCGTTGTTCCCTACAACGATTTGTACCATGAATCGTATAATCCACCCTGACAACACAGATCCAAATGATGACTTCCAACCCACAACTCATTACAAGAGTCATCACTTCTTACCACGACTTGTACAACGAGTCATCTTGTGATAAATTTTCCCATTTTCCTGCTATTCACATTTTCAATCCCGAGTCTAGCCTTAGAAACTTTTGGGGTATTATAATATCTCCCCCTTGGGAACATTCATCCTCGAATATGGGTTAAGCATACTGAAAAGCTAGGGAAAGAACTGCAAATTCCAAAACTGAACAACTGAAATTGAAAATTGACGGAGTGACTAACTCCAGACTGAGATACATGAATAAACTAAATTCGTGAAAAATACATACATGCTAAAAATGAAAGGAACTTGGATACATGAACTTGACATGAAACTGAATAGAATACTAAGGAGGAAACTGATACCTCATGCGGAAATTGAGTCGAAGGAAAAAATGTGAGTATTTTGCCATCAGATCTGCTTTGGCTTCGCACGTAGCTCCTTCAACAAGTTGATTCCTCCATAAGACTTTCACTAAGGCTACTTCTTTGTTCCTCAACTTCCAAACCTGATGATCAGGGATCTCAACTGAAACCTCCTCATAGCTAGGGCTATCTTTCACACCTATGCTTTCCATCGGAATAACCAAGATCGGGTCGTCAATGCACTTCTTCAATAGAGATACATGGAAAACTGGATGTATCGAAGATAACTTTGCTGGTAGCTCCAGCTCATAAGCTACCTTGCCAACTCACCTCAAAATCCTATAAAGACCAACATATCGGGGACTAAGTCTTCCTTTCTTCCCAAACCTCATCACTCCCTTCATGGGAGACACCTTCAGAATCACCCAATCATCAACCCCGAACTCAAGGTCTCTCCGCCAAACATCCGCATAGGATTTTTGTCAACTTTGAGCTATTTTTAGCCCTTCTCTAATAAGCTAAACTTTCTCCATGGCCTCATGGACTGAATCTGGCCCTACCAATGTAGCCTCACCTACCTCAAACTATACAATAGGCGACATACATCTCTACCCATAAAGAGCCACGAACTCGGCTATTTCATTCTTCATGCCATTCCATGAATAGACTCCCTCTAGGTCAGGGTACATCTGGGTGGCACCTGGGTGGATATCATATCAGGAACCATGAGTTTCATGCTACATCTTCTCTCTCAAGTCATCAACACCCGGAACACATAAATGACCCTAATAATGAGGTACACTATCTCCCCCTTGGGAGAAGACTTCCATCTTCTGATGTTGAACCGCTTCCATTAGTTTTACCAAGATAGGATCCTCGTCTTGCCTAGCCTTGACTTCGGTCACCAATGAAGATACTGAACCACTCTAAATAATGACACCACCATCCCATGAGTCAACAAGGAGAACCTTAAAAGAGCAAGCCAGTGGACATCCTTTGCCAACTCATTCCTCCCATCCTCAACATGAGACACAATGTCCATGGATAGCCTACTAAGGGCATCTGCCACTACATTAGCCTTGCCTGGATGATAATACATACTCATGTCATAGTCCTTAAGAAGCTCTAGCCACCTCCTTTGTCACAAATGCAGGTCCTTTTGAGTGAACACATAATGAAGGCTCTTATGATCCATGAATACATCCACATGCACCCCATACAAGTAGAGTCTCTAAATCTTCAAGGTGAAGACCACCGCTGCCAACTCTAGGACATGCATCGAGTAATTCTTCTCAGAAGTCTTAAGTTGTCTAGAGGCATATGCAATGACCTTACCATGCTGCATCAACACACAACCAAGACCAATCCTAGAAGCATCAAAATACACAACAAATCCATTCGTGCCTTAGGGTAGAGTCAATACATGGGCTGAAGTGAGTCGAGTCTTTAACTCCTGAAAACTCTTCTCACAAGCATCCGTCTATTAATATTTGACCTTCTTCTGGGTCAACGTAGTCAATGGTGCTGCAATGGATGAAAATCCTTCAACAAACATGCTGTAATAACCGGCTAAACCTAAGAAGCTCCTGATATCCGAAGGACTAACTAGTCTAGGCCAATTCTTCACTACCTCTATATTTTGAGAGTCCACCTACACATTCTCACTTTACACCACATGAACCAAAAATGCTACTGAATCTAACCAAAACTCACACTTGCTGAATTTGACAAACAACTGGTTGTCCTTGAAATTCTGTAGCACAATCCTCAAATGAGTGACATGCTTCTCCTCTCTTTGACAATATATGTGAATTTCGTCTATGAAGACAATCCCGAACAAATCCTAATACGGCTTAAACACCCTGTTCATCAAATCCATGAAAGCTGCAGGAGCATTAGTTAGTCCAAAAAGACATAACTATGAACTCATAGTGACCATACCAAGTCCTGAAAGCTGTCTTCGAAATGTCAGTCTCCCTAACTCTAAGCTGATGATATCCAGATCTGAAGTCTATCTTTGAGAAGCAGCTAGAACCCTAAATTTGTTTAAATAAGTCATCAATTCTGGGGAGGGGATACTTGTTCTTGATTGTGACCATGTTCAACTACCAATAATCAATGTACATTCTAAGAGAACCATCCTTCTTTCTAATAAAGAGAACTGAAGCACCCCACGGGGATTTACTAGGCCTAATGAAACCTTTATCTAGGAGATCCTTCAACTGCTCTTTCACTCCTTTAGCTCGGCTGGAGCCATTCTGTAAGGAGGAATGGATATAGGTTGCGTATCGAGGAGAAGTTCAATACCAAAGTCAATCTCTCACTTGGGAGGCATTCCTGGTAGATCATCAGGAAACACCTCTAAATACTCGCATACTATAGGAACTGGCTGAAGAGTCGGGGTCTCGGATGTAGCATCCTTAACCCAAACAAGATGATATACACAACCTTTAATAATCATCTTCCTAGCTTTAAAATAGGAAAAAAAGTGACCTACAGGCATAGCTAAACTACCATTCCATTCTAGAACTAGCTCACTCCGAAATCGAAATTCTACCGTAAGGGTTCTACAATTCACTAAGGTGTAACATGCATGCAATCAATCCATACCAAAGTTAACATCAAAATCGGTCATGTCTAACTCTACTAGGTTGGCTGTGGTGGTGAATCTCTGAAGGACTGTGACAGGGCAATTTCTGTATACCCGTCGAGCTATAACTAAGTCAACGACTGGAGTAGAGACTGAGAAGGGTTTTGATAAGATTTTGGGACTGACTGTGAAACTAATAGTAACATAGGGAGTCACAAAAGATAAGGTAGCCCCTGGATCTACATGCATATATATTAAGATGAAATACTCGTAGCATACCAGTGACCACATTTGGAGAGACCTCCTGCTCCTGATGAGATGAGAGGGAATAATATCTATTCTGACACTGCCACCACTTGCACTAGTGGATGCATCCTGTTGAGCTAAGCATGCTGGTGGAGCTGATGAATTGGTGGTTGGGTCACGACCTTTATTATGGCCCTGTTTGGACGAAGGGAAATCTCTAAGCATATGTCCGGGCTTCCTACACCCGAAACACACAACTGAACTCGATAGGCACTCTTCGGGGTACTTCCTGCCACACTTGCTGTAAACTGGAAGGCTGGGCTCTCTTGACCTGCTCTCTTAACCTCTAGAGCCTGATGCCCCACCCCTCTGAACACGCCTCTGCCTAGATGGAACACTAGCTGATGATGGAGCTGGGGCCGATGACCTCTGGTGGGGCTGCTGTCGGTGTCCTCCACCCGACCTCTACTGAAACTATAAGTAACTCCCTGTCTTTGCCCTCTTAGCCTCTCTCTCCTTCTCTCTCATCTGACCACCTTTATTTGTTGGGCATATATGACCAATCGTGAGAAGTCTAGGTCACTGTTCAACATGGTGGTCTTGCAGTCCTTAAATAGTGAGCTGACATTCTATTCACAAACCTTCTCATACGTGCCCTCTGATCCAAAACCATCTCCGGTGCATATTTGGACAACCGAGTAAACTCTAAGGCATACTCTTGGACAGTCCTATAATACTGCTTAAAGTTGACGAACTCCGCTTCCTTCACCTCCCTCAACTCCTTAGGAAAGAACCTATGTAAGAAGGCATGCACAAACTCATCCTAACTCATGAGAACTGCTTCCACTGCCCTACCATCTTTTTACTGGCGGTACCATATGTAAGAAGTCCCCTTCAGCTGATAGGAGGCTAGGTTCGCACTCTCCTCCCTGGTCACCCCCATAATCTGGGTGATCTTTTGCTCCTCCTATATGAACTCATGAGGGTCCTCATCCACTTTCAACCCTAGAAACTACAGCGAATTCATTCAGAGAAGTCTTGAACTCTTGCTGCCGTTGCATTCGCAGTCCGAGGAATATGAGCCACCACCTGCTGATTGACATTAGCAGTCATCGCTTGTGACAACATCTGAAAAGCCACTCTAAAATCGACATGAGTGACCTGCCAAGGCATAGGATCTGCTAGTGCTGGCAAGGCTTGTTGATGCCTGTCTCTATTGCCATTGTTGTGGCTATTTCCATTGCCATTCCTTCTTCTATTCACTCAACGTGGAGGCATATTTCTACAAATGCATATAGCACAAGTTAGAAGGATAGAGAGATATTTGATCGCATGACATAAATCATGAAAGAAGGGAAATTTCCTCAAACATCTTGTAGCCTCTCCCCCATTAGTATGGCGCGCTTCACACCCATGGAAAATACTCTACTCAATGCAGCTTTCAGACACCGTAGAGACTGTAAACCTTTGCTCTAATACCAAGTTTGTCATGACCCGAGCTGAGCCCTCGGATCGAGACACAAAACCTAGAACCAGTATGACTTAACGTTGACCCATGGCATGAACATAGCGGCTGAAGAGCATAAATCAAGCAGAAGCTGATAAACTAATCATGAATGAGCGAAAGTCTGGATACATATCAATTATAAGAAAGTCAATGATCTTGGGCAAATTTATATGCCCAAGTGATACTTAAATGTGTCATCTTAGCCTTGTTTATCTATCAATGTTTATACATTCTCATGTGATTGATAATAAAATGTGAATTTATACTAACCAACATGATTAGCATTGTTTTGCAGGTGAAATGTAATTTTGGGAAGCTAAAATGCGTGTTGGGAGAGATCGGGGTTGGACTCGGATGTTAGCAAAGGACAAAGCATTGGAAAGCACAAAATAAAGGGGCTCCGCGATGGAGCCGTGTCACGCTGCCATCGCGGAGGCCTTCTACCTGGATAGGGAATTTTTGGTCAAATTCCAGTGTGGGTGCGCGTTGGGGCCGTGGCACGTTGGCCTAGCCCCGCGTTGCACGCCGTGCCACGTTGGGCCTTATTACCTGGACAGTCAATTTCCAGTGAGGCTCCGCGTCAGTGGCGTGTCACGGAGGCTGTGCTCCACGATGCACTCCGTGACACGTTGCTAGTTATTCCGGGAAACATTCCCACTAGTATAAATAGAACACTTAGGTTCATTTTTCAATATTCTGACTTGGTGGAGCAAGAATGTGGGTTACAGGCAGTTAAGGGGACAAAATTCTCAGGGTTTTTCCCTATCTCCTTCTTCTTTAATTCAATTGCTTGTATGTTTAACACTCATTTTAACGATGTTTAATCCACAAATGAGTGGCTAATTCCTCTTCTTGCTGAGGTTAAGAACAATTGTATTGAAATGTAGTTATTGATCAATTGGGTTTTTCATCTTTTCTTCCATGGTTGTTCTATTGATTCTTGTTCATACTGCATTAATGTGTGGCCTATGTTAATGTATATCTAAAAAGTCCGGTTTCACTCGAGAGAGCAAGAAATTGGAAAGTTGTGAATCAATAGGATATGATCTTTTCTTAGTTTGGGAAAATTGAGGATCGATTTACCTTCAGGATAGAAATATACCTGAAAGTCGTATTAGTCAATTAAGGAACCAGTTTTGTATGGCTAGAACATGAATTTTGTTTAATCACAGAAATGTAGGTGGACGGTTCATGATTCTTAAGTTGGGTTAAATACGATAGTTTTAATCCATTGGCAATAGTTCTTGACTAGCAATCGGAGGAAAAGTTAACCAAATTATATCGATAATTTATTTCCTTACATGTTCATTTAACCTCAGCATGCTCACATTCATAGTTCAGACTCAAATTATATAATCTTTGTAGATTTAGGATAAAATTAGAAATCAAAATATCAAACTCTTCTTTGCACTGTTGTCTTCATTGTTAGAGTTCAAATATAGTACACTTGAGTAGATTGCTACCTTATCCCAGTCCCTGTGGGATCGATACTTGGCTTACTTAAGCCACTTTACTACTTGTTCGACCACGTGCACTTGCGTGTAGCTTTATACCCAAAGCAAAGAACCCGAACAGTCAACACTGACAATGCTAAAATTCTACAAATTATCTGATAAGTCTCTAACATGTCTAAAGAGCTAATTGGACAACATTCCCAACTAGCTCACTAAAGTCTGAAACTGAAAATAACATAAATCGACACTAGCTGAAGGTCATCGAAGGATGAGGACTCACCACTTATGGAAAACTAAATTAAGTTGCGGTATTGGCTAGCGTCAAAACTGAGTTGATCATCTGAACGTGTATCATGATACAATACAGTATGCAGTCAGTACATGAAATGTACTAAGTATGCAAGGTAAGTAAAACATTTTTAGTAAGTACAAACTTAAATCATGCATATAAACATAAATCATAAGATAATGAGACTAAGGACTACATGCTGAAATCTAAATATGAATCATGTATAGTCATAAGCTGATTATCATATCTGAATAGAATGACCTAAAGCTAAAATAGAAATCATATGGCTTGCCATAACTGAAATCATAAGTAAAGTCTTATAAATTGATCATTGGGTCAAACCTGCTATAAAACATAATATCATAAGTCATGAACATACATAAATGAATCATAAGGAACAATTGGAGACTCGTCATAACCGGCAACCACCATATATGTGAGCATGATGATCCCACATCTTGCCCACATGGAGGAGTGATAAGTTGGTAATTTACCAACTTAGTAGGCTCTTAAACATGAGTTTTTGCTTAGTTTTTAGGTTATTTAGATGGATTTTATGCCCTTTTTCCTTGATCTTTGCAAGTACTTGACTTGAAGAGGAAAAGAATGAAATTGAGCAAAAAGCATGGAAAAAAGGTGATAAGGACCGACGCTCCATCAGCGAAATGCCAATTGATCATAACTCCACACTGCGCTGATGAAAAACAATACCGGCAGGCCGCGGATGAACACTGGCGAGCTGCTGGTGTTAACATCAAAGGGTCCTAGAACTCACTGATCAGCAACCAAACCCGACCGGTGGATCGCGGATCAGCACCAGCAAACCGCCGGCGGATCGCAAGTGACGCCCATCTACACAGGGATAAAATTGTCCAGCTCAAAAAAAGAGGAAAAAAGATGTACCCTATTTTTGTACATCTCAAAAAGGAACTGAACCTTCAATTATGATATATCAATTTTTATTATTCTATTGAATTGTCTTGTATTGAAGTAGAGAGAAGTAGAGAGAGAAACAATCTTCTTCTTCTTCTACAAGGAAGAAACTCCATTAGAGCTCAAACTCTTGCTCAAATTTTCATACTCAAGTTGTGAATGGATATTTAATCATTATTGAATGAAATTCCTTTTTCTACTTCCATGAGTAGCTAAATTTCTTGCTAGGGATGTGTGAATGATTGGGGTTGATTTGTATTGAATATTGTGTATTTGATCATAGATTTACTCTATTAGTATAATTTTAGTATGTCCTATGAGTTTTAATCTAAATACTCATAGTTGCAAGTGTGAGTTGCATTTTCTTAATTCAATTTTTCTTGAAAAAGGAATTTGATGCATGGGTGAGGAAACACTAATGGGTAATTGGGTGTTGATCATGTGGGGTTGGGCTAGACATAGACAAAACCCATTATCATATACCCTTTGAGAATATAAGTTAGAAATAGTTGATTCTCACCCAAGTTGATATGGTTGTTGTGAAAAGAACTTTAGTGTTTGAGAAAACCCGAGGTTAATGCATCTAATTGATTGAGAAACTTAGGATTATACCTTGTATACAACTAATTATACTATTGAGTAATGCTAGGAGCTGTTAGAAATCCCAATTTAATGAAGCCCCTACCAATATCACACCCCTAGTAGTTTCTCCTTTGGTGTTCTCTACGCTTTGCCTATGTTTTCGTGATAGAATTCCTCTTTTAATTAACAAATTGCAATTCCCCCAATTTTTACTTTATTGCTTTTGAAACATTGATGCAAGTTACTTCAATTTGATAGACAACTCTTGTGTGATCGACTAACATTCCCTGTGGGATTCGACTCCGACATTCATGGAGTATATTAGTTTTGTCAATGGCCATTTACACTCTCTCATCAAGAGGAGTGAATTTGGACATTATCAAAAATGGTGTCGTTGCCTAGGGGTGTAGTTTGATAGCCTTTAGTTGTTTATTATTTTGAATTGATTTTGCGTTAAGGTTTGGCTTTACTGTTGTGATTGGTGCCCTGTAGGTTGATGTTGATATGAGCCAACATTCATTAGAAGGAGAAGGTTCGGTGGATAGGCATATGGATCATGAGGATGAGGATCTCGAGATGCCCAATGTAGTAGGTGCAATTCGCCTACCTTCTACGGTAGGGAATGTAATTTTCCACATGACGAGTACAATGCTGCACTTACTTCAAATGAAGGGGCTCTTTGGAGGAACGCCTAGTGAAGATTCAAACAGGAATCTCCATAACTTCTTGGAGATTTGTCAGCCCTTCAACATTATAAATATAACTTAAGAGTCAATCAGATTGAGACTCTTCCCATTCTCAATCATAGGGGAAGCAACTGCGTGGTGGAGAAATTGCCTCCTAGGTCTATTACCTCTTGGAATGAATTTATGGAAGCATTTTTGGATAGGTTCTTTCCTCCATCAAGGATATTGCAGCTGAGGGATGACATTAATATTTTCCAACAACTTGCGAGGGAACAACTCCATGAATCATGGTTGAGGTTCAAGAAAAAAGTTGCCATTTACCCAAACCATGGCTTATCCGATGGGGTTCTTACTTCAGAGCTTCTATCGTTCATTGGACTCGGTCAACAAATTTGTGGCAAATAATTTGGCTAGGGGATCCATCATGGATCAACCTTATGGAGTAGCCAAAGCGCTTCTTGACAAAATGACTAAAACCAATTGAGTATGGCATATAAGAGAGGTAGAGGTATCTTCTAGTGGTGTTTCCCCCAACCTTATGATTGCTGAGATGAGAAAAAGGGATGAGGCTAGAGATGAAACTCTTGCGAAGATGATGACCCAACTAGAGTTGATGATGAAACATGTGATAGAAGCTAGTGCAAAGAGTATGAATGTTGTAGGCGCCCATAGTCATCCTCAATTTGATGATGACACTTCACCCCCGTGATATGAAGAGGAGTGTCAATACATGGCGGGCCAATTGGTGGGTTCTCGCCATGGGTATCAAGGTGCAAATCAAGGCCCTTGGCGCCCAAGTGAGGAGAATCAAAGTTGAAAAAATTGTGATAATGCAGGAAGGGGGAAGAGAAATGATCGATGGGGTAATAAAGATCAAAATCGCGAAGGAGAGCGATATCACCAAACTACTAACCCCTATATGCCTCCTCCAAAAGTGGAAGCATCTCAAGGGTAGCCTAGAGTGAAAGATGTGGATAACTCAAAAATTAAAGAAATGTTGTCTCGAGTGTCAAAGAAGGTAGAATCTACTGAAAATGGGGTTAAAGAGTTGAAAGGGGAGGTATCGAACCTCGCCCAAATAGTGAGCTCCCACTCCGCATCATCAAACACCTCAAAGAATAAATGAACCATCTATCTTCACAAATGAACCCCCGCATGAAAGGTGCACTTCCAAGTGACACTATCCCCAATCCGAAGAAAGATGGCCATTGTATGGAAATAGTGACTAGGAGTACTAAGATATTGAAGGATGCCGGCATGAGTCCTAAAGATGTTGTTGCCCCAAGGGAAATTGATGATGATGTGATGGAAGAGGTGACAAAAGCACCAAGTGTTTGCGATGATGAAGAAAGGAAGGATAAGGGAGAAGTTGGTTTGACTCCCTTAAATGATTTGAATATAAATGAGGGAAAGAAGGCCCCCAATGACAAAGATCAAGAAACAAGAGTTCCCCCGCCATATCCACAACGGCTGACTAAGAAGGAGGATAATCAATTTCACAAGTTTATAGAAACGTTCAACAAATTATCCATCAATATACCATTTGTGGATGTTTTGATTCAAATGTTAGGATATGCAAAGTTTATGAAGGAGCTCTTGAAGAAAAAGAAGGTGGTAGATACGGGTACCGATGAGGTGACCCATCATTGTGGTGCTATAATGACTAGCAACCTTCCCTAAAACTTGAGGATCCAGGGGTATTTACCATTGCTTGCACAATTGGCTTGTGCATGTTCAATAAAGCTATTTGCGACCTCGGTGCTAGTATTAATTTAATGCCTCTAATGATCTTCAAGAAACTCAGGTTAGCGAATCCCAAACCGACATCTATGAGTCTGTTGATGGCGGATAGGTTGATTAAATGATCCGTTGGAGTGCTAGTTGATGTCCTTGTGAGGGCGGAAAAATTCATACTCCCAGCTAATTTGTGGTGCTATATTGTGAGATGGACATCGAGGTGCCAATTATCTTGGGGCGCCCACTACTAGCAATGGGAAGAGCTTTGATTGATATGAAGCATGGGGAGCTTAAGTTTCGAGTTGGGGGTGACGAGGTTACCTTCAATGTATGTCAGCCTATTAAGCCTCGGGATGAGTGTAAGGTGTTGGAAGTGCTTGATGGTGAGGGGGAGCATGATGGCCCTTTTTATGATCAGGTTGAATTAGAGGATGATCCTCCAGAGTGTTGAAGCTGGAGATGGTATATGTCGTGCCATGACGTTAACTAAGGCGCTTCTCTGGAGGCAACCCAAGCATTTTATTTTGAGCACTGTGATGTTTTTATTGTTTTTGATTTTTGTAGGAATAATTGGATGCACACCAAGAAGGAGAAAAATAGGACAGACATGATGCTAGACCAGTGAAACGCCGGTGCACACATGCGAAGTGCCTCCTTATCACATGTAAAAAACCGAATAGTGGAGAAAAGAGAGGAAACCAGCAACCTGCCGGTGGAACACCAATCCCAATCCGTGAACTGTCGGTGCAGTACTGGCTCAAGCCAGTACACCTAGAAGTTGTGGTCTATTCTGTGACCCAACCGGTGAACCGCCTATGCTAATACGCAAACCGCCGGATAACCGCCGGTTGCTTAATAGTGAACTGAAAGGGTAATGGGCACCGGCGTTGGAACCAGTGAACCACTGGTGCCTACCGGCGACCTCCGATCAAGCACGGGTCCAGGTAATTAAATTTTTTAAAATATTGACTACTCCATGGATCAAACCCAACCTGGGTATTTAAAATACCAGTCAAACCCCCTCCAAATCCCCATAAACCCTTTCTTCCACCTTTTCATTTCCCCACTACACTAACTTTCCACCTTCCACAATTAAATCCACCTCTCCACCAACCAATCCTCTCCATTTCTTCTCTCCTATAAATTCCACTCCACTCCCCTCATTTCATCACTACTCACTTATCTTTTCACTACACTAAAGAAAGAATTTTTTTTTGTGGAAACTCCATTGTTGGGCAACCCCTAGCTTTGATCTTTTTCTGCTCTTTATTCTCAAATCCATTCGGTATGTGTCTCTTACTTGGATTTTGATTAATGTTTGAAGCGGTGAATCATTTTGAGCATGTGAAAATCAAAGTTTCCCCACTCATGCGTCCCCATTACCCTATTATTTTTCTTGTCATTACTTTTGTGTTATTCATATTGTGGGATTGTGGGGGTGGTGATAAAATGTTGAATGGTAATGTGGGTATCCTCTGTTGAAAAATGCTTGATTCTTAATATGTTTGATCTAGTTGTGAATGAAGTATGGGTAGCCTTGTGTGTGTTTAGAATGCATAATTTGCCCGGTGATAGATGGAGTGACATCTTTCTTAAGGGTAAATTATCACTTTTATTTGCCTTTTTGTTGTTGTGTTGAGTGAGTGAACCTTGAATTTGAAAGTTTTGTTGATTTCATTGAGTTTGGGATGAACTTCACTAATTAGCGTTCACTGGCAAACCATCGGTTAGGCCTGGTGAAACGCCAGATAAAGCGCAGGTTGGGGTGCAGGGCTTCAGGCCACTATCCCAGACCAGCGTTACACCGGCGCTCTGTGGGTTAAAACCTGCGAAATGCTGGTGTAGTGCGGCTAAACCATGTCTTCCCAGTTTTCTGTTAATGACTGGAAGCTAACCAGCAGTTCGCAGGTCTCCACCTATGTTTCACCGGTGTCCCGCCTATGGTACCAGTTCTTAACCGCTGAACCCTTGTTTTCCATCCAATTATTATAATTTCTTGCCTTAACTTAGGATAGATATTAGTTTTTATTTTTCTTGAACAAAAATCCAAAAAGAAATATTATGGTATGGCACTGACATGGTCTTGAAGAGTAAGACTTCATCCGGAAAACCTAGCAAGGGCAAGGCCCCAACTCTATCAAAAAGTAAAGGAAAGGGGAAAGAAAGGATGACCCCAGCTCCTACCACCCGAGAAGCTTTTATATTTTGCATGCCCGACATAAAGGGGCACTATGCCATTTGCAAAGGGCGCTCTATCACGGTAGAAAAGCTCTTCGATCTGGTGGAGCTGTGGGGTGACTTCCCCAACATCACAACACAATTCAATGACCACCTATGGCGTGTCTTTTCCAACTCTCTGCCTAACTTCTACTACAACCTAGTTCTTAAGTTTTATGCTTTTTACCAGGCTAGGCAAGAGAGCCTGCAGCACAGAGGTAAGGTTGATGAATTCCCCTACCTTCCTTCTATCATGATGAGGGGAGTAGAAGTGGACATAAACCCAGCGACCATCAAGTCCTTATTCTGGGAAGATAAGATTGACACTGGCTCTGCGTATGCTACCAGAATTGCTGACAAGGAGAATCAGTTCGAGTGTATAGCCCCCATCATTACTGCAGACACTCCTTTTTGGGCCTTCATGGGTGGTGAAAACTCCCGACATGATCTAAGGTTCGAAGCCAAGATATGGATGGATTTCATTTATGGTCGGATTATGCCTTCGAAGAATAAGAAGAGGATATGTTTGGAAGCGGCCATCCTCATCACATGCATCATGATAGGGGTCCCCATAAATTTTGGGGAATTAGTGGCCACTCAGATGAAGAGAAAAGCAAGGAAAGCTGGCACTTCAATGCCATATGCTATACTTATATCGCAATTATGCCTTCAAGCAGGAGTGCCACTTTTCCCAGATGAATCCCCTAGCTCTGCTGGTGGTGTTATCACAGTAGATAGAAAAAATGATGTGGATACTCTCAAGAGCAAGCAGAAGCAGATGCAAGCCTTCGAAGTCCCTGAGGAATCCACTTCTCATGGATTTGAGCAGGCTCTAATGGCCCTCGATCTCAATATGCCACATCCTAAGGCATTGGGCCAGGCTTCAGGAGAACAACCCATTAGGGGAGGCTCACCTCCTCCCACATCTTTCCAGCCAAGTAGCATCCACAAATTTGCAAAGATGACATACTCCCATGAGAGCCAACTTCATAAATTGGCTAAAAGACTCCCTACGCTAATTGCCAAGATAGTGAAAAAGGAGATGAAGTCAATATATGATAACCTGACCAAGTTATGCTCGCATGTGGATGTTGTAGAGGGGGCTGTCACCTCTCTCAAAGATAGGGTAAGGGAATGAAAAGGTCGGATGTAAATGGTGGTGCCCGGCATGAGTGCATTTGACGGAGCTATGGCTGCCCCTTCTACAGTCTGAGGCCCCATTGATGACTTGTTCGAGGGATTGGGGGATGAGGAGGAGAATCTACGAGATGAAGGCCATGCTGGTGATGCTGTAACTGAAGGTGATGATGATGACGAGGAGTGGCCACTTCAAGGAGTTCTTACCCTCATTTGTTTTGTATGCATACATTGGGGTAAATGTATAATTTTAGTTGGGGTTGGATGAGTGTTTCTTTTGTTATGGTCATTGTTATTGATAGTTGACGTTTCCCTTGTCGGGCTTTTGTTTTTGAGTTGTGATTGATGTTGCCTTTGCCCGGCTATTTGTTTAATATTTGTTGAATAGTTGTTGAGCCTTTATCGGGCTTGGAATGGATGAAATAAAATGAAAAATTATCTTTGAATTGTTCATGAAAGTATGAGTTTCGCATTTTCAACTAGTAGGTAGTAAACAAACTGTAAGGATTTTCTTTATAGCATGGTTCTTTCCCAAGGAGCAATTTCTTTCTCTTTTATTTTTATTGTCAAACCAGGTGATGTTTCCCAATGATAAATTGTCAGACAACTTTTTTTATGAGAAAATGCCATATTTTTGAGTCTTTGTGAAATTATTTTTGAGAGGTACCACCAAATTTTTTTTTGGTGTGGCATGAAAAATGAATGTGAAAGAAATTGGCATTTGAAATTGAAAAACGTAGCACTCTCTTGTCATACATTGCGCATTCTCTATTTGGCTTGTGACTCGCAGGCTTAATTGTATTAAATCATAATCTGGTTGTGGTAATGAATTGTATGAACTCTTTGGGTGTGATGCCTTGTATGGTGAGGTGGTTTGAATGATTCTCATGCATCCATTCTTGTCTAGAACTTATTCTAAGTGTGACTCAAGGACAAATTCTAGATGTAGCTGCACTCAGAACATGATGTTAGGCTTTCTTTTACTAGTCACTTCACCTAAAATGACCTTCTGAAACATCCTCCTTTGTCAGCCAATGTCGAGCCTTTAGACTTTTTATTCTTGGAAACCACATTAAAAGCCAATGTCCCTTTTGTAATATTACACCCTGGAAAATATTTGGTGATTATTCAATGTTTGTATTCTAGGTTAAGGTAAGTACGACTTGTATATTGATCGTAGATGAAAAGGAAAATGTGTACGAACGGAAAAGCAAAGAGTATATGAAGTTAATAAGTAAGGGTCAATTTTAAATGATTATATATACCAATATATAATAAATTAGAATCACCACAACCTATCAAATTAAAGGTCTTTGAGTTTAGTTTTCAGAACATCAAACCGCTCGTCAATCGGAATTTGGAGTAAAAAGTTATGGACTATTTATGGTGGCACTATCGGGCAGTGATGTGGCCACCGCCCTAAAAATGGACACTACCCAAATACATTTATATTTTAAGTCTTGTGATATGAGATCATTTTCAATTCGTATAGATTTGAGGTGCTAGATTATCCTCTGAAATCCTCTCAAATTTCCAGCAAACAACTAAGGAAAACACCAAGCTAAATTCCATTAAAACTAAAGCTAAGTGAAGGGGATCTATCATAAGGTGAAGGTGGTGTGTTGGTGGCTGTTTTGGATGCACTTAGGCAGTGTTGCTGTAGTGAATTTGATGCATTTTTGAAGCTGTTCTAAGCTACATATATGTTCCCTCTTGGTATGGACTAAACACAAGTATAAAAGGTAAGAATTCTACTACTAACCTTGCTTGAATTCTTGATTAAAAGACTAGAAGTTGGAGGTGTGTTTGGTGTGTTGGTGAACTGTTTTTGCTGCGTGTTGGACAGCAAGGTTGCTGCATTTTTTGATAATAAGTTGAGGTTAATTACTCCTATTTTTAACCAAGAACAATCCCCCAGCAACAGGAAAGGATTTCAGCCCTTTTAAACCTCTCAAATTGCAAAGCAAAAAGCTAGAAATTGGCAGCTAAGTGAGCTGCCGATGGATTGTTTGTGAGATGAGTTTTGATCGTTTTCCTTAGGCTTTTTGTCTGTTTCTTTTGCTGGAATCATACTTCATACTGAGGGGAAGAATTACAGTATAACAAAGGTAAACTTTTCTATTGTTTCTCCCTCAAAAGTTAATGAAAACTAGTTAAGAAAATAGCTAAATGTTGTTGATGTTTCCGTGTGTTGTTGTTGCTTTTGTGACTGCCTTTGGTTAGTTATTTTGGGCTGCATTTTGTGCTACAGATTAAGCTTGTTGTTGGCCTATAAAACCACTAGATTAATAAGGTTTATGGCTGATCATTGAAATAGAAAATCGCCTAAAGAAAAGTTTATCGGAGAAAGGTATGTAAGGCGCCCCATCCATTGTTCTTTTAAGCATGATTTGTGCGTTGTGAATCGAATGAGCCAACAACCTCTTTAAAAGTATTGAGGCAGTATGTTAAGCTTCACTTAAGCTTTAAAGTTTCATGTTTAAATGAGGTTAAATGTTAAGATTATGCCTAGCCAAAGTGAGGCATCTAAATTGTGATATTGTGTTGATTATTGTCGTAGTTGTACATCTAGTTGGAGACCCCTCATTGTGGGCATTGTTAACTGGTCCTTACCGTATGTTTTATATATATATATGTGTGTGTGTGTGTGTGTGTGTGTTGTGTGCGTGTGTGTTTGTGTGCATGTGTGTGTGTGTGTGTGTATGATGTTAAATGTGTTTAAAGGTCTGGTTGCTAACTGAAATTCATGAAAGAGCCAAGATAATGACGTGTAAATGATTTTAAGCTAACTAAAGGTGTCGCAAGCTATTAAGGGTAAATGACCTTATTGAATTAAGATTTCCTGATTATGGTTTTCCTTTATCTTATATGTATGTTATGAAATAGGCCAGGCCAAGGGGAGATTTCATAATCCCTTTCCCTTAAGCCGAATGACAAGCTAGTGAGTCTCCAAGCTCTAATGTCCCTTGAGCACGATCTATAAATCTTGTTGGAACTCTTAGGTCATCCGCAGTTCCTTATGATTTATACAAGTTCTGAATACATGCATTTAAGTGCTATTTTCTAGCTTAACATACTATATGTGCTCACTTGCAGTTATGCATTACAAAGGAGGCCTATGCAGGCCTCATATTTAGTATTCGTCATTTCTATGCAATACGTGTTTAGTTGGTCCAGTATGAGCCATATCGGCTCCATTTATGATTTTTTTAAGGTTTATTGATTTTACCCCGGTGTGGTACACCGGCTAGAGATATTTTTATTTTACCCCAGTGTGGTACATCGGTTGGAGGCATTTTTAACTTTAACTTGTTGTGGTACTCTCAAGCCCCAAGCCTACACCCTGGACGTAACACAGTACTTAGAGCCACCAGTGACCCCAAGTCAACCCCTGGTCTATTATACACTAACATTCTGAGTAAACATGCACAACAGAACTTATAAATAATAGCTTTATCAGTTTAGGAAAAACGTAAAGACTGAAAGTAAAGAAAGACATATTTTATATATCTGAAATCCAATTCTGAAAGACAAGTCTGGTCTGAAAGCCAACTACTGAAGAGATGCTGGGACATACCCCCAGCTAACTCTATGTCTATAAAAACCATAACCAAATGAAAAAAACAAACATGGCCCTCGAATGATGAGGACTCACACTCTGATCTGCCGAAGTGGAATGCTATGAAATTGAGGTAACTATCTGTGCTGAGCCCGAGAACCATCAACTGTATCATGAAATGATACAGCATAAAAACCAAGCATCAGTACTTTGAATGTACTGAGTAAGTGGGAGAGACATGCTGAATGTAAAGACTGAACTGAAATGACATGCCATGACCAACAAGTGCTGAACTAAACTACTGATATAATCTGAAATGGTCAAGACAACCCTGTCGGATAGTAATGGACATGCCATAAGCCTGAATCACTAAATTTGAGATACTGTACTGAACTGAGCTGCTTATTCTGATACTGGACTGGATTGACTAGTGGGAGAGTCTAAAACTGACATATAACCACGTGAGCTAGACATGGAGTCCGATGTATACTCCCTACCGGTAGGACCCAATATACCTTTCTAGGGTTTGAAGGCATGAACTGGGTGATCACAAAATATATATGAGGCCAATCATGCCAAGTAATACTATAACCAACACTGGTAACGTAGTTCTGAAAACCTGGGTGCGCTGGAACCCCAACCCTCTCGGTGCTAAGTCCTACTTCCACTGGAAAACCTAAACTAAACTACTAAGCTGATAACTTGAAACTGAGGCCCAAGACTAGCTTGGGACGAATGAATGCATGTACCCTGAGAGCCTTATCGGACCAAATACTGAAACTAGATTCTAAGACCGGTCAAAGCTGCTTATCTAGAGTAACCGTCTCCAGAACAACTAATAACTGAACTGGGGTCCTGGGGTTGGTCAGAGCTATAAATAAGTGTCATGACCACCTAATGGACCAAATATCTGTAATCTAAATTTGAGTCTGAAAAGTGGGAAGCACCATTTACACCTCGAAAGTAAACTAGAGTCAACCTGATCAGTTGACAATTTCGGGACAACACTGAGGTTGCTAAAATCTGACTGAAGCTAGATTGATATGATTCTGATTGAGACTAGACTGGTAGAGTTCTGTGTTCTAACTAACTGAATTTGTAAGCAGCTAATAGAGATCTCATTCATGCCAACAACATGGACAAATTCATATGATAAGGAAAATTTCAAGAATCTAGGAGTTTCATTCAACAGAGCAAAAGTCATTCTCATTCACGGGATATTTACCCAACACATGCGAATAGCAAGAAAATTCTAGAAATTCAACTCAAAGAATTCTTCATTCACTAGAGGGGATTTAACAAATAAAAACCATTACTTAAAAATTAGGGCTCAAGTTATCTTTTGTAATAATAATATTGACAATTTGACCAAGAACTAATGAAGGTTATATTAACAATAAGTATAAACATCGTTCTGAGGGAAATCAACAAAAATAACCATGAATACTTCTCATACTCGAAAGCTCAGGGCTTAAAATTGATAGAAGAAATTGGTGAGGGATTTGGGGACGCAAGGGAAGGACAATCCCCTTTCTAAAACCCCATATACCTGATGAAGAACCCACGAAAATCTTGAGAAATTGAGGAGAAGAAAGCAGCCCTAGTTCCTTGCTCTAAGAATTCTTGAGAGAACTTACGGTCTATTTTCTGAGTGCTTGAGTGGGGAGTGAGGAAGGAGACCCAATGCCCCCACTAAAACGTCTAAAACTGAAGCCAAACCGACATGGTTTAAGGCTTTGTAGGATAGGAAATTACTAAACAGCCCTTAGAAATTCGCTGCGAAAAACTGTCAGGTGCCCCTAACGGGTAACCTAACGACTCGTTACCAGGTCCAATGAGTCGTTGGATCTTCTCGTCAAGTTCACTGGAAATTATGTACTGATCCCTGATGGGCACGTGATGAGTCGTCATGACTCGGAATGACTCGTCGTGTCATCCATCTAATACACTGGTAAGAAGGAAAGGAAGGACTGGAAACGAAGAACCTGACGAGTTGTTACTACTTATGACGACTCATGGTGACCTTCCGTCAAGTACACTGTCTACTTCTCAAATTCTAAAACTCCGGCTTGGCAACGGGCGACTTAACGAGTCATGCGGCCTGACAATGACTCGTGGGGTCGTCCGTTGGGAACCACTAACTCATCATCTAGGCATCCTTCTCACGGTTGACCTAAGGAGTCGTTGGGTCACTTAACAACCCGTCAGGTTGGTCGGTTTGCAACTTTTCTGCACTTTTCCAGATTTTCTGAATTTAGTCCCGGATATTGATTTTGAGCTTCCGGGGCATTACAATATCTCCCCCTTGTAAACATTCATCCTCGAATTAGAAAACTCATAGCAACCAGAAAATAACAATCAAAACATTTAAATACTGCTCATTCACCTTCAAAACGACCGAAGTGACTACCTCTATTTTGGAGAATATAACTGAACTGAATTTTTCTTTTCATAAACACAACCAAAGTCAGAAAGAAAATTTAGATAGATGAACTGAATTCAACAACTAGTTCAAGTCTTAAAACAAAATTCACATATCAAACTGCAACAAAGTCGGTAGAGAACAAGTGTGGGTATTTTGCCCTCATATCTGCTTCGGCCTCCCACGTAGCTCCTTCAACTTGCTGATTCCTCCATAAAACCTTGACTGAAGCTATTTCCTTATTCCTCAATCTATGAACCTGTCGGTCTAGGATTTGGACTGGTACCTCCTCATAGGTGAGGCTATCCTTGACTGCCACATTATCCAATGGCACCACAGAGGTTGGATCTCTGATACACTTTTTCAAAAGTGATACATGGAAAACTGGATGTACATCTTGCTAGTTTCGAAGGTAACTCTAGCTCATAGGCTACCTTTGCCGATACGCCTTAAAATTCTATAAGGTCCCACATACCTTGGACTGAGTTTCCCGTTCTTTCCAAACCTCATCACCCCTTTCATGGGTGAAATTTTCAGGTATACCCAGTCATAAACTGAAAACTCCAACTCTCTTTTTCTCACATCGGAATACGATTTCTGATGGCTCTGGGCTGTTTTTAGTCTTTCTCGGATAAGTTGAACTTTTTGCATCACCTCATGAATCGAGTTTGACCCTATCAAGGTAGCTTCACCGACTTCAAACCAACCTATAGGAGATCTACACCTACTACCATACGATGCCTAAAACGAGGCCATCTGAATGCTGGAATGATAGTTGTTGTTGTACGCAAATTCAATAAGAGGCAGATAGTCATCCCAATTACCCCTAAAATCTATCGCGCATACTCTTAGCATATCCCCTAGAGTTTGAATAGTCCACTCAGCTTTCCCATCTGTCTGTGGGTGAAAAGCTGTACTGAGCTTGACCTGGGTACCTAGTCCTTTTTGGAAAGATTTACAGAAGTGAGAGGTGAATTTGGTACCTCTGTCTGAAATATTGGACAAGGGCACCCAATACGGTCTGACTAGTTCCTGAATATAAAGTCTAGCATAGTCCTCAGCTGAATCTATTGTTTTGACTGGGAGAAAATGTGGTGACTTAGTCATTCGGTCTACTACCACCCAAATAGAGTAAAGTTGTCGACGAGTCCGCGGAAGACCCGTAATGAAGTCCATATTTACTTCTTCCCATTTCAAGGTGGATATGCTGATATCCTGGGTAATACCTCCTAGTCTCTGGTGTTCTACCTTGACCTGCTGGCAATTCGGGCACTTGGCTACAAATTCAACAATGTCTATTTTCATACCATTCCACCAGTAAATATCCCAAGTCATGGTACATTTTAGTAGCACCAGGGTGAATGGAATACCTTGAGCTGTGTGCCTCAGCTAAAATATGTTGTCTCAACTCACCGATATCTGGTAGACACAACCTTCCCTAATAACGGAGCACTCCATCTCCCCCTTGGGAGAAAGCCTCAACTTCTTTTCTGAGAACCGCCTCCTTGAGTTTAAGTAGAATTGGATCTTCATCTTGTCTGGACATAACTTCAACTAGCAAAGATGAATATGACCCTCTTTGTACTACTGCTCCACCTTCGGCTGAGTCGTCTAGTTGCACCCCTAGCTGAGCTAGTCTGTGAACATCCTTCGTTAACTCCCTTTTTCCTCCCTCAAAGTGAGCTACACTTCCCATAGATCACCAGCTTAGGGCACCAGCCACCAAATTGGGCTTGCCCGGGTGATACAACACACTCATGTCATAATCTTTCAGGAACTCTACCACCTTCTCTGTCGGAGGTTTAGGTCCTTCTGGCTGAACACGTACTGAAGACTCTTGTGATCTGTAAATACATCTACGTGAGATCCGTACAAGTAGTGCCTCCATATTTTTAATATGAATACCACCGCTGCCAACTCCAAGTCATGAGTTGGATAATTCTTCTCATGGACTTTGAGCTGTCTGGAGGCATAGGCTATCACTTCGCCCCGCTGCATTAAAATGCAACCAAGTCCAACTCTGGAGGCATAACAATATACAACTAACCCATTTGTTCATTCTGGAAGGGTTAAAACTGGAGCGGTAGTGAGTCGAGTCTTTAACTCCTGAAAACTCTTCTCACGCTCATCCGACCACTGGAATTTTACCTTCTTCTAGGATAGCTTGGTCAAAGGAGATGCTATGGAGGAAAAACCTTCCACAAACCGTCGGTAATAACCTGCTAAGCCCAAAAAACTCTTAATTTCAGTAGGAGAGGTAGGTCTGGGACAATCCTTCACTGCTGCTGTCTTATGAGGATCTACTTGTATTCCTTCACCTGAGACCACATGACCCAAGAAGGTCACAGACTTCAACCAGAATTCACACTTACTGAACTTGGCGAATAACTGGTGATCTTTGAGAGTCCGTAATGCTAACCTTAGGTGATTGGCATGTTCTTCCTCATTTCTATAGTACACCAGAATGTCGTCGATAAATACGATGACGAACATATCTAGGTATGGATTGAAAACCCTGTTCATTAGGTCCATGAAGGTTGATGGGGTGTTAGTCAACCCAAAGGACATCACCACAAACTTATAGTGACCATACAGAGTTTTGAATGCTGCTTTCGGTATGTCACTTTCTCTAACCCTTAATTGATGGTATCTTGACCTGAGATTGATCTTGGAGAAAAAACTGGCTCCCTGAAGCTGGTCAAATAGGTCATCAATTCTAGGGAGGGGATATTTGTTCTTGACTGTGACTTTGTTCAGCTGACGATAATCTATGCACATTCTGAGGGTACCGTCTTTCTTACGCACGAATAGCACTAGAGCACCCCAGGGAGAGATGCTGGATCTGATGAAACCCTTATCAAGAAGATCTTTTACCTGCTCCTTCAACTCCTTAAGCTCAGCTAGAGAAATTTTGTAAGGGGGGATTGAGATGGGCTGAGTATCTAGAAGGAGATCTATCCCGAAGTCTATTTCCCATTCAGGGGGAACTCTAGGAAGATCTTCAGGAAATACATCTGGAAATTCGCTGACAACTGGAACTGACTGAATGGTTGGGGTCTCGGAGTTGGAATCCTTGACCCGAACCAAATGATATAGAAACCCTTTGGAAATGAGTTTATGGGCCTTAAGGTAGGAAATAAACCTACCCTTAGGAGCTGAACTACTGCTCGACCATTCTAACACGGGCTCATCTGGAAACTGATACTTGACAACTCTAGTCCTGCAGTCAACTGAGGCATAGCAGGAGTGTAACCAATCCATGCCTAGAAAAAGGTCGAAGTCGACCATGTCTAGCTCTACAAGATTAGCTGGAATGGTTTTATTCAAGACTAAGATTCGGCAGTTCCTATACACTCGGCTGGCTCTAACTGACTCGCCAACTGGGGTGGAAACTAAGAAGGGTTCTGATAGGACCTCTGTACTAATGCCAACTGAACTGCTATATATGGAGTTACAAATGAGAGAGTAGCTCTTGTATCTAGGAGGGCATACACATCTAGATGAAAGAGACGTAACATACCAGTAACGTGAACTTTCCTGATCCTGACGAGAAGAGAGAGTATAAAAATGATTCTGGCATTGACCACCATCTATACCTAATGGGTTGGCCTGCTGAGCTGGTCGGCCTACTCGTGCTAATGAGGTAGTGGATTGTGATCTCCCTCTCCCTGCTGATGGGCACTCCCTAAGCCTGTGTCCAAGCTGTCCACACCCGAAACAACACTCTCGTCCCTGAAGGCATTCTCCTGGGTGATTCCTACCACACTTAGGACAAGATGGATACTTGTTTCCTATACTGGGGGCCCGAGACTGAGTGCCAGAAGACCCACCACCCCTCCGATCCTAGCGGGACCGAAAGGTTGGTGCTGGGGCCCTCTGCTGTTGTGCTGCTGCTGTGGGCAGCTACTACCACCAGATCTCTGGTGGCTGAAATCTGACTGGCCTGTTGTTGCCCGCTTGTTCTTTCATTCCATATCCTTCAGTTTCTCGTCCTCAATTTGTTGAGCATAAACAATTAGGCTGGAAAAATCCATGTCTTTGATCAGCATCGCGGTCCTGCACTCTTTGAGGACCAGATTAGACACTCCATTCATGAACTTCAGCATGCGAGCCCTCAGCTTGGCCACCATCTCTGGAGCATACTTTGATAGTCTAGTAAACTCGAGAGCATACAACTCCACTATCCGATTGCCATGCAGTAGGTTCATAAACTTTGCCATCTTAGCCTCCCTCAGCTCCCTAGGAAACAAACCTATCCAAAAAAGTTGTATGAAACTCCTCCCACTCAATCGGTCCTGCTTCCGCTGACTGCCCTTCCTTCCACTGCTCGTACCAAACCTAAGCTACCCCTTTTAGCTAATAGGCAGCCAGGTCAGCACTCTCGGAGGAGCTGACACCCATGATCCTGGTAATCTTCCTAACCTCATCTACAAAGCCTTGTGGGTCCTCTTCGACCTTTGTTCCGTAAAAGTCCGAAGGGTTTATCCGGGTAAAATCCCGCACCCGAGAAGCAATAGTAGGCCCACTTGTGGCTACTGGAACCACTTGCTTGTTCACTTGATTGGTGACTGTTTGAGCTAGCAACTGAATGGTTGCTCTGAATTTGATGGTGGATAAGGATTCATCCTGAGGAACTGCCGGAGCTGGTGGAGCGGGTCTGTTGGCGTTTTCGGCTCTTCATCCATTTCCACATCGAGGAGGCATTATTCACTGAAAGGAAAGGACACGATTTAGAAAGATGTCTTTGGAATTGGACTTTAATGCACGATAAAGAACATGAGGGGAATTTTCCTAATAAAATCTCGTAGCCTCCTCGTCATAAGTGTGGCGCGCTTCACACCCATGAAAAGGACTCTACTCGATGCGGCTTTCAGACTTGACGAGGATTCTCTAAACCTAGTGCTCAGATACCAACACTCCGAGCCTACACCCTGGACGTAACACAGTACTTGGAGCCACCAGTGACCCCATGTCAACCCCTGGTCTATCATACACTAACATTCTGAGTAAACATGCACAATGAAACTTATAAATAATAGCTTTATCAGTTTAGGAAGAACGTAAAGACTGAAAGTAAAGAAAGACATATTTTATATATCTGAAATCCAATTCTAAAAGACAAGTCTGGTCTGAAAGACAACTACTGAAGAGTTGCTTGGACAGAACCCCAACTAACTCTAAGTCTATAAAAACCATAACAAAATGAAATAAATAAACAAGGCCCTTGAATGATGAGGACTCACACTCTGATCTGCTGAAGTGGAATGCTCTAAAACTGAGGTAACTATCTGTACTGAACCTGAGAACCTTCAGCTGTATCATGAAACGAAGCAACATGAAAAGCATGCGTCAGTACTTTGAATGTACTGAGTAAGTGGGAGAGACATACTGAATATAAAGACTGAACTAAAATGACACGCCATGACCAACAAGTATTGAATTGAAGTACTGATATAATCTGAAATGGTCAAGACAACCCTGTCGGATAGTCATGGACATGCCCTAAGTCTGAATCACTGAATCTGAGATACTGTACTGAACTGAGGTGCTTATTCTGATACTGGACTGGACTGACTAGTGGGAGAGTCTAAAACTGACATATAACCAAGTGAGCTTGATGTGGAGTCCGATGTATACACCCCACCGGTAGGACCCAATATACCTTGCCAGGGTATAAAGGCATGAACTGGGTGGTCAAAAAATATATCTGAGGCCAATCAAGCCATGTAATACTGTAACCTACGCTGACAACATAGTTTTGGAAACCTGGGTGCGCTGGAACCCCGGCCCTCTCGGTGCTAAGTCCTACTCCCACTGGAAAATCTAAACTGAACTAATAAGCTGAGAGCTCGAAACTGAGGCCCAAGACTAGTCAGGGACGAATGACTGCATGTTCCCTGAGAGCCTTATCGGACCAGATTTTGAAACTAGGTTCTAAGACCGGTCAGAGCTACTTATCTAGAAGCGTCGTAACCGTCTCGAGAACAACTAATAATTGAACTGGGGTCCTGGGGCTGGTTAGAGCTATAAATAATTGTCATGACCTCCTAATGGACCAAATATTTGTAATTTGAATTTGAGTCTAAAAACTGGGAGGCACCACTGACACCTTAAAAGTAAACTAGTGTCAAACTGATCAGTTGACAATTTCTGGATAACACTGAGATTGCTAAAATCTGACTAAAGCTAGATTGATATGATTCTGACTGAGACTAGACTGATAGAGTTTTGTGTTCTAACTAACTGAATTTCTAAGCAGCTAATAGAGAGCTCATTCATGCCGACAACATGGACAAATTCATACTATAAGGAAAATTTCAAGAATCTGGGAGTTTCATTCAATAGAGCAAAAGTCATTCTCATTCATGGGATATTTACCCAACACATGCAAATAGCAAGAAAATTCTAGAAATTCAACTAAAAGCATTCTTCATTCACTACAGGGGATTTAACAAGTAAAAACTATTACTTAAAAATTAGGGATCAAATTCTCTTCTATAATAATAATACTGACAATTCGACAAGCATCTAATGAAGGTTATATTAACAATAAGTATAAACATCGTTCTGAGGGAAATCAACGAAAATAACCATGAATATTTCTCATACTCGAAAGCTCAGGGCTTAAAATTGATAGAAGAAATTGAGGAGGGCTTTGGAAACGCAAGGGAAGTACAATCCCCTTGCTAAAACCCCACATACCTGATGAAGAACCCACGAAAATCTTGAGAAATTGAGGAGAAGAAAGCTGCCCTAGTTTCTTGCTCTGAGAATTCTTGAGAGAACTTATGGTCTATTTTCTGAGTGCTTGAGTGGGGAATGAGGAAAGAGACCCATTACCCCCACTAAAATGTCTAAAACTGATGCCAAAATGATGTGGTTTAAGGCTTTGGAGAATAGGAAATTACTAAATAGCCCTTAGAAAATTTCTGCGAAAAACTGTTAGGTTCCCCTAATGGGTGATCTAACAACTCATTACCAGGTCCAACGAGCCATTAGATCCTCTCGTAAAGTTCACTGGAAATTCTGTACTGATCCCTGACGGGAACGTGACAAGTCATCATTACTGGGAACGACTCGTCATGTCATCCGTCAGGTACACTGGTAAGAAGGCAAGGAAGGACTGGAAACGAAGAACCCGATGAGTTGTTACTGCTGATGACAACTCGTGGTGACCTTCCGTAAAGTACACTGTCTACTTCTCAATTTCCAAAACTTCGGCTTGCAACGGGCGACTTAACGAGTCGTGCATCCTGACAATGACTTGTGGGGTCATCCGTTGGGAACCACTAACTCATCATCTAGTCATCCTTCTCATGATTGACTGACGAGTCATTGGGTCACTTAACGACCCGTCAGATTGGTCATTCTGCAACTTTTCTGCAGTTTTCCAGATTTTCTAAATTGAGTCTTGGATATTGATTTTGGGCTTCTGGGGAATTACAGGTACACTGGCTAGATGAATTTTATATGGATTCTATGGTCAGCTGGATGCTGACATTTCAGTTATAATTTTTGTTGTGCATTAGATGATTGCATTTACACTTCAATATTGAGTTATTATCAGGTTTCAATTTTCAAAATTCTGGGTTATTACTATTCCTTATTTCTGGCTCAGTTATCATTGTTATCTTATATGTTTACAATTTTTAGCCTTACATACTAATACATTTTATTCCTACTAATGTCCCTTCATCTGAGGACCCTTCCTGCAATTGTGCTGCAGGTACAGGCCGAGGCTTATATCATTAGACACAATATGAGCCGGATTTCAGCGGAATAGTAGTATGCTCCTCTCTTCCAGGAGTCATGTCCTAGTTTTTACTATTTTGAGTTTTATGTACAACATGGGTAGGCCGGGGCCCTATCCTGTGCATTTTTCAGTTTTTTTACTCTATAGAGGCTGATTGGACTAGTTTGTGTAGTAGTTTTGGTTGTGTAATCGTGTTGGTTTTCCTTTGCTCTATTTAGCTTTATTGTAGCCTTGTTGGCTTTTCAAGTTGCATATTCGTTATTATCAAGACATTATGGGTCCGGAATTTTATCTTGGTTGATAGTGACAGGTGGCTTGGTCAGCCTTAGTGTTACATTTATTGATGCTATATAGCTGGCTTCTTGATCAATCATGAATCGAGTGCGAGTTGCGCCCTACTCCAGTTTTGGTGTGCGACAGACTTGGTATCAGTGCGAAGTCATGTCCTAGGGAGTCCACAAGCCGTGTCTAGTAGAGCCTGCTTATGGGTATGTTTTGCACCATACTTATAATCAGGAGGCTACAAGACATCTAGGAATTGTTTCACATCTTTTACTAATAGTTTGTGCTATTGGGAGAGGTCAAAAGTACTGTGATATCTAAATCGTGTTATTGTTTTAGAGTATGCCTATGACAAGGAAGATGATGATAAGGTTGATTGGCATAGCCATTGGAGAGGGTACTAGTCACCCTCTAGTGGATCAGAGAGACAGGTCAGAGGCTTAAAGTGGGTCTCCTGCCCTAGGTATTACAGTTCTTCCAGCATCGGTTAGAGCAATGGCAGATAGACCGCAATCTCCTCTCGTACCAGCAGTACCTAAGGGCAATAGAGTGGCAGACCCTCCCACGCCTGTGGTACCTTTGGTTGTTCCGGAAGGATAGGGACTTGAGGGAGCTGTTTAGCTGATGGTTCGTATAGTCGCAAGTCAGTAGCAGCAATTAGAGGTGATAGAGAGACATAGAGGCTAGGAAACTTAGAGTTACAAGGCCCGCGGTTTCTTGAGTTTGAGCCCTCCTACATTCACCGGATTAGACCCGAGCGAGGATCCTCAGGACTTTATTGATCAGACATATAGGGTGTTGAAGGTGATGCGTGCTACCGCGACTAAGGAAGTAGAGTTGGCGGCCTTCAGACTACGTGATGTGGCTATATTGTGGTATGAGGATTGGTATTGTTCCACAGGAGCCGATGCATTGCCAGCTGAGTGGGAAGAGTTCTCCGAGTCCTTTATGCACCACTATCTAACCTGGGAGCTTCGATAGGCTCGAGCTGAGCAGTTTTTTGCACCTAGAGCAAAGAAGTATGAGTGTGCATGAGTATTGTCTTCGGTTTAATTCTTTTGCTAGGTATGCTCCGCACATGGTTCAAACGATGGAGGATAGTGTTCATTGGTTCGTACTAGGGTTGGGGCTTGATATAGCTCGAGATTGTTTGGGGGTATCTACTCAGGAGCACATGGACATTGTACGAATTCAGGATTTTGCCTAGAGGGCAAAGGATTTAGTTCATCAATTACGGGATACTCGTAGACAACAGAAGCAACCAAAGAGAGTTAGGACTGTGGGTCCTTATAGAGGGAAACAGGGTGACCTAGGGGCTCAATCATCCAAGCAGTCAGTTAGGCCTGTAGGGAGTGCCCCACCTCAGTTTGAGGGATAGAGAAGAGACCAAGGCCCAGCTCCGTCTAGCTCTTGACGACAGGAGCAGGAGAAGAAGAGGCGACCATCATTGCCACCTTGTCCTTAGTGTGGGAAATCTCATTTAGGTCAGTTCCATCAGTGGCAGTATGTATGCTATCGTTATGGGCAGCCAAGGCACTTTATGAGGGATTATTCAGATAGGGTCGAGGCAGATCAGGCGCGATCAACGGTTGCTTCGTCATCCTCTGTTCGACCTCCCAGACTTGATCCTCAGTTTGCAGCAGGCTGTGGCAGAGGCATAGGGAGAGAGGCTTATAGTTCTGGGGAAACCCAGAATCGATTTTATGCTTTGGGCAGTTGACAGGACCAGTAGGCCTCACCTTATGTTATTATAGGTACTTTGATCATTTATTATCATACAGTATATGTCTTTCTTGATCCTGGTTCTACGCTCTATTATGTTACACCATTGGTTACGATTCAATTTGAGATAGTCCTTGAGTTATTATCTATACCATTTGTTGTTTCTACACCAATTGGTAAATTTGTGTTAGCTAAACGAGTTTACTAAAACTGTGTAGTATTGGTATGTGATAGAAAAACCTTAGCTGATCTAGTTGAGCTTGAAATGGTTGATTTAGATGTTATTATGGGTATGGATTTGTTGGCGGCATGTTATGCTAATGTTGATTGCAAAGCCAAGGTTGTCAGATTCCATTTTCCCAGCAAGCTAGTCTGGGAATGGCAAGGTAATTCCACTACGCCTAAAGGTAAGTTTATTTCATACCTTAAGGCTTAGAAGTTGATATCCAAAGGTTGTATTTCTCACTTGGTTCAGTAAGAAACTTGGACTATGAGCCTGCAACTCTCCAGTCAATTTCTATTAAAAATGAGTTCCCCGAGGTCTTTCCAGAGGATTTACCTAGAATTCCTCCTAAAAGGGAGACAGATTTTGCTATTGATTTACTTCTAGGCACTCAGCCGATATCCATACCCCCATATAGAATGGCCCAAGTAGAACTAAAAGAATTAAAGGAGAAATTGATAGATTTGCTCGAGAAGGGTTTTATCTGGCCCAGAGTGTCACCGTGGGGTGCATTGGTGTTGTTTGTACGAAAGAAAGATGTGTCGTTAAGAATGTGTATTGACTACAGACAGCTGAATAAGGTTACAATTAAGAAAAAGTACCCATTCCCAAGATTGATGACCTATTTGATCAATTACAGGGTGCCAGATGCTTCCCAAATATTGACTTGAGATTCGGGTACCATCAGTTACGGGTTAGGGAAGTTGATATCCCTAAGATTGTCTTCAGAACCAGATATGGCCATTATGAGTTCTTAGTGATGTCATTTGGGCTTACTAATGCCCCAACAACTTTTATGGATTTGATGAATAGGGTGTTAGGCCCTTCCTTGATGTATTCATGATTGTCTTTATCAATGACATCCTAATATATTCACGATTAGTGGATGAGCATGCAGATCACCTGAGAGCTCTGTTATAGACTCTCCAGGAGCATAAATTGTACGCCAAATTTTCTAAGTGTGAATTTTGGCTAACATATGTGGCTTTCCTTGGTCATGTAATTACAGCTGAAGGTATAAGAGTGGATAGTCAGAAGATAGAGGCAGTAAAGAGTTGACCCAGACCCTTGAATCCTACAAAGGTTCACAGCTTTCTGGAGTTAGCAGGTTATTATTGTCTATTTGTGAAAGGTTTCTCTATTATATCTGCGCCATTGACAAAGTTGACTCATAAAGAAGCTAAGCTTTAGTGAACATATGCATGTGAATGAAGTTTTCAGGAGTTGAAGGAAAGGCTGACTTTAGCACCTATCCTGACTCTTCTAGAGGGTGTCGAGGGTTATATAGTCTATTGTGATGCTTTGAGAATTGGGCTAGATTGTGTTCTGATGCAACACAACATGGTTATTGCTTGTTCCTCTAGACAGTTGAGGAAGCATGAGCAAAATTATCCTACCCATGGTCTTGAGTTGGCTGCAGTGGTATTTGGATTGAAGATTTGGCGCCACTACTTATAGGGGGTACATGTTGATATCTTCATAGATCGTAAGAGCCTCTAGTATTTGTTTTAGCATAAGGAGTTGAATTTAAACCAGAGAAGGTGGTTAGAATTGCTGAAAGATTATGATGTTAGCATTCTGTATCATCCGGGCAAGGCAAATGTTGTAGCTAATGTGCTAAGTCGCAAGTCTATAGGTAGCTTGAGTCATATTCAGGTTGACAGGATTGAAATGATGAAGACTCTACAACAGTTGGCTGACTTATAGATTCAGCTACTGGATTCTGAAGATGGGGGTGTTATTGTCAAAAACATAGCAGAATCATCCTTGGTAGCGGAAGTTAAGAAATGAAAATATGATGATGCAGAGTTAGTCTTACTGAGAGAAAGTATACCACAACAGAAGCAGAGCCTATTTGATTGTGGACCCCATGGAGTTGTTAGATACCAGGACCGTCTATGTGTACCTAATGTGGGTGAGCTAGGGGAACGGGTTATAAATGAAGCTCATTATTCTCGATATTTCATACACCCAGGTGCCATAAATATGTATCGTGACCTAAGGAAGCTATATTAGTGGAATGGCATGAAAAAGGACATCATAGGTCTTGTGACTTAGTATCCCAATTGCCAGCAGGTGAAGGTTGAGCACTAGAGGCGTGGAGGTCTAGTGCAGGATATAGAAATTCCATCTTGGAAATGGGAGGTGATTAATATGGATTTTATTACAGAATTGCCTTGGATGAGTAGGAAGCATGATTCTATCTGGGTAATAGTTGATAGATTAACTAGATCAGCTCACTTCTTGCCAGTTAAGACCACATATGCGGCAGAGGATTATGTTAGGCTTTATATACGTGAGATAGTTCGCCTACAGGGCGTCCCCTTATCCATTATTTCTGATAGAGGTGCTTAGTTCACATCAAACTTCTGGAAGTCTTTCCAGAAAGGCCTGGGAACTCAGGTAAGCCTCAGTACCGCATTTCATCCTCAGACAGACGGACAAGCTGAATGCACCATTCAGATGCTTGAAGATATGCTGCGTGCCTATGTTCTAGATTTTGGCGAAAGCTGGGATGATCATGTTTCCTTGATTGAGTTTGCCTGTAATAACAGCTACCACAAGAGTATTCAGATGGCCCCATATAAAGGTTTATATGGGAGATAGTGCAGGTCGCCAGTGGGTTGATTTGAACTTAGTGAGGCAGAGTTATTGGGGCCAAACTTAGTGCAATAGGCTATTGACAAGGTGAAACTTATTATAGATCGACTTCAGACAGCCCGGAGAAGGTAGGTCTTATGCGGATGTATGTATTCGAGCACTGGAGTTTGCTTTTGATGATTGCGTCTTCCTAAAAGTGTCGCCTATGAAAGGCATCATGCGATTTGGAAGAAAGGGAAAGGTGAGCCCTAGATATGTCGGGCCTTACAGAGTTATCCGTAGGATAGGCAAAGTAGCCTATGAGTTGGTGGTGCTACCAGAGCTAGCGGCAGTCCACCTAGTATTTCATGTATCGATGTTGTGGAAGTGTATAGGAGACCCAAACCATATTATACTTGTCGATGATGTCCGGATTTTTGAGGAGATGACCTACACTGAGGTCCCAGTTTCTATTCTTGACCGGTAAGTCAGGAAACTTTTGGACTAAAGAAATCTCCTTTGGTAAAGTATTGTGGAAAAGTAATAACATCGAGGAAGTAACTTGGGAGGCTGAGGAGGAAATGAAGAAGAAATATCCTCACTTATTTATGATGTTAACGTGATATTAAGGTATGTGTTTGATACCTAAGTTATTGAGTATCTATTTTGAAGCATATTAAGCAAAATTAATTTCCATACCGGGACGAATGTTCCTGGGGGGGGGGGAAGAATATTACACCTCGGAAAATTTTTGGTGATTATTCGATGTTTGTATGCTAAGTTAAGGGAAGTACGGGTTGTATATTGGTCGAAGAGGACAAGGGAAATTTGTATGAATGGAAAAGCAAAGAGTATGTGAAGTTCATAAGTAAGGGTCAACCTTAAATGACCATATCCCAATATATAATGAATTAGAAGTCCCACGACCTTTAAAGGTCTTAGAGTTTAGTTTTTAGAACATCATATCGCTCATCAATCGGTGTCTGGAGTAAAATGTTATAGACAATTTATGGTGGCACTATCGGGCAGTAATGTGGCCACCACCCTAAAAACGTCCACCGCCCAAATCTACATATCTATATAAAGGAGGGACTTATGCTCACCTACGTGTCATATCTCACAGTCTAGGACTTAGGCTCACCTACGTGTCATATCTCACCTATCTCCTCCCTCTTTGCATCTTCTTTCGCGCCTTTCTCTATCTTATCTTAAAAAGAGTTAGAGATAAGTTTATACATCAAATTTTTGAGAATTGTTTGATCAAAAAGAATTTTTCTTTCCCGTAGGAAGAAGTTGAAAAAACTTTGATGTAACATTGAATTTAGTTTAAGGGATTACTGCCTCAACAGAGGATAAGGGATAAGGATTATTCTTCTCGATTAGGAATTTTTCTCAAATTTAATTTACTCTTCTCCACCAAGGTAAATCTTCTCCTTTCTCTTTTTACGATTTTTTAGTTTTTTTTTACTTGTTTAGTTGATATTTCATGTATCTTCTTCTAAACCCTTTTACATCAATGGAGGAATATATAGTGCATTTGAAAGAAGTTGAAATGAAACTTGGCTGTAACATTGAATTTTTTTTAGAAATTACTACCTCAACAGAGGATAAGGGACAAGGATTATTCTTCTCGATTAGAAATTCTACCCAAATTTACTCCTTGCCACTAAGATAAATCATCACTTTCCTCTTTTGTGATTTTTAGTTTTTATTTTATGTTTAGTTGATGTTTCATGTATCTTTAAATTTATACTCTCGTATTCCTTCTTGATTAAAGTTTATTACATAATTAAAAAATTACATCTTTTAATATATTTATTGCCTATTTACGAGATTCATTTAGTCTTTAATAAAATATATAAAATTTACATTCTTAAACTTGAAGGATTTTGGTAACAACTCTTCTGCTGGAATTTTAGAAAAATAAGACACAAAATTTTGACATATAAAAGTTTCAGTTTCTTCCACCATTCTGTTTCTGCTAGACTGCAACCACACAATGAGTTGGAGTCCTTTAGGAGTTTGGACAGTCCTAACAATAAATATTTATTAAAGAATAAGGAGTTTTTTTTTTGAGTTTTGTCAAAGTACTTAGAATTAGAATAATTAGATGCTTAAACCAGTTTTATGATAAGTTTCTACACTTTCTTTTTAAGGGTAAAAATATTAATCTTTCCTTTAAAAATTAATCAGATATAACATACCGACCACTACTTACCAACCACTTTTATAATAAATATAATAATTATTTTTATTGTCTATCATTGGAAAGACAGTCAAACTTAATTATCAATCTAATTTCACATAATTTTTTATTTGTAACTATATAGCACGTGACTTTTGATTTAACCTTGAAAAGAATAGGTTAGTGCATTTGGGATCCCACTATGAGTGTGTTCGGGGGAAGGGTCAGGCTAAATTGAGTTTTACTTATGCAGTGTTACCTTGTATTATTGCAAGATATTGTTTCATAAATTGAACCTGTAATCTGGTCATATCACGACAACTTTTATAGATATGAAAGATGTTGACTTAATTTGAAAACCAAAATGAAAATTTGAATTTCAAGAACACCACTAATTTATATATAAGTAAGTAAAACTTTTGGTTACAACTTTGAGATTCTCTTATTTTCAAGATAAATAAAAAAGAATAAGAACAGATAATTTCATAGTTTTATCCTATTTTATACATTAATGAGATGATAAAAATTCATAACATTCTCTAAGCTTGCATCTCTTCTTTTCTTGATCAGTTGCACAAACTGGAAAGAGCTGTGAAATTAAATACTTATTGTATTATATTGGACCTATCACTCATTACTATACGAGATAATTTCTTTTCCTCCTCTTATTAGACAAACAACAAGAATAAACGAAGTCATTTTTTTCCTGACTATTCTAGTTAAAAAAATAAAAAATCACTTTTACTAATCCTAAAAATTGCGTCACTTCTTCTAAGTTTTAGCAAACTTATTTATTTCAAAATACTAAATATTCTATATAACTCTTTATGTTTTTGTGTACTTGGTCTTCAAATTTGACTTACAAAGAAGGAAAAGAATAACAATTTTGTATGAACTTTGTCACCACAGTTATTTTGATGTGAGATGTCATGTCCTTAAACTTTAATGTTGAATAAAAAATACATACAACAAAGAAGTTCTAACCTTACTTTACAATGAAAATAAATTACATTTGGTGAGAAATAACGGAGTCACACGAATACATGCTAATATTTTTATTGAAAATATTATTTGGAGTGAACATTTGATATTTTTTTATATCATTAGTCATCAAGTTCCTCTTATACATTTGCATTAAATATTTACTAGCAGTTCAATTTTGTTTGCTTCTTGATGTGTGGATTCAAGATAATTTGATGTTGACATTTGTGTGGGAAAAATGTGTATATATATCAATAACATGCTTTACCCTTGAAATTAACATGTCACCGAATTGTTATATTGCTTCTCATTTCAAGAGGTTCTGAATGGCCAACCAAAATTAGTCTTCAGCAATAAGTTGTTCCCCTAAGTTATGGCTAATAGCACTTACCAGTTCATTAGCTGAAGCTTCCGTGAATCTTGAATTTTCTATAGCTTTTCCAAATGGAGAAGCTACAGAATTCTTCTTTTAATCTTCTTAAAAAATTGAAAATTGCATGTGGCGTATTTTCTATATCTTTTTTTATCCCTATAAGAAAATAAATTTTGTTAGTAAAATTAAGTTCATGGAGATGAAATCTCTGTTGTATTTCTATATGTCAACCTACTTGAGTTGTGTCGATGCTATATTTGTATAACTTGCTGGTATTCTTAACACTTGAAAAGTAAAAACAAATTTTCTCTACCCAAAAAATCAAGCATTTTTTTTATTGAATTTTGGTATTGTATTAAATCTTACAAAGATTGAACCAGTGATCAAGTTACAACATTCTGAGGGTCCAAAGCTATTCAACAAATTTTACATTTAAAAGTATAAGAGAATCTTATTCTTTCTTTATTTCACCATATTAAAATCGGTTAATAATAGGTACTGAAATTTATTTATAATCTTTCTTCTTTTTATTTTATCTTACTTTATACCTCTCATGAATTGTTTAATTTAGTTTATAAAAGTTAAAGAAAAAATCTCCAATCTAAGACTATAGAGGGGCAAAAAGATTAGAAAAGATTCCATAATAAACAAGAAAAAAGGAAGAGGAAGAAAGCTATGATCACTTTCAAAGACTTTTATTCAAGGTTTGATTATCCCCTCCCTCTTAGCTTCTGCAACCCGACTGGTAAAAATTCTCTGTCCTTTATCCATCTATTTTGGCGATTTTATGAATTTTTTTCATTGAACTAATTTTTTGAACCTTTAGTTGCTGAGTTAGTGAATTTTATAAATTTCTAATTTTTTTAAGATCTGACCTCTCTATATACTTGCTTTTGTTAATTTTGTTGAGTTTTATTTCTCGTAGAGATTGATCTATTTTTTTTTAAAGGTCAGATATTTTTAATCATCTATATGACTTTGCTACTGCAGTTTGCAGGAGTCACATTTCTATTAATATTGCTTGCAATTATTTACATCAAATTTTGAATGATAAGAAGTCTGTCAATGGTATAATATGAGATTGTATCTATTATTATAAAAAAAAATTAGCACATACATGAATATTAGAAGCCAATATTCCTCATTATATAGGATTACACAAAACATGAATAACTAAGTTTCAATCAGAAAAACCACAATGGAACGGATTTTTATTCTTATTTTGGAATAGTGAACGTTCCTCCCCTAATTCTATGTATACTTGCATTATTGCATTCATTAGTATACAGGTTCTGGGTTATCTACTTTTTCTCTATAATAATTTTTATTATATTTTTTTGGTGTAGGGGTGGTAAGATATACATTGAAGGTCAATGACATTTATTAGTCCTCTAAATTGATAACTCAAATTGAGTATTTGCGTTGTGTTTTTGCTACTGAAATTGGTGAAGGTACAATCAGAATTTCCTTTAAAGATCTATACTGGCATCTCTTGAAAAGAAATTCAAATTTGGTATGCCTATGGTAAAAACATAAAGACCTTAAAAACCTTCATCCCTTGATGTGCTTTGTGAACCATGACAAGAAGATGAGAAGTAACAAAATTTGACATGGCTTCAAAGATATTGTGTCAGACGACCCATTGAGGAACATGGCTGGAATGAAGCTTCTATAATCCCAAGACATAGATACTATACAATAAATTATTTGCTCACATTCAGCAGAGAAGTGTGGATAGATTTTCAAGTTAAAATGCAAGTTGTAAATGCTTCTTGAAGTAATATATGTATATTTCTGGACTGACATTGAAATAAAAGCGTTGTTTCAAATTGAACCTTATCAGTTTGGTATTATGATTTTTTATAAAGCACCTTAGGATCTTATTAGTTTATTAGAATATTTTTCCTCTTCAAATATATATAATTAGTTGATATTTTGTACAATCATGACACATACTCCCTTTTATTTTTTATTTTAACAATTTCTTTTGAGAATTTTAATTTGGGGAATATTTAAATGATATATGTAATACAAAAGGGAGTGATGAACTTTTTACAAGAAAATATCAAGTTAAAACTAGAATATCTATTCACCTTTTTCCCATCTTTCTATTGTTCCTTTTATCAATAATTATTTATTTTTTAAAAAAAAAAAATTAATAATTCACGTTGACATTTATTTGGTTCTTCTAAAATTTCAAATAGTAACACTTTTCGAAAGCCAAACGCTAAATTATAAAATAAAATCAAAGATGATCGATTCAAGGACGAATGATAATATGTTATTAATATTTTCTTTGTCACAATTAACATTTGTTAAAATATAGTTTAACATGTAAGGTATATATTATTGTAGTTTTAACGGCTGATAAATTTTTTTCATATTGTAGATGTTGTATTTTTATGACTTAATACTATAAAAAAGAGAAAGTGTTGGTGCTAATTGAAAAACATAAATTTATATTTTTCATTTATTTAATTTACAAAGTTATTTTGCATGTATATTTATTGTTTAATCCATTTATTTTACTTTGATTAAATTTATAAAAATATTATTTCATAAAGTCGGTGGATTTAAATGACCGCGCGAAGCGCAGGTACTTTTACTAGTACCTTTATATTTTAAGTCTTGCGCTATGACATCATTTTTAACTTTTTTAGATTTGAGGTTCTTTCTTATCCTACAAGATCCTCTCAAATTTCCATCAAACAACTAAGGAAAACACCAAGCTAAACTCTATTGAATCTAAAGCTAAGTGAAAGGGATCTATCATAAGGTGAAGGTGGTGTGTTGGTAGCTGTTTTGGCTGTACTTGGGCACTGTTGCTTTGGTGAATTTGTTGCATTTATGAAGCTTCTCTAAGCTACATATATGTTCCCTCTTGGTAGGAATTAAACACAAGTATAAAAGTTAAGAATTCTACTAATAACCTTGCTTGATTTCTTGATTAAATGACTAGAAGTTGGAGGTTTTTTTGGTGTGTTGGTGAACTGTTTTTGCTGCATTTTGGACAGCAAGGTTGTAGCATTTTTGAAAAAGAAATTGAGGTCAATTACTCCTATTTTTAACCAATAACAATCCCCCAACAACAGGTAAGGTTTTTTCCCCTTTTAAACCTCTCAAATTGCAAAGTGAAAAGCTGAAAATTGGCAGCTAAGTGAGCTGCCAATGGACTATTTGTGAGATGAGTTTTGCTCGTTTTCCTTAGGCTTTTTGGCTGTTTAGTTTTTTGGAATCATACTTCATATTGAGGGAAAGAATTACAGCAGAACTAAGGTAAAATTTCCTCTTGTTTCTCCCTCAAAAGTTAGTGAAAACTAGTTGAGAAAATGGCTAAATGTTGTTGATGTTTCCGTGTGTGGTTGTTGCTATTGTGACTGCCTTTGGTTAGTTATTTTGGGCTGAATTTTGTTCTACAAATTAAGATTTTTTTGGCCTATAAAACCATGGGATTATGGAGGTTGAAGGCTAATCATTGAAATAGAAAATCATAAAGAAAAGTTTATCGGAGAAAGGTATATAAGACGCCCCGTCCATTGTTCTTTTAAGCACGATTCATGCTTTGTGAATTGAATGAGACAACAACCTCTTTAAAAGTATTGAGGCAGTGTGTTAAGCTTCACTTAAGCTTTATAGTTTCATGTTTAAATGAGGTTAAATGTTAAGATTATGCCTTGCCAAAGTGAGGCATCTAAAGTGTGATGTTGTGTTGATTGTTGTCGTAGTTGTACATCGAGTTGGAGACCCCTCTGTGTGGGCATTATTAGTTGGTCCTTACTATATGTTATATATATATATATATATATGATGTTAAATATGTTTAAAGGTCTGGTTGCTAACTGAAATTGGTGAAAGAGCCAAAATGATGATGTGTAAATGATTTTAAGCCAAGTAAAGACGTCGCAAGCTATTAAGGGTAAATGAGCTTATTGAATTAGGATTGCTAGGTTATGGTTGTCCTTTGTCTTATGTGTATGTTATGAAATAGGTCAGGACAAAGGGAGATTTCATAATCCCTTTCCCTTAAGCTTAACGACAAGCTAGCGAGTCTTCGAGCTCTAATGTCCCTTGAACACGATATATAAATCTTGTTCATACTCTCAGGTTATCCATAGTTCCTTATGATTTATACAAGTTATGAATACATGCATTTAAGTGCTATTTTCTTTCTTTACATGTTATATGTGCTCCCTTACAGTTATCCATTACGAAGGAGGTCTATGCAGGCCACATATTTAGTATTCGTCATTTCTATGCTATATGTGTTGTGTTGGTCTAGTATAAGCCATATCGGCTCCATTTATGATTTTGTTTAAGATTTATTAATTTTACCCCAATGTGGTACACCGGTTGGACGAATTTTACCCCAGTGTGGTACACCGGCTGGAGGCATTTTTATTTTTACCCCAATGTGGTACACTAGATGGATCAATTTTATATGGATTTTATGGTCGGCTGGCCACTGGAATTTCAGTTATAATTTTTGTTGTGCATTAGATGATTGCATTTACACTTCAATATTGAGTTATTGTCAGGTTTCAGGTTTTTGGATTCCAGGTTGTTACTATTCCTTATTTCTGGCTCAATTATCATTGTTATCTTATATGTTTACAATTTTCAACCTTACATAACAGTACGTTTTATTTGTACTGACATCCCTTCATCTGGGGACCCTTCCTGCAATCATGCTGCAGGTACAGGCCGAGGCTCAGATCATCAGAAGCAGTAGGAGCCAAATTTTAGCGGAATTGTGGTATGCTCCTCTCTTCCAGGAGCCATGTCCTAGTTTTGACTATTTTGAGTTTTGTGTACAACATGGGTAGGACAGGGCCCTATTCCGTTCATTTCAGTTTGATACTCTATAGAGGCTGATGCAGATTAGTTTGTGTTGTAGTTTTGGTTGTGTAGTCTTGTTGGTTTTCCATTGATCTGTTTAGCTTTATTGTAGCCTTGTCGGCTTTCCAGGTTGCATATTCGTTATTATCAAGACATTATGGGTCTAGTATTTTATCTTGGTTGGTTGTGACAGGTGGCTTGGTCAGTCTTAGTGTTACATTTATAGATGCTATATTGCCGGCTTCTCAATCAATCATGAATCACGTGCAGTTGCGCCCTATCCCAATTTTGGGGAGTGACATGTAATCCTATCTTTCGGCATATATCCTCCCAAAATGTTTCTTTTTGTGATTAATGAATGCAAAATGGGGCTTGAAGCCCAAGAAAAAGGGAGAGATAAGGAAATCAATCGAAGAGAGGCAAATAGCCTAAGTTTGGGGGTTACAAAAAGAAAAAAATATGATGAGTTCTGATGTGAGGTAACACCAAATGGTGATCAAAATGAATGAAATGATGGGTCAAGAAACCTTGAACCCTCAAAAGAGAAAGAATAGTGAAAGATGTTACCTATTGCTTAGAAGAGGCTAAATGTGAAACCCCAAAGGAGTTATAAGGGTGGCTCTTAATAGATGAAAGATGAAGATGATGAAAAAGGAGATATAAGGGGAAGTGATCTCAAGAGTGTGATGGGATGTTAAAAGTGTTCACAAAAAGGCATTAGGGAGGTTCTAGTCACTAATGCTAAAACATTTGTCCTACCCTTACCCCTAGCCTTCATTATGACCCTCAAGTCCAAATTGATTTTGAGTGTAGCAACTCTACATTAGTGGCGAGTTACACGAAGGGAAAGCCTATTGTTTAAGTTGTTTGCATGAAAAATTCTTTTGGGAGAGTGAGAGTGATTGTTGTAGTCTATAATACCTTGTGTGTGTTTTTCTTGATGATAAAAGGGATTCTCTTTTCTCATGAGTGGCATCACCCTCTCTGATGATATGATAGTATTGGTGTAAAGATGTGATTGAAACATAAGTGTTGTGAGCTTCAGGGCAAGCTTTGAATGTCAAATTGCAATGATTTGAGATTCTATGTGTGTTTTTTTGTAAACCATGCCTGTCACGGGGTCAAAATCTAGACCACGCGGAGCACCCAATCGTTGCCTTAACTCTGCCTTGAAAGGGTTCAGCTCTAACACTTAGCCTTGCTAGCTAAGAACCGTTTACGCTTGGCTATTCACACGAACTCAAGTATGGAAGGTTTGTAAGAAGAGAGGATTGGTGGCAAATGCCAAAGAACTCTTTTATATTGCAAAGAATGCTTTACAAGAGAAGGACTTTGTTTGCTTGCTTCTTGGATGGTTGCAAATGAATGCCATCCTCCCCTATTTATACTAATCTATGGAACTTCCTAGAACACACCTAGATATTTACAAGGTGGGACATCTTAGAGATGCCTTGTCTTGCCTAGAGCATCCTAGACTAGCCTAGAATGTTCTAGGGAGTGTTGGGGCGTTTCTATGCCTCCTAGCATTTCCTAGAATGTTCTAGGTCATGCTAGATGACTCTAGTGTAGTCAATAACGCCCTAGATCCTTCTAGAACAGTCCGGGGCCCTAATTTCAAGCCGGGTGGGTACAGACTCCCCCACCTGAATCGGCGACGTCCTCGGCGCCGTGCTGCTGCTGCGACTGCTGCTGCTGCCTCAAGAACGCATGCACTTGATCCTTGAACTGCCATAAGTCTTCATAGCGTTCCCAGGTTGCTTCTTCTGGAGACTGGCCCTTCCAGTGTATGAGGAACATCTCTGCTTGATTGTTCCAACCTTTCCCTCGAACCAGCTGGTAGTCCATGATTGCCTCAATCTGCTTGTCTATAGCAGGCGGGGTGATGAAAATTTGGCTTCTCTTGGCCTGACCCCTCTCTACGTCTTCCCGGTCTTCATGATAAGGTTTGAGTTGGCTTGCATGGAAGACTGGGTAGATCTTCAGATGTCGAGGCATGTCAAGTTTATAAGAGATCTTGCCAATCTTGGCAATAATCTCGAAGGGACCTTCATAGCGCCGGATTAGATGTTGGTTGACGCCTCTTAAGGACTTGAACTGCCGAGGGTTCAGTTTCACCATGACCTTGTCTCCGATTTGGTAATTCACGGGACGCCTCTTTTTATCAGCAAACCGCTTCATCTTGCGGGCTGCCTTGTCAAGATAGGCCCTGGCCATGTCTAGCTGCTCTTCCCAGGCCTTGGCCATGTAGTATGCGCCTGGGTTCCTCATCCCAACTTGTGCGGGCAGTGACTGCGGGGTGTTGGGTTGTTGCCCCGTAGCCAATTCAAATGGGCTCTTTCCAGTCGCCTCACTCCGTTGTAAATTGTATGAGAACTGGGCAACATCAAGCAACTTGGCCCAGTCTTTCTGGTTGGCGCTCACATAGTGTCGCAGGTAGCATTCTAACAAAGCATTGATTCTCTCTGTTTGCCCATCAGTTTGGGGGTGAAAGCTCGTTGAAAAATATAACTCTGAGCCTAGAAGGCTGAAGAGTTCCCTCCACAATGCTCCTGTGAACCTTGGATCTCTGTCACTAATTATGTGCTTGGGCACTCCCCAATACTTTACTACATCTCTTAGAAACAAGCGGGCAGCTTCTTTGGCCTTACAACTGGCGGTGGTGGGAGTGAATGTTGCGTACTTTGAGAAGCGATCCACCACGACCATTATGGTACCAAAGCCCTCTGAGTTGGGGAGACAGGTGATGAAGTCCATCGTCACGCTGTCCCACGGCCTTTCTGCGATGGGCAGTGGTTCCAGTAAGCCTCTGGGGACTTTATTCTCGGTCTTGTCTTGCTGGCAGACAAGACAGGTTCGCACGTATGTCTCAATGTCGTCCCTCATTTGTGGCCAATAGTATGATGCCTCGATCAACGCTGCCGTTCGCTCTCGCCCTGGGTGTCCTGCCCAAGTGGAATCATGTCCCTCCTTCATCAATGTTCGTCTCAAGTTTTTCCATTTTGGGACATAAATCCTCCTACCTGTTGTGTATAACAGGCCTTCCTCGTGCCAGAACCTCTTGGTCTTGCCTTGTTTGGCAAAGTCAAGAAGTTGCTTTGCGACAGGATCGTTCAGCATGCCCTCCTTGATGGTGTCTATGATGTTGCTTCCTGCTGAGCTGATCATAGGCGCTAAGATAGCCTTGCGGCTTAGCGCATCTGCTACCACATTGGCCTTTCCCGGCTTATATTCCAAGGTGAAATCGAATTCTGCCAGGAAGTCTTGCCATCGTGCTTGCTTAGGAGTCAGCTTCTTTTGGGACTGGAAGTAGCTCGTTGCCACATTGTCTGTCTTTACCACGAAATGTGCTCCCAAAAGATAGTGGCGCCACGTCCGTAGACAATGGACTATGGCCGTCATCTCCTTTTCATGGACGGTGTACTTTTTCTCGGCATCATTCAGCTTCCTGCTCTCAAAAGCAATGGGATGACCGTCCTGTATCAGCACTCCTCCAATGGCAAACTCTGATGCGTCCATTTGCACTTCGAACACCTTGGAAAAATCGGGTAATGCTAGTACTGGTTCTTTTCTGATAGCATCCTTGAGGTCTTCGAACGCCTTTTTACATGCATCGGACCAAGCCCATTCTCGGTCCTTTCTCAACAAGTCAGTGAGCGGGGCGGCAATGGTAGAATATCCCGCTATAAACCTTCTATAATAGTTGGCGAGGCCAAGGAATGATCTTAACTCTGCTACCTTCGTCGGGGCCTCCCAACTGCGGATAGCTTCGACTTTGTCGCTATCCATTTTGATTTGCCCGTGGCAAATCGTGTGCCCAAGAAATTGTATTGACGACTGGGCGAAGCTGCACTTCTCCCTCTTTACAAATAATTCATTCTGCCTTAGCACCTCAAAGACTTTCTGCAGGTGCTCCAAGTGTTCTTCCAAGCTGTTACTGTAAATGACAATGTCATCCAAATAGATGACTACAAACTTATCCAAGTATGGATAGAACAGCTTGTTCATTAGTGTGCAGAATGTTGCGGGGGCGTTGGTTAGTCCAAACGGCATGACTAACCATTCAAAAGCTCCATATCGGGTAACACAAGTTGTCTTTGCTTCATCCCCCTTAGCTATGCGGACCTGATAATATCCTTTTCTCAAGTCCATCTTTGAGAAGATCTTTGCTTGCCCCAGTCTGTCGAACAAATCAGCAATGAGTGGAATGGGGTACTTGTTCTTAATTGTGACTTTGTTAAGGGCACGGTAGTCGATACAAAGTCGTAAAGTACCCTCCTTCTTCTTTTGGAATAGCACCGGCGCTCCAAACGGTGCTTTTGATGGCCGAATATGGCCGGCCTCAAGTAGTTCTTGTAATTGCCTTCGGAGTTCCTCCAGTTCTGGTGGAGCCATTCGATAAGGGGACATGGCGGGTGCCTTAGCCCCTGGAACAAGCTCTATCTTGTGATCTACTTCCCTTCTTGGCGGTAGCTTTTTGGGAAGCTCTTCCGGCATTACATCCTTGTTTTCTTCTAAAACTTGCAGCACACACTGAGGTATCGCTTCAGCTTCCTGGGACTCCTGTGAAACCTCCTTTATGGCAACAAGAAAGGTTGGTTCACCCTTCTTGACGCCCTTAGCCAGCTGTATGGCCGATAGGCGCATTTCATCTTGCGGAACACGGATAAGCGGCACGACGCAGGAAACTCCCTTTTCAAGGATTAGGAGTTGGCTGCGACATGGAGAAATCCATGCGTCCACATTGTACCAGAAGTCCAGTCCTAGTACAATATCGAATACGTCCATTGGCCCAATGATAAAATTGGCGTGCCCCTTCCAGTCTCCCAAAGCGATCGGTACCTGAGGAGCAATGCCGCTGACTGTTGCCGGTGGTGCATTAACAGTTTTTATCATGCCATCAGTTGCACCATATTTCATCCCAAGAGCTTCTGCTTTGTCCTTGGTAATAAAGTTGTGCGTCGCTCCTGTATCAACAAGGATGCGCGTGTGTTTCCCGTTGACCACGGCCTCGACAAACAGTGACTCTCTCGGCTGGGCACGGAGCGGCTGAGCCGCCATGGCCATTAGCTTTATGTGACCGTTGAGAGTCATCTGGTTTGGGAAGTCCTTTGAACTCCCTGCTTGTTCCTCCGAAGGTTGCACCTTTTGCTGCTGGCTGGCAGCAATTATGGCTCCGAGTTTGCCCCAATTGGAACATTGTCGTGCTATATGGTCTCCTCCGCAAAGATAGCACCCTCTGAATTGTGACGGGGCCGTCTTCTTCTTGTCCAAGTAGCTTTTGCGGAAGTCTGACGTTGAACTCCGGTAGGACTTACTGTTGCTGGCCTTGTTCCTATACTTATCCCCCGTTTCTGCCTTGGCTGTGGCAGACTTGGCCTTATCCTTGGCCTTAGTGGACTCCGAGCGAAAATCCTTCAGCGACTCCGCTACCGCAATAGCTTCGTCGAGTGATCGCACTTGCCTTCTTTCTAGCTCCTGTTGGACCCAATTCTGTAGGCCGTCCAAGAAAAAGAATAGCAAGTCGTCGTCGGTCATGCTGGGCGCCTGGAGAGAGAGTTTAGTGAACTCCTTCACATACTCTCGGATGGTGGACGTTTGCTTTAGCTCCCTCAGCTTATGTCGTGCCTCCCTGACGGCATTGTGTGGATAGAACTGTCTCTTGAGTTCTTCCTTGAACTGCTCCCATGTCCCTATGGTGCAGTCTCCTCTGTCCATCTCCGCCTTCTTCCTTCGCCACCACAACATGGCCATATCTCCCAAGTACATGGCTGCCGTACGAATTTTGGTAGCCTCATCCTCAATAGCGAGGTGCTCGAAGTATGTCTCCACCTGCCAGATGAAGTTTTCTATCTCTTGGGCATTCCTTTCGCCCTTAAACTCTTTTGGCGGGGGTGCCGTTACACGGGGTGCTGGGGCACGTTCTACCCCATATGAGCTTGCTTTTAACTCCCTCTTGCAAGCTTCCAACTTGGCTTCAAACTCTTCCTTTAAAGAGGAGAGAGCCGCCATGAGTTTGCGTTCGAGGGCCGTCATGCCCTCTTGGTGCTCTACTTTGAGGACCCTGATGCCCTCGCGGTGTTCTTCGGCCAGCTCTGCGACAGTTTCCTTGATGTCGTCCAATCCATCAAATGTTGTCGACTCCAAGTTGTTTAAGTTGCTCTCCACCGCTTCTAGCCTTTGCGCTTGCTGCCCAAGAAAGGCTTCAACACCAAGTATCCTTTCTTCGGACATGTCAATGCCTGAAGAAGGTTCGGCCTCCATGGCTCTAGCGTCGGTGAACGGAGGGAGAGTTGGGTCCTTGGTTTTACTCTTACCACGACCCTTGGCCTTGTCCTTCTTAGAGATCCTGGCCTCCACGACCTCTCCCTCACGAACCTCCTCCTCGACATGGTGTGATTCCTCAGCCATTGCGCACTAGACAACCAAAGCTCTGATACCAGTTGTCACGGGGTCAAAATCTAGACCACGCGGAGCACCCAATCGTTGCCTTAACTCTGCCTTGAAAGGGTTCAGCTCTAACACTTAGCCTTGCTAGCTAAGAACCGTTTACGCTTGGCTATTCACACGAACTCAAGTATGGAAGGTTTGTAAGAAGAGAGGATTGGTGGCAAATGCCAAAGAACTCTTTTATATTGCAAAGAATGCTTTACAAGAGAAGGACTTTGTTTGCTTGCTTCTTGGATGGTTGCAAATGAATGCCATCCTCCCCTATTTATACTAATCTATGGAACTTCCTAGAACACACCTAGATATTTACAAGGTGGGACATCTTAGAGATGCCTTGTCTTGCCTAGAGCATCCTAGACTAGCCTAGAATGTTCTAGGGAGTGTTGGGGCGTTTCTATGCCTCCTAGCATTTCCTAGAATGTTCTAGGTCATGCTAGATGACTCTAGTGTAGTCAATAACGCCCTAGATCCTTCTAGAACAGTCCGGGGCCCTAATTTCAAGCCGGGTGGGTACAATGCCCCTGTTTTAAAGAATGAAAGCATTTAGGAATCATGCCTATTTAGTGTGGTTACCTCTTGAAACTTTTCATATTTTGAGGAGTCTTTTCTTTTTCTCTTGACTTGGTGAGCATTTTTGAGTTATCTTATGGTCATTGGTCCTTAGTGCATAGATTCATAAATGGCATGATGTTTCATTTGCTCGAATGTCAAGAGTTGAATTACTTGAGGAAAAACAATGGTTCAAGTTTGGGGGTTTGATGAGTTGGTAATTTACCAACTTACTAGGCTCTTAAACATGAGTTTTTGCTTAGTTTTTAGGTTATTTAGATGAATTTTATGCTCTTTTTTCTTGATCTTTGCAGGTACTTGATTGGAAGAGGAAAAACATGAAATTGAGCAAAAATCATGGAAAAAAGGTGATAAGGACCAGCACTCCACACTGCGCTGATGAAAAATAATACCGGTGGGCTGCAGATGAGCACCGGTGAATGGATGGTGTTAACACGGAAGGGTCCTGGAACTCACTGATCTTCAGCTAAACACGATTAGAATATCGCGGATGAGCACCAACGAACCGTCGGTGAATCGCAAGTGACGCCCGTCTACATAGGGGTAAAATTATCCAACTTAAAAAAAGAGGAAAAATAATGAACCCTATTTTTGTACACCTAAAAAAAGGAACTGAACCTTCCATTATGATATATAATTTTTTATTATTATATTGAATGTATTGAAGTTGAGAGAAGTAGAGAGAGAAACAATCATCTTCTTCTTTTACAAGGTAGAAACTCTATTGGAGCTCAAACTCTTGCTCAAATTTTCTTACTCTAGTTGTGAATGGATAGAATAACTATTGAATGCAATGTCTTTTTCTACTTCCATGAGTAGCTAAATTTCTTGCTAGCCTTCGCTAAATCATGAAACATACTTGACTTGTTTGGGCTTGCCCAAATCTTAAAATCATGCATACTTGAAATAGACTTCATAAGAAAAAATCATGGATTCATACATGGGTAATTTATAAACATTCAATTATGCTAGATATTTCATCATACCTGAAATCATGCATAATAAACTTGACTTTTCATTAAACTTGCATAATAGGACATAAATTTCTAGAACTTGAAATCATAAATTTATAATCCAAAAAAGGTATAAAATGTTCCCATGAATCTTAAAACATATTTTGAAACATGAAGAGCATTGACCCATAAAAAAATCATAGGGAATTTCGTAAAATTGGGTTAAAACCCCATAAGATCATAAACTTGAATTCATGAACTTGAGGAGAAATTCGGGAATGAGAGTAAAAAAAAAATCTCATTCATAGCCCTATATACCTAGGTAAGCTGAATCTAAACTTGACTTTGAAAGCCCAAGAGATTTGGGGAAGAAAATAATGATTTCAAGCTTGATCTTGAAAAGGGAACTTCTAAACCTTCATGCGTGGGAGTTGAATGAATTAGAATAGGTTAAACTTCCTTAATATTCTTCTTTCAAATCTTAAAACGATGTAGTTTAGGGCTTAGGAGCTTTGAAATTACAAAAATGCCCTTACTAATTTCGCAGAAAAACATTCACTGCCAGGAATAATGACTCACACCACGAGTCGTAACTCTATACCATGACTCGTGGTATCGCCCGTTATTTCCTTCCAAATTTTTCTCAGTTCTCAGGCCTTCGAATGACGACTCGACGAGACGGGTCATTACTTGACACAATGACCCATTGTATCCTGTCTTCATAACCACTAACTCCATAAGTATAGCTTTTGAAATCTCCACCATGGATCGAAAAATGAATCATACCATCAAACCACGGGTCGTTGGACCCATTAGTTGCCACTGCACCAACTTTCACTGCACCTTCTCACGGGTACTAACCGTGACTTGTTGTTTCCCACAACGAGTCATACCATGACTATACTATCCACCCTGGAAACACAGACCCAAATGATGACTCCAACCTATGACTCATTACTGGGACCCACGAGTGATCCTATGACTCATCACTTCTCACCACGACTTGTACAAAGAGTCATCCTGTGAAAAATTTTGTCTTTTTCCTGCTGGTCACTTTCCAATCGCGAGTCTAGTCTTAGGAACTTTTAGGGTATGTTATGACCCGAGTTTACACCCTAGCTGTAACACGGGACCTAGGACCACGAATGGTCCCAATTCAACCCATGGAATAATCATAGCATGATATTAATAGAATAACAACTAACAGAATCATAACTGAGGGAACTAACTAAACGAGTCTAATCAAGACCATAAGAACATAGTCTATTAAAACATTGAATCATAAACTAAATCTGACTATACATGTTTGAAAGCCGCTACTAGACTCATGAGCTGCTGGGACAAGTCCGCAGCTAATTCCTTAAGTCTAAAACTGAAAAAAACTGAAATAGGAAAATCACAAATCTTGTCCTCGGTAGATAAGGACTCACTACTGACAGCTAAGGTGGGAATAGAGCGTGTCTTACTGTGAGACTGAGTCTGGAAACCTTGATCTATATCATAAAACGATATAGCACAAAAGTATATGGCCAGTACTCGGAATGTACTGAGTATATGGAAAACGTAAATGAACTAATATATGCAAATATAGTGAGAGAAAGTAAGTTGACAACGTAAACGAACATATAACTAAGCTGAAGTACAATAAACCTATCTAAAATGTATAGATACTGATGAGATGCAGCTATTCGAAAATGTTTTAAATAAAATACAAGTAAAGCTGATGCATAAGGGTTATGTACATGCACTAAGCACTGAATTATAACTAATATCACATACTGAACCGACTAACTGCTGAAAACTGAAACTAAACTCTACTGTGACTGAGCTGAACTGAAGTCTGAGACTATACCAAACTGAAGTCTATAACTGAAATAATAAACTAAGGGAAACACTCTCTACTATGGAGGATCCCTGACTAGACTGAGGGAAACACTCTCTATTATGGAGGATCCCTGACTGAGCTGAGGGAAACACTCTATACTACGGAGGATCCCTAACTGAGCTGAGGGAAACACTCTCTACTGTGGAGGATCACAATTATACTAACATGGAAGCCATAAAACTAACAAAATTCATCTAGTCTAGGCTACTACAGCTAATCAGAGACTTGAGAGTTCAACTAATCATAACATACTGAATTCATGAGAGTCTGATCAGGGCTACTTTCTACTATCAAGAGGCCCGAAAGTCTAAAGAATCATGATTATGCCTTATCATTGAAATCCATAACATCTTAGGCCAAAAACGTATTATAATTTATGTAGTTTATATTCATGAAAACTTATAGATTCTTATCATACTTTAACATATAGACCATAAATCATGGTGAAACCATGTAGATATTTCATAAAGGCCACATCTAAAAAATAATGCTAATTCATGGTGGAATTCTAGAATCATGCTATTATCATACCATGTACATAATTCATAAATTAAAAAGTAATTTCATAGACATAAATGGATACTTATCATGAGGTTCTTGAAATCCATAGAATACATTTAAGATATCATGCATAGATTGAAATCCTAAGACATACTTTTCTAAAATTCAAGAAATTAGGGTTTTAACATAAATTCGGGACAGAAGGATGAAAGGAGGTCCTTGTTGATGTCCCACATACCTGGGTTGGCAATCCCTTGACTTTCCTTGAAGAGTCCAAGAAGATTTAAAGAGGTTTGCAGAAGAACCTTAGCTCCTTTCTTAAGAGAAAATCCAACATTGATATTTTTGGAGAGGGTGAGGATCTAGGCCAGGTTAATCCCTTTAATCTGACCTTAAGGAAGCCCAAAACGACGTCATTTAGGAGTTAGAAGCCTAGGAGTTTAGTAAAATGCCCCCAAACTATTGAATTAAGACCTACAACTGGCGCTTACTATGACTCACAGTATGGGTCGTGGTTAGATTGTACGACCCCTACCTAGATTTTGTACAATATCTGGTGCACCTTCAGTAAACTACTCATAACTTTTTATTCCAAACTTTGATTGATGCAAGGTTGGATTTTTTGGAAAGAAGCCTCAAAATGCTTCTATTTAAATGCTGAATCACCCAAAAACACTTTGTAAAAAGAGAGATATGGTCATTTAAAGTTGACCCTTGCAAGAACTGATATGAAAAACCAATTAGTAAGAAGGCTCTCAACTCAACATTGTGCTAGAGGTTCTTTATGACATTAATTTGCATCCAATACACTTTTTACACTTAATAATTGATCTTAACACCTTGTTTCCATAATTTCTATAATACCTCGAAAGTGCCTAAGATTAGACCCGGGATCAAAAATGGAAGTTTACTGAAAACTGGGGAAAATGTTGCAAGACGGACGACCCAACAGATCATTGGCCAACCAACGACCCATTGGATTCAGTCGTGGGAAGTGAAGTCCTGGTGACAGTGGAAATAATAGGTGATGTAATGACTCTTTGTTGGGAACAACGAGTCATTATTTGTAATCGTAGTGGGTACTGAACCTTGACATTTGGGGATGTAACGGCTCATCCCATGACCTGTTGTTAGGTGTAACGATCCTTGGTCATGAGTCATTGTGGGGGAATATGTAAATTTATAGTGGACCTAACGGAAGGAAACTATGACTCGTTCGATGAAGTAACGAGTTGTGGTGAGGCTCGCTATGATCAGAAGTCCAGGATCTTCATGAGGCAAACGATGATCGAACCAACGACCCATTAGATGAAAGAAAGACTTTACCTATTGAGTCGTGGACTGAATCTGAGATCAAGGACTTGGCAGTGCAGGTGACGGGTCGATACCACGAGTCGTGGTATCCTTCAACGACTCGTTGGTACGCCCGTTAGATCATCCAGTGAAGATTTTTTTCAGGGTATTTCATTAAGGGTATTTTCATCATTCCTATGCTCTAAGGCCCTAAACTATATCGTTTTATGTTATTTTCTGAGTATGTTAAAATAGGTTAATCCATCCTATCTGTTCATTCTCATGCATGCAAGTTAGGAAGATTTAGGAGTGATCAAGCTAGTTCTCAAGCTCTTCTTCATCAATTTTTCCCTTGGGCTTTCGAAGAGTGTTGAAATTAGATATTACCCAGGTATATAGGGTTATGAATGGGTTTTCTCTTTCACACCCATGTCCAATTTCTCCTAATTCATGAAATTTGATAAAAAATCTTATGGGGTTTTATTTAAATCTTGTGCAATTCTAATGATTTACTAATGGGTTATTATATTTCGTGATTTACATCATATTTTATGAGTTATGATCAGATTCTACAACTATTTTGATTTCTACTAAATTAAGCCTAATTATGTATGATCTATGACGAATCGAGTTATGATTTTAGTTTAACTGATGATATTCACAAACCATTATGATTTATGATTATGAAATATGGATTTATTCAAATACCCATTATGATTTGATGATTTGTATGATATATGTATGATCTACAAGTATGCAAGAATCCCATGATTTATGAAATATGTTTTGGCCGACTCACGGGCCTTATTTCATGGCTAGTTCATGTATTTACAAGTATTTTTATGATTATCATGATTTAACTAGCCCATGAATCTCATGCATATTATACTATAAGTACTATATATGTTTTGGGAGTAGTATTTAATACCAAGTAGGTTTGGGGCATAGGTTCGGCCCTGGATCTCACAACTATGTGCCACCGTAGGATATGTCGGGACCTCCTTTGTGACTGTCCCTGACCCAAATAGCCCTTTTTCGTGGTGATATCACGACTTTCATGGTTCTAACCTTAGCAAGGTACGAATGCCCTCCCAAATAAGGTTACAAATCGGGCTCCGTGTGTGCTCCTATGGGGTATGTCGGTTAAGAGAATCTCCCACTGTTTCTCATGATTTATGCATGTTTATGATTATATATATTGGCTCAAATTATGTTCAATAAAGCTTTCCTCTTATGATTATGATTACGATTATATTATGAATGTTTTGAAAACCTTGAGCCTTATGTTATGTTACAATACTTATGTTATAAGCATGTTGTCCTAAACTTATGATCATTTATGAGTTTTATATATTGTAAATGTCTGTTTTGCTTACCTTGCATACTTGGTAAGTTCCACGTACTGACCGCATGCTTTCTATGCTGTATCATTTCATGATACAAGACCCGGCTCTCAAGCTCATCTCCATCATTAGTCCATCTCAGAGTTAGCTATCATCCTTTTTGGTGAGTCCTCATGTTCCGAGGGCCATATGTGCAGACATTTATGTTCTCTTTTGTTTTAGTTTTTCCTGGTTAGTTAGGGAATGTCATCCCATCAACACATCTGATATGAATGAGGCTTTCAGAAAGTTTGTGGTACTCAGCTGATATGTATTTCTAGTAGTTTTTTGCTTATCATGCTATGTTATGTTACATTTACGTTTCGGCTATATCGTATGTTTAGTTTTCCGCTTAAAGTGAAATGAAGTTAGATGAATGTTCATGCCATGGGTCGACTTGGAGTCTCTCGGGGCTCCTTATCCCGTGTTATGATCCGGGTCTACGTTCGGGTCATGACAAACTTAGTATCAGAGCCATAGGTTTGAAGTGTCCTAGGGTATCTGAAAGCCATATTAAGTAGAGTATTTTTCATATTTGTGAAGCCTACACCCTTATAACGAAGAGGCTATGAGACGTTTCAGAAATGTTCCCTTCTTTCATGATCTTTGTCGTGCAATGAAAAGTCTTTCTATCCTTCTATTCATGCTATTCGCGATTGCAGAATGATGGCTCCTCAAAGAACGAATGGTAGGAGAAAAGGAAATGGTGAAGGCCATGAGGATGGCAATGGACACGAGCATCAGCAAGCCCCGCCAGTTCAGGAGCCCCAAGCACTTGAGCTAGTTGCCCACGCTGATTTTCGTGCAGCTATCCAGATCCTTGCGCAGGCCTTGACCGCTCAGGTCAACCAACAGACTGTTGAGCATATTCCATATAATGGCAATGCTGCGGCGGCTCGGGTCAGAGATTTCTTTAGGATAAACCCGACGGAGTTCCTTGGGTCCAAGGAAGATGAGGACCCATATGAATTCATTGAAGAGATTCTAAAGATCACCCAGGTTATGGGGGTGACAAATGGAGAGGGTGTTGATTTGGCCTCCTATTAGCTGAAAGGGGTGGAGCATATATGGTTCAAGCAATGGGGAGATGCTAGAGCAGTGGGGGCAGGCCCTATAGTTTGAGATCAGTTCACGCGACATTTCTGGATCGGTTCTTCCCTCGCGAGATGAGGGAACTAAAGGAGATCAAGTTTTAGATCTGAAGCAGGGTGACATGTCAGTTCAGGAGTACAATTTGGAGTTCACCCATTTATTCCAAGTATGCGCCAGAGTTGGTGGCAGACAAGAGGGCTCGAGTGAGCTGATTTGTGCATGGAGTGGAGGAATACCTAGATAAGGGTTGTAGGATTGCAATGTTGCATCAGGATATAGATTTTCCCCATATAGTGTTGCATGCTCAGTAGATGGAGTCAATGTATCGAAAGCAGAGAGAGGCTAGAGGGCCAGGACAGATAATTATGGGAATTCTCAGGCTAGATCGGGGGGTGGACAACGCCAACAGTCTCAACAAAAGTCTTTTTCTCCAGCACCGTCGTTAGCCAGTACACCATTTAGATCACAAGGGGATAGGAGGAGTAGGGCTCCAAATTCTAGAGGCTAGGATAGCATGCAGATATAGAGCGCACCTTCCCAGCTTGTGCGGGATGCGGCAAGAATCACCAAGGAAGGCTCCTAGTTGGTGTAAATGCTTGCTTCGGGTGTGGCAAACCCGTACACCAACTCAAGGATTTCCCTTTAGCTAGATCAGGGGGCGACGGAGCCCGTATGCCAGCAGCTAGGTCAGCTGCTCCAGCAGCACGTCCCCCTCAGTAGGGTGCATCGACTAGTTTAGCCGACGGTCAGCGCCAAAACAGGTTCCATGCCCTTGTGACCCGTCAGGAGCAGGAGACGTCACCAAATGTGGTTACTGGTATGTTATAGGTGTTTCATCTTGATGTTTATTCTTTGTTAGATCTAGGGGTTACCTTTTATTTTGAGACACCTTATATTGCTAGTAGCTCTGGAGTTAGACCCGAGACTCTGTTAGAACCATTTTCAGTTTCTACTCCTGTTGGTGATTCGACTGTACCTAGGTGGGGTTATAGAGGATGCCCAGTCACTATATTGCATAAAGTCACCTCCATAGATCTTGTAAAGTTAGCCATGACTAACTTTGATTATTCTTGGAATGGATTGGTTGTATGCATGTTATGCTTCTATTAATTGTAGAACCCGTGCAGTGGAATTCTGTTTTCTGGGGGAGTCAGTCTTGGAGTGAAAGGGTGGTTCGGTCGTTCCTGTAGGTCGATTTATTTCCTATCTCAAGGCTAGAAAGATGATTTCTAAGGGGTTGTATGTATCATCTAGTTAGGGTTAAGGATGTTGAGTCTGAGACCCCGACTACCCAGTCAGTTCCAGTGGTGTGTGAGAACCTAAAAGTGTTCCCTGATGATTTATCAAGTGTTCCTCCTGAGAGGTAAATTGATTTTTGGTATTAACCTTTTGGCCAACACGTAGCCTATATTTATCGCTCCTTACAATATGGCTCCAGCTAAGCTAAAGGAGTTGAAGGATCAACTGAAGGACCTGTTAGAGAAGGGTTTCATTAGACCGAGCAAGTCTTCATAGGGTGCACCAATCCTTTTTGTCCAAAAGAAGGATGATTCCCTTCGGATATACATTGACTATCAGCAATTGAAAAAAGTCATCGTCAAGAATAGGTATCCTCTGCCAAGGATTGATGATTTTTTTGACCAACTTCAGGGTTCCAAGTGTTTCTGAAAGATAGATCTCAGGTCCGGGTATCATCAGCTTAGAGTTCGGGAATGTGATAACCCAAAGACAACCTTCAGGACGCGGTATGGTCATTATGAGCTTGTAGTTGTGTCTTTTGGATTAATGAATGCTCCTGCAACTTTTATGGACCTGATGAACATGGTGTTCAAGCCATACTTGGACACGTTCATGATCGCGTTCATTGATGACATCCTTATATACTATCGGAGCGAGGAGGAGCATGCCACTCATTTAAGAGTAGTGCTTCAGACTCTCAAGGATTGTCAATTATATGCAAAATTCAGAAACTGGGAGTATTAGTTGAACTCCGTAGCAATTCTGGGCCATGTGGTTACATGTGAGGGTATAAAGGTGGATTCTTAGAAAATAGAAGCGATAAAGAATTGGCCTAGACCGATGAATCCTTCGGATATTCAGAGTTTCTTGGGTTTAGCTTGCTATTATCGAAGGTTTGTTGAAGGTTTCTCATCTATTGTGGCACCTTTGACCAAATTGACCCAAAATAAGGTGAAGTTCCAATGGTCAGAGGCTTGTGAGAAGAGCTTCCAAGAGTTGAAGACTCGACTTACTACAGCATCAGTGTTGACCTTACTCGAAGGTACTGATGGTTTCGTGGTGTACTGCGATGCTTCAAGAATCAGACTCGGGTGTGTATTGATGCAGCATGGGAAAGTGATAGCATATGCCTCTGGACAGTTGAAAGTCCATGAAAAGAATTACTCGACCCATGATCTTGAATTGGACTCGGTGGTGTTTGAATTGAAGATATGGCGACATACTTGTATGGGGTCTATGTGGATGTGTTTACATACCATAAGAGCTTATAATATGTGTTCACGTAGAAATATCTCAATCTATGACAAAGAAGGTGGTTGGAGCTTCTAAAGGACTACGATATGAGTGTCCTTTACCATCTGGGTAAGGCTAATATGGTGGCGGACGCACTCAGTAGACTCTCTATGGAGAGTGTGTCCCATGTGGATGAGGGGAAGAAGGAGCTGGTGAAAGATGTACATTGGCTCACAAGGTTGGGAGTTAGGTTTGTCAACTCGACTTATAGCTGTGTTATTATCCAGAACGGATCAAAATCGTCCTTGGTGACTGATGTGCAAGCGAGACAAGATGAGGACCCGATTTTGGTGAAGTTGAAGGAAGCCATTCGAAGTCAGAAAGTGGAAGTCTTCTCCCAAGGGGGAGATGGTTTGCTTCAGTACCAGGGTTGCCTATGTATTCCAGATGTTGATGATTTGAGGAGCCGGATATTGCATGAGGCTCATGGATCCAGGATTCTATCCATCTGGGTGCCACCAAGATGTACCGTGACTTACGGGAAATCTATTGGTGGAATGGCATGAAGAAGGATATTGCAGAATTCGTAGCCAAGTGCCTGAACTGTCAGCAAGTAAAGGTTGAGCATCAAAGGCTGGGAGGCGTTGATGAAGGGCGTACTCACGCACTTCATAGACATATTTTGCCCATACTTTACTATATTTTGAGAACAAATTATGTGTGTTTGCATGTGTTTATGTTATATATTTGTGAAAATTAGCTAACGCATGTGATTAGATGTTTTCAGGGCTAAAAAGGATGGATTTGAATGTATTTGAGGCTTATGGAATGAAGATGAAAAGAAGCTGAAGCTGTGGGCAAAGGTTGAGTTTGGAAGATGCAGAAATAGTGTACCTGACAGGTTGATGGAATGACTCGTTACATCAGGTAATGAGTCGTGAAGTCAGTCATGGAGACTGAGAAGAGAAATTTTGAGAATAAGCCAGTGAAGTTAACGGAAGACATCATGAATCATCAGGTGTTGGCACGACTCATTGTGAGAGCACTGGTAGGAATCATCAGGTGCACTGGAATTTTGGAGAGTTAGACCACGAGGGGCCTAATGACTCGTGCCCATGCACAACGAGTTGTTAAGTGACCCGTTTCCACAACTGGCAACGTGGAAAGGCTTCAAAAATGGGAAAAAAGTGGATTTCCTACTTCAACTAGGAAAAGGAAAATTAAATCCCAAGCCAAATTCATCAAGGAATGAGGAAAGCATCTAATTACTATAAATACCCTTTATTTTCCTATAATAGCTATCAAACTTTAGATCAAGTTTCAAGTTCAAAAGTCTTCAAGTAGGATTAGAGTTTTAATTCTCAAGTTTTTAGATACAAGTTTGGTGTCTTACATTTGGAACTTCGAGATGATTGTTGAATTGTTCTTCTTTATTGTTGCAATAATCAAGTGAGTTTCTTCCTATCAACGTTGTAAGTATTAATTTTTGATTTTATTTATGAATTTTATTAATTTACTTATAAACATGATAGGCTAAAACCACCATAACTAGGGTTGTTGGAACCATGACAAATTATTACACATAGGTAAAATACTTAGTGATTCTTGAACGGAGTTTATGCATGTATAGTTTCTTCCTTCGTTTTGATTTAGTTTTAACGGTTGCAAACGATAGAACTTGCCTTATTCTTACTTACCAGACCAAGGAGGTAATGAATGGGAAAAGGGATTGACAACGGAGATTTGAGGCTATCAACCCTCATCTAATAGCTTGACCTTTTTCGGGGATAGCTAATCTGATATTAAGGGTAAGGGTCAACTAAAGTACACCTGTAGACGGACCAAGTTGCGTGGTGAAAATCATCTAGATAGGGGACCAACCATTTAGGTGAACCTAACTTACCAATATTGCATGTTAAGCACCAGAATAGATCACTAGTATAAAATGCCTTGTGGTGTGAAGTCATAGGGAACACTTACCCTAGTTAATTGAAATAATTTGGAAACAACCATCAGTTTCTCAACATCGTTACTTATTAATTTTACAAATCCCCCCTTCTAGGAAATAATTAACTAAAAATATTAAGCACTAGCGTTCTTCTACATCCTTCCTTATTCCCTGTGGGATCGACCCCAACCTCTAGTTGGGTTCTTTATTAACAACGTACGCTTTAAATTCATAAGGAGGTCTGGTTAGAGCGTTATCAGGCATACTTTAGGATATTAGTATTCCTACTTGGAAGTGGGAAGAAATTAATATGGATTTCATCACAAGCTTACCTCATACTCATCGACAATATGACTCTATTTGGGTGGTGGTAGACAGGTTGACTAAGGCTACTCACTTTCTACCGGTCAAAACCATAGACTCAGCAGAGGATTATACCAAACTATATATCCAGGAGTTCTTTCAACTGCATGGAGTGCCCTTATCCCTCATTTCACACAGAGGTGCTCAATTTACCTCTCAGTTTTGGAGGTCATTTCAAAAAGGGCTTGGGACTCAGGTTAAGCTCAACACAACATTTCACCCGCAAATAGATAGCCAAGTGGAATGGATAATCCAGAATCTCGAATACATGTTGAGAGCATGCGTGATGGACTTCAAAGGTAGTTGGGATGATCACTTGCCCCTGATCGATTTTGCTTACAATAACAGCTATCACTCCAGTATTCAAATGGCACTATTCAAGGCTCTCTATGGGCGGAGATGTAGATTGTCCATCAGATAGTTTGAGGTTGGTGAGGCAGCTATGATAGGGCCAGATATGGTACATGAGGCTATGGAGAAGGTTCAAGTGATAAGGGATAGGGTGAAAATCGCTCAGAGTCTCCAAAAGTCCTACGCCGATGTGAGAAGGAGAGAATTAGAATTCGAGGTGGATGATTGGGTGTTTCTGAAGGTATCTCCCATGAAGGGAGTGATGCGGTTTGGAAATAAAGGAAAAAACTTAGTCCCCTCTATATTGGCCCCTACCGGATTGTGAGAAGAGTTGGCAAGGTGGTGTATGAATTGGAGTTTCCATCAAAGTTATCTTCCTTGCATCCTATGTTTCATGTATCGCTCTTGAAGAAGTGTTTGGGTGATTCAGCCCTAGTTGTCGGTGGACAGTGTTGGTGTTAAAGACAGCCTTAGCTATGAGTAGGTTTCGGTGGAAATATTAGATCATTATGTTTGGAGGCTAAGGAACAAGGAAGTAGCTTCAGTTAAAGTGCTATGGAGGAATCAACATATTGAAGGAGCTACATGGCAGGCCGAAGCAGATATGATGGCTAGATACCCATATTTATTCTCTACCGGCTCAGTGTCAACTTGAGGTATCAATTCTGCCCTAAAACTCTATTTAGTTTTCATGTTCAGTTCATGTGTTCAAGTTTATTTTATGTATATGAATGTATATGTGAATCATGAAATCAGATCAGCTATGTGGTTTGAATTGGAGATAGTTATGCCGTTAGTTTTCGGTCTAAATGATCAGTATTTGGGTGTAATGATTACATGTATCTGTTTTCTGCTTGTTTCCAATATTCGAGGATGAATGTTCCCAAGGGAGAGATATTCTAATATCCCGAAAGTGCCTAAGATTAGACTTGGGATCAAAAATGGAAGTTTACTGAAAACAGGGAAAAATATTGCAGGATGGACGACCCAATAGATCGTTGGTCCAACCAATGACCCGTTGGATCCAGACATATGAAGTGAAGGCCTGGTGACAGTGGAAATAACGGGTGATGTAACGACTCGTTGTTGGGAACAACGAGTCATTGTTTGTAATGATCCGTGGTCATGAGTCGTTGTGGGGAAATATGTAAATTTCCAGTGGACCTAACGGAAGGAAACCACAACTCATTGGTTGAAGTAACGAGTCGTGGTGAGGCTCGTTATGAGGAGAAGTTCAGGATCTTCGGGAGGAAAACGACGATCGAACCAATGACCTGTTAGATGAAAGGAAGACTTTCCCTATTGAGTCGTGGATTGAATCTGAGATCAAGGACTTGGAAGTGCAGTTGACGGGTCGATACCACGAGTCGTGGTATCCTCCAATGACTTGTTGGTATGCCCGTTAGATCGTCCAGAGCAGATTTTTTTCAGGGTATTTCATTAAGGGTATTTTCTTCATTCCTACGCTCTAAGGACCTAAACTGCGTCGTTTTATGTTACTTTCTGAGTATGTTAATATAGGTTAAGCCCTCCTAACCTATTCATTCTCATTCATGCAAGTTAGGAATATTTAAGAGTGATCAAGCTAGTTCTCGAGCTCTTCTTCATCAATTTTTCCCTTGGTCTTTCAAAGAGTGTTGAAATTTTATCTTACCCAGGTATATAGGGTTATGAATGGGTGTTTTCGTTCACACCCATTCCCAATTTCTCCTAATTCATGAATTTTGGTCAAAAATCTTATGAGGTTTTTATTTAAATCTTGTGGAATTCTAATGATTTACTAATGAATTATTATATTTCGTAATTTATATCATATTTTCTGAGTTATGATCAGATTCTACAACTATTTTAATTATAAAATTATTGATTTCAATTTTCACTAAATTAAGCCTAATTATGTATGACCTATGATGAATCGAGTTATGATTTTACTTCAATTGACGATATTCACAAACCCATTATGATTTATGATTTTTAGATATGGATTTATTCAAATACGCATTATGATTTGATGACTTGTAAGGGATATGTATGATCTACAAGTATGCATGAATCCCATGATTTATGAAATATGGTTTGGCTGACTCACGGGCCTTATTTCATGGCTAGTTCACGTATTTACAAGTATGTTTATGATTATCATGATTTAACTAGTCCATGAATCTCATGCATATTATACTATGAGCACTATATATTTTTTTGGAGTAGTATTTAACACCGAGTAGGTTCAGGGCATAGGTTCGGCCCTAGATCTCATAACTACATGCCACCGTAGGACATGTCAGGAGCTCCCTTGTGACTGTCCCTTGCCCAAATGACCCTTTTTCATGGTGATATCATGCCTTGTATGGTTCTACCCTTGGCAAGGTACTAATGCCTCCTGAATAGGGTTACAAGTTGGGCTCCATGTGTGCTCGTATGGGCTACGTCGGTTAAGAGAATATCCCACTGTTCCTCATGATTTATGCATGTTTATGATTATGTATATTGGCTTAAGTTATGTTCAATAAATCTTTTCTTTTATGATTATGATTACGATTGTATTACGAATGTTTTGGAAACCTTGAGCTTTATGTTATGTTACGATACTTATGTTATGAGCATGTTATCCTACTCTTATGATCATTTATGTGTTTTATATATTGTAAATTTCTGTTTGCTTACCTTGCATACTCGGTACATTCCAAGTTCTGACCGCATGCTTTCTATGTTGTATTGTTTCATGATACAGGACCTGGCACTCAGTCTCATCTCCATCATTAGTCCATCTCAAAGTTAGCTATCAGCCTTTTTGGTGAGTCCTTATGTTTTGAGGGCCATATGTCAAGACATTTATGTTCTCTTTTATTTCAGTTTTGCCGGGTTAGTCGGGGAATGTTGTCCCATCAATTCATCTTATATTATAGAGGCTTTCAGATAGTTTGTAGTACTCAGCTGATATATATTTCTAGTAATTTTATGCTTATCATACTATTCTATGTTACATTTACGTTTCCGCTATATTGTATGTTTAGTTTTCCGCTTAAAGTGAAATGAAGTTAGATAAATATTCATGCCATGGATCAACTTGAAGTCTCTCGGGGTTCCTTGTCCCTTGTTTCGATCTGGGTCTATGTTCGGGTCGTGACAATTACATTGGTCGGATCTATCTACATACCTAGAAGGGTTCTGAACTTAGCCTCAAAGTCCAAGGCATTACAATATCTCCACCCACGACTGAAACAATGATTCATATCATCATATTATGACTCATACAACAAGTCGTACCACCAACATATGACTCATGGTTTCCTCCCATAACTAATGAGCCCCTCTTCCCCAACTATTTGAATATTTTCACGACTCGTACCATGACCCATAACTCCATGCTATGAGTCGTACCATTACCCATACAATCATTCACTTGATAAGTCAAAAGACTTGCTACGACTCCGCGCCATGGGTCGTACCCACATACTATGATTCATAGTGGTGAATCATGGTTGGGAAACAACTGCTCTGGTCTCGACCACGGGTCTTCCTATGACCCATACTACCAACCTACGACTTGTAGGTTGAGTCTTACTAAGGCAATGTTGCAGATTTTTCTACTAAGCTCATTCCAAATCCTGATTTTAATCTTCGAACTTTTGGGGTGTTGTATTATCTCCCTCTTGAGAACATTCATCCTCAAATGTAGAATAAGCATACTGAAAAGCTAGGGAATAGATCTGTCATCCCCAAATACTAAACATTTGAAGCTGAAAACTAACAGAGTGACTGAGCTGAAAGGTTAGGAAAAGAGTTGCAATCCCGAGAACCGTATACTAAAAGCTAAATGCTAATGGAGTATCTAACTTCGATCTGAACAATATATTTGAACTCAATCTCTAAGTCATACATGCATGCTGAGACATAAGAGGGACTGAGGGACATGAAACCGACATGGAACTAGATAGAGTACTGGGGAGGATTCATTTCCTAAAACCAGAAATGAGCTGGTACGGATTGAGTTATCACTCTCGAACTACTTTTTGATACTGAACTAGCTATCATGGTATCTAGTCTGAATTCAAGTAAGGGACTCATAATCATGAATCATTCATGAAACTTAAAACTAGGTACACACATGAGGTAGCCTGATTGCTGGGCCACTGAAGCAATTTCTAAAGACTGAATTCAAGGGTTGAGCATACTGGAAGACATGTGTTAACACATACAGCTAGTCTGTTACATGAAGCTAAGACTTATAGATTCGCAGAGTAAGACTAGGATCGCTGTCTGAAGTGGTTATCTAGAATTTTAGAAGTTTGTACATAGGAATGGGTAGAGTGTAGTTTCAACTAAAACATAAGAGAAATGAACTTGAAGGGATTGACAACCCATAACTATCAATGTTAGGACTCCCTTACAAGCACACTCAAGATTCGAATTGTCTCGTCGACTTATCATCTCCCCACTTAGCTTAAAGCATTCATTCTAAGGCTCCTAGATCTTTCTTAAGGTTGGGCTAAACCTCTAACTCTTAACTCCTCCTTCACCTCTAACATTCACCGATAGCTTCATACTCATAACTATTTCATACCATGTATTGACAATCTCCTCACAACATACATCAATAGACTTTCTATTCCATATTGGGGTTTTGGGGTCTAACAACATGCAAAGAGTAACACTATTAGCTAATAACATACGTACGACTACTTCTGGCGATTTTCCCTAATCCTAATGTGCTAACAAGGCGTAAGAGCGGTTTTTATGCTATCCACAACCTGTACTAGAAGATGTGTCCTGCTAAAATGGGGGGGCGGGGGGGACTATTAGAGCCGATGAAGAGGAAACTGGGGCCCTACTCTCACCCCACTTGGCTGTTGGGCAATCTTAAAGCTTATGACTTGACTTGCCGCACCAAAAGCAAGCTCCTGAACCAATCATGCACTTCCTCAAGTGGTTCTTCCCATAGCTCTTACAAGATGGATATGTAATCTCCCTTCCTCTAGGTCTGTTCATACACTGGCTGTCGAAGGTGCTGGGGTGATGACCTCTGCTGGGAGCATGAGCGGTGTCCACCACTTGTCCACTGATGGGAAAACTCTGAATATCCTATCCTAGCTCTCTTGGTCTCTGTCTCATTTTCTTTCACCTACTCTGCCTCTATTTTTTGGGCATATATTACCAATCATGAGAAATCTATGTCCTCGTCAAACATGGCGGTCCTGCACTCCTTGACCAAGGAGTCTGCCACTCCGTTCATGAACCTGCCCTCTGGTTGGCTACCATCTTTGGTGCATACTTGGATAACTGGGTAAACTCCAACGTATACTCCTGGACAATCATTTTGTTTTGCCTCAAGTTAACAAACTCCGCTTCCTTTGCTTTCCTCAACTCTCTAGGGAAAAATCTATCCAAGAAGGCTGTCATAAACTCATCCCAACTTATGAAAACTCCTCCAACTCCCCGACTATCTTTCCACTAACAGAACCATATATGAGTGAACCCCTTAGCTAGAAGGAGGCTAAGTCCATGCTTTCCTTTCCTTTCACCCCCATAATCTAGGTGATCTTCTGGATCTCCTCTAAGAACTCATACAGGTCTTCATCTACCTTTGACCCCAAGAATTCGGGTGGGGGGTTCATCTTGAGAAAGTATCTTACTCTAGCCGCTGCTACGTTCCCATTCTGGGGAAAATAAGTCAATGCCTGTTGATTAACCTGAGAGGTTAGGGCCTGCGCCAACATGTGAAAGGCTGCCCTAAACTCAGCATGAGTAACATGCTCATTTATCGGGTTCGTTGGGGCTGGTGGGGCTTGCTGGTGCCCATTACTGTTTCTCCTTTTGTTTGCTTGTCTGGGAGGCATTATCTGCGAGCGCATAAAGCACGAGTTAGGAGAGGAACTATTATAGACTCAAACTCTCGCATGATAAGAATTATGAATAAAGGGGAACTTTCCTAAAACGTCTATAGCCTCTTCGTCATAAGTGTGGCGCGCTTCACACCCATGAAAATGAATCTACTTAATGCGGCTTTCATGACACCCTAGGACACGCTAAATCTTTGCTCTGATACCAAGTTTGTCATGACCCGAGTTTACACCCTAGTCGTAACACGGGACCTAGAACCACGAGTGGCCCCAAGTCCACCCATGGTATAATCATAGAATGATACTAACAGATAACAACTAAGAGAATAATAACCGAGCGGAACTAACTGAAAGAGTCTAATCAACACCACAAGAACATAGTCTATCAATACACTGAATCATAAGCTGAATCTGTCTATACATGTTTGAAAGCCTCTACTAAACTGTGAGCTGTTGGGATAAGTCCCCGGCTAACTCCTTAAGTCTGAAACTGAAATAAACTAAAATAGAAAAATCACAAGTCTTGTCCTCGGTAGATGAGGACTCACCACTGCCAGCTGAGATGGGAATAGAGCGTGTCTAACTGTGAGACTGGGTCTGGAAACCTGGATCTATATCATAAAATAATATAGCACAAAAGTATGAGGTCAGTCCTTAAAATGTACTGAATATATGGGAAATGTAAATGAACTAAAACATGCAAATATACTGAGAGAAAGCAAGCTGACTACGTAACGAAACATATAACTGAGCTAAAATACAATGACCCTATCCGAAATGTGTAGATACTGATGAGATGTGCTTATTTGAAAATGTTTTAGACAAAATACAAGTAAAATTGATGCATAAGGGTCATGTACATGCATTGAGAACTGAACAATTACTGATATCATACATTGTACTAACTAATTGTTGAAAACTGAAACTGAACTCTACTGTGACTGAGCTGAACTGAAGTCTGAGACTATACTGAACTGAAGTTTGTAACTGAAATCATAAACTAAGGGAAACACTCTCCACTATGGAGGATCCCTAATTGGATTGAGGGAAACACTCTCCACTACGGAGGAACCCTGATTGAGCTCAGGGAAATGCTCGTTACTATGGTGGATCCCTGACTGAGCTGAGGGAAATGCTCTCTACTATGGAGGATCCCTGACTGAGCTGAGGGAAACACTCTCTACTATGGAGGATCCTTGATTGAGCTGAGGGAAACACTCTCTACTGTGGAGGATCACAATTATCCTAACATGGAAGCCACAAAACTGACATAATTCATCTAGTCTAGGCTACTACAACTAATCAGAGACCTGAGAGTTCAACTAATCATAATATACTGAATTCATGAGAGTTTGATCAGGGCTACATTCTACTATCAAGTGGTCCGAAATTCTAAAGAATCATGATCATTCTTATCATCAAAATTCATAACATCACTGGCCCAAAACATAGTTTAATTCATGTGTTTTATATTCATGAAAACTCATAGATTCTAATCATAGATTCTAATAATAGCATGATTTCTAGATTTCCACCATGAATTAACATTGTTTTTGAGATATACCATAAATCATGGTGAAATCTTGTACATATTTCATAAAGGCCATATCTAAAAAACAATGCTAATTCATGGTGGAATTCTAGAAATTATGCTATTTTCACATCATATACATAATTCATGAATTTGAAAGTAATTTCATAAGCATACATGGAAACCTACCATGATGGTCTTGAAATCCATAGAAGATGTGTATGAAATCATGCATAGATATAAACACTGAGATATACTTTTCTAGAATTCTAGAAATTAGGGTTTTAACATAAATTCGAGACACAAAGATGAAAGGAGATCCTTGTTGAAGTCCCACATAGCTGGGTTGCTGGTCCCTTGACTTTCCTTGAAGAGTCTGAGAAGATTTAAAGAGGTTTCAAGAAGAACCCTAGCTCCTTTCTTGAGAGAAAATCCAACATCGATCTTTTTGGAGAGGGTGAGGATCTAGGCTAGGTTAATCCCTTTAATCTGACCTTAAGAAAGCCCAAAATGACGTCATTTAGGAGTTAGAAGAATAGGATTTTACTAAAATGCCCCCAAACAATAGAATTAAGACCTGCAATTGGCACTTACTACGACTCACTGTATGGGTCGTGGTTAGATTGTACTATCAGTACCTAGATCATACAATGCCTGGTGCAGCTTCACTAAAACACACATAAGTTTCTACTCCGAACTCTGCTAAGTGCAAGGTCGGATGTGTTAGAAAGAAGAATCAAAGCTCTTCTATGTGAAATGTTGAATCACCCAAAAACACTTTGTAAAAAGAGAGCTATGGTCATTTGATGTTGACCCTTGCAAGAACTGATACGAAAACCCAATCAGTAAGAAGGCTTTCAACTCAACTTTGTGTTAGAGGTTCCTTATGACCTTAATTTGCTTCCAATTCACTTCTTACACGTAATAATTGATCTTAACACCTAGTTTCCATAATTTCATTGGGTTAGGGTCTATCAACATACCTAGAAGGATTCCAAAATTACCCTCAAAGTCTGAGGCATTACAATATCTCTACCCACGACTGAAACAACGATTCATACCATCATATTACGACTTGTACCATAAGACGTACCACCAACCTACGACTCATGGTTTCCTCCCATGACTAATGAGCCCCTCTTACCCAACTCTCTGAATATTTCCACGACTCGTACCATAACCCGTAACTCCATCCTATGAGTCGTACCATTACCCATACAATCATTCACCTGGTAACTCCAAAGACTTTCTACGACTCCTTGCCATGGGTCATACCCACATTGTACGACTCATAGTGGGGACTCATGTTGGGAAACAACTGCTTTGATCAGGACCACGGGTCTTCGTATATCCCGTACTACCAACCTATGACTCGTAAGTTGAGTCGTACTGAGGCAATTATGCATATTTTTCTGCCGAGCACATTCCAAATCCTGATTTTAATCTTGAGAACTTTTGAGGTGTTATAGGATATTACATTCCTATTTCCATTTTCTCCTTTTGTTGGCTCTTCGAGGAGGCATTTTCTGCAAATGTGTATAGCACGAGTTAGAAGAATAGAGAGTGTTGTACTTCATCAAATAATATAGAACATGGAAGAAGGGAAGTTTCCTAAAATGTCTTGTAGCCTCTTCTTCGTAAGTGTGGTACGCTTCACACCCATTAAAAAGACTCTACTTAACGCAAATTTTAGACTCTCTAGGATACTGCTAAACCTGGTGCTCTAATACCAAGTTTGTCACAACCCGAGCATAGATCCCGGACATAACATGAAACCTAGAACCATGAATGGCTCCTAGCTAACCCATTCCACATGCATAGCATAAGCATAAGAATAAACTAAGCATAAATCTAAACATAATATAAGGAATAAGTGAAAGTCTAAGATATCATAAAGCGTCAAAATTGAGATGACAATTCAAATAGATAAATATCTATAAATCAAGTCTGAAAAGCCTTTAAAATGTAAGATGAGCTGAAGTGACAAAACCCCCAATAGCTCCACTAATTTTGGAAAATGAAATAACATGAAAATACTTGAATCAAAATTGACATCCTTGGATGATGAGCAAGCTCAGTCTGAAGTAAGATCGGATCTAGTGGTGGAGCTAAGACTAATCACCTGAACTTATATCATGTAGTAAAAAAGTATGCTATTTGTAGTTTGAATGTACAAAGCATGTAGGATAAGTAGAACATGAGAGTAAGGACAACATGCTAAACATCATGATCATGAGGTAGTCATAACACATGAATTGTTCATCATAAGCTGAAGAATAATAATCCAAGGTTTTGAAAGCAAAATTATAATGCTTAATAGGTTTGAAATCGTAAGTAAAACTCATATACTGATCAATAGGTCAAAATACTAAAAAACATGATATCGTAAATCCTGAATATGAGCAACATGAAACGTGACGAACAATGGAAGATTCTCATAATCGACATACTCCAAGTGAGCATCATGGACCCGGCCTGTTGATGAAGGGCATATTTATGCACTTCATAGACATTTTTACCCATACTTTACTATGTTTCGAGAATAAATTATGTGTTTTTGCATGTGATTATGTTATATATTTGTGAAATTAACTAACACACATGATGAGATATTTTTAGGGCTTAAAATGATGTATTTGAATGTGTTTGAGGCCTTTGGAATGCATGTAAAGAAGTTGGAATGAATAATGCGAAGAGCAAAGCTTAAAGTGACCAACTGCACGAGATGGCACAAGCCAGGCGACGCAGCCTTGTCCCAGCACTGTAGCAGGCGCGCAGCAGCTCCATCCCAACGCCATGGAACATGCGAGGCAGTAATATTTCTGCCGCAACAGTCGTGCTACACGGCACTTGAGCCCGTGAGATGGAAGGCACGAGGCGGCTTCCTTCTAGGCCCGTTGGCATGTGCCAAGCGGTACTAAACGAGGTAATGAGGTAAGCCGACGCGGCAAGGCTTGCAAAATGGAAAAAAGTGGATTTCCTACTTAAATTAGGAAACGAAACATCAAGTCCAAGTCAAATTCAACAAGGAGCAAGGAAAACATATATCTACTATAAATACCCATTTATTTTCATGTAATAGCTATCAAGTTTGGAATGAAGTTTTAAATCAAGCTTTAAGTTCGGAAGTATACACAAAATTGAGAAGTTTTTAGAGAGAAGTCTTACAATCTAGTTTTGCAAGTTAGTTTTATTTTTGAGATACGATTGTAAAGTTGTTCTTTCGAATTTTTCATAAATCGAGTGACTTCCTATCATCGTTGTAAGTATTAATTTTTTCTTTTATTTATGAATTTTATTAATTTACTTATAAACATGATAGGCTAAAACCACCACAACTAGGGTTGTGGGAACCATGACAAATTAACACACATAGGTAAAATACTTAGTGATTCTTGAACGGAGTTTATGCATCTATATTTATTCCTTTGTTTTAATTGATTTTTAATGGTTGCAAACGTTAGAACTTGCCTTATTCTTACTTACCAGACCAAGGAGGTGGTGAATGAGAAAAGGGATTAATAACGGATATTTGAGGCTATCAACCCTCATCTAATAGCTTGAACTTTTTCGGAGATATCTAATCCGATATTAAGGGTAAGGGTCAACTAATGAACACCAGTATATGGACAAAGTTGCGTGGTGAAAATCATCTAGATAGGGGACCAACCATTTAGGTGAACCTAACTTACCAATATTGCATGCTAAGCACCGGAATAGATCACTAGTATAAAACGCCTTGTGGTTATGAAGTCATGGGAAACACTTACCCTAGTTAGTTGCATTAATTTGGAGACAACAAACAATTTCTCAACATTGTTATTTATTATTTCTACAAATTCCCCCCTCTTGGGAAATAATTAACTGAAAAGCTTAAGCACTAGTGTTCTTCTATATTCTTCCATATTCCCTGTGGGATCAACCCCAACTTCTAGTTGGGTTCATTATTGACAACGTCCGCTTCATACTTCAATCGGAGGTATGATTTGAGCGTTATCAAAAAGTGGCACCATTGCCAGGGAATACGGCTTAGGATTAGATTATTTTCTTGTGTTTAACTTTTAGTCTTTATTTCTTTTTTTGTTTTTCTTTTATTTTCTGACGTTGCACAGGGCGGCGTGGTAAAATAAGCGGCCAAGATGTGACCACGGTCTCAACAGGTATCTTGATGAAGTCTGAGTAATCAAGATACATGTGTCGTGCCATGACGTTAAATCAGGCGTTACTTGGGAGGCAACCCAAGATAAATTTTTTGTTCATTTTTACATGTTTGTTCAAGTGTGCAGGTGATAGTAATAATTTTCAATAAAGATTAAGTTTAAACATTGAAAATGAGGAGTAGAGGCCAAGTGAGTTCTTCTTTCACTCTACTACTTTATGCTTATGTGTTTTAGCACTAAGGATATTGCAACTAATTAAGTGTGGGGTGGAAGAAGTGAACTTCATATTACCATGCATTCCTTGATTGTTAAATCTCCACATGGTACACCTAGTTTTTTTGGTATTTATGAGTTATCATGCAGGCTTGTTGGTTTGTAGTATTCTTTTAGTTTTATTTTATTTTCAGTGGATAGTCCCTTAGAATCGACTAGAGAGTCTAGATTTTTATTTTTTATTTTAGTCATTGAGTCATGAATTTGTCCGATGATGAATGGATGATGACCTTCTTAAGGGTAAATTAGTCATTAGGAAGAACAAGACTTGAGCCTTACGAATGCTAGGTGCTTCACACTAGGTATCATTGGGACTTTATTTAATTTACTAAAAAATGCATGAAAAAAGTAAGAAACACCTAGTCTTTTGGAAATTGACTCTTGGGCTTGAAGAGAAAAAAATGGGCTTAATTAGGTTATGCATGCAATATGAATATATGTGTTTATGGGATCTTGATTTCCATTGTTAAACCATCTTGTGCCAATGTGTGAGAAATTATTTTTGATATACTCCATGCTTGTAAATTGATATCTAGAACTTGCCCAGTATGTGTGCAAAGAGAAATATGAATGACGGAATTAGGATGTGATATACGCGTTTCTTTGATAGCGTTATTTTTATCCTATTTTACCTACCTTGATTGTAATTATCCTAGTTAGCCATGTTGAGCCTTAGCCTATTCTTTTGATAGCCATATTATAAGCTTGAATCCCTTTTTGTTCTATTGACTTATATTTGATCCAAATGACTCCTAGAGCACTTTAATGAAAATTTTTTGTAGAAAAGGAGCATAATTGGAGAAGTGAAGGGAAAAAGTGTAGTGAATTGGAAGAAAAGAAAAAGGTGAAATTTTGTTAAACAAGGAGGGTGAGTTTTAGTGGGAAAACAAAAAAAGAAAGAAAGATCTTTGAAAAATTAAAGATGAAAAAGAAAATGTGTGAATAAGCTCATTGTTGAAAGAAAAATCCCCACTAGTCACCTACGTTGAAAAATTGTGAAATAAAAGGAGGTATAAGGAGAGAATTTGGAAATTGAGGATAGTGCTAAAAAATCAAAGTGTTGTGAAATATTAAAGTGCTTGGGGAGATTATTCACTATCTTTGCTAAATAGTTCCTACCCATCCCTTAGCCTACATTACAACCAAATTAAAGTCCTAATTGATCCTTGATTCATAATTCTATATTAGCAGAGTATTACACTAAGGGCAAGCCTATAGGTCGTCGTTTGCATGTATGTTGAGTTCTTTGGGAGAGTGAGTGTATTTTGTTATATTTATGCCCAAGTTAATCTTATTCTATATCTTGTGTGAGAACGGGCATCTCTCCAAATTGTGAGGGGCACATCGGTAAGACTTTGGTTTAATCTTGATTGCTAAATTACATATAATTCATGTTGTCCCAAAATATCTCATGATGAGTTAGTTTTCAAAAGTTAAGTGATTTCGAACTTTGACATCTTAATGTTTAACCTATATGCATGTGAGTGAATTGTTTGAGCTTCATTAATTTGTCTCACGATCCTAAGTGTAAGTAGACCTGTTCGTAGGATGAATTTTATGCTTAAATATGAGAAGGAAAGTAGTAGATTGTTCGAGGACGACCAATAGTTTAAGTGTGGGGTGTTGATGAAGAGCATATTTATGCATTTCATAGACATATTTTTACCCATACTTTACTATGTTTCGAGAAGAAATTATGTGTGTTTGCATGTGGTTATGTTATATATTTGTGAAATTAACTAACACATATGATGAGATGTTTTTAGGGCTTAAAATGATGAATTTGAATGTGTTTGAGGCCTTTGGAATACATGTAAAGAAGTTGGAATGAATTATGCGAAGAGCAAAGCTTAAAGTGACCAACTGCACGAGGATGGCATAAGCCACGCGAGGCAGCCTTGTCCAGGCGCTGTAGCAGGCGCGCAACAACTCCATCCTAGCGCCATGGCACACGTGAGGCAGCAATATTTTCTGCCGCAACAGCCGTGCTACGCGGCACTTGAGCCTGTGAGATGGAAGGCGTGAGGCAGCTTTCTTCTAGGCGTGTTGGCATGTGCAAAGCAGCACTAAACGCGGCAATGAGGTAAGCCGATGCGGCAAGGCTTCTAAAATGGAAAAAAATGGATTTCCTACTTAAATTAGGAAAAAGAACATCAAGTCCAAGTCAAATTCAACAAGGAGCAAGGAAAGCATAAATCTATTATAAATACCCATTTATTTTCATGTAATAACTATCAAGTTTGGAATGAAGTTTTAAATCAAGCTTTAAGTTCGGTAGTATACACACAATTGAGAAGTTCTTAGATAGAAGTCTTACAATCTAGTTTTGCGAGTTAGTTTTATTTTGAGATACGATTGTAAAGTTGTTCTTTTGAATTTTTCATAAATCAAGTGAATTCTTCCTATCATCGTTGTAAGTATTAATTTTTTCTTTTATTTATGAATTTTATTAACTTACTTATAAACATGATAGGCTAAAACCACCATAACTAGGGTTGTGGGAACCATGATAAATTAACACACATAGGTAAAATACTTAGTGATTCTTGAATGGAGTTTATGCATGTATTATTTCTTCCTTCATTTTAATTGATTTTTAATGGTTGCAAACGTTAGAACTTGCCTTATTCTTACTTACCAGACCAAGGAGGTAGTGAATGGGAAAAGGGATTAACAATGGATATTTGAGGCTATCAACCCTCATCTAATAGCTTGAACTTGTCCGAGGATATCTAATCCTATATTAATGGTAAGGGTCAACTAATGAACACCCGTATACGGACCAAGTTGCGTGGTGAAAATCATCTAGATAGGGGACCAACCATTTAGGTGAACCTAAATTACCAATATTACGTGCTAAGCACCAGAATAGATCACTAGTATAAAACGCCTTGTGGTTATGAAGTCATGGAGAACACTTACCCTAGTTAGTTGCATTAATTTGGAGACAACAAACAATTTCTCAACATTGTTATTTATTATTTTTACAAATTCCCCCCTCTTAGGAAATAATTAATTGAAAAGCTTAAACACTAGTGTTCTTCTATATCCTTCCATATTCCCTGTGGGATCCACCCGAACCTCTAGTTGGGTTATTTATTGACAATGTCCGCTTCATACTTCGGTAGGAGGTATGATTTCAGCGTTATCAGCTGTACCCCTGGTCGGGAGGGTTTCTGTACCTTACCAAGGATAAGAACCATTAAGGCGTGTGTAACACCCCGAAACTTTTCTAGACCAAACTCAGACCTTAAGAGAAAATCCTAAAAAAATCCAAAAAAGTTGCCTTATAGCGACTGAGACAACGAGTCGTGGTCAGCTCCAATGAGTCGTTTTATCAGTCGTGGTCAACCTTGTTTGGTCCTTCAGGAACCAACAGGACATGGAACAACTCGTTGTGAGGAATAACCAGTCATCCAATCATTCTTTGTTCCCCAGCTTAGAAATCCTTCTTCCAGGACCCCATGACTCAACCAACAAGTCCTCGTTTTATACAACGACTCGTGGTGTGAGTCATTGGTTGAGAGACCCAGAAACCCTCTTCAGTGACACAGAGTGGTAACAACGACCTGTTTTCCTACTCAATGAGTCATTGTGACCACCCATCATGCCAATCTAGGGATTTTATATAATTTTCCCAGTGAAGATAACGACTTGACACAATGACCCATTGGGTCCACCAACGAGTCGCTGTGTGACCCGTTGTCAAACCTTCCAAGTTTTCCATCCAGTGACCCCGGGAGGAACCAACGACTTGTTGGTTCATCCAACGAATCGTGGTTCTCCCGTTGCCAAATCCAGTGAGCCTAGAACCCAAGTAGTAGGGCTAATTTTTTTGGAGTGTAATTTTAATAATTAGAAATTGTGTGTGATTTTATTTGGAGTGTAATTTTTTTGTTATCAGACTCAATTTTACATTTTTAATTGAACTAGGTTTAAAGAGGAAAGACACCATGTCATGATTCAAAAAAAAAATTTACGATAAAGGATATTTTTTCTTAATCTTAATTGAATAATAATCAAGAATTGTCTAGTATTTATCCAATTAGAGAACGAGAAATAGAGTGTTGGCGAGTATTTTCTACTTTAACAGCGGAACTGAAAACAAATTAAACAAATGCGTAAATGATAGAATAACCCCATATTTGGAATAAAATTGTTCCATGTTCTTCGATATCTTTTGTGTTTATGAAATGAGGTTCTAGAGCTTTAGTGATATTTAATTGAATTTAGTGTGTAAAACTAGTGTTTCATATGCGTAAATACACTATAATCCTCAAGGATCTTATAATATTGTTGAAATCACCGGTATGTTTTCTGCATATGATTGTCTGATTTGATGTGTGGGAAATCTTCTCTATCATAATTACTTGAACTGTGCTTGTTGATTCTTTTTAGATTTCTTTTTTGGGTTTTTCTTTTAGTTTAAATTAACTATGGTTTGTTCTTACTTGTCCAAGCTAATGCTTAACCGCATTATTGGAGTATTCATAGAGTTTAGGCTTCTTTTCTTTGGGAATAAAAATGAAGGGAACAAGATACAACTATTATATGTCTACTTGCAATTGTAAGTAGAATTTTCAAAGTCCATTCTTTTAAGAGCAATATAAATTTTTACATGTATCCAAAAGTACAAGTTTGTCTGTATTTGATTTTGATATATTTTGTTAATTAATTATTTGAAAGAACTCTAGAATTTCAGACAATATTGGTGGAAGTAGAAACAGCCACACCATAAATGGTATAATGTAGTGAAAAAGTACTTATTCAGAAATAAATCTTATTAAAAAAATAGTTGAGGATCATAAAATGTAGACTATGATAGTAAGATGATAAGGTACAAATTGAAGAGACTGTATTAAACAATAAAGCTAGTGTTTCTCTTGAAGGGCATAAGAGATATGTATTAATATTTTACTTGTGATATTCATGCTTTATAATAATATGATGATTGCCTTTTCACATTTATACTAAAATCTTTTGAATAATTTTTGTGATTATAAAAGACAGATTTTGTTTGAATTGTCATGGAAAGTTCTAGAAATAGAAGTTGGATGTCTTGTTGGGGTACTCAAAAATATATGGATGGAGTGGAGATGTTTCTAAACCACGCCTTTAGTGAAAAAGATAATGAATAAATAATTCCATGCCCATGTACAAAATGTGCGCTACTCTATGATGTAAATCGTGCAACAACATATGATCATCTTCTATGCCATAGTATTATACAATCATATGATACTTGGTTTTTTAATTGAAAATCATTGAATGATTTAAATAATACTCAAGTTAATAATTACAAACAATCAACTTCAGGGAACGATGATATGAGAGGAATGATACATGATGTTTCTAGTGGTCAGTTCATGGATAATGACTTAAGCAGAAGCAGCGAGATGGATCCAAACATAGAATAAAATTCTAGTCATCCATCTAGAAATCAACCTCATCCAAAGGTGGCTAATTTTTAACAACTCATTAAAGATGCAAGTGAAGAATTATATCTTGGATGCAAGAAGTTTAACAAATTGACATTTTTATTGCATCTCTATCATATAAAATTGTTGTTCAAATGATCAAATAAATCTTTTAATTCTTTTCTTGCACTATTAAAAGATGCATTTCCTGAGGGAGAAAAGGTATCTTCTTCTCACTGCGATGCCCAAAAAATTGTTGAAAGCTTGGGATTAAAGTATGAAAAGATCCATGCTTGTACCAAAGACTGCATCTTTTTAGGAATGAATTTGCTAGTAAGGATGTTAGTGACTTCTTAATTTGTGGGGCTTCTAGATGGAAAAATAATGTGAAAAAAATTCCAGCCAAGGTCCCAAGGTATTTTCCTCTAAAATCGAGGCTGTAAAGATTATTTATGTCTTCAAAAACTTCTAAACAAATGCGATGGCATCATGAAGAACGCACCAAAGATGGAGTTCTATGTCATCCTGCAAATTCTAAAGCTCGGAAAACTTTTTATAGTAAATATTCAGAATTTGCTAGAGATCCTCCCAATGTTCTCTTAGGATTAGCTTATGACGGATTTAATCCATTTGGCACAATGCAAACTGTTCATAGTACATGGCCAGTAATTTTGATGGCATATAATCTTCCACCATGGATGTGCATGAAACAAGAATCTTTTTATTTTATCTTTGCTTATTCCTGGACCAAAAGCACCTGGAAATAACATTGATGCATTTTTGGATCCTTTAATTGAAGAGTTAAATAAATTATGGGATGTGGTATAGAGACATATGATGCTTTTGCCAAGGATACATTTAATATGTGAGCAACTCTCATGTGGACGATTAATGATTTTCCAGCACATGGTAATCTGTCTGGATGGTGCACTTATGACCAATTTGCATGCCCTTCTTGCAATACAAATACTCACTCTAGAAGGCTTAGACATGGAAGAAAGTTTTACTACATGGGCCATCAGCATTTTTTGAAGCTGAAACACAGATATCGAAATGATTCAAAATCATTTGATGGGACAAAAGAATCAAGACCTGCACCTTTTCCAACATCTGGGTCACTGGTTCTAAATCAAATTAAATACATAAAGTTTACTTTGGGGCAGTTGAGTGAACAAGTAAGTGGGGTGATGAAAATACATGGAAAAAGAGGAGCATCTTTTTCAATCTTCCTTATTGGGAGTATAACTTGGTGCATCATAATCTTAATGTGATGCACATAGAAAAAAATGTATGTGATAACTTGATTTATATATTGTTGGATCATGGTAAAAAGTCAAAAATAACTTAGAAGCTCGATTAGACTTGAAGGATATGGAAATAATACCAAGCTTATGGACTCAAAAGCAAGCTATTGGGAGGACATATCTTCCCACTATGCATTTCACAATGTCTACAATGGAAAATGAGTTGTTTTATGCAGTACTGCAAGATTCCAAGTTTCCACATGGTTATGCATCTAATATATCATGTTGCTTTCGCAAACGAAAGTTATTTGGTCTAAAAATTCATGATTGCCATATTATAATGCAAGAACTTCCGCCTCTTGCCTTGCGGAGATCAATAGATAAAAAAGTGAGTTCTGTTTTAATTGAGCTATACACATATTTTTGGGTTCTTTGTATCAAAGTGCTTAAAATGGATGAGTTAAAGTTACTTGAAGAAAAAATTTATTTAACAATGTCTAATATGGAGAAAATAGTCCTCCCATAATTCTTTAGTATTATAGTGCACTTGGTTATTCACTTGGCAACTGAGGCTAAACTTGCAGGGCTAGTGCAATATCGCTGGATGTACCCAGTTAAGAGGTATGTATAATATTATTGATTTTCTTTCTTACAACTTGAGTTGTTAACTGTAAAATCTTAGACTAGCAACATTACTTTATACCGTAGGTACTTAGGTTCTATGAAATCATTTGTTCGTAATCGCTCATGCTTGGAAGGTTAGCGAAAGCATACATTGCGTGTGAGTGTTTGACATTGTGCTCGCGATATTTGGAGGGTGGAGATTCAAGATCTTATCAGTCAAGAAAAAATAATGATGAGAATGCACATGAGATTGATATAAAAGGATATCTCTTTCCTACTATTGGGGAGTCATTAGCGAAGAAAATGTATTAGAGTTGGATGATCAAACATGGTTGCAAGCACATCGACATGTGCTTTTCAATTGTGAATCCGAGGTGGTTGAGAATTACAAAGGTGGGTGGTATATCTAGTTTTTATCTATTTGTATATTACATTGTTTGATAACAAGATTGATGTATGTCTTTTACTTGAATAGTGAACATATTGCTGAAATCAAGAGATTACATCGTAAGCGTCGTCTTACACAACATCAACTTGATCGTTTGCATTTTGATACCTTTCATAATTGGTTCAAGGAGACAGTAAGTAGTAGGATTTAGCCATTAGTTACTTCAATTATTGCCCTTGTCACTTAATGAGACATTTATAGTTGTATATACTTTTGCTTGATTAGGTGACGGAGTTGGAGGTCACATCCAATATCTTAAATGATGTTAAATTCCTTGCAAAAGGGCCAATTCACATTGCAAGAAGATTCAAGGGGTTTGATGTGAATAATGGGTATTGATTCCGAACAAAACAATGTGAAGAATTCATGGAAACGCAAAATAGTGGCGTTATGGTTATTTTAAACACTGAAAGTTATGCAAGTACAAGAGATAATGCTCCGAAATTTGAAAATATCACTTATTATGGTAGATTGAATGATATTATTGAGTTAAACTACTATGAAGAATTTAAGGTCGTATTATTTAAGTGCGATTGGGTTGATGTAATCAAATGTAGAAGAGTACAGGAAGATGACTTAGGTTTTACACTTGTTAACTTCTTACGCCTGATGCACTCTGGCGATCGAGGAAGTCATAAGCCTTTTTTGTTTGCAGAACAAGCTCAACAAGTAATATTTGTGCAAGATCCTAAAGATCATGAATGGTTTGTTCCTAGGTTAATTAAACCTCAAGATATTTTTGATATGGGAGAGGAAAATAGTGTGCAACTTGAGTCATCAATGCGGAGTGATGCCACTGACTTGACTCATTTAGAAAATATTTGTGATTCAGAACATGAGTATAATGATTGGGTACGGCGTGATATTGAAGGGATAGTATTTGAAGGTTTGACTAATGTTGATGAAGAAAATGTCGTTGAAAATGAAAGAGATCTTGAATAAGATAGGCGGTGGTAGTTAGAAAATGTTTTAATTTTTTTTTCAAGTGTAATTGATGTATTTCTTGGGATTTGGTATTTATTTGATACAAAACATTGCATAAGACTCTATGCGATTTTGCATTAGTTTTTTTTTATACTCATTTCATGCTTCATTTTGCTTGATAATTTTGGTTATTTTCTCTCTTGAGTTTATTTATACTTTAGGTATGTGATATGAGGTCATGAATCATTTGTTTACTCGCTTGTTGTGCTATTGAATTATCCCTGTCAAAAGACTAGTTTCTTATTATCGTTTTTATGTATTTAATGTAAGTTTCTTTGATTTATGTTATTTATCTTTATTATGGATTTTATGAGAAATTTTCCCAAGTGGCGATTGTTCTTGCCACCAACACTATACCCTTGGAGGAATGATTGACAACTCAAAGCTAGTGGTTTATTCATATTGATTACTTCAAACTGGAATATGTATTTCACATGTTTTTGTAGGTAGAGTATACATCATTTAGGAGAAGGAACTATGCGAACTAGAGGTGGCAATAGATTGGTTATTGAACAACATGACGATGAAGAAGTGTAGCCTTATATTCAACAATTGTTAGATGGTCAGAACAACTCTCAAGTCCAAACACATAATGGTCAATCTAATGAATTGAATAATTCTACTAGCACTGAAGTTCAAAAAATGATGAATTGGGTAACATTCTTTTATCTACTAGACCTGTTTGTTCATTTATCAAATGGTGAAATGTTCTTCTTTATATTATTCCCTTATATCTTCAATATTTTTTATGTTGGTTGTGTCCTTCCATACTATTTCCTTTTACCATCATGCTGATCTAAATGTTGCATTATCTAGCTAACACTGTTAGGGAAATGGTAGTTTGTTGTATTAGAAAAATAAACATAGTCTAGAATTCTGTATTGATTAATATAGTGTTTAGTTGTGGTAGAGTCTTCACGGACAATAAATTTACCTCAGAGTCTAACTATTCTATCTACCACTATCATTACAACAACAATTTTGCACCTACAAATGTCATATATGGATGTCATTAGTCCACTATAAAAGAGGACCAGAATGGTTCTACATCATACACTATTATTATGTCTTATTTAGCTGGGAGAAAAGATGATCGATATGTAGAAGATTGTATGTCCTTGGGTCTGTAGTAAATGATTCGCACTAATCATGATAAATCCAAAAATAGCACGCTCATATATAATAGGAAGTATATCTGGAGCATTGATATTTACCATATTCAGCACCCACAGTTTGAGATCTCTAAGTGCTGTAGAAAACCTGCTAATAATAGGAGCGTTTTTATCAGTACTCTAGTTGGTGCATAAGCACCTTGCTTACCAAATGTTTCCAATGTTCCAAATCTGCTGCGAAGTCATCTGGTGCTGGTTTTCCATAAATTCCAACTTATGATTGGTTTAGCCAGTATAGAGGCACCTATAGTCTCTCAGGCCACTCCATAGGCCACTATATCCTCTTTCCTTTTCTTTACTTAACAAGAACTGAAGGTATTCAAAGATAATCAAAGTGATTTGCTTGAAAAGCTTTCGAAAGTTCTTATGATGACAACAAACAAAATGACTCTTTGACACATATTTATCATTCGGTTCCATATGTTGTTGCATTTAGAAAAATGAATTAAGGGATTCAAATCCCATTAAAGCATGGGTTTGTCTCCAACTTATGTGTTGTTACTCTTCTTTTATTTTGTGATTTTTGTGAATATAGCTAATCCTACTGCTTGAGAAAAAAGGAAGGCAAAAGTAGGAAGAATCTTGAAAAAATATATCTTTAGCTAAATTTACACACAATGATGTAATGTTTTCAGCCTTCTCTGTGTGTCTACTATGTGGATATCTTCGTTAAATCTAAATGCATTACTCTGTGTATGATTTTCTTTTTATTTGATAACTCTGTTAGCTTGCCTGTACATTGACTAATTTTACGGGGTAACTACATCTGAAATTGAGACATCTCATGGCTGTCAATCCACTTCATTAGGTGTTGTGTCTGAAATTTTGACTATGTTTAATTTATGCTGTCAAAAGCTTTAGAATAGAAAGAAGAACTAATGTTAATGCTCTCCCTCCTTGTGCTGATTACCTTCTTTATTATGAAAGGATAGTAAGCATATGAGCTGATTAGATTCTAAATTTGTACTTGATGCACTTATTTTAGACTAGGTAAACGATACTACCAGGAAATAAAATGCAAATAATATAGAAAAGGAAGATATAAGGAACATAACCATCCAAAAATGATAACAGTAACTTAGAATCTATAAAACATATGTGATATAGAAATTTCCCAAGACATTGTTGCAGTCTTCTAGTGTAACCAGAAACCTAATGCCTTTGTCTTTGACCATAAAATGTTCTGAGATGGTTACAAATGTCTGAAGAGGCTGCCACTAGTAGCTGGTTTTTAATTTTAATTCAGTCTTCTTAGTGAGGTTAGCAGGAAGCTTTGTTGCAAGAAAGACAGAGCTAACTTCCATAGAGAACATAACCAACAAATGAGACGCATTCCCTGAAAATAAACTTAAAATACCAGAATGTATAACATTTGGAGGAATCACTCAACTAGTTTCAAATGTAAAAGTATTATATCCCTCATACCGCAAAAGCATCAACAATTATAAACAATAGAGATTTTTGTGAGACTTGCATAATAGAAGTCGTTTTCAGTAGAGCACCACACTACCAGATATAGAATGTTTTGACCAGAAAAGCAGCTAATCTTTCTTTCAAATTGGTTGCATTGTTTATTATTTACTGGTATCAAGTTAAGATATTTTCTTACCAAAATTCATATAAGCTACATTGATTGTGAGGCATTGCTTTTCAGGTTTAGTATGTACTTTGAGTAATTGTTGAAATTATGCAGTCGTTGAATATTTTATGCATGATATACAGTAATGGTTGTTTTTCATGTTTAGTTGAAAACCTCTTGTCATTTCAAAACACACATCACTTTACTCAAGTGAAACTTTTATTGGTCTTGTATAAAGAGCTTTGCTACTGTTATTTTGAAACCTTCTTTTTTCAGTCTTTTCCTTTGCTCATATTTGTCCCTATGGCATGGACTAGAACTCGAATACTCACCTGGATTGGGGCTGGGATAGTAATGTAAACTTATCAGTTGCTCGGGATTGAAAATTTGTAGGCATGTAGAACCTTCCATCCATGAAAAGGAAGTAAATAGAGCTATAGATCATAACCGACAAATATTTTCTCTAAATGCTAATTGTTTCTCTTGCTATAGTTTGGAGCATGTCTCAACAGTAAATAACTTGGTGGTAGCTTCTTCTATCAACTCTTCAGTATGCAATTAGTTTCTCTTTGAAGGATGAAGATCATTATTATAGGAAAGAAAAGAGAAAAGAGAAATATCCCACCTCTGGAACTTTTCCAAAATCGTTAATCAGCTTAAATATGTATATTACTAAGTTGGCATTCTCTATGTGAGTATCATGACCTTCGAATCTTTTTCATGATAGGAAATTCGGAGGTAGGAAGGTTCATGGACCTACGATACTAAAAGATATTTGGAAAATGCCTCCTAGAAAGACAATTGTTGTGCAGTTCAATAGTCGTAACCAAGACATTGGAAAAGAAGGCCGAAAGCTTGCTATCTTTTTAGGCATAAACGCTAGGACTCCAGAACTAACACCTCTACACATAGATGATTGGAGAAGTTTTGCCAGAGAAGAAAAGAAGAAATTAGTGGAGCTTGTGAAGGTATGAAGTTATTATTATCCGTATGATGTGTTTGAATCAAATAATATATTATTTTATACATGATATTATCTTGTAACTATTTTCTTTTATTTCTCAGAAGAAGTTCTCCATTCCACAATGCATTGAAGAGTTCGTCATAAATTCAATAGGAAAGAAAACTAAAGATTACAAATGCGATTTAAAATATGAGTAAATGTCAAAATATAAGACCAAAGATTCTTTGTTGAGAAATAGACCGAAACGCATACCACAGGATCAATGGACAAGTCTCGTCCCTTATTGGTTTTCTGATAAAGCTAAGGTATCATAATTCTTAATAATACACACTTAGTTATTTAGTTTTATAATGTTTTGGTTATTCTCGTTAGTTTTTATGTATAAAGTTTAAGATCCTATTTTCATATTGAAATGACAGAGGCGTACACAAGCAAATAGAAATAATAGGACTAAGCAAAAGATGCCTCACACTAGAGGATCTAAAACTATTGCCACCTTGATGGATGAGAAGGTATTCTTATGTAAATTACAAAATTTTATATTTTAAAACTCTTTTTATCATGTGTATTTGACATCAATTTATTGTATTAGGCTGAAAATGAGATAGAGCCTACACGAGCACAAATTTTTATATTAACTTATAAGCAACGTTAAGATGGTAGACCACTGGATGAAGAGTCTGTGAAAACAATAGTAAAATTTCTTCTTTCTTTTTTTTTTAAATTTCACATGTCTTTCCAAAGTTGTGTTTATGATGTCTTTCCAAAGCTGTACTAGTAATTTTTAACTTCTATAAGAGACCTTCCCAGAAGTTCAACACTTATTTCATACATCAAAGTTCTCATTTTGATGCTGACTATGAAATGCATGTTAAGAATCTTATTTTAGCAGATTAATATAATTTTTTTTGCGTTGCTTTATTAGGTGGTCTAAAAGGTCATTATATAACGCATTACAGGGAGAGAATTAATTCTTCGAGAATAAGACTTTTAGTCATCAATTTGTATGTGAAAGTTACTAGTTGAATATTAAATTGTATGCTAAATTAAAGTGTTAGTAGCAGTACAGAATTAAGGTAATGTATGAGATTTGTCTTTATATTTCTTTTACTCTCTTCTTAATTTTGTTTTCAGTTATTAATTGAATTTTTCTGTAGTAGACCACCCCATATGTTATTGTTAGAAAAAGTATAGTATATCCTTCATTAAATACTATTTTCTTATATATATATATATATATATACACACACACACAGAGTATTGTATTCCATGAAGGTAGACTTCCCTCTCTTTGTATTTCTTACAGAGTCCTTTCCCCTGTTTCTTCTCTGATCTTTTAGTTTCTGCACTCAATTTGAATAATATCAAGTAGATATGGAAACATCACAGTCTCTGTCAATTGAGAGATTTCCATAAAGTTTATTAGTAGATTTTGGGGGATTCTTTCAGAGCCATTATGGATGCACCTGCAGATGATTATGAAACTGCTTTCATTGAGATGGATCCTGCACTTCCACCTTCAAAGAGGTTTTTTAATGTGAATCAACAGGATTTGAACTTTGATTCATGACAACGGTTTCACTTATGAATCTGTTTGTGTAATCCCCACATGTAACTCAGGGACCATCACAAACTTTTTTCCTACTGCAATTTCTTTATAACCTTCTTGTTTATCAAGCCTTGTGTGAGTGACTGAGTGCGTTCTTTTGAACACTAGAAAGGCACCAATGTAAAGTCTGTTGAATAGCTTCATAGCTATAAGTGACTGAGTGCATTCTTTTGAACATTAGAGTTCCTTTCCACACTCTGTTATCCCAAAGAATTAAAAGACCCTTGTTGCTACCTTGAGCTTTTAAAAATCAACATTTCATTCATGTACAATTCTATAGTTGTTTGGCAATTGACTCCACATCCTCCTCTATTATTATTTCCTAAATTAATAACTTGTGTTGTTTTTTAATTTATCAAGATATGATTAATGAAAGGTTGATCAACAATGAGAGATCGAATGATCACCCTCATAATGTTGCTTGGGAAGGAGATGTGTATTCTCAAGTATTGGGAAATGAAAAAAGTGGGTATGTTCATGGTTTAGGACTTGATCCAACTCCTCCTTTATTGTGGGGTAGCAAATTTTTCTTAGGAAATATTGTTGCTGAGGATAAGTTCAATGAGGTTGTAAAAGAATTGAAAACAAAAATAACAGAATTAAAGGAGTTAAACGGAAAAAAAATGAAGAAATGAGTTTGATGAAATGGGAATTATCATGCATGAGCCAGGTCATGAGAAAATTGCTCCTAATGAGTTATCTATGCCTCAAAATATCAATGGAATTTCAACTGAGCAGGTAACTCAATTTTAAAAGTTTGATATATTTTTTTTGAAACTTTAAGCTTATAAAAATATCTAATGTTTTAATATTTCTTAGGTTTGTGATGCCAACAGTGGCCATGAACAAGGATTACAAGTACCATGGACGCCTAGTGTTGCTGAAAATACTCCATCTTCTCATGGTAATGCTCTTGTATTATAATATGTTAACATAGAATCAATTGTATTATAATTTTAAACTTTGATTTAGTAGAGATGTTTATACACACACACACACACATACACCCTATCACCAGTTGATTAATTTGTTAACTGCAATTGTCTGTCTTTACATAGAGTGGATTTCTTCAACTAGATTCTTTAACTTGGATGATGAATTTTATTTGAATTAACTTATCATAATTATTTTTGAATTCCATAAGACTAATGCTCACACTCATTCAATAAATTGATATATTTCTAGAAATAATTATGACACAGAATATGATATTAAGAGACCTATATATTTGGAGATAACATTAATGTTTCTTCAAAGCTCTTCTTTCATATATTCATACTCCTTGCCTTGAATTTGAATACTTGTATATGATCATAAAAAATATGGTAATATAGTTTATTGTTTGACCAAGTTAACTCCATTTGAGAAATTAAAGTACTCCTGCTCACCTAGATTCATGTATTATGGATGGTTTAGTCACCTGATGAGTTGAGGCTACACCATAGAATTAATAGTTAGTTCCCTTTTTTTTCAATAGTTGTTGTTGCTAGAACTTGTTTCTTAAAGCTATTTTTTGTTCAATTTCGTTAAACAAGAGTTTGTATTTGTGACTGCTTGAGATATTACAAATAGTTATTTTAGTGGGTCAAGTTCAGGCTACTAGTAAAGTGAGTTTTTGTTCTACTTTATCTTTATAGGGGCATTGATTCATTGCTATAAATAAGTGAATTCATGATTATTTAGATTTAGATGTAGATAAAAAGACATTAGATTTCATCTTGGTAACATTCACTTATTTATCTTTTTAACATTCACTTATTTTATTCTTTCAGGCAATATCGTATGATGTTCAAAAATTTAGTATGTGAAAAGTTTCAATTCAATGAAGAGTTGCGGAAATTATTTATGAGTTATGGTTTATGATATACTATTTTGGTATTTTATGTCTATTTGATAGAATTAGTTATAATTACATTATTATTTTGTCCAGAAATATTCTTATTTTTTACATCAACTTTTACAATGAAATATGGACTAGCACTTGTTTTGGTTTATCTATGAAATATGCTACATTTTAATGAATTAATAGAAGTATATTTACCAGCATTTTACAACTTGATGATAGCTTTATGACGATCATTTGTATCTTTGATTGGCACTAATATAGTGCGGCAATGTAATTAGAATTATTGTCAATATAAAGGATGCTACAAGTGTAACTAAGTGATTTTCGATACGCTTTTAGTTGCTAAAATAATTGCAGCTAAATGAAATACATTAAGTTTTGACTTTAAGCGAAAATTAAGTTAAATCTATCAAAAATAAAAATCAACACTAAAAGTGCAAATTAAGCCATTTTTAAAGGAATTTAGTGACCATTATAATTACCACTAAATAATTGTTGTTAAATTTTATGACTTTTGGTGGCAATTTAATTTAGTCTACCGATAATAAAATTGAATGCTAAAAGCGCAAAGTGAATTATTCTAAAAGTGGATTAGGAGCCATTATAATTGCCATTAAATCTTATTAGTTTTAGTGGCCATTATATTTAATTTACCGACAATTATATAGACGCCAAAAGGGCAAAATAAGCCATTTTCGAAATGGATTTAACAACAATATAATTTCCACTAATAATTGCCGTTATAGCTTGTAGCTTTTAGCGGCAATAAAATAGTCTTTACCGGCACTTGCGTAAATGGCCGCAATAGGCTTTAGTGACCCCATGTACAGTAGCCAAAAGATTATGGCTAGTAAATGTATTAGCAACTATTTGAATTGCCACTAGATCCCTTGGTGGATAGGTCCAACGACTCAGCAGCAGTGCGGAATTGAGTTTCTTGTCTGGTGGATCTGATCTATAGTTAGGGTGCAATACATATCAAAAGGTTCAAAGAAGGAAGGCACATAAGAGTATATAACCAACCTACCCCTCTGTATAACCTATTCACATTAGTGAAGCGGTTAGATGCATAAGGGAAGTGCACGTTTGTAAGACCTTAGTCGGGATGCATAGGTGAGTCAACCTACGAGCACGGAAGAGTGTGGTACCACTACCCCTCTCTAAGTAAAGGTAAGATTCTTAGCCCTGTAGATGACTCCATCTAAAATACAATAGGGACAGCCGTTTTCAGCTGCTCGTTTCGTATCTTGAAGAAAGAGTAGGCTTAAGTAATGTAATAGGGGTCAGGTCAATAATAGCTATGCTATTGCCCTACTGATTTAAGGCCTCCGCCCAATCCCGAATGCATATTTTTTTGGGTTCATCTTCAATTGATCGTTTCTTAACCTTTCGAAGACCTTGCGTAAATTTTTGATGTAGTCGATTCTTTCTTTTGAAAATAGTACCAAATCGTCCACGTAAGGCTCGCATATGTTATGTAGGAGGTCACTGATAATTTGTGTCATCGTTCTTTGATATGTTGCAGTTTCTTTTTATTTTTTTTGAGAGAGGGAAATCCTTACTTAAGAACAGAGAGTGGTCGAAAAAAAAAGTAAGGCAAGGGATAAAGGAGAAGTACCCGCCCCGGCAAAGAAGGGTCTCCCATTAACAGGTTTTTCCTTAGTAAGCTAGCTTTGGTTGCTAAGCAAGCCAGGTTCTCTTTCACTCCTGGAATGAGCCTTTTGCCGACTCTCTCTCAACACAATGAAAGAAGAGATGAAAGGATCTTAAAGTTGCCCTGAGTAAGGTTTGAAAAGATTCCGGGGGGTACTACAGCTTGGGGGGAAGGCTAGGGTGGTTTCTAGAAAGCGCGAAGATAGAAGACGTCGTAGGGAACCAATTTCTATCGCTTTCCCCCTCTAGTGGTCATTCATTCTTTTGATGACTCGCAGTCAAAAGAGTTGGCTGGCAGTTCAAACCTCAGAGGGAGTTGAAGAGAGGCCTTTCAGTTCGTTCAAAGGCACTAGGGACGAGCCATTACAGACGGTCTGATGCTTCTGGAGTTCGCTCATATTGAATTGTCCAAAAGCTCATCAACCTGTCCGAGGGATGACAAACGCGATGCCACAATTGAGGGAACTGCCCTCTTACTCTTTTTTAGATAAGAATGCGAAAGACCCTAAACCTGCCAACCATGCCCACTTAAATAGACTAAGTAGACTAAAAAAAGTGCACAAGAAAGACTAAGGAAACAAAACATTTTCTCGATAACGCTGGGCCAAGTAGCAACACTTCACCCAGATTCAATCATCATGTCAACTTACTTTATTCAACAAAGTGATCAAGCTTCTTAGCCACCGAGGACGGGCCTCGTGAATGCATTCGCTAAAGGCACTGTTGGCCGGCTTTCTCAATCTTCAATCTAACTTCAGAAATAGAATAAGCCCACTCGACGAGATTAGATCTAATTCTCTTTATAACATTTTTGGATTGACAGGAAGCTTTCTTGCTGTGTGATTCTGTCCCCTACTTTGCCAGCAGCCTATGTGTCGATCTATACCTAGTTGATCTACCGCTATTTTACTTTTCATTCTCTGGATAGGCGCGCATCCTCATAGAGCGAAGGGAAGAAAAGATCAATGAAAGACTAGAGCGCGATATATATGATCTACCAAAAAGTCCTTGATTTCTTATCCGTGAAGGCAGACTTGGACTCGTTGAAGAAAGCACTTGAGGTGAAGACCAATGAGCGATTGCGACAACTACGGACCCCTTAACTAGGTTTTTTACTAATACTAACTAATAGGATTTTAGAAGCTTTTCCACACAAAGAGGGGAGGAAGTGCTTGCTGCCAACTTGCCAGATGAGCGGACATCTGAGCTAAGCAGCGCATTTACCATTTGGAGATGGATGCTGCCAGGCAGGGTAAAAAAATGATTTTTTTACATTAGCTGAGGAAAGAAGTAGCAAAGGAATATCTCTATCATGGGAAAAAAAGAAAAACATAGGATTGATCAAAGGGATCTGGCTATAAACAAAAAGAAGAGATCAAGGAGAGGGAGCTAGACGAGCACTTGCAAGAGAGCGAGCAGCAGATCTAAAACTTCTATAGCAAAGTAGAACGAAAGTACCTCCCAAAGGTTCTACCTTTTCTTTTGCATATGGGAATAAACAGAAAGTTTCTAAATGTATAGAAAACTCTCGATTGATTGGTTGTAATGTTCAAGAGGTTCTATATAATCCAATGTTCACTGATATGACTTTCCTACTGACTGAATTGCTTGAATTAGTTGAAGGTGCGAAGTCTTCTTCTATTGATTTGAGACGAATTCATTTTTCTACTGAAATTGCTTTTGATAGGGAATAGGGAAAAGCCTTTCCTTATTCAAGAGTACCAGGAAGGAGAATAATAAGCATTACCTCTGTTGAAGGAAGAAGCCCCTCCTTTTGCTTATTTATTCTTCCTGGTCTTCGGGTCTCATCTGAACTGCTCACTACCTATTTAGCTACATTTTTTGTTTTGATTCCAGAACCGAACTAAAGATCCTGGCCCCCTCCCTTGAAAGCTCTTGGTACTGCGACTATCACCGGTAAGTTGTGTCGGATCAACATTGGGATTAAAATAAATTGCAAAAGCAACTAAGTCAGCGCCTATTTGCTGTGGATCTACTGGCTCGGACGCTTGAATCTATTCTACCGCAAACAACCGAATATACTACTGCAGGATCTTCCACTTCTTTTGTTGTTATTGCTCTCACCTCTCACTATGCCACCTCAGTAGCTGGGACTCCCTAACGTTTTCTATCTATCTTTAGAAGTAGGGCGAGTGAGTTCGTTCCTTTCTCGTGAAGGTTTTGGGATATGTGACCAGATGTTTCCTCCAGATCTAACTTCTCTATCAACTAAATTCTCCTTTCTTTACCAGATAGATACTAACTTACCTACTCCTGCTCCTACCGGATCCAAGAGGGTCGATGCTCAATTCTCCGACCCATTACTCATTCCTTCCCGACTCGATAGGGATTGCAATCTCGAGAGATGGAGCAACAATTGACCTCCGATAATAGGTAGATGGGGTGGGCTACGATGGATATAGTGAAATCAATCCTTATTCCGCAATCCCTCTCACCAGCCTAAAACATATATAAATCATGAATTCTTCAGAGCTGGCCGGCAGGTCGGGCGTACGGGGACCGTCGAAGAAGTGCCTCAATGCGCTGCAGGCACTACTTTGGCTCCTTTTATGCAATTATGAACTCCATGGAACTTTATCAATTCCAACGCAACTTATCCTTTTTGAGCTGACGTAACAAACTACGCGAGCCTCCCAATGAAGCCAACATAAATCCGATCCGAATAAAAAAACAAAAGGAAGTTTTATTATTGTGATATACCATCCATGTATTTTGGAACTTCCGGTTCCAATCGAAGCATATAGATCCATAAATAGATTTGTACGTATAGCCACTTCAGTTGTGCTCGTCCTTTCTCGAAAGTATCTTTTTTCTAGGAACATGGTCAACCAGAAATTATTATGTTCGCGATTCTTCATCCATCGATGGGAAAAATGCTCCAGTTTTCCATTCTCATATGAGGCCGGAAAGTGGATTGGCAATAGGCCAGCACGAAGTGATTAATCATGCTCAAACATGAGCCGATCACTCGTTAGGGATGGTTTATAGATCATCAAATTTCCACAAATGGAATGAAAAGTGGGTTCATGTAAATGATGAAGACCTCGCAAACAACAACACTCCTTCCCCATATGGAGTTTGGAATCCAAAGGCAATCGTTGAGTGAACTATATCTTTTTTGTGTTAGTTCACCTAAGCCGCACCCTTACTGCTGATGTGGGGCTCGGCCTCCGAATTGTACGTGGGATGAGCTTTTGCCTCATAGAGCTCGGGTCGAAGATCGGGGGAAGTTTAAAAGAGATGGGGAAACTTAGCAGCTGCCGGTCGGGGCGGGGATAAGCTTGCTTCTTCACAAGCCTATCCCCCAAAAAAAACCGACCCTGTAGCGCTAGCACTTCACATTCTTTCTATTTCATCCCATTCCATTCTGGGATAGGCGGCTAATACTACAATAATATGTGAATTATTCGTCATCTAGCCAATCGGAAAGACCCTTTTTGTTGTTGTGTGAAGTTCGTCAATGGAGTATTGAACTTGGTCCTTAAGGAGTGCAGGACTACAATGCTTATCAAAGATATTAACCTCTCCAGCCTCATCATGCATGCCCAACAGATTAAGGCAGAAAAGCTGAAAGACATGGAGCGGGAGAATAAGCGGGCGAGGACTAGCCAATCACATTATGGTCATTAGAGATCTGGCAGTAGTAAACGGCCACAGCAGCAGTAGAGGGCTCCAGCACCCACTTCAGCCAGCGGCCCTACTTTACGGTCCCACAAAGATCGAAGGGGTGGAGCATTTGGCTCACAGTCCTAGAGTCACAGCGCCAGGAACCGCTGCTCAGCTTGCCCTAAGTATGGCAAGAACCATCCAAGGTAGTTCCTTCAGGGCCGAGAGGGTTTTTTTTGGTGTGGACAGCTAGGTCATTGGCTCAAATAATACCCATCACCAAGATGGGTGAGATCACAATCCACCGCTTCAGCAGCTCCAACAGGCCCACCAGTTCAGCAGGCCGACACTTCAGGTACGAATGGCGGTCAGTGCCAAAACCTTTTTTATGCTTTGGCTTCTTGTTAGGATCAGGAGAGCTCACCTGATGTGTTCCAGGGTATGTTACATCTTTTCCATCTAGATGTGTATGCCCTACTAGATCCTAGATCCACACTATTGTTCGTGACTCCCTATGTAGCTGTCCAGTTTGATATTAGTCCAAAAGTCCTCTCAAAACGATTCTCATTCTCTATCCTAGTTGGTGGGTCAGTTAGAGCCAACTAAGTGTATAGAAACTGCCCAATCTCAATCTTGAATAAGGTCATTCCAACTGATCTCGTTTGACCTCATACACTCTGGTTACGCCTCAGTTAACTGCAGAACTAGAGTCGTCGGATTTCAATTCCCTAATAAGCCAGCGTTAGAGTGGATGGGCAGTAGTTGAGCGCCTAAGGGTCGGTTTATTTCCTACCTTAAGTCCAGGAAGCTTATTTCTAAAGGGTGTATTTATCATCTAGTTAGGTTCAAAGATTCCAACTTTGAGACCCCAACTATCCAGTCAGTTCCAGTTGTCAATGAGTTCCCTGACGTGTTTCCCGAAGATCTTCTCGGAGTCCCTCCTGAGCGGGAAATAGACTTTGGCATAGACCTTCTTCCTGAAACTCAGCCCATCTCCTTCCCTCCTTTCAGAATGGCTCAATCCGAGCTTAAGGAGTTGAAGAAGCAACTAAAAAACCTCCTTGACAAAGGATTCATCAGGCCCAACATCTCTCCATGAGGTGCTCTAGTCTTGTTCGTGCAAAAGAAATATGGTACCCTCAGAATATGTATCAACTACTGTCAGTTGAATAAGGTCACAATTAAGAACAGGTATCCCCTACCCAGGATTGACGACTTGTTCAATTAGCTTCGGGGAGCCAGTTATTTCTCAAAGGTAGATCTCAGGTCAGGGTATCATCAACTAAGAGTCAGTGTGTGTGATATACTGAAAACAACTTTTAGAACTCAGTATGGTCACTATGAATTCATGATTATGTCCTTTGTACTAACTAATGCCTCCATAGCTTTCATGGACCTAATAAATAGAGTTTTCAAGACATATCTAGACATGTTTGTCATTCTATTTATTGATGACATTCTGGTATACTCCAGAAGTGAGGAAGAACATGCTAACCATCTGAGGATAGTGCTACGATGCTCGTAGACCGCCAGTTGTTCGCTAAGTTCAGCAGTTGTCAATTTTGGTTGAAGTTTGTGACTTTCCTTGGTCACGTGGTCTCGGGTGAGGGTATTTAGGTAGATCCTAAAAAGATAATAGCGGTGAAAGACTGGCCAAGACCTATTTTGCCAATCAAAATAAGAAGTTTCTTGGATCTAGTTGGCTATTACCGATGTTTTGTGGAAGGTTTTTCCACTATTGCATCTCCTCTAACTAGGTTGACTCAGAAAAAGGTGAAATTTAAGTGGTCATATGCGTGTGAGAAGAGTTTCCAAGAGTTGAAGACTCTATTCACTACTGCTCCAGTGTTAACCTTATCAGAAGGAACAAATGGGCTCGTAGTGTATTGTGAGGCTTTGAGAGTTAGTCTTGGTTGCATTCTAATGTAACGGGGAAAGGTGATAGCTTACACCTCTAGACAGCTCAAGGTCCATGAAAAGAATATCCGACTCATGACCTGGAGTTGGCAGCAGTTGTGTTTGCGTTAAAAATATGGAGGCTTTACCTGTAAGGGGCTCACATGGATGTTTCCACCGATCACAAGAGCCTTTAGTATGTGTTCAGTCAAAAAGATTTAAATATTCATCATAAAAGGTGGTTGGAGCTTTGAAGGACTACAACATGAGCATGTTGTACCACCCGGGCAAAGCCAATGTGGTGGATGATGCCCTAAGCAGGATGTCTATGGGTAGCGTGGCTCATGTTGAATAGAGCAGAAAAGAACTGGCATAGGATATTCACAAGTTAGCTTGGTTAGGAGTGTAGTTGGTTGATTCAGCCGAGGGAGGTGTAGTAGTGCAGAGTGGATCAGATTTCTCGTTAGTAGTTGAAGTTTATTAAAGGCAGGATGAAGATCCCATACCGCTTAAGCTAAACAAGGTAGTTCTTAGAGAAAAAGTGGAGGCTTTCTCCAAAAAGGGAGATAATGTGCTACGTTACCAGGATAGATTATGCATACCGGATATGGGTGACTTGAGATAGAAGATACTGGCTGAAGCACACAGTTCAATATATTCTATCCACCCAGGTGCTACTAAGATGTACTGTCATCTACGGGATATTTACTGGTGGAACAACATGAAAAGAGACATAGCAGAATTTGTGCCTAAGTGCCTGAACTGCCAGTAGGTTAAGGTGGAACATCAGAGACCAGGGGGTATGACTCGGGATATCAGCATACCCACATGGAAGTGGGAAGAAGTGACTATGGATTTTATTATAGGTCTACCTCGTACTCATCGGCAACATGACTCAATCTGGGTGATAGTAGGCCGGATGGCCAAGTCCGCACATTTCCTCCCAGTTAAAACTACAGACTCAACCAAGGATTATGCTAGGCTTTATATCTAGGAGTTGGTTAGTTGCATGGGGTTCCCTTGTCTATTATTTCAGATAGAGTCACCCAGTTCACCTTGCATTTCTGGAAGTCATTGCTGAGAGGACTCGATACCTAGGTCAAGCTCAGCACAGCTTTTCACCAATAGACATATGGACAAGCTGAGCGAACTATCCAGACATTGTAAGATATGCTAAGAGAGTGTGTTATTGATTTCAAGGGCAGTTGGGATGATCATCTACCACTCGTCGAGTTTGTATACAACAACATCTACCACTCCAGTATCCAGATGGCCCCTTTCGCGGCATTGTATGGTAGGAGGTGTAGGTATCCTATAGGGTGGTTTGAGGTTGGTGAAGCTACCTTGATAGGGCCAGAATCCATTCATGAAGCTATGCATAAGGTGCAACTTATCAGGGAGAGGTTGAAAACAGCGAAAAGCCGATAGAAATCCTACGTTGATGTGAGAAGAAGGGAGTTAGAGTTTTCCATAGATGATTGGGTTTATCTGAAAATTTCACCCAGGAAAAGGGTGATGATATTTGGGAAGAAAGGAAAACTCTGTCCGAGATATGTGGGACCCTATAAAATTCTGAAGAGAATTGGCAGTATGGCATATGAGTTCGAATTACCTTCAGAGTTAGCATCTGTGCACCCAGTCTTCCATGTGTAACTATTGAAGAAGTGCATCAGTGATCTAACTTCAGTTGTGCCACTAGACAGTGTGGGAATAAAAAGTATTCTCTCTTACAAAGAGGTCCCAGTTCCGATCCTTGATCGTCAAGTTTGTAAGATGAGAAACAAGGAAGTTGCTTCGATGAAAGTCTTATGGAGGAACCAGCTAGTTGAGGGAGACACATGGGAGGTAGAAGCGGACATGATGGCCAGATACCCTCACTTATTCCCTTCCAGTTCAGTTCCAGCATCAGGTACTAAAAATCCCTCCTCAGTACTTTGTTCAGTTCTTTATTCATCAGCTCTATTCAGCTTTCTATGTGCATTCTAGTTGCATCGGCTCTGTTAGCATGATTAAGTCAGTTCGGAGTAAGTTACACCTTTAAAAACCAGCTCATAGTCTTAGTCTAGGAATTGCAGCTCTTTTCCTAGTTTTCCAGCAGTTTTAACCTTCATTTGAGGATGAATGATCCTAAGGGGGAGATATTGTAACACCTCGATACTTTTCTAGACCAAACTCAGACGTTACAACAAAAATCCAGAAGAAAACCAGAAAAGTTTCCTCAGAATGACTGAGACAACGAGTCGTGGTCAGCTCCAATGACTCGTTGTGTCAGTCGTGGTTAGACCTGTTTCGCCCTTCGAGAATAAACAAGACATGGAACGATCCATTGTGAGGAATAACGAGTCATCCTGTCATCCATTGGTCCCCATCTCAGAAATCCTTCTTCTAGGACCCCACGACTCAACCAACGAGCCGTCATTTAATACAATGACTCATGGTGTGAGTCGTTGGTTGAGAGACCTAGAAACCTTCTTCAATGACAATGAGTGGTAGCAACGACCCATTGTCCCACACAATAAGTAATTGTGACCAGCCATCTTGTCAAGCCAGGGATTTTTTATAATTTTTCCAGTGAAGGCAATGACTGGACACAACGACCCGTTGGGTCCACCAACGAGTCTTTCTGTGGCCCGTTGTCAAACCTTTCAGGTTTTCCATCCAGTGACCATGGGAGGAACCAACGACCCATTGGTTCATCCAATAAGTCGTGGTATCTCCTGTTGCCAAATACAGTGCGCCTAGAACCCAAGGAGTAGGACCAACAACTGTTCCCAACGAGTCGTGGTCCTAACCAACGACTCGTTGAGTAACCTATTGGTCCCCTGTCGACAGTTTTTCCAGGTTTTTCCTCTAGGATGTTTTGTAATTTCCCACCTTTTTTATCCTAAACTACGTCATTTTAAGAATATTTTCAAATAATTTAGAGGGGTTAAACAGTTCTGCTCCCTCATTCTCCACTTAGACTTTCAGAAGAACGTTCATAGAATCCAGATCTTTCCTCTCAATCAAGAACTAGGGCTATTTGTCAATTGCAGAAATTCAAGCTTTTTCTTGAGGAATTTCTTATCCAGGTATGTGGGAATTTAATAAGGGAATTGTTCTTATCTTGTGTCCCCAAAACCCTTCTCTAATTCTCCTATCAGTTATAGCCCTGTGGATTCGAAATGTAGAAAGTTTTCAGACAAAATCCTTTAAATTTCAAGTGAAATATTATTCATGATATAAGTTGCTTTGTTATTCCCAATTTCTAGATATTTTGTGGAACTAGTATCTAGTAGAATGATTTAGCCCTAGTTCTCAATTCAGTAAATTAGAATCTTGCATCTTGTACTAGTTTTCCCTATGGCTTGATTCTATCAGTTTGGGATTCCCATATTGTTAGTATATGTTGAAATCTCAGTCTGATGGATGTTAGTACAGTCTCAGTTAGACTATTAGCATACTCAATATTGTCCAAAAATGTCAGCAAATCAGTTTGACTACAGTCCATTCTTGAGGTGTCAGTGGTGCCTGCCAGGCATTAGTCATTAGACTCAGATATCAGATTTTAGTGGTTCTTTAGACGGTTATGACACTTCTAGATAAGCAACTCTGACCATTCTTAGAACCCCCAGCTTCAGATTTCAGTTTGTTCTTTAGACAGTTACGACGCTTCTAGACAAGTAGCTCTAGCTAGTCTTAGAACACCAATTACAGAATTCGATCCGATAAGACTCTCAGGGTACTCCCTGATAGGTATCCCTGACTTAGTCTTGGGCCCAGTTTTGAGCTATTAACTTAGTAGTCAGTGTAGGACTATCCAGTGGGAGTAGGACTTAACACCAAGCGGACCGGGGTTCCAACGCACCCAGATTCCCAGAACTACGTTGCCACCATAGGTTATTTTATTGGCCTTATGTCCCCAAACTTGTGATCACCCAGTTCATGCCTTTATACCCTGGCAAGGTATATTGGGTCCTATCAATGGGGTGTATACATTAGACTCCAGTTTAGCTTACGTGGTTATATGTCGGTTATAGACTCCCACTAGTAAGTTTTGTCTCAGATTAGCTCAGCTCAGAATAGTTTTAGTTTAGTCAGTTCAGTATAGTTATTTAGATTCAGGGCATGTCTATGACCATCAAACAGGGTCATTTTACCCATTTTAGTATATTTCAATTTATTCAATTTCAACATTTAAGTTGGTCATTCCATGTCATTACAGTTCAGTTATTTATTCCTTATGTTATGTTTTCTCCCACTTACTTAGTACATTCAAAGTACTGACACATACCTCTATGTTGTACCGTATTATGATAAAGCTGCAGGTTCTCAGTCTTAGTATTGTTAGTAGATCTTCTCCAGGAGTTATCAACTGCACCAATGGTGAGTTCTCATCTTTCGAGGAAGATTTTTATTTTTCTTCAGTTATTCTCATACAATAAGACTTTAGAGTTAGCTGGAGGCTTGTCCCATCAATTCATTACATATAGATGACTTTTAGACATAGACTTAGACCTTTAGATTTGTTTTCAAATGTGTAATTTTTTTATTATTTAGCTTTCCTTAAATGGTTTTATTATTTAAGCTTGCTCTATGTTTTACTCAAATTACTAGTGTTATGATAGACCATGAGTTGGCTTGGGGTTACGTGTGACTCCAAGTACCATATCTCGTCCAGGGTGTAGACTCAGGTTGTGACAGTGTGATATCACTCATGAGCCCAGTAGAATAAGGAAGATACTCTCAATTGGCGAGGACTCCTCAGGCAAGCGGCAAGGGAGACACTCTCAACTGGCGAAGACCCTTTATCCTATGGTGGCACATAGTTCTGAGACCTGGGTGTTCTGAACCTTGGCTTACTTGGCATTTAATACTACTCCCAAAATCATACATAGTGCTCATGTCATAATCTAAAACATAGGTTTTACATGTACTAGTTAAAAAACATGGTGAAAATATAGATTCTTTGACATACATGAACTAGCCATGAAAACAAATGCTGAAAATTACAACAATGATTATAACTTGAAATTCATGAAATTTATGAAATTCATGCATACTTGAGTAAATAGAGGTTAATGAGAGTTCTTCTATTGAAATCATGTAATCATAATCATAAATCATAGATAGGATCACGAGAGAATCAAATTGATAAGAGATTCATAAAGTTTTGCATAAGAAAGGTCTAACCCTACAATTTCATCAAAATCATAATTGGAGACTTGAAGGAATTGAATTCATGAAATTGAACTTGAGACTGGGAATGAAGGTGAAAGAAATCCCCCATTCATAACCCCACATACCTATACTTTGATGACTTCTTGCTTAGAGTTGAGACCCAAGAAATTTGAGAAGAAGAACCCTTAGAACTTGAGAGCCTTGACATATTTGATCTTCATCTTATTGTGTTTGGAAGATAATGAGGGTTAAGGTTGAATAAAACCCTCTAATAAACCCTTAAGGAAATCAAAAAATGACTTAGTTTAGGAGTTAAAAGCATGGGAAGTACAGAAATACCCTTAAAAACTCATCTGAGAAAATCACCCCGGCAGACCTAACGCCTAACATAACAATCTATTAGTGGCACTGACGGCTCGTTTCTGCCATCCGTTACCCCTGAAACAAAAATTCAACTTTCTGATCTTCACTTTTACACCTCCTCTTAATTATTCATTACTTAACTTAATGGATCTTTACTTCTCGTCATTAAGACTTGTAGAAATTAAATAAATTCCAAACTTCCCTCCGGCAACGGATCACTTAATGATCTGTTAATTATCCTAATGGACCACTTGACGGTTCATTCTGTGTTCTGGTATAAATTTCTGTTGGTTTTCTGCTTCATGTCTAGAATATGATCCTAGATACTTTTGGGGTGTTATAGTTCTCTTCCACATGACCCATGAATAATGTTCTCACACTTAATTAGTTTAATTAGTAATAGGTTAAAACTAGTTATCCAATTTTAAAAAAGTAAAAGGCAATAATAACCAAAGATCAAAATTTTTTATGTGACTTAAATTTTGGATATTTTTCTAGATCAATTTAAATCGATCCAGAAAGCTCAGGTGTGACCCATGTTATATGATGAAGTATATCTTTTTAGCAAAGGATAACACCAATATTAATTTTGTAATCTATATAATTTCTAGTTAATTAAGTGATATTAGGAGAAAATGCACGGTTTTATATTAATAGCTAGAAAATTATAATTTTCTTGTTTAAAATTTATCAGCTGAACCCCATAATAATTTTCATCTTTCTCATTCTTTATAATGTTTGACTGATTATGGATCTTTTATTTAATATCTATCACAAAAATTATATACTTGAAATGCATATGTATCGCCAACCTCACAACTACAAGGTGCGGATAGAACATCAAACAATTTTTTAGAAAAATACTAGAAATTCTATGCACTGAATAACAACCGAATGCCCCCTTCCTTTATACATTCGGAAAATATTAAAATTAAATGCAAAGACTAAAATATATGATGGATGACACATTTAAAGAAAGCTCTTATAAAACCTATAGAAAGAAACTATTTTTTGGTACAACACAAAGTAAAACCCAATGGTAGAGTTAGTTGAATCTTGCATCAGTTTGGAGTACAGGTTCTAGTTTTTTTAACGAACCTGTAAGTGCAATATGCTAAATTGTCACGACCCCAAAATGGTTGTGGTTGGCACCTACACTACCCCCGGTGGGCGAACCAACAAATCCCAATACTAACCTCCAAAATGAGATGTTCATAAAGATAAACACTTTCTTTAATCATTTAAATAAACTTCACAACATAGATCAATTATTTAAAAATCGGCATTACGAAAATATACCCAAGACCTGATTGTCATTGCACCAGACGTCAGCTTACAACTTTAAGAAAATGCTAAATCTAAAACATAAAAGAATCAAACGTCTAGAAAATAAAGACATCTTCAATAGGAGAGTGGTGTTTCCTCCTTGATCTACTCATCTCTCAAACTCCACTGCTGCTCTAAGGTGAGGATATGAGAAATTGTCGGATTCGAACTCTACAATCAGAAAAGAAGTGCAGGAATAAGGTCAGTACATAACGCAATACTAGTTGGCATCATCAGCTGACCCTAAATAATAACAATACAAGACCAGTCTTCAACATGAAAAGAAAATACAGAACATTTCAGACACACTAGCTCTACAGAGTGGACAACCGACCTACTCATTGAATTGGGTCATTCGTTGCAGCGATCACTTGACCGCTATAGAGATCTCATCGCAACAAAAATAGTTCTATTGCAATGATACTGCCTAGGTAGTAGCTCGACTATGCTGCACTCTATTAGTTCATTAGTTTCACAATTCACATATTCCACAAAATCACTCAAATATCACACACTTAAGGACAATAAATAATACCACCTAGTATCACATATGAGTTCAACAGGTAATTACAACAAAATCCACTTAATAATTACCAACATTGTGACAAGGTCACACTTAGAAATTAAGATATGTTCTTTATTATCAAACTCACATAATATAAAGAGTAATTGACACAACCTGTTAGCAAATTCTTCATACAACTTGAATTGCATATAATTACAATACAACATAACATAACATAACATAACATGAAAACCAGTGATGGCATGAAGGGCCCACGCCTCCTCCATCTCACCATAATCACTCAACCACACAATAAGTGTACACACATGCAGAGGATCTTATTTCTACCCTTCCTGTCATGACCTGCAAGGGACTATAGAAATTCATGTACCGTACTGATGTGGTACCCATTCCCGCTCATATTCTCATCTGAATTCTCCCCTCGAACACGAGCCACTCAATAAAATTCATTCGCATGGATACTCCCCTCGGGCACGAGCGTCTCATTTCAGGATACAGTCACTATTCTAGTCTTTCTCATCCGCTAAAAGCAAAGAGATGCATTACATAACATATATGTATTTATATCAAACCCTTCAAGTCTACTTTCCACTCCCTCACTTTCCCAATTACAGAGCCTCAATTCACATGATAGATTCATAAATGAAGTTCACTTCATAATTCAATGTAATCTTGACAACAGTTTATAATCATCTCATATCAATATGATATTCCCTATTTATTCACATAAAAATCTCACAACAAAGAATGTCTGAGACCAATCATACACGATCATCACATATGCATACAAGCAACTATGCAGGGTCTAACCCTCTAACCATAACCTACCTCGATATGTGAAGATATCAACTCAGCTACTCTGTAGGAGCCTTGCCCTTCCTCAAAGCTTCAGATCGCTCGAAATCTGCACAATACATAGTAATTCTTTAATTACTCTTCAATTTAGGGTATAAGTAGATCAAACCCTCTCTTTTCAGGGCGCTTTTGTAATACCCCGAAAGTCCCTAAGATCATACCCAAGGGTTCAAGCAGAGAAAATAGGCAAATAATGCACAGGTCACAGGATGAGTCATCCAATGACCCGTGAGGAGACATCATGAGTTATTAAGTGACTCATGAAGTGAAGGTTGATTTGTGGGAACTCATAGTCAGGGGGTGACCACGGAAGGCAACCACGAGTAATGATGTGACTCCACGACTCATGAAGTTAGCCATGACCAGGAGCTAAGTCGAAGACCTACATTTTGTCTAGAAGACTTCACAGATCGTACGCCACGACTCGTCCAATACCCCATGAGTCGTGATGCCACTCTTGAGGACTAGTAGTGTCAAAATTTCCTACATTTTTGTAAGGGTATTTTTTGTAATTTCTAAGATCTTAGGTCCTAAACTACATCATTTTATGCTCTATTAGGAGTTTTTTAAGAGTTCTTAACCTATCCTAAGCCATTCTATTATATGCATGCAAGAATAGAGTGCTCCATTGGAGATCAAGCTTGAGAATCCCCTTAGTTCTTCCTCCAAATATCTTAGGCATTCAAGGAAGGGTGTGAAATCAGATTTACCTAGGTATGTAGGGTTATGAATGGTGGTTTCCCTTCACTCTCATGCCCAAATCCCTTCTCAATTCATGAATTCAAGTGTATGGTTCCATGGGGTTCTAACCCAATTTATGAAATTCTCTATGTTTCAATCATGGGTAAATTCTCTTCACGTTTCTAATAATGTTTTAAGATTCATGGGCATGCTTTACAATTATTTTGATTACAATTTATGATTTTAAAGTTTTAAAGATATGATGCCCAACTATACAAGTTTCATGAAAAGTGGAGATTATTATCTATGTTTCAAGTATGATGAGATGTCTAGTATGAAAGTATGAATATGATTTACCTATGCATGTATCCATGATTTTTACTATCAAGTCTATTTCAATCATGTTTAAGTTTGGGAAAGACTATATGATCTAAGTATGTCGTATGAATTAGCTCTCATTTATGACATTAGCTTACCACATGATTTTGGAGTCTAGACTCTCACTTTTCAGCTTGTGGTATGTTTTGAGCCATGGATCCTTATATTTAGATTTTAGACTATGTATGTAATTTCATGATCATCTTCATCAAAAGACGACGGTTCAGCTTCATTGAGAAACAATGAAGAGCATATGCATGTTTTTGGGGGTAGTGTCTAGCACCGAGTAGGCTAGGGATTCAGGTAAATCCTGAGCCTCAAAACTATGTGTCAAGATAGGTTATTCAGATTCATTGGACCTCCCTTGTGAGATTCCCTGCCCGCTAGAGGGCCTTCAGCTTGATATCGATATTATGGTAGCGCCCTTAGCCTTGGCAAGGTTTTGGACAGCTCCGGCCACTTGAGTGTAATAGTTGAGATCACGTAAGCTCTATCGTGATTATATCGGTTATGTGATGAGTCTCCCATTGTTCCTCATAATTTCAGTTATGCATGTTTATCAGTCATGATATGATGTCTTCTACAGGTTTGAGTCAATGTTTAGTTTTACTAGATTTGGGTCATTCAATTCGTTATGAAATTCAGTTTATGTTTAATTATGTTTTAAAGATACCAACGTGTAGTCCTTACTTTTAGAATCTTATAATGATATGATTTATGTTATGCATGTTTTCAACTATACTTACTTAGCCTATTTTACTTACTTTATAAACTCGGTACATTCCAAGTACTGACCACATACTCTATCATGTATCATTTTATGATATAGACACATATGCTCAGATTCAGTTCGCTGCTAGCAAGTTTCCCGATCTTGTCCAGTGTTCCAATTGATGAGTCCTCATCCTTCGAGGACGTTTAGTTAGCTTTGTTATTAGCATCTTTCAGTTTTAGACTTGTAGAGATCTAGTTGGGGTGTCTTCCTATCATCACGTCAATATGTTAGAGGATTTCCAGACATTGGTTGTATTCAACTTCAGATTTAGAGTTCTAATATTCCATTTTTCAGATGTTATAATTTTCAAACTTCCACTATTTCAAAACTCAGTTATTCGTTTTAATTATGTTGAGCCTTAGTTATCATGTTCATGCCATGGGTTGAGTTGGAGCCATTTATGGTTCTAGGTTCCGTGTCTCGATTCGAGCCTATGTTCGAGTTCTAACAAACGTGTTATCAGAGCAAAGGTTCAGTGTGTCCCAGAGTTTCTGAAAGTCGTGTTATGTAGAGTCTTTTTCATATGTGTGAAGAGTGCCACACTTATAATGAAGAGACCATGAAGCTTTTTAGGAATTTTTCATTATTTCGTGACCTATGTCATGCGATGAAGCACCTCTCTATCCTTCTAACTCATGCTATACACTTTTGTAGAATCATGCCTCTGCGTTGAGTTAATGGAAGAAGGAATGACAATGGAAACAGGAATGGCCATGAAAATGGAAATGGAGACGGGTACCATCAAGCCCCACTAGCCCTAGAGGATCATGTGCCTGAGCAGGTTGCCCAAGAAAAGTTTAGAGCATCCATCCAGATGTTGGCACAGGAATTGACCGCTCAGGTCAACCAGTAGGCTGTAGCTCACGTTTCCCCAAATGGGAATACAGTGGCACTAGAGTCAGGGACTTTCTCAAGATGAATCCCCTTGAGTTTCTTGGGTTGAGAGTGGATGAGGATCCACATGAGTTTATTGAGAAGATTCAGAAGATCACTCAGGTTATGGGAGTGACGGGGGAGGAGTGTGCAGACCTAGTCACTTATAAGCTAAAAGGGGTTGCTTATATTTGCAACAAGCAGTGGAAGGATGGACGAGGAGTTGGAGCGGGTCCTATTGATTGGGATGAGTTTCTCACTGCGTTCTTGGACCGATACACCCCCGAGAGATGAGGGAAATAAAGGTAGAAGAATTTGCGAATCTGAGACAGAACAACATGATAGTCCAAGAGTATGCTTTGGAGTTCATCCGGCTATCCAAATACGCATCAGAGATGGTGGCTGATCAGAGGGCTCTGGTGAGCAGGTTTGTGAATGGGGTAGCGGACTACTTGGTCAAGGATTGCAATACTGCTATGCTTCATCAGGATATTGACTTCTCCCGATTAGTCCTGTATGCCTAGAAGGTAGAGGTAGTGCAGATGAGGGAGAGGGAGAGACAGCCCAAGAGGGCCAGGACAGAAAATATCGGGTTCTCCTAGTACAGGTCTTGTGGTGGATATTGTTAGTAGTCCCACCAGAGATCATCAGCCCTAGCGCCATCAGCAGCAAGTGTGCCATCAAGATCTAGGTTATAGGGGACGAGCATCATGTTCTCGAGGTCAGGGGAATGACACGTAGAGCTCAGTATTCCATATTATGATAGATGTGGTAGGAGGCACACTGGTCAATGCTTAGTGGGTACAGGTGTATGTTTCGGGTGTGGGACCCGGTCATATGCTTAGAGATTATCCAACAGCCAGACAAGGACATGGTAGATATCGAGACCCAACACTCCAATTTAATAGCTCAACTAACATCTAGCTCAGTAGGGTGCATCCACTAGTATAGGTGGTGGTCAGTGTCAGAATCGGTTTTATGCCCTCTCATCTCATCAGGAGCAAGAGGTCTCCCCAGATATGGTCACTGGTATGTTACTAGTATATCATCTTGATGTTTATGAATTTCTAGATCTAGGGGCTATTTTATCTTTTTGTGATGCCCTATGTTGCTAGTAGTTTTGGACTCAGTCCAAAAATTCTTAGAAACCTTCTCAGTCTCCACTCCAGTTTGTGACTCAGTTATAGCTTGATAGGTATAGAGAAATTTCCCTATCATAGTGATTTAGAAAGTCACCTCAGCAGGTTTAGTAGAGTTAGCCATGACAGACTTCGATGTTATCTTTGGCATGGATTGGTTTCATGCATGTTATTCCTTAGTAATTTTAGAACCCGCGCGGTAGAGTTCCGATTTCTAGTTGAGCCAGTCCTAGAGTGGAAGGGTAGTTTAGTGGTGTTTGTAGGTTTCTTTATTTCCTACCTTAAGGCCGATAAGATGATCTCTAATGGTTACATGTACCATCTAGTTTGGGTTAAGGATGCTACGTCTGAGACCCCGACTCTCTAGTCTGTTCCTATAGTGTGTGAGTATCCAAAGGTGTTCCTAGATGATTTACCTGGAGTCCTTCTCAGCGAGAGATTGACTTTGGTATTGACCTCCTTCTCGATATGCAACCTATATCTATTCCTCCTTACAGTATGGCTCTAGATGAGCTAAAGGAGTTGAAAGAATAGATGAAATATATCCTAGAAAAGGGTTTCATCAGACCTACCAAATTCCTGTGGGGTGCACCAGTTCTCTTTGTCTGAAAGAAGGATGGTTCTCTTCGTATGTGTATTTTCTATGATAGTTGAACAAGGTCACAATCAAGAACAAGTATCCCCTCCTTAGAATTGATGATTTGTTTGACCAACTTCAGGGTGCCAAGTGTTTCTCAAAGATAGACCTCAGATCTGGATATCTTCATCTCAGAGTTAGAGAGAGTGATATTTCGAAGATAGCTTTTTAGGATTCGGTATGGTCGCTATGAGTTTGTGGTTATGTATTTTGGACTAAAAAATGCTCCTATAACTTTTATTGATTTGATGAATAGGGTGTTCAAGCCATATTTGGACATGTTCATGATTGTGTTCATAGATGACATTCTCATATACTTTTGGAGAGAGAAGGAGCATGCCACTCATTTGAGGATTGTGCTACAAACTCTCAAGGATTCCCAATTGTTCGCTAAATTCAACAAGTGTGAGTTTTTGTTGGACTCAGTAGAATTTTTAGGTCATGTGCTGTCAAGCGAGGGTGTACAGGTGGACTCTCAAAAGATAGAAGTGGTGAAGAATTGGCCTAGACTAGTTAGTCCTTCGGATATCAAGAGTTTCTTTGGTTTGGTTGGTTACTATAGAAGGTTTATTGAGGGATTTTCTTCCATTGACACATCGTTGACTAAGTTGACCCAGAAGAAAGCCAAATTTCAGTGGTCGGATGCATGTGAGAAGAGTTTTCAAGAGTTAAAAGCTCAGCTCACTTCACCCCCAGTATTGACCCTACCTAAGGGCATAGATGGATTTGTGGTGTATTGTGATGCCTCTACAATTGGACTTGGTTGTTTGTTGTTTGCAGCATGGCAAAGTCATTGTGTATGCCTCTAGACAGTTAATGAATCACGAGAAAATTATCCAACCCATGACCTAGAATTGGCAGCAGTGGTGTTCGCATTGATGATTTGAAGACACTACTTGTGTGGGGTGCATGTATATGTGTTCACAGACCACAAGAGCCTATAGTATGTGTTTACCCAGAAAGACCCAAATTTGCGACAAATGAAGTGGTTAGAGCTTCTCAAGGATTATGACATGAGTATCCTTTATCGTCCAGGCAAGGCCAATGTAGTGGCGGATGCTCTTAGCAAGTTATCCATGAAGAGTGTGTCTCATGTGGAGGAGGAAAGGAAAGGGTTGGTGAAGGATGTGCAACAACTTGCACTATTAGGAGTTCATCTTATTAATTCGACAGATTGTGGTGCCATTGTTTAGAATGATTCACAATCCTCCTTGGTGACTGAAGTAAAGTCAAGACAAGATGAGGATCCGATCTTGGTAAAGTTGAAGGAAGCGATTCAGAATCAGAAGGTAGAGGTCTTTTTCCAAGGGGGAGATGGTGTGCTTCTATATTAGGGTCATTTGTATGTCCCATATGTTGATGAATTAAGAGATAAGATGTTGCATGGGGCTCATGGTTCCCGATATTCTATACATCCAGGTGCCACCAAGATGTACCATGATCTACGGGAAGCCTATTAGTGGAGTGGCATGAAGAAGGACATAGTAGAGTTTGTGGCTAAGTGTCCGATTTGTCAACAAGTGAAAATTGAGCATCAGAGACCTAGAGGTGTGCTTCAAGACATTAGTATCCCTACTTGGAAGTGGAAGGAGATCAATATGGACTTCATTATGAGGTTACCTCATACTCATCGACAGTATGATTCTATTGGGGTAGTTGTAGACAAGTTGACTAAAGCAACTTATTTTCAAACAGTTAAACTACAGACTCAGTGGAGGACCATGACAAATTATACATCTGGGAGTTAGTTCAGTTGCATGGAGTACCCTTTTCCATCATATCAAATAGAGGTACCCAGTTTACCTCCCAGTTTTGGAGGTTGTATTAGAAGGGACTTGGTACTTAGGTCAAGCTTAGCACAACTTTTCACCCGCAGACAGATAGTCAGGCTGAGAGGACCATTTAGACTCTTGAGGATATGCTGAGAGCATGTGTGATTGACTTCAAAGGTAGTTGGGATGATCATTTGCCTCACTTTGAGTTTGCATACAACGAAACCTACCATTCCAGCATTTTGATGGCTCCATTTGAGGCTCTTTATGGGTGGAGGTGTAGATCACCCATTGGTTGGTTTTAAGTATGTGAGGCTTTGTTGATCGGACCAAATTCAGTTTAGGAGGCTATGGAGAAGGTTCAACTTATAAGGCAGAGTCGTCAAAAGTCCTATGCGAATATGAGGAGGAGAGAATGTTACACCCTGTAAGTTTCTATTGTTTAACCGATGCGTGCGTACATATGCTGATAGTTTAGGATACGATGTGTGTGGGAGAAAGCTTAGACGTGGATCACGCGAGTGAGTTGTTGATTCAGTAGAAGGTTGGGGTCGAGGGCAGGGCGCACCAGGCACTGCGTCTCGCCCCTCCCATGGTGCAAGGAGCGCCACGTTGCGCCCTGTCCTTGGCACTTTGGAAGGCGCACCACGCCCGTGTTCTAGCACATTGGGAGGAGTTCCGTGGACCATCCCCCACCATATATATATATATATATTATTGTTGGTTTGTTTTAAAACATTTCTAGGTATGAGGGCTCGTCTTAGGAGACTTTCCCCTTTGGTTTTCCATCGGATTAAAGGTAAATTACGCTATCAAACCTTGTCCAATTACAAATTCATCTTGGGTAATGATTTCCGGGCCTAAGAAGAACCTACCTACGGAGTTATATCTTTGAAATTGGTCCGATTTGATGGAGTCCCACCGAGTAGAAGTCATAGAAATCACTTCTAATCAAGTCCTAACCGACTACAAGTAATAAGTAAGTGTTTCTACCTTCTAAATTCTTTGGAATTCGTAAGTTCCTGCCAAATTCAACTCCTTTTGACTTAGTGTTGTTATGCTTTGTGGGATATGTCTACAGGCCTAACCCCAAGAGGCTCTAAGTCGACCTATGGCATGAACATACATCTAACTCAATCATAGATAAGTGGAAGATCATCATAAATAGCATAGCGGAAGTCTAAACAAAACTTAACATCTGGATACATGCGTGAGTCCAATGCTGAATACACACTATGTTCAAAAAAGCATCTAATACTGATGAGTTTATGGGACAAGACCCCAACTAACTCGCTATAGTTAGAAAACTGAAAAGATGAAATACCTGTTAAGAAGGGCCCTCATAGGATGAGGACTCACCGACTAATACAGAGAAGTGATAACTTTGGGAGTCTAGCTAGCGATGGGATTGAGTCTGGATATCAAATCTTGTATCATGAAATGATACAATATAGAGTATGCGGTTAGTACATGAAATGTACCGAATATGCAAGGTAAGTAAAACTTCTAAGTAAGTAAAATCATTAAACATGCATAGTATAAGACATAATCAAGATAAAATTCTGAGAGTAGGGCTTGCATGCCATTTTATGAAATCATGATCTGATCATAACTGAATCGAATGATCCAAAGCTGAAAACTTATAATCATAAGTAAAATTGAACATTGGGCCAAACCTACTGAAAACATAATATCATGACTGATGTACATGCATAACTGAAATCATGAGGAACAATGGGAGACTCGTCATATAACCGACATTACCACGATAGAGCTTACATGGTCCCTGATTTTGGGCAAATTTATATGCCCAAGTGATACTCAAATGTGTCATTTTGCCTTGTTTATCTATCGATGTTTGTACATTCTCATGTGAATTGTAATAAAATGTAAATTTATACTAACCAACATGATTAGCGTTGTTTTGCAGGAAAAATATAAAGTTATGGAGCTAAGATGCATGTTGGGAGAGATCGGGATTAGACTCGGAAGCTAGCAAGGGAAAAAGCACAAGGAAAGCACAAATTAAAGGGGCTCCGCGATAGAGCCGTGTCACGCTGCCATCGCGGATGCATTCTGCCTGGATGTGGAAATTTTGCCAAATTCCAGTGAAGGTGCGCGTTGGGGCCGTGGCACGTTGGCCTTGCCCCGCGTTGCACGCCGTGCCACGTTGGGCCTTAATACTTGGACGACCGGATTCTAGTGAGGGTCCGCGTTGGTGGGGTGTCACGGAGGCAGTGCTCCGCGATGCACTCCGTGACACGTTGCTTGTTATTCCGGGAAAAATTCCCACTAGCCTCAGCATGCTCATACTTATAGTTCAAACTCAAATTATATATTCGTTTTAGACTTAGTATAAAATTAGGAAACAAAATATCAAACTCTTCTTCACACTGTTGTCTGCAATTTAGAGTTAAAGTTTATTGACACTTGAGTAGATTGTTACCTTAGACCAGTCCCTGTGAGATCGATACATGGCTTATTTGAGCCACTTTACTACTTGTTCGACTATGTGCACTTGCGTGTTGTTATACTGAAACAGCAGAACAAGTTTTTGGCGCCGTTTCCGGGGACTGGCAATTGGTAAATTTTTCTTAAGTGTTAGTTTACTATTTCTTCTTAGTGTTGAAAACTTTATCTTAGCCTGTATTTTGCAGATACTAATTTCTGTTGAACACTGGCAAGAGATAAGGAGCTGGTGGACTCCTATTTAGAGCCGGAGAGAAGCTCTAGAGAAAAAGCTGCACTTGCTCAGACAAACAATCCTGGAGCAACAACAGAATCCACCAGTTGTAAGGGCAATGTTAGTGCCCGAGGAGATGGCAGCTAGGCCGGTTCGCGAGGTGGCAATCCCACATGCTAACAATGTCACATCTAGCATCCGCAACCCTGAGCCAGGAGGGAGGTTCGAGCTTAAACAAAACATGGTGCAATTGCTGCACACCAGCGGGCAATTCACAGGTCTCCCTCATGAGGATCCACAGCAACATCTCCAAAATGTTTTAGAGATAAGTGACACTTACATCCCCGCTGGAGTGTCATCAGATTATGTCAGGCTTACATTGTTCCCATTTTCACTTTTGGGAGAAGCTAAGAGGTGGTTGAAAGCCGAGCCACCTAATTCCATCACCACGTGGGATGATCTTGCAAAGAAATTCTTGATACGGTTCTTTCCATCAGGTAAACAGCAAGACTTAGAAGTCAAATTCTAAGTTTTAAAAAGAGAGAGGGAGAGAATCTGTATCAGGCCTGGGAGAGAGTCAAATCTATGTTGCGGGATTGTCCTCATCATCACCAATCCAATGATGTGCTGGTCCATACTTTCATAGAGGGTTTGGAACCCCACACAAAAATCTTGCTAGACTCAGCAGCAGGGGGACAAGCATTAGAGAAGACTTGTGAAGAGCTGTATACCTTGTTAAATCATATTTCGCAGGGAAATCCGGAGTGGAATGCGGAATCGTCACGAGGAGGAACACGGAAAGCAGCAGGAGTCCTAGAAGTGGATGGTTTTACAGCTATTGCTGCACAGATAGCTGTGTTACAAAATCAACTCAACACCCACTTCAGTAACATGAGCATGAACCAGTCTCAAGCCTTAGTGAATGTAGTGCAGCAGATTTGGTGTGAAGTGTGCGGGAGTAGTGAACACTCAACTGAGTGTTGTGGAGCAAATCCTGATTCGGTGAACTTTGTTGGTAATATACAGAGAAACAACCACCTACAGTATGGCAACAACTACAATGCCAACTGGAGGAATCACCCGAATTTCTCTTGGGGTAGCAACAACCATCAAGGGCAAAGTTCGAGTCAGGGGGCGCAGAGAAATCAAGGAGGGCAGCAGAACTATCAGTCACAATACAGAAGCAACAATGCACCTCCTCCACCACCATCACCCAACATTGAGGAGATGTTCAAGACTATGATAGCTAAGCAAGCTCAATTGTAGGCTGATTATGTGAAATTGGCAGCCGAGGTAAAGAACATTCAGTTAGCTACAAAGGCGCTAGAGTACCAGTTTGGGCAATTTGCTGAAGCCCAAAACACCAGGCCTAGAGGAGGACTTTCGAGTGACACTGATCCCAACCCCAAGCAAGTGAATGCAGTGACCACAAGGAGGTGTTTACAGCTTAAAGAGGTGAAACCAGAAAGACCACCTCAACAGTCGGGAGCAGCAGAAACTGAGAGGGAGCAAAGTGATGAGAGGGGGAAGAAAAAGGAGGCTGAACCAGAAAGACCACCACCCCCGTTCCCTCAAAGATTAAAGAAACACAAGGAGGAGGCGTGTTTCAAAAAGTTCATGGAGGTGCTTAAACAGGTACACATTAACTTACCTCTTGTTGATGTTTTGCAGGGAGTGCCGAAGTACGCAAAGTATATTAAGGACATCGTGGCCAACAAAAGAAGGTTAACTGAGTACGCTACTGTGGCTCTTACGGAGGAGTGCACTTCATGGATACAAAATAGGTTGCCCAGAAAGCTCAAGGACACTGGGAGCTTTACAATTCAAATTACAATTGGGCAGAGTATTCGAGCGCGTGGATTATGTGATTTGGGAGCGAGCATTAACTTGATGCCGACATCGGTATTCAAGAAGTTGGGGCTAGGGAGTCCTAGACCAACAACATTGATCTTGCAGCTGGCAGATCGTTCCTTAGCCAGACCTGATGGCATTGTGGAAGATGTGTTGGTACAAGTGGGCTCCCTTATCTTCCTGGTAGACTTCATCATGCTGGATTTCGAGCCAGACACGGAAGTCCCATTTATTTTGGGACGTCCTTTCTTGGCGATCGGGAAAGCGCTGATTGATGTAGCTGCAGGGCAGCTAACCATGTGGGAACATGACAAAGTTGAGGTATTTGATGTATTTAAGGCCATGAAGTTGCCGGCCATATAGGAGGAGCTTTCAGCAATCAGTGTGTTTGATCAAGAAGAAATTCGTCAGATTGTTGAATCTCAAGACCCACTAAAAAGAGTGTTGATGAACTCCGATCATTTTGGAGATAGAGATGCTTATGAGGTGGTACAAATGCTGAATGAGTCACAAAGGCATCCGAGAAAACAGGAATTTCAGTCTTTGATGAGGTCTCTGGAACTATTGCCGAAACCATCCATTGAGGAAGCAACAAAGTTGGAATTGAAAGAATTGCCTCCCTATTTAAAATATGTCTTTCTGGGGGAAGATGAGACGTTGCCAGTCATCATCTTCGCAGAATTGACGGAGGTACAGGAGAAGGAAGTATTGGGTGTCCTCAGAAAAAGGAAGAAAGCAATGGGTTGGAAAATGTCAGATATTCAGGGCATCAATCCAGCTTTTTGCACACACAGGATTTTCATGGAGACAGGAGCAAAACCAACTGTTCAGCCTCAGTGAAGGTTAAATCCAGCAATGAAGGATGTGGTTAGGAAAGAAATAATTAAGTGGCTTGATGCAGGTGTGGTCTACCTGATTTCAGACAGTGAATGGGTCAGCCCCATTCAGTGCGTTCCAAAGAAAGGAGGGATGACCGTGGTCACCAATGAGAAAAATGAGCTGATTCCTACACGAACCGTCATAGGCTGGCGGATTTGCATGGACTATAGAAAGCTTAATGAAGCCACAAGGAAAGATAATTATCCTATCCCATTCATTGATCAGATATTAGATAGGTTGGCTGGACAAGAATATTATTGTTTCCTTGATGGGTACTCTGGCTATAACCAAATAGCCATAGATCCGGAGGACCAGGAGAAGACTACTTTTACCTGTCCTTATGGGACATATTCTTTTAGGCGGATGCCATTTGGGTTATGCAATGCACTCGCTACATTCGAGAGATGCATGATAGCTATTTTCCACGACACGGTGGAGGATTTTGTTGAGGTATTTATGGATGATTTTTCTATTTTCGGTAATTCGTTTGCTACTTGTTTGCAGAATCTTGACAGGGTGCTGTCTCGCTGCGAAGAATCCAACCATGTACTCAACTGGGAGAAATGCCATTTCTTAGTCAAGGAAGGTATCGTCCTTGGCCACAATGTGTCTCAAAAGGGGTTGGAGGTCGGTCGTGCTAAGATCGAGGTTATTGAGAAGTTACCACCACCTGTGTCGGTGAAAGGTGTTCGCAGTTTTCTTGGGCGTGCAGGGTTCTACAGACTGTTCATCAGAAATTTTTCCAAAATTTCTAGACCACTATGCAGATTGTTAGAAAAAGAAGTGAAGTTTGAGTTGGATGATGAGTGTGTTAAAGCATTCGAGGAGTTGAAGTAGAAATTGATAGAAGCACTGATCCTTATTTCTCCGGATTAGGGACAACCATTTGAATTGATGTGTGATGCAAGCGATGTGGCTGTGGGAGTTGTATTGGGGCAGAGGAAAAATAGAATCTTTCATTCTATTCATTATGCAAGTAAAACACTGAATACTGCCCAAAGTAATTATACAGTCATAGAGAAGGAGATGCTAGCATTGGTGTTTGCATTTGATAAATTCAGGTCCTATTTGGTATGTTCAAGAGTAGTGGTGTACACTGATCATGCAGCAATTCGGTATCTGTTTAACAAGAAGGATGCAAAGCCCAAGCTGATCAGATGGATCCTATTGTTGCAAGAGTTCGACCTCGAAATTAAGGATAGAAAGGGGAGCAAAAATCAGGTGGCAGATCACTTATCGCGATTGGAAATCCGGTCGCATGTGAAGGAAGGTGATAACATCAATGAGAAGTTCCCGGATGAGCAGCTCTTGGCAATAGGGGAAGCGGAAGTTCCCTGGTACGCAGACATAGTCAACTTGCTAGTGAGTGGAGTCTATCCACCTGAGGCTACAGTTCAGTAGAGAAAGAAATTGAGGCGTGATTGCTGGCATTTTATTTGGGATGAGCCATACTTATTTAAACAGGGACTTGATCAGGTGATGAGAAGATGCATCCCAGAGAGCCAGATTGCAGAGGTGTTGAGGAGTTGTCCCTCTTCGTTGTATGGGGGACACCATGGAGGCGAGCGGACAACACACAAGGTTCTACAGTCAGGTTTGTTTTGGCCTACATTGTTCAGAGACTCTATGGCATACATTAAAATGTGCAATAGATGTCAGCGTATAGGCACAATTGGTAGGAGGCAAGAGATGCCGCTACAGAATGTATTGGAAGTGGAGACCTTTGATGTATGGGGCATAGATTTCATGGGCCTGTTCCCACCATCATTTGGTAATTGTTACATCTTGGTGGTCGTCGATTATGTATCAAAGTGGGTTGAAGCAATAGCTTGCCCCAGGAATGACAACAAGGTGGTAACAAAATTTGTGAAAAAAACACATTCTCACCAGGTTCGGGACACCCCGAGCCATTATCAGTGATGGAGGGGCTCATTTTGTCAATGCAAGTTTTAAGAAGCTACTAGCCAAGTATGGGGTGCGCCACAAGGTGGCAACATCATATCACCACCAAACCGGTGGGCAAGTGGAGATGTCGAATAGAGAAGTGAAGCAGATTCTCCAGAAAATAGTGACTGCACAATGTAATGATTAGTCAAGCAAACTTGATGATGCGTTGTGGGCATACAGAACTGCTTACAAGACACCGATTGGAACTTCTCCATACCGATTGGTCTATGGTAAAGTGTGTCATCTGCCAGTGGAGTTAGAGCACCGAGCCTTCTGGGCTGTGAGGAAATTGAATATGAACTTAGAGCTAGCGGGCAAGAAGAGACTAATGCTACTCAGTGTACTTGAAGAGTTCCGTTGGCATGCTTATGAGAGTGCCAAGTACTACAAAGAAAAAACGAAGAGGTGGCATAACAAGCATGTGGTGCATCGTATTTTTGAGCCGGGGCAGAAAGTATTGCTCTTCAATTCAAGATTGAAGCTGTTTCCAAGAAAGCTGCGGTCCAAATGGTCAGGGCCATTTGAGGTAGTGAGAATGACCCCGCACGGGGCAGTAGAGTTGTGGCAAGAAGATCGGAGTGCCACATTCTTGGTCAATGGGCATCGATGTAAGCATTACCGGGGTGAGGACGGTGGTCGAGAGAAGACGTCTGTCACCCTAGAGGACGACTGAGCTTAATGACGTCGAGCCGCGACGGTAAACCAGGCGCTACACGGGAGGCAACCCGTGAAAATTTTTGTAATATTTTAATAGATTTCATAGAAAAAAAAGAAAAAAAAATAAAAGAAAAAAATGAGAAAAATAAAAATAAAAACAAAATTTGTATTTTATGTGAAACCTATAAATTCTAACCAATTTCTTGTTGTGAGATGAATTTCAGGTTGAACGGAGGATAAATATGCAAAGGATTGCAAAGGAAAAATTAAGGTAAGAAAAATAATAAAAAGTGGCAAAACAGTGAGCCTGCGCGATGGCTCCGTGTCACGGAGGGCATGCTCCGCGTTACCCTCCGTGACATGTTGAAGTGTAATCTGGAATTTTTGAAAAATTCCAGAGTACTGGCGCTATGGCTCCGTGTCATGGAGGGCATGCTCCGCGTTACCTCCGTGACACGTTGAAGGCAATTTCGCGTCGAGTCACACCGGGTTGCCGGGTGACCCGCGCGAAAATATCCCTTTTTAACCCTTTTTTCCCTCATTTCTTTCCAATTCCTCTCCTCCTCTGCGACAAACATCCCAAAACCCCTTCTCCCTCAACGTGACACAGATCTAGGCACACATTTTCATCAAGTTTTCTTCATTTCATCGAATTCAAGGTATGTTCTTCAACTCTATCTCAATTCTTGTTGAATTTTTCGATGTTGAACATGTGATGTGAGTAAAACTTTCCCTAAGTAGAAATTAATCTTAAATTCAATTGAGTTATTACTGATTGACGTTCGTAGTATCATTGTGATTGCTTGAACTCGATAATTACATAGCTTGATAGAATTTTTTGTAAAATTGTAGCTAGGGCTTTAATTTGAATATGAAAAGGGGAAAAATTTAGTTGACATGTAAAATTCTTGTTGGGTTGTGTATGTTGGGTGAGATGAGTTGGTTGTGCTAATTGTTAATATACTAAAAGACCGACGGACTTTCGGGGTAACGACATTGTGAGATGTAAGAAATGGGTGAATTGTATAGGTTCATGTAGATAAATTTTTTTCTTTGTTTCTCCTTGCTAAGTGCTATGTATAGAAATGTGAGCGATGGTAATGTTGTGGTTAGCTGTACGAAGTCTAAGTAGTACAAAAGAATTTATGCCGTCGAATTCTCTGAATGCACTAGGCATATTTGTTGTGTTTTTGTTTTTATGTAAATTGGAAATAAGTATGATCTTGCCGTAATGTTGTGGTTGTGGCTAAAGACTAAGTGTGGGGTGGCCTAGCTTAACCCAACCATAGTCGAAACTAATTTTAATTGGAATAACATTAGACCTGTCTGTTTGGTTTGACAGAAACAATGGCAAGAAGGCAAGATAAAGGGAAGGGCGCATCTACATCGGGCGCCGGAAGGAAAAGAATCAGACTGGGAACAACAGTCCCAGCAGCACCAGGGGTTCCGCGCGGCCAACGTCGGCAATACGAAACCCGATGGGTGACAGAGGAGGGGAAGAAATGGTACGCAAAGCATAAGGAAAGCAAATACTTCCCTGAGGAACACATTGCTAGGGAACCATTGTCATAGGAATTCCCCAAGATTGTCCACAGGATTGAGGCAACCGGGCTGAATTTTATCTTTGACGAGCCCAAAGAGTGCAATCTGCACCTGATTCAGGAATTCTACACCAATTGGAACCCGACACTCAGAAGTCACACCATAAAGATAAGGGGGCAGATAGTCACTTTTGAGCCCCATCACCTTAATGCCATCTTGGGGGCGCGGGACACAGACGCCCATATGCTTCGACAGCTGAATATCACTCCACCATACGCGGACATCAGACGCACTTTGTGTGGAGCCCGGTCTACAGCACGGTGGAGCAGGCATAAGGAGAGGGGTCAGACATTGCCCTACTCACAGATGAACAGGGAAGTCAGGATATGGCTTAAGATTGTTTGTTCCTGCCTGATCCCGGGGGTGCATATGACAGATGTCACCCGGGATCGTGTGTTCTTGGTAAACGCCCTGATGAAAGGGCTGGAGATCAATGTTGGGGCGGTGATCATCTCCGCCATGAAGAGAGCCCGTTTGCATCAAGGGCACAGGTACGGGTTTGGTAGATTACTAACCACGTTCCTGAGGGGCCTGGATATCGAGGAAGAGGCCCTTGACTACATCCCACAGATGGAGAGGCGGGCATTAGATGTCACTAAAAATAAGGCACTCGACACCACTCACGGGCCAGTTCTTACACTAGCCGAGCGACATGCTCGGGATGATCAGTACATGGCTCGCATGTTCGGGATGCAGATGCTCCAACTGCGCATAGGCAGGAGGCCGGCAACAGAAGATGAGCTGTGGCAGCTCGAGCTAGACTACCCTTTTGGCGAAAATGCCAGGGCTCTATGCCGAGTGGGGCCATCTTTTGTGGAGCCCACTGATGATGATATCCCCACAGATAAGGAGACACGTCGTGATGACTCCGATGTTAAGTCAGATGATGACGACGGGGGAGATTCATACATGGGAGACGAGGCAGCGACACCTGACGAAGAAGTGGAATACTTCGATTGATTAGGGAGTTTCACCACCCACTTTCGTGCTATGCTGAATTTTGTGAACACTGGGGACAGTGTTCGATTTAAGTGTGGGCTGGGAGTAGTTAGGTGCTGGTTGTTGTTGTTATTAATGTCTCTGTTATGTTGTTGTGCTTGGATAAACTTGTGACCCTGTGATTTTTGTGTGTATGTCTGTATTGTATTTAATGTGAAGCTGTTGTGTGCTGTTGAATGTTGTTAGCTGGTTGTGTTAATATGTTTTATCGAAATTATCGATATGTTTAAAATTTTTTGTGAAATTTTTATTTTTGGGTTTCTCGGCATTTGTTTTCGGTTCTTTTACTGAGAATAGTCCCATTGAACCGAAGTTGTAATTAGTGACCGTTCCCTATGATGGATGGATGACGACCGTCTTAAGGGAACAGTCGTTAGGAGTAGATTTCTTTTGTTCAATTTTTTTTGGTTTTTTTCTTTTGTTTATTTGTATCCCAAATGTGTCGTTACTTTATGGTTGCGAAATTCTGGTTGCGTGTTGTACATGATATTTAAAATCCAAAGGTGATTCGTATGAAAGCATGCAACTTTGTAAATATGTTGAGATACCTAGGCCATAGAGTTCGATTCGGTGTGATTGAGACTTAATGTTTGAATTCTTGTAATTAGATGATTGAAGAGTCTGTGAATATATGTTGAGTTGAGCATGTGCAATGAGTGTGTGGTGAGGTTTCGATTCTTCCATGCTGTTGTGAAATGTCTAGAACTTGCCTGGTGTGTATACAAAATGAAATGAAGGATGTGTATTGTAGGAAAGGATGTAGGCATTTCTTTGCTTTAACCGAAAGTTTTTTTTTCGTACCCACCTTGAATGTACATCCTAGTTATCCCATTGAGCCTTTAGCCTATTTCTTTCTTTTGTCAAAAAGTTGTAAACCGAGCTTAACCCCTTCTTTTCATTATACGTGAATTTGATCCAAACCTCTTAAGAGCTCAAGAAAAAAATAATTTTCCCACAGTGTCAAGGAGTGAGAATTGTGAAAAGAAAAGAAAAAGCAAAGTGATGAAAGGAAAGAAAAGGTCAAAGGTGCACTCGCTATAAATTAAATATAATGAAGATGTATAAATAATCTTTGTTATTAATTCAAGTGTGCTTAAAGATATGGGGTCAAAAATAAAGACAGACTTCAAGAATGGGAGGATGAAGGAAGAAACAATGCCCTTAAGGTTGATGGGATGTATTGAAAAAGCGCTTAAGGAGGCTAGTTGTTATTATTGGTTAGCCCAGTATTTGCTAGTTCCATAGCTTACATTACAACCCGTTAAGTCCTACATGATCTTACATCACGTTTCCTTATATTAGTGGAGTAATACACTAAAGGCAAGCCTATGGTTCATGACATGATGCGTGTGAATTCTTTTGGGAGAGAGAGAGCAAAATCTTGTTTATATGCCCCTACATGTAATGTTTTGAGGTCATGTGATTAAAAAGGGGAAAATTCTCTTACGTGGTGAGGGCACATGCTCGACGAGAGATTGAATTTCGTGTCGGATATCTTGATCAGTTGATTTGCATGAGTTTGCTGATATCGAGAGTCGATTCTTGAGTCTAGGAGGTCTTTAATGTGTTGGAGGTCATTGTATTGATAAAACTATGCATGTTTTCTTGATGATTTGCTATGTTAAATAATCGGTATGACCGTAGCTTGAATTGTCGAGCCAAAGTAGCCAGGATGGGGTGTCAATTGCATGAGATGTAAGATTATTGTTCGGGGACGAACAAGGATTTAAGTGTGGGGTAAGTGATCTTGGGCAAATTGATATGCCCAAGTGATACTCAAATGTGTCATTTTGCCTTGTTTATCTATCGATGTTTGTACATTCTCATGTAAATTGTAATAAAATATGAATTTATACTAACCAACATGATTAGCGTTGTTTTGCAGGAAAAATATAAAGTTATGGAGCTAAGATGCATGTTGGGAGAGATCGGGATTGGACTCAGAAGCAAGCAAGGGAAAAAGCACAAGGAAAGCACGAATTAAAGGGGCTCCGCGATGGAGCCATGTCACGCTGCCATCGCGGATGCATTCTGCCTGGATGCGGAAATTTTGCCAAATTCCAGTGAAGGTGCGCGTTGGGGCCGTGGCACGTTGGCCTAGCCTCGCGTTGCACGCCGTGCCACGTTGGGCCTTAATACCTGGACGACTGGATTCCAGTGAGGGTCCGCGTTGGTGGCATGTCACAGAGGTAGTGCTGTGCGATGCACTCCGTGACACGTTGCTTGTTATTCCGGGAAAAATTCCCACTAGTATAAATAGAACACTCAGGTTCATTTTTAATAATGCTGACTTGGTGGAGCAAGAACGTGGGTTACAGGCAGTTGAGGGGACAAAAATCTCAGGGTTTTTCTCTATCTCCTTCTTCTTTATTTCAATTGCTTGTATGATTAACACTCATTTAACGATGTTTAATCCACAAAAGAGTGGCTAAATTCCCTTCTTGCTGAGGTTACGAACAATTGTATTGAAATGTGATTATTGATAAATTGGTTTTCATCTTTTCTTCCATAGTTGTTCTATTGATTCTTGTTCTTACTGAATTAATGTGTGGCCAACGTTAATGTATATCTAAAAAGTCCGGTTTCACTCGAGAGAGCAAGAAATTGGAAAGTTGTGAATTGATAGGATATGATCTTTTCTTAGTTTGGGAAAATTGAGAATTGATTTACCTTCAGGATAGAGATATACCTGAAAGTCGTATTAGTCAATGAAGGAATCGGTTTTGTATGGCTAGAACATGAATTTCTTTTTATCACAGAGATGTAGGTGGAAGGTTCATGATTCTTAAGTTGGGTTAAATACGAGAGTTTTAATCCATAGGCAATAATTCTTGACTAGCAACCGGAGGAAAGATTAACCAAATTATATCGATAATTTATTTCTCTACATGTTCATTTTAGCCTCAGCATGCTCATACTTATAGTTCAGACTCAAATTATATATTCATTTTAGACTTAGTATAAAATTAGGAAACAAAATATCAAACTCTTCTTCACACTGTTGTCTGCAATTTAGAGTTAAAGTTTATTGACACTTGAGCAGATTATTACCTTAGACTAGTCCCTGTGGGATCGATACTTGGCTTATTTGAGCCACTTTACTACTTGTTCGACCACGTGCACTTGCGTGTAGTTATACCGAAACAGCCGAACAGTCCCGACTATCACACTCAAGTGGGAAGAGCCATCCAAAGCATTACCAGGCTAAGGACGCTACCATGATATCGATATCAAGCTCAAGGACCCTTAGGAGAAGTGGAAAGCTCCAAAAGAGGTCCCAAATAATCTAATCATACCTATATTGGCATGTAGTTCTGAGGCATAGGGTTGGTTGACCCTTAGCATACTCGGTGCTAGACACTACTCCCAAAAATATACATGCTCTCCATCGTTTTTCAACAAAGCTGACCATCATCTAATGATGAAGCTTAATAATAACATATATATAATATCTAAAATCATAAAATGAGAAGCCTTGGCTCAAACTATACCACAAGCTAAAAATAATGGGAGTCTTGACTCCGAAATCATATGGTAAGCTAATTCATGAAATCATAAGACATACTTGATCATATGGGATTTCCCAATACTTAAACATACTTGAAATCAACTTGATTGGTTCACCTTGAAAACATGAACATAAACATGGGCATTTCAAAATCATACTTTCTTCATAAACATCTCATCATACTTGTACACATATCTCGTTGATCTCAACTTTCATGAACATTTATGGATGGGCATCACAGTTTAGAAAAACTTGAAAACATAATTTATAATTTAAAACATTATAAAATATGCCCATTAATAATAATTCATCATTTAAAACATGCTTAGATCATACCCATGATTAAAACTTAGGAATTCAAATATTGGGTAAAAACCCCATGGAATCATCAATTAGAACATCATGAATTGAGAGTGAATTGGACATGTGTATGGACAATTGCACCCATTCATAGCCTTACAAACCTTAAGGGATCTAATTTTCGCACTTGATTGCCCAAAGAGAATTGAGGAAGAACATTGAAGAACTAGCCTTGATCACCTCTCAAACTTCTAAACTTACATGCATGAATTAGGATAGGCTTAGGATGACTTAACCCTTCTTAAAACACTACATTCTAACCTTAAAATGATGTAGTTTAGGCCTTAGGAACATAGACATTATGGAAAAGCGCTTACTAAACTTGCAGGGAAAAATAGATTGTCAGTTCCAATGAGGGACTTGATGAGTCGTTGCCCCTGGCAACGACTCGTGGTCTGCATTCGTCGTCTTCATTGGAAATTGCATACTGATAGTGACCATGAGTACTCAAAGAATCGTTACCGGTGACCACGACTCGTGGTCACCTCCCATTACCTTCACTACCCGAATTCTCCTAGGCCGTTACCACGGGGGACACCATGACTCATGGTGTACCCAACGAGTCGTGGTGATGACCCATTAGGTGCACTGCCCAAAATCCTAGATCCACCAACCTCTCTTGACCACGAATGACTTAATGGGTCGTGGTGCTGACCATGACTTGTGGTAATCTCCCGTGGTCACTCTAAACATAAAATTAAAACTAAGTCCCAGCCTCTCCCTACAGGTCACTTAACTACTTGTATGGTTCCTGACGGGTCACTGGACGACTCTTCTTGTGACCTGGTGCAAAAATTCCTGTTTTCTCCGTTTCAACTCCTAGGTCTGATCTTAGGGCTTTTGGTATAACAATATCTCCCCATTGAAAACATTCATCCTCGAACGTTGAAAATTATACAGAAAAGCAGAGAAATGCAATCATCATGCTCAAATACTGAACATACATGTTGAAAACTGATGGAGTGATTGACTCTGATTTGAACTACATGATTGAACTTAATTCCCAAACCACACATACATCCATTTATATGAAAGAAACTGAGGTACATGAGTTGAACATGAAACTGAATAGAGTATTAAGGAGGAAAACTGATACCTCAAACTGAAATTAAGTCGGAAGGGAATAGATGCAGGTATTTATCCATCATATTTGTTTTGGCTTCCCACATAGCTCCCTCAACATGTTTATTCCTCCGTAAACCCTTGACTAAAGCTACTTCTTTGTTTCTTAGTTTAGAACTTGACGATCCAGTAATTTTACTAGAACCTCCTTATAACTAAGCCTGTCTTTCACACCGACACTATCCACCGGAAGAACTAGAGCTTGATCACCCAAACACTTCTTTAAGAGCGATAGGAAAACTGGATAGACCAAAGCTAATTCCGAGGGCAACTCCAACTCATATGCTACCTTACCAACCCGTTTTACAATCTAGTAAGGGCCAACATAACGGGGACTGAGTTTCCCTTTCTTTCAAAATCTCATCACTCCTTTCATGGGAGAACCTTTAGAAACACCCAATCATCAACTACAAACTCAAGTTCTCTCCTACTTACACCCACATAGGACTTTTAGTGACTCTGAGCTGTTTTCAACCTGTCCCTTATAAGCTGAAATTTTTCCACAGCCTCGTGGACTAAATTCGATCCTATCATCACAACTTCACCAACTTCAAACCAACCAATAGGCGATCTACATCTCCGCCCATAGAGAGCCTCAAATGGAGCAATCTGAATACTGGAATGGTAGCTATTATTATACTCAAACTCAATGAGAGGAAAATGGTCATCCCAACTACCCTTGAAGTCAATCACACAGGTTCTCAACATGTCCTTGAGAGTTTGAATAGTCCGCTCCGCCTGACCACCGATTTGCGGATGAAAGACTGTGCTAAGCTTGACCTGATTACCAAGTCCCTTTTGAAATGATCTCCAAAATTAGAAGGTAAACTGAGTACCTCTATCTGATATGATTGATAATGGCACTCCATGCAATCGAACTAACTCCCGAATGTATAATTTAGCATAATCCTCTGCTGAATCGATAGTTTTGACTGGTAGTAAATGAGCTGCTTTGGTAAACCTATCCACAACCACCCAAATGGAGTCATACTGTCGACGAGTGTGAGGAAACCCTATAAAGAAGACCATATTAATCTCCTCGCACTTCCAAGTAAGAATGCTAATCCTATAGTACACCCCCTGGTCTCTGGTGCTCAACCTTCACTTGCTGACAATTCGAACACTTAGCCAGAAATTATGCAATGTCCTTTTTCATGCCATTCCACTAATAGACTTCTTGTAGGTCATGGTACGTCTTGGTGGCACCTGGATGTATGGAGTATCTGGAACCATGAGCCTCATGCAATATTCGATCTCTGAAGTCATCAACATCCAAAACACACAAATGACCCTAATATCGAAGCATACCATCTCCCCCTTTGGAGAAGACCTCTACCTTCTGATTCTGAACGGCTTCCTTTAACTTTACCAAGATAGGATCCTCGTCTTGTCTAGCTATAACATCAGTCACTAAGGATGATTCTGATCCATTCTGCACAATAACACCACCATCGGTCGAGTCAACCAAATGAACTCCCAACCGTGCAAGCCGATGCACATCCTTAACTAGATCCTTCCTCCCCTCATCTACATGGCACACACACTCCACTGAAAACCTACTAAGAGTGTCTTCTATCACATTAGCCTTGCCCGAATGGTAAATGACACTCATATTAGAATCTTTGAGTAACTCCAACCACCTCCATTGGCCTAGATTTAGATCTTTCTGGGTAAACACATATTGTAGGCTTTTGTGGTATGTAAATACATATGCATGGACCCTGTACAAATACTGTCTCAAAATCTTCAAGGCAAATACTACCGCCGCCAATTCAAGATCATGAGTCAGGTTATTCTTTTCATGAACCTTCAGCTTCCTGGAAGCATATGTTATAACCTTACCATGCTGCATCAATGCATAACCAAGGCTGATCCTCATCACAATATACCACAAACCCAATGGTACCCTTAGGTTGAGTTAACACCGGTGTTGAGGTTAGTCGAGTCTTCAACTCTTGGAAGCTCCTCTCACAAGACTCCGACCATTGGAACTTCACTTTCTTTTGGGTTAATTTGGTCAATGGCGCTGCAATAGATGAAAACCCCTCTACAAACCTCTGATAATACCCAGCTACACCCAAGAAACTCCTGATTTCCGAAGGATTCACCAGTCTAGGCCAAATTTTCACTGCTTCTATCTTTTGAGAGTCTACTTGTACACCCTCACTTGACACTACATGACCCAAAAACTCCATTCAATTCAACCAAAACTCACATTTACTAAATTTATCATACAAGTGGCGATCCTTGAGAGTTTGTAGCACCACCCTCAAATAAGCGGCATGCTCCTCCTCACTCCGAGAGTAAATCAGGATGTCGTATATGAACACAATCACGAACATATCCAAGTATGGCTTGAACGACCTGTTCATCAAATCCATAAGAGGTGCAGGAGCATTTGTTAGTCCAAAATACATAACTACAAATTCATAATGACCATATCGTATCCTGAAGGATGTCTTTGGGATGTCACTATCTTGAACCCTGAGCTAATGGTATTTATATCTGAGGTCTATCTTTGAAAAGTACTTAGCACCTTGAAGCTTGTCAAAAAAATCATAAATCCTAGGGAGAGGATACCTTTTCTGGATGGTAAATTTGTTCAATTTCCGATAATCAATGCACATACGAAGAGAACCATCTTTCTTTCGGATTAAGAGAACTGGTGCACCCCATAGGGATTTGCTAGGTCTGATGAAACCCTTTTTCTAAAGGTATTTCAACTGCTCCTTCAACTCCTTTAGCTCAGCTGGAGCCAGTCAATAAGGAGGAATAGATATAAGATGCGTATTGAGAAGAAGGTCAATACCAAAATCAATCTCCCGCGCCGGAGGGATCCCCGGTAAATCATCTGGGAAGACTTCTGGATGCTCACTTACTATTGGAACTAACTGGATATAACATCCTTAACCCTAACTCAATGGTACACACAACCTTTGGAGATCATCTTTCTGGCCTTAAGGTAGGAAATAAAATGACCTACCGGCACAACTAAACTACCCTTCCACTCTAGGACTGACTTCCAAAATTGGTCATGGCTAACGCTACTAAGTTTGCTGAGGTGATTTTCTGAAGAACTGTGATAGGGCAATTTCTATACATCCGTCTAGCTATAACTAAATCACCAACTGGAGTAGAGACTGAGAAGGGTTCTAATAAGATTTGGGACTAACTCCGAAACTACTCGCAAAATAGGGCGTCACAAAAGATAAAGTAGCCACTGGATCTAACAATTCTTATACATCAAGGTGGAGTACTCGTAACATACTAGTGACTACTTCTAGGGAGACCTCCTACTCTTGACGGGATGCTAGGGCATAAAATCAATTTTGACGCTGTCCACCACCTGTACTACTAGATGCCTCCTGCTGAGCTGGGCATGCTGGTGGAGATGCTGAATTACAAGCTGGGCCTCAGCCCTTATCATGACCCTGTCTGGCCGTTGTACAATCCCTAAGCATGTGTCCAGGCTTCCCGCACCTGAAGCAAGCACTTGTACCCACCAAACACTGGCCTGTGTGTCTCCGGCCACATCCGCTACACATTGGAGGGATGGTATCTGGGGGTCTACTACTTTGACCTCTCGAGCCTGATGCTCGTCCCCTTTGATTGCGCTTGGACCTTGATGGAACACTCATAGCCAAAGGCACTGAAACTGAAGATCTCTGGTGCGACTACTAACGGTGCCCACTAGGTCTCTACTAGGAGAATCCAATGCTATTATTCTTGGCCCTCTTGGCCTCCCTCTCCCATTCACTCATCTGTACTGCCTCCATTTGCTGGGCATACAGGACTATCCGAGCAAATTCAATATCCTGAAGAAGCATCATAGCGCAGCAATCCCTGACCAAGTAGTCTATTATCTTGTGTACAAACCTGCTCATACGAGCTCTTTGATCCGCCACCATCTCAGGTGCATACATGGACAGATGAGTGAACTCCAAGGCATACTCCTGAACCATCATCTTTCCTTGCTTTAGATTCAAAAACTCGACCACTTTGATCTACCTCATCTTCCAAGGGAAAAACTAATCTAGAAAAGTAGCATAAAACTCATCCAAACTTATAGGGCCTAATACAACTGTCGTATTATCCTTTCAGTGCTTGAACCAAATGTGCGTGACCCCCTTCAACTAATACAAGGACAAATCGGTGCACTCCTCCCCACTTACCCCTATAATCTGGGTGATCTTCAAAATCTCCTCAATGAACTCATGTGGATACTTGTCCACCTTCGATCCAAGGAACTCGGGAGGGTTCATCCTCTGAAAATCCCTAACTCTTGCTGCCACCACATTCCTGCTCTGAGGGACATGTGAAACCACCTGTTGATTGATTTGGGTGGTCAAGGCCTGGGCTAACATCTGAATGGAAGCCCTAAACTTTGCATGGGCAACTGGCTCAGGTATATACTCCTCATGGACTGGTGGGGCCTGCTGATTCCCATCTCTATTGACATCCTCGTGGCCATTTTCATTTTCGTTTCTACTTCCATTAACTCTACGAGGAGGCATGATTCTGCAACTGTGCATAACACGAGTTAGAAGGATAGAGAGACATTTCATCACACAAATTAGATCATGAATGAAGGGAACATTTCCTAAACGTCTCGTCGCCTCTTCGTCATAAGTTTGGTGCACTTCAACCATGAAAAAAACTCTACTTAATGCGGCTTTCGAACACCCTAGGACACTTTAAAACCTAATGCTCTATTACTAAGTTTTTCACAACCAGAACATAGGCCTGGATCAAGACACGAGACAAGACACCCCGAGAGGCTCCAAGTCGAACCATGGAATGAGCATATATCTAACTCAATCATAGCTAAGAGAAAGATCATCATAAATAGAATAGTGGAAGTCTAAACAAAACTTAACATCTGTATATGTACATGAGTCCAATGTTGAATACACACTATGTTTGAAAAATCCTCTAATACTGATGAGTTGATGGGACAAGTCCCCAGCTAATTCGCTATAGTCAGAAAATTGAAAAGACGAAATACAACTATTAAAAAGGGCCCTTGCATGATGAGGACTCACCAACCAATAGTGAGAAGTGATAACTCTGGGAGTCTGGCTAGCAGCGGGACTAACTCTAGATATTGGATCCTGTTTCATGAAATGATACACCATAGAATATGCAGTCAGTACATGGAATGTACCGAGTATGCAAGGTAAGTATAACTGTTAAGTAAGTAAAATCATTAAACATGCGTAATATAAGACATAATCAAGATAAGATTTTGAGAGTAGGGCTTGCATACTATCTTCTAAAATCATAATTTGATCATCACTGAACATCATAACTGAATCGAATGACCCAAAGCTGAAAACTGATAATCATAAGTAAAACTGAACATTGGGCCAAACCTACTGAAGACGTAATATCATGACTGATGTACATGCATAACTAAAATCATGAGGAACAATGAGAGACTCGTCATATAACCGACATTACCATGATAGAGCTTATGTGGTCTCGATTATCAAACTCAAGTGGGAAAAAGTCCAAAACTTTTTCAGGGACAAGGAAGATACCATGATATCTATATCAAGCTCAAATGGGAAATATCCAAAGGAGGTCCCAAATAATCTAATAATACCTACGTTGGCATGTAGTTTTGAGACATAGGGTTGGCTGACCCTTAGACTACTCGGTGCTAGACACTACTCCCAAAAAATGCATATGCTTTCCATCATTTTTAAACGAAGCTAACCATCACCTAATGATGAAGCTAAATAATAATATACATTTAATATCTGAAATCATAACATGAGGAGTCTTAGCTCAAACTATACCATAAGATAAAAATAATGGGAGTCTTAACTCCAAAACCATGTGGTAAGCTAATTCATGAAATAATAAGACATACTTGATCATATGGGCTTTCCCAATACTTAAACATACTTGAAATCAACTTGATTCACTTTGAATAAATGAACATTAACATGGGTATTTCGAAATCATACTTTCTTCATAAACATCTCATCGTACTTGTACACATATCTCATAGATCTCAACTTTTATGAATATTCATGGATGGGCATCATAGTTTAGAAAAACATGAAAACATAATTTATAATTTAAATCATTGTAAAATATGCCCATCAATCATAATTAATCATTTAAAACATGCTTAGATCATACCTGTGATTACATACCAGAAGGGATCTGATTTTCACACTTCCTTGATTGCCTAAAGAGAATTGAGGAAGCACTTTGAAGAACTAGCCTTTATCACCTCTCAAACTTCTAAAATTGCATGCTTGAATTAGGATAGGCTTAGAATGAGTTAAACCTTCTTAAAACACTCCATTCTAACCTTAAATGATGTAGTTTAGGCCTTAGGAACATAGTAATTACCAAAAATTTCTTACTAAACTCGTAGGGAAAAACAGACTGCAAGTCCCAACGAGGGACATGATGAGTCGTTGCTCCTGGACACAACTCGTGGTATGCATCTGTCATCTTCACTAGAAATTGCATACTAATAGTCACCATGAGATACTCAATGAATCATTACCAGTTACCACGACTCATGGTCAACTCCCATTACCTTCACTGCCAAAATTCTCCTGGGGGGTCACCATGACTCATGGTGTACCCGACGAGTCATGGTGATGACCTATTAGGTGCACTGCCCAAAATCCTGGATCCACCAACCTCTCTTGACAACGGATGACTTAACAGGTCTTGGTGCTGACCAAGACTCATGGTCATCTCCGGTGGTCACTCTGAACATGAAATTCAGCCAAGTCTAAGCCTCTCCCCACGAGTCACTTTATGAGTCGTCGGGTTCCTGATGGGTCACTAGACGACTCATCCTGTGACCTGGTGTAGAAATTTATGTTTTCTCCATTTCAACTCTCGGGTATGATCTTAGGTCTTTTGGGGTACAACAATTGGTGCCCTTACTAGCTTCCCCTATGCCGGAGTGGCATCACTGACCCTCAAAAAAGCCTTGTGTGCTCAGGGTGCAGTTACAGCAGCCCAGAGGGCTCAAATATAGTCACACAAGCCCAGAGGGCACAGTAACAGTTCTAGAGGTTAGTCATACATTAGTTACAGGTTGTTTACAAGTCCACAGTGAGTATAGATTGAAGGAATACATGACTTGCTTGTACTTGTCGGGATTTTGGGGGCCCAGGTAGGTTATCTCTGTGTTGCTTGCACCTTCCATGATTATGGGGGGCAGGTTATATTATTGTTGGTAGGCTTTCTTGCTATATATAGCATATGAATTTACAACCATACAACTTAAATTCCTATTTGTATAATTGTTTACTAGATGCAGTCTATGGTTATGACAACATGCAGGTTAACTTCTGCCCTGTTTCACTAATTACTTTTAGTTCTTTTTCAGCTTCTATTCAATTATTATTATTTCCTTAGATATTTGGTACATATTGTACTGACATCCACATGTAGGGCACTACACACTTGCCTACAGATTTAGATAGATAGGGTTTGGGACCTCCTTAGTAGCTATTCAAAGTCAGCAGATCGGTCAACTCCTTTCCTTCGGGATTGTCATCTTGTAGAGGTTTTCCTATCTTTTGTTATATAGTTTTTGGGTAGGCCAGGACCCTATCTCGACTAGTATTTCACCCTTAGAGACTTGCAGACTACAGATTTTAGTTAATGTTGCGTTGTTGGCTATGTGGGGCCTATATGTTTTGTGATTTGAGTATGAGCTGTGTGGGGCCTAAGTATGATATCGGTTAGTTAGCATGGTGGTCTTATCAGCACGCATAGGATAATAGTGTTATTATACCTATTGGGTAGCTATTTTTGCGTAGGTTTACATTGCAGCCTTGTCGGCCTGAGGCTATACTTATAGCCGAGATATAGCCGCTTGTTTTCTTGCTAGGTTTTCTGGCATACACCAGAAGTGTATGTGTCCAGCCAGGACATCTCAGAGTCTATTGTGGCATTAGGTGCCAGTAACGCCCCCCAAGGTAGGGCGTCAAAAACTTGGTATCAAAGCAACGTCGTATCCTGGGGATTCTATAAGTTGTGTCTAGTAGAGTCTTTTTTATAAGTGTGTTATGTGCCCTATTTTATAAGAAGGAGGCTATGAGGCATGATAGCGTGGTTACCCTCCTTCCTTCTTAAATCGGGCTATAGAGCTATGTTGTATAGGGTAAAGTCCCTAAGCTTACATTCTTACAACTTTCTACAATGATGTTTGGGATAAGGCAGACTACATCTAATTGTGAGTTGGATATAGTGGTAGGAGAGGGTACCAGCATTGTGCCACCATTATGGGGAAACACAGCCTAAGATTGAAAGTTAGACATCTTCTCAATCTCCCCAGTAGTCTCCCGGGGAACCAGGAACCTTATAAGGTAGCGGATATGCCAGTAGCGTTCCCAGTTCTTTTTACACCCTCCAATCAGGATGTCAGGAGTGTAGTGCATATGTTGGCTTACTTCGTAGGTACTTAGTATTAGAAAGGGATAATGTTGAGTTACCTAAAAGGTTCGAAGGGTTGTGAGATTGTGAGATTCTTACCTCCATCCCTTTAGATTTTGTCGAGTTTCATACCTTAGCCCTACTACAGAATGATATGGTTATTTCTCGCCTCCCAGCCTTTTCTCAGTATAGAAGAGAGCGTAAGTATTGACACTATGTTGTCAAGAGTAAATAGTAAAGTAGGGCTAGACCCATTGATTCCTGGGGGGATGTTATAAAAGTGGTCAAGACCCCTAGTACCTAATCAAGCAACCTAGACCTTCACTATAGTCAAATCAGGATAGAAGGTCAGATTGCTAGCAGCAGCCAAGTACGGGTGAGGGTCCATAAGGAATAGACTCCTAGTAATAGGAAAGCTCAGTTTGGAAATCGACTAATCCCACCGCAGTGTGTTGATGGTGGTAGGGAATACCTGAAGAATAATGGCTATGGCCCCTCAGTTCGTTATGTTAAAGGAAAGAAAGATTATACGATGGGAACAGGCCTAAGTGTGAGTCCGGACGATATAAGTTAGTAGACTTGGCTAGTAGTATCCTTGCCCGTACGGTTCATGGGGCACGAACCCCATACTTCATCCTATAAGTGGTAAGGGAAAAACTTGAGCATCTAGCTCTGTAGGAGAGCAGCACCACACCTAGGTTGTAGCGGGCTGATTGAGCTTGGAATCACCGCTAAATGTCGAGAAAAAAGCATCAGGCTGGCACTTAGAGGATAGTGAGATTGTAACCTAGAATACTGCAATATCACCTCTAGTTGTGGAGGTGAAGGAGCGATGGTGCGGAGACCCTAGCCTAGTACAACCTAGAGACAAGGCCCAACAGGAGGAATCATCGGCCTTTAAGATAGCAGGGGGTGGAGTCTTGAGACCCGGAGGTCGATTCTGCGTTCCAAATGTGGTAGGGCTTCGTTAGTAGATTGTGGTAAAGGTACATTACGCCCATTATTCTCATAGCCCAGGTTCAACTAAAATGTATTAGGGTATAAAAATGATCTATTAGTGGCTGGGAAGAAGAAAGATATTGTTGAGTTGTAGCACAGTGCTCCAATTGCTAGAAGGGAAAGGCTGAACATTAGAAACCTGGCAGGCTAATTCAGGAGATAGTCATGCCTGCGTGAATGTGGGAAGCAGTAAATATGAATTTAGTTAGAGGTTTACCTCATAATAGACATAAATTGTACCCTACTTTGGCCATTATTGAATGGCTTATAAGGTCAACCCATTTCTTGCTGATCAGAACTATGTTTTTAGCTGCATATTATGTTGAGTTGTATATTAAAGAGATAGTTCGGCTACATGGTGTCCCAGTATCTACCATTTCTGACAGAGGGGCACGAATCACGGCTAGTTTTGGAAATTGTGTTCGAAAGGATTGGGGCGTAGATTAACTTGAGTATAGCTTCTCCTCCGTAGACAAATGGCCAAGTTTCGTGACATTTCAGATGCTTAAAGCTATGTACGGGCATGTGTACTAGATTTCAAGGAAGTTGAGATGATCATTTACCTATTAAGGAGTTTGTATCTAATAATAGTCACCATTCTACCATCAAGATGGAGCTTTATAAAGCTTTATGGGGATGAAAATGCAGGTCCCCCATAGAATGGTTCGAAGAGGATGAATCAGGATTAATCGAACCCGACATGATGCACCAATAAGAAGAGAAGGTTAAACTCATCAAAGAGCATTTACTGACAACCCAGAGTCGTTAGAAGTACTATTCTAATGTATGGTATAGGGACATAGAGATTGATGCGAGGACTAGGTATTCTTGAAAATTTCACCAATGAAGAGCATTATGAGGTTTTACAGACGGGCGAGCTTAGCCCTAGATTCATCGGCCCTTATTAGATTCTCTGAAAAGTCGGCCAAGTGGTCTATGAGTTAGAATTGCCTTCCGAGGTAAAATCATTCGTCCAGTTTTTATGAATCAATGCTACGCAAGTGCGTAGGAGACCCTTCTCGAGTTGTCCCAGTTGAGGATGTTCAGGTCACAGAAGGGCTATCCTACAAGGAGACTCCAATAGTTATACCAGATTGTCATGTCCACAGAGTAAGGACCATGAGTATAGCCTATTAAATTCATATGGAGGAACAGAAACATGGAAGGGATGACTTGGGATGCTGAGTATGACACGAGATCTAGATATCCTCAGTTGTTCTAGACTCTACGATGATAGTATACATATTCAGACGATTTCAGTTAAGGTGAGATAGTTCTCAAGTGTTGTATAGCTGCCTTTGTTGCTATTGTTATCAATTACTTACATATATGTGGTAGAACTATGTTATTCAGTTGCAGGTAGCGTCATGTGAGACGTGATAACACTCAAACTACACCTCTTACTAAAGTATGAAGAGAACGTTATCGATAAAGAACCCAACTAAAGGTTGGGGTCGATCCCACAGGGAATATGGAGAGCTACATTACAGCCGGTAAGTGAACTTGCAAGGTAGTTACTTCAAAATTGGGGGGTTCTAAAGAAAAGAAATAATAAAAACAATTATCAAAAGTTCAATTTTGAATCAATATTAAAGGATAACTAGGGTTTTTTTCCCCATGGGTTCATAACTTCTTTGGGTATACACTCGTGATCATCACCAATACTTACTTATAGAGCTGATAACTTAGGTTCATTCAAACGACTGACCAGTCCCTATTGAATGACTATACTCAATTACTCCACCAAGTCTCATGAGCGGTTTCAAACTATCCGTTATCACTAAGTTCCATATTTATCTATCCTGCGACCACAACTCAAGTTAATACAATAATCATCAAGATTAAGGCTCCATTGTAATTCTCTTTTGCCTAATCTCTACCTCTTAGTCCTAAGAAAGTAAAGAATTCGGGCATGTCCTAATGTTGCGCACCATTAAGAAACGTTTAAGCAAGAAGATAATACAATATAAGTGGTTAGTATTGGTTTTAGAATCATTTTGTGCAACCCTAGCTTGTTAGTCCACCATGGTTCCCACAACTGTAGCTATGAGGTTTTAGCCTCTCATAGTTGTAAGGTTGTAAATTGCATTCATGATTGAAAACATAAATCAATACTTAAAAATATGAATGAGAAAACACTTCCTTTATTTAATCAGCATAATCTAGAAGAACAATTAACAAGAACAAGAAGAATTTAAGAAAAGGTATCACAAGTAAAATCAACTCAATTCTCTCTTTCTTTCCTCCAAAATCTCTTCTCTGATTAATCTCCCCTAAAAATAAAACATAAAATGTGTTTATACAGACACCAGAATCCTTTTCCTAGGTTAACAGGGTGAATTTCCATATCTGGTTCCGCCCACGTCATGAGTCCTCCTACGATCCATAGCACGATCATATGGCCCGTAGCATCCTTTCGTACATTGCATGACTGACAGAATTTTGGCTAAGTGTTGGATCCTGGTACGAATTGTACCTCCATCCTATGATCCATACTGAGCTCCCATGGCTTGACTCTGAGATTTTGAAATATTTCTAAAGTTCATCACGACCTCCATGGTACGACTCATACCTTCATTCCATGGTTCGTACTTTCTTTCCGTAGCAGGAGTCAGTCTCTTATGCAAATCTTCTGAATCTTTTCACGACTTCATCACCACGACTCATACAAGCTTGGTACGACTCGTACTAAGACTCGTATATTCCATATCTTCAACATTAGCCTTCTGCAACTTTTCACGGCCACCAGTACGACTCGTAGGACCTTCCTACAGCTCGTATTGTGGACTCCAATCTGACACTACTTTGCACACTTTAGGCTATCTTTTGTATTTTTCAGCTCCAACACCAATTTATCCTGTAACCAAAGGAAAAGTGCCTTATATCCACATAAATACACCTAAATTCATGCTATTTTCTTAGTTTTGAGCATTGAAATTTCTATACATCCAAAGCACATCAACACACTCAACTTAAAATTTTTCTTGTCCTCAGGCAAAGAAAAGAAAAACTAAACACGATGCTCAACTAGAAATAGACTTGAGATACTACAGCCAATATTTCAAACAAAACTTGCACTTTCTATACAAACTCTACTGACCCTTTCTCATGGAACAACGTCAGCTAATGCATTACAAGCAACCTCAAAACATCATAAATAGGGATCAAGACATGTCATCTAGCTATCAACAAGAAATCAAGTCATCACCAATGTTTTTCACACAGACCAATGATAAAAGCAAACATAATCCATGTACCGTCACAGAAATGAAGTCTGATATGCTGTGGGTTTGCAACAATTTCGACGTTCAAAACTAAGAAAATAGCATGAACTTAGGTATGTTTATGTGGATATAAGACACTTTTCCTTTGATTGCAGGATGAATTGATGTTGGACCTAAAAATGGCAAAAGTAAAGACTGAAAGATGCAAAATAGAGTTAATGTGCAGACCACAGTACGAGTCGTAGGAAGGACCTACAAGTCGTATTGAGGGCCATGAAAAGTTGTAGAAGGCTTAAGGTGCAGAGAGGAAATGTACGAGTCTCAGTATGGATCATACCAAGATGGTATGAGTCGTGATGATGAAATCGTGACAAAATTCAGAAAAGTTGCATAAAGTGCTGACTCCTGCTATAGAAGGAATGTACGACTCGTGGGAAAAAGGTACAAGTCGTACCATGACAGTTGTGTTGAACTTCAGAAGAATTCCAAAGTTTCAAAATTAAACTATGGGAGCTCAGTGCAGGTCATATGAAAGAGGTAACGGATCGTGCTTGGATCCAACACTTAGCCAAAATTCATTCAACAATGCAAGGCACGACAAGCAGCTACGAGTCATAGGAAGCTGCTACGGATCATACCTTGGCTCATGACGACTGCGACACCAAATATGGAAATTCATCCAGTTAGTCCAGGAAAAGGATTCTTGTGTTTGTATAAATACATTTTAGGTTTTATTTTTCTGTAGACAATTAGACAATGATAGAAAAAGAGAAATAAGTAAGAGAGAGAGAGAATTGAGTTGATTCAACTTGTGAATCAACCTTTTCTTGTATTCATCTTGTTTTTGCTACTTGCTTTTTCAAGATTTTGTAGAGTAATTGAAGGAAGTGTTTTTTTATCAATCATTATGGTAAGTATTGATTTTTATTCTTAATCATGAATGAAAATCACAACTTTACAACTATGAGAGGCTAAAACCTCCATAGCTAGGGTTGTGGGAACCATGGTGAATTAACAAGCTAGGTTGCACAAAGTGATCTTAAAACCAATACAAATACTTATATAGTATTATTTTCATGCTTAAACGTTTCTTAACAGTGCGCAATGTTAGGACATTCCCGAATTCTTTACTTGCTTTGGTCGAAGAGGTACAAATAAGGAAAAAAAAGAATTACAACGGAACCTTGATCTTGATGATTATTGTATTTACTTGAGTTGTGGTCGCAGGATAGTTAAATATGGAACTTAGTTATAACGGATAGTTTGAAACAGCTCATGAGACTTGGTCGAGTAATTGAGTATAGTCATTCAATAGGGACTGGTCAATCGTTATCAGTTTTAGTAAGTATTGGCAATAATCACGAGTGTATACCCAAAGCAGTTATGAACCTATGGGGAACACAAACCCTCGTTATCCTTTGAAATTGACTCAACATCCGAATTTTAATATTTGTTTTTATTATTGATTTTCTTTTAGAATCCCCCTATTTTGAAGTAACTACCTCAAGTTCAATTACCGTCTATAATCCAGTTTCCTTATTCCCTGTGGGTTCGACCCCAACCTCTAGTTGGGTTCTTTATTGACAACGTACGCTTCTCACTTCAGTAAGAGGTGTGGTTTGAGCGTTATCAAAAAGTGGCGCCTTGTCGGGGACTACGGCCGAAACTAGGATATTAGCTTGTAATTGACTTGTTGGTGGTTACGTTACTCTTTACATTTTTTTCTTTGTTTTTCATTGTTTTTATTTAGTGACTCTCAAGCTACATCAAAGGGATAAGCTTTCACTCAAACATCCAAATGGACCATAGCAAGCTTCCAACACTTGTGGGAGAAATTGGGGTTGATGATACATTGATAGTCGTGATAAGGAATTATGAAGAGGATGGAAACCCGGAATACACAAATACGGTTAGTGCCTTAAATGGGATAGGGTCATATAACTTCAGCCCAAAGAAGTTAGACCTGGACTTAGAGAACCGTTTAACACCGCTGGCCAAACCATCTGTGGTGGTGCCACCAATCCTTGAAGTAAAAGTGTTCCCTCCTCATCTCAAGTATGCATTCCTTGGGCAGGAAAACACTTTGCTGGTCATCATTGCAGTGAACCTGTTAGATAAGCAAGTGGAAGACTTGGTGAGCATTTTGAAGAGGTACAAGAAGGCAATTGGTTGGACCATAACTGACATCATTAGAATCCAACCAGGCATATGCACCATAAGATCCAGCTTGAACCAGATTGTAAGCTAAGTATAGAGCATCAGCGCCGCCTGAACCCTGCAACGCAAGAATTGTAAAAAAGGAAATTATCAAGTGGTTGGATGCTAGGGTGATATATCCTATAGCAGACAGTCAGTGGGTAAGTCATGTCCAGTGCATGCTAAAGAAGGGAGGAATTATAGTGGTGTCCAATGAAAAGAATGAGCTGATACCGACATGACCAGTCACAGGATGGCGTGTATGCATGGATTATAGGAAACTTAACCGCTGTACCCAAAAAGACCATTTTCCGATGCCATTTTTTGATCAAATGCTGGATAGACTCGAAGGAAGAGGATGGTACTGTTTTCTTGGTGGGTATTCAAGGTATAATCAGATCACTATTTCTCCAAAAGATCAGGAGAAGATGACTTTCACCTGTCCATATAGGACCTTTTCCTTCAGAAGAATGGCTTTGGATTATGTAATGCACCAGCCACTTTCCAGCGCTGCATGATGTCCATCTTCTCAGACATGGTAGAGGACACTATTGAAGTTTTTATGGATAATTTTTCTATTGTAGGCGATTCATTTGAATCATTCCTTAATCATCTGGGCGGAGTACTAAAAAGAAGTGAAGAAACAAATCTGGTCCTAAACTGGGAAAAATGTCATTTTATGGTTAAAGAGGGATAGTGTTGGGCCATAGAATCTAAGGAATGGGGATCAAGGTGGAGAAGGCAAAGATCAAGGTTATATCAGGATTGCCACCCCCTATTTCTGTAAAAGGAGTTAGAAGCTTTTTAGAACATGCAGGATCCTACAGGAACTTTATCAAGGACTTTTCAAAAATTTCACATCCATTGTGTAAGTTGCTGGAGAAAGAGGTAAATTTCATGTTCGATGAGGCATGTCTGAAGGCATTTGAATGCCTGAAGGAAAAGCTCACCACTGCTCCTATCATCATAGCTCCAGATTGGTCTCTTCCCTTCGAGGTGATGTGTGACGCCAGCGATGTCAGTCTTGGTGTAGTAATAGGACAAAGGAAAGCAAAGATGTTTCATCCAATCTATTATGCGAGTAGAACACTCAACACAACCCAGAAGAATTATACAGTCACAGAACAAGAACTACGGGCGGTGGTCTTTGCATTTGAAAATTTTCGAGCATATTAGCTTGGAACCAGAGTGATTATTCATACATACCATGTTGTGTTGAGATATCTGATGTCCAAGAAGGATGCCAAGCCCAGATTGATTCGGTGGGTGCTCTTGCTCCAAGAATATGAGTTTGAGGTGAAAGATCGAAAGGGAACAGAAAATCAGGTGGCAGATCATCTATCCAGGCTTGAGTCTGAAGCAAAGGAGAGGATGGAGTTTGATATCAATGATGCCTTCCCAGATGAATAGGTAGTAGCTGCATCACAGGATTTGATTCCTTGGTTTTCCAACTTTGCTAACTACTTGGTTAGTGATGTGATACAAGAGGACCTAACTCCTTAGTAGAAAAAGAAGTTCTTATTCGATGCCTCCAAATATTATTGGAATGATCCATATTTATTCTACATTTGTGCAGACGGTATCATTTGTAGGTGTGTCCCTGAAGTAGAGATGCTGAGCATTTTGGAGGCATGTCACTCATCGTCAGTTGGGGGTCATCCAAGTGGTTTCAGAACGGCACATAAAATTCTACAATGTGGATACTTTTTTCCTTGTATTCATCAAGATGCATATGATTTCACCAAGTCTTGTGATCAATGCCAAAGGAAGGGTAATATCACTCGTAGACTTGAGTTACCACTAACTCCCATCTTGGAAGTAAAGTTGTTTGATGTGTGGGGGATTGACTTCACAGGATCATTCGTCATATCATATGGAATGAAATATATTTTAGTGGCAGTGGATTATGTCTCCAAATGGGTGAAGGCAATTGCCCTACCGAAAAATGAAGGCAGGTGCGTGATAGCATTCCTTACGAAACATATTTTTGCTAGGTTTGGCACTCCCATGACTATTATCAGTGATGGTGGATCTCACTTCTGCAATCGCCTCTTCTAAACCTTGTTGGAAAAATATGGTGTCAAGCATAAGGTGTCCACACCATACAACGAGTGGACAAGTGGAACTTTCGAACAGGGAAATCAGGACCATCCTGGCCAAGACAGTAAATACTACCCGGATGGATTGGTCAAGGAAGCTCGATGACGCACTGTGGGCTTGCAGAACAACTTATAAGACTCCCATTGGTTCATCTCCATACCAGATGGTTTATGGCAAAGCATGCCACTTACCAGTTGAACTAGAGTATAAGGCATTTTGGGCTTTAAATAGGCTGAATATGAACTGGAATGAAGCTGTCAAGTTAAGAATTAACCAGCTTAATGAGTTGGATGAATTCGGACTTAAGGCTTATGAGAGTGCAACCATCTATAAAGAGAGAATGAAGATCTACCATGACAAAAAATTGCAAGAAGGGAGTTTAGCCCAGGTGATTTGGTCCTACTTTTTAATTAAAGACTTCAGTTGCACCCTGGGAAGTTGAAATCTAGATGGATGGGACCTTACAAAGTAGTCCAAGTTTCTCCTTATGGTGCGGTGGAACTTGAGAATAGAGAAGGAAAAAGATTTAAAGTAAATGGGAAAAGAATAAAAGTGTATCTGGGAGATGAGGAAGAATTAAAACGAATAGAGGAAGTATACCTTGATGATGCTTGATTAGTCACAAAAGTCACATCGTGCCGTAACGTTAAATCAGGCGTTGCATGGGAAGAAACCCATGGAAGGTGAAGTCTAAGTAGCCTAGGTGTGTCTTCCCTATGTTCCTCTAATGATGCTTCGGGGACGAAGCTAACTTTTCAAAAAGGGGAGGGGGTGTACTTGTGATTTTTGGGATTTTTGGTCCGTCTGAGGGTTTTTCTTGCCGTGTTTCTTTTCCCTCAAACATGCTATCTAGTAGAACCAGCATGTCTAGGATTTTTATGTTTAGTTTGCAATTTTTCTTTAATTAGAAAGTATCTTAGGAATACTCGGCCAAGAAAAATGCACTAGTTTTAGTTTTTGTAAAAATTGGCCCTGTTCAAAAACTTTTTGATACATTAGCTATGTATTTCTGACAACATGCATGATTGTTGTGGATCTTTTGATGTCATTTAGTTTGTCAACATGAGTAGTTTTGTTAAACAATGTATAAACCAGATAGGTGAGGTGAAAATAGTTCGTATACCATGTGTGAGTGAGGTATATTAGTCAGTTTACTATTGTGTTATAGATCTAGAACTTGCCTAGTTCGTCTCTGCATAGGCTAAGGATGGTTGGTTAGGATATGATCATAGGCCATTTTTGTTTAGCTCACTTTTAGCCTATATTTCCCTACTAAAAGTTGCATGATTCCCTTGATCCCAAGTTTGAACCTTAATAGACCATGTTTCTTTGATTTACCGATTAACCATACCCTTTTTTTACAATGAACCTATTTTTGCCCTGGTCCTTCCTTGGATGTTGTGAACCTTAACATAAGCAAAATGCTTAAGTTGAGGGTGGCTAGATTACGGGTGTGTAAATGGTGGGAACGGAAGAAAGGAAAAGAAAACAAAAGAAAGAAATGGTGAAAAATAAGGTGTGGTGAGATGAAAAGAAAAGGATGAAAAATGCTGTAAATATTGAAAAATAAAGCTCAGAGAAATTTTGAAAATGCTGAAAAAAGTAAAAACTCACCACACCCACGCAAATGTGAATAAAAAGGAGAAAAGGGGAAAAAGGGAATGAACGAATAAAAGGATGAATTAGGTGAATGGTGTGCCAATGTATGTAGTGCCAAGGAAGGAATAGTCACTTATAAAATCTTCCATCTTTATCATGTCCATCCCTGAGCCTACATTACAAGCCATATCAAGTCCTATAGTGATCCTAACCGGACCATCTGATAAACCAAAGCAGAGAAAATAAGGGCAAGCCTATGGGATCTGACACATAATACTTGTAACTTCTTTGTGGGAGTGAGTGACTTACTTGCTTAGTCCCATATCATATTTGACATTTCATATCTGAGTGGGGACTCCATATCTGTGAGGGTACAAGGATTATGTTTGTTTTTACTGTTGTTCTATGTGGAAAACATTGGTGATGACTTTATTACCTATTGATAGATGAATGACATGTTTTGATCCCTATTTATGATGTTTGAGGTTCCTTGTAATACCTTAGCTGTTGTTTTTCCATGAGAAAGGGTCAATAGAGTTTGTATAGAAAGTGCAAGTTGTGTTTGAATCTTGGCTGTAGTATCTTAAGTCTATTTTCTAGTTGAGCGTCATGTTTTAGTTTTTCTTTTCTTTGCCTGAGGACATGCAAAAGTCTTAAGTTGAGGGTGTTGATGTTCTTTGGGTTTACAACACTTTCAACGCTCAAAACTAAAAAAATTGCATGAACTTAGGTATATTTACGTTGATATAAGCATTTTTCCTTTGATTGCAGGATGAATTGATGTTGGACCTAATAATGGCAAAAAGAAAGCCTGGAAGATGCAAAATAGGCTTAATGTGCAGACCATAGTACGAGTCGTAGGAAGGACCTACTAGTCATACTGAGGGCCATGAAAAGTTGCAAAAGGCTTAAGGTGCAGAGAGGCAATGTACGAGTCTCAGTACGGATTGTACCAAGATGGTACGAGTCGTGATGAAGAAATCATAAGAAAATTCAGAAAAGTTGCATAAAGTGCTGACTCTTGCTATGGAAGGAATGTACGACCCATGGGAAGAAGGTACGAGTCGTACCATGACGGTCGTGTTGAACTTCAGAAGAATTCCAAAGTTTCAGAATTAAACTACGGGAGCTTAGTACAGGTCGTATGAAGGAGGTACGGATCGTATCTGGATCCAACACTAAGCCGAAATTCATTAAAAAATGCAAGGCATGAAAGGCAGCTACGAGTCCTAGGAAGCTGCTACGGATCGTACCATGGCTCGTGACGACCGTGGCACCAGATATGGAAATTCATCTAGTTAGTCTAGGAAAGGGATTCTTGTGTCTATATAAATACATTTTAGGTTTTATTTTTCTGTAGATAAACAGACAGCGATAGAAAAAGAGAAATAAGTAAGAGAGAGAGAGAGGATTGAGTTGATACAACTTGTGAATCAACCTTTTCTTGAATTCATGTCGTTTTTGCTACTTGATTTTTTCAAGATTTTGCGGAGTAATTGAAGGAAGTATTTTTTTCTCAATCATTATTGTAAGTATTTATTTTTATTCTTAATCATGAATGTAAATCAGAACTTTACAACTATGAGAGGCTAAAAGCTCCATAGCTAGGGTTGTGGGAACCATGGGGTGAATTAACTAGCTAGGGGTACACAAAATGATCTTAAAACCAATACAAATACTTATATTGTATTCTTTTCATCCTTAAGCGTTTCTTAACGGTGCGCAACGTTAGGACATGCCCGAATTCTTTACTTGCTTTGGTCGAAGAGGTACAGATTAGGAAAAAAAGATTACAACGGAGCCTTAATCTTGATGATCATTGTATTTTCTTGAGCTGCGGTCGCAGGATAGTTAAATTTGGAACTTAGTGATAACGGATAGTTTGAAGCCGCTCATGAGACATGGTCGAGTGATTGAGTATAGTCATTCAATAGGGACTGGTCGATCATTTGAATGAACCTAAGTTATTAAATCTATAAGTAAGTATTGGTGATAATCACGAGTGTATATCCAAAGCAGTTATGAACACATGGGAAAATAAACCCTAGTTATCTTTTGAAATTGACTCAACATCCGAATTTTAATATTTTTTTTGTTATTGATTTTATTTTAGAATCCCCCTATTTTGAAGTAACTACCTCACAAGTTCAATTACCGGCTATAATCCAGTCTCCCTATTCCCTATGGGTTCGACCCCAACCTCTAGTCAGTTCTTTATTGACAACGTCCGCTTCTCACTTCAGTAAGAGGTGTGGTTTTAGCGTTATCAAAGTCTCCACTCAGATATGAAATGTCAAATATAGCATGGGACTAAACAAATAAGGCGCTCACTCTCACAAAGAAGTTACAAGTATTATGTGTCAGTTGCCGTAGGCTTGCCCATATTTTCTCTGCTTTGGTTTATCAGGTGGTCGAGTTAGGATCACTATAGGACTTTGGTATGGCTTGTAATGTAGGCTTAGGGATGGACATGATAAAAATGAAAGATTTTACAAGTGACTATCGCTTCCTTGGCACTACATACATTGGCTACACCATTCACCTATTTCACCCTTTGGTCTTTCATTCCATTTTTTCTTCCCTTTTCACTTCTCTTTATACACATTTGCATGGGTGTGGTGTATTTTTAGCTTTTTCATCATTTTTATTTTCTTTTGAAGTTTCTTTTTCAAGATTCTCAATATTTTTCATCCTTTTTCTTTTCACCACACCACACCTTAATTTTCACCATTTCTTTTTCTCTCTTCTTTTCCTTTCTTCCGTTCCCACCATTTATGCACCCCTATTCTAGCAACCCTCAACTTAAGCATTTTGCTTATGTTGAGGTTCACAATATCCAAGAAAGAACTAGGACCAAAACAGGTTCATTAAAAACAAATGGGTACGGTTAATCGACAAATCAAAGAAACATGGTCTATTAAGGCTTAAACTTGGGATCAAGGGATTCATGCAACTTTGGTAGGGTAATATACGCTATCAGTGAGCTAAACAAAAATTTCCTATGATCACATCCTAACCAACCATCCTTAGCCTATGCAAAGACCAACTAGGAAAGTTCTAGATCTTCAACACAATACCGAACCGAGTACTATATCTCACTCATACACGGTATATGAACTATTGTCACCACACCTTTCTGGTTTATACATGGCTTAACAAGACTACTCATATTAATAAACTAGATGACATCAAAAGATCCACAGAAATCATGCGTGTTGTCACAAATACATAGTTAATGCATCAAAAAAAATTTAAACAGGATCAATTTTTTTTCAAATACCAAAACTAGTGCATTAGCCTCCGTGCCACGTTGGTGAACTTCTCCGTGGCACGGAGATAACGCGGCAGCACACTGGTTTGGTAGCCCCTGCCCATATAAATTAATTCTTTGCTCCATGGAATGTTGTTGAATGCCCCAATGCTTCTCTGTGACATGGAGTTGACTCCAAATGTCGCATTTATCTCGTATCATCATCCATAATTCATCCCTTAACATTTATCTTCAGTATTAGGACCATTATATTCACATTGAGCTCCATACATTAGCAATTTCAACCTACAAAGAGAGCTAATCATATTTGTTATCCCATGACCACAAATTACACAAAATACATGAGATTATTCTTTAATTAAGGTACAACATGGGTATAAAATATTATTTGGGCATGTAAATATGCGCAAGATCACTACCCCACACTTAAAGCCTTGTTCGTCCTCGAGCAAATCCTTCACATCTCATGCATAAGGAAGACTCAAAAATTACCAATTGACGCAAGACGACTCAAATTACGGCTACAATGACTGATTTAGATGACAAGTTCAAATAAAGCATGTTATATATATAATATATAACATAATTCAACAATACAACTAAGTTAAGACCTCCTAACCTCAAGAATCGACTCTACAACCACAGAAAACTCATGCACATTAGCCAATCAAGAATTCTAACATGAATTCTATCTTTTCTCAAACATGTGCCCTCACAACAAGAGAGATACCCATTTTCCACTTGTAAGTTTTCATAATTATAACATGTATGGGTATATGAATAAGAATTCAACTCACTCTCACAAAGAATTTACCTGCATCATGTATTGACCCATAAGCTTGCCTTTAGTGTATTACTCCACTAATTTAGGAATGTTTGAACGTAAAATCAAGTAGTACTTATCGGGTTGTAATGTAAGCTAAGGGATGCGTAGGTACTATTCTTGCTAGTAATAGTGGCTATCTTCCCCAAGTGCTTTTAATACATCACACTTTCCTTAGGAATTTCCATCTTCTTACTTCACCTTTTCTCTTTTTTCTCCCATTTTCCGCTTAAGTTTCCCCATTTCATTAAGCATACTCAAACTGCTAGTAAGGAGTACTTAAGAAATTATTTTCTTTAATCTTGTTTTTCGCTCTTTTCTTCTTTTACTCCTTACTAACTCTTGTTCAATTTTTTTTTTAAAAGTGCACTCTAGTCTTCTCTTTAACTCCCACAACCACTATTTTTCTTCTCATTCCAACTTCTCCCTCCTTAACTTCTTTGTAATTTGACATAAGCGCTTAGAAATTTTGGATCAAATTCAAGGATAATGAAAGAAAAGGATTAAGCTTATGTTGCAGCTATCAAAGAATAGGCTTAAGGCTCAATGGGGCTAACTAGGATCAGACATTCAAGGCAGGTAAAGTGACTGATAAAAATTAGGCTCATTCAAAGAAATGCCTAAATCATCTCCTACAATCGACATCCCTCATTTCGTTTTGTATACACACCAGGCTAGTTCTAGACACTACACAATAGCATGGAATATTCAAAAACCTTACACTCACAGCACATGCTCAATTCAAGACAAATTCAGCAAACTCTTAACTCAGCTAATCACAAGAATTCAAAATTAAGCTTTAAGAGATAGAGTCACATTCAAGAGTCTAGGTGTCTCAAACAGAGTTATACAACTGGTTAACATGCTTCTCAATTAAAATCACTTGCATCTTACAATCATGCATAGCACATAACAAGAACATCAATCCGTTCAATTAGCTAAGGGTTCAAAAATAAAAACCTATAGACTAATTTTCCTCAAGACGGTCGTCATCCATCCATCGTCGGGAAAAGTCCCTAACTATGACTGAAGAGTTATGTACTAACAAATGAATTTTTTTTAATTTCTCGGTTCAAAGTGCCCTCCGTCGGAAAAGAACCGAAAAAAAACCAACTGGTGGGGAATCATGATCAAATCAAACATTCTCCTCAACCAATACCTATCAAGCACTAAATTCACCCGAAATCATTAAGCACAAAATTATTGAAATTTCCCTCACCCCACACTTGAATCATGCTATGTCCCCAAAGCATCTAATTAATATTTAAAAAGGGTGATAAATGCTCCCTGGGGTCTCTAGGCCTAGCTAACAACATGTTTTTCTTCATTTTTGAGCAAGTGGGTATTCGACCCCACACTTTCCCTCTTTCATGCTTCTTAGCTTCCTCCTCCAAGGGTACTCAGACTTCCCCTCCATCTGTGCTTAATTATCCACCAAAAACAACAACAAGATGAAAATAAACAAAATCAACACAAATGAAAAAACCAATTAAAATTGTACCTGTGGTACCCTTGGGTTGCCTCCCAAGCAGCGCTTATTTTACGTTGCAGCATGACGCATCAAGTTTCACCACTTTTCCCTCCACTTTGAGGATATGAATCTCATCCCTAATTTCTTCTCCAGTTTCCTTTTATGTTCCAGGGGTGGTGCTGAAAAAATGAAAGGACCAAGCAGTAGATGTCGCCTCTGGCACTTATTGGTCCTTAAGTAAGTGAAGTCATTTTGTCTCTTGGAATCAGCAAATTTCAGAATATACGGGGCTTGTTCCTCCTCTAGACCTTTCTCTACAAGCTAGGAAGACTCTATTTCAAGGTAGTCAACCAAACTTAATATTGAGAAATGCTTCGAGTGGGGTACAATACACCTCAACTCTGAAACTGCATTGTGCTTGACCTCCTTACTTGTGTACACCTTCTCCACATCAACATCTAACTCCACATAAATGTCAAATGGTTGGAACTCTATCTCTCCTTTCATGACTGTATTGGCCATATGTGTGAGACCATCATGGGGACTCTCAGGAGCTACTAATTGTTGAGATTCTTCCAAGAACTCACCCTTTTCTTCTCCTTGTAGTCCCTCCTGAGTATTGCATAAGACTGTCACTTGCAAATCAAAGCCAGCTTCAACCTCAACCATCATCTCCATGAACTTGGCTCTTATCATTTCTAAGGCCTCTCCATTTTCCTTGGTCTGAGCTCCCAATACTTCCATCTGCTCCCTTATTGCTTATGTCTGCTCAAGGACCTTTTTTAACATGTTTTCTATCTGAGCTTGGTGTTCCAAGTCCTCCTTTCCATCATTCCTATACTCATCAAAAACAACAGAAGGATCATAGTAGGGGCTTGGGGAAGGGGAATATGTATTTGGACAACCATCCCAATGGCCATCTTGACCATCACAAATACTGCAACTGTGATAGTGTTGCCACAAGTGGAGTCCTCCACAATTCAGACAGGGCTCACCAAAATATGAGTATCTACCATTCAACCCATTTGTGTTCCATGATGCCATTTCAAGAAGCGTATCAGACTAAAAACAAAAAAATAAAATAAATCCAAAACTATTAAAGAAAATTTTTTCAACACTTAGAAAATTAGGCACTAACACAAAACAAGAAATTCACCAATTTCACCAGTCCCCAGCAACGACGCCAAAAACTTGTTCGCGCACCAGTGCACACGCAAGTGTACGCGGTCGTACAAGTAATACAGTGACCCTTTTTAAGAGCCGCATGTCGAACCCATAGGGACTGGACCAATTCAGCGAATTATCAAGTTCAAGTGTTAAAATTAACCTCCACAAGTGTTGATTATAGAATTTTTTGGGAAATTATAATTAAGTCTAGGGGTGATCACAAAATACTTGAGAAATAATATAAAGAGCAACTAGAGTTAAGGCCTATTGCTCATGCAATGCTACAATTCTCAATGGTTCGAGTATGAAAACTTCAGTTGTTGTCTCACATAATTAAAATACAATGTTCATGTTCATTCGATCCTCTAAACATGACAAACTAGTCTCACACCTACATCGTTGAGCGGGGATGTGACATCCTAATTCGTGAGCAATTTAACTACATGGATGTGGTTTACGGAGTTTGTGCTCTTGATTATGGAGTTTAGTACCTCTAATCATTTAACCGAACTTAGCTTCACAACTACTTCTATGAGTGGTGATGTGATAATTCTAAGTTGGTGTATAGCTCATACCGTTTTAGTAATCAAGCAAGGAAAATTAGGTATAATTTCTATCCTAATTATGAATCCTATCACGAAAGTAAGAACTTGGTCCCTACATTATCTTGTTCTAATCTAAGGTTACTCTCTCAAGCTTTTACCTAAGCTTAACGCATTTGTTTTCATGGTGATAAAGCATAAAAACAACAATAATGAAGAATGTAAGACAAAACAACAACTAAAAACTCAAACCAAGAAGAATTCACGCAATTACAATCATCTTACATAGCCTCAACCCTAGAGGAAGGGTTTTAGCTACTCATGTTCGTACAAATACTCAAAAACATGTTTAAAGTAGTGTACTTGCAATAATAATTAAAGTAGAATGAAATATAATCAACCTTAGCTAGAATTCTTCACTCCTCCCTTCACTCCTTTACGATTTCCCCAAGTTATTTCATGATAAATGATTTTAGAAGCTAAGGGTTCAATTTATACTATGCGTAAAAAATGAAAAATTTGGCCTGCGGTGGAAAAGCTCCATGGCACGGAGGCTATCGCGGATATTTTCCTCTGTGCCACGTTGGTGAACTGCTCCATGGCATGGAGGTAACACGGTAGCACACTGGTTTAGCAGCCCCTGCTCATATGAATTAATTCTTTGCTCCTTGGAACGTTGTTGAATGCCCCAATGCTTCTACATGACACGGAGTTGACTTCAAATGTCCCATTTATCTTGTATCATCATCCATAATTCATCCCTTAACATTTATCTTCAATATTAGGACCATTATATTCACATTGAGCTCCATACATTAGCAATTTCAACCTACAAAGAGAGCTAATCATATTTGTTAGTCCATGTCCACAAATTACACAAAATACATGAGATTTTTTTAAAATTAAGGTATAGCATGGGTAAAACATAGATATAAAATATTATTTGGGCATGTAAATATGCGCAAGATCAGATGGGTATTCCTAAGTTACTTTCGAATTAAGCAAAACTCACAAGCTAAAAAAATAAAAATCCTACACATGTTGGTTCTACTAGATAGCATGCCTGAGGAAAAAGAAACACGAAAAGGAAAACCTTCAGAAGAATCAAAAATCCCAAAAATCATAATTACACCCCCTCCCTTTTTTTGAGAAGTAAGTTTCGTCCCCAAAGCATGAACTATAAGATCATAGAGAAGAGAACATACCTGTGGCGCACTAGGCGCTCCTGTCACCACCTCCGCTGTAATAGTGACACTAGCGGTAGCCTGCATGCTCAATGTTGTTTCAAAAGAGGGAGTGGTCCCCCCCCATTAATCTTGGCCGCTTCGACGACCTCTGTAACTATCGGGTTGAATGTGGCTCTCCCGAAGGGTCACGACCACTGGCAAGCTCGGGCTGAGCTATAGTGGAGATGTCTGCTCCTCTAGCTCTCTCATATAGCTTAGACATATGTGCGTCGTGAGTCCGCATGCTCCCTGCTCTGGCTAGCTTGCGCTCTTTCCTCTCCTTCTTTCTCCTCTTTTTGGGACTCTCCTCTCTAAAATCCTCAACAGCTCTTTTCTTACCCTTTTCAATAGTTGTAGTCGGCTCCAAATATACCGCCAAATCAATCTCCTCATCAGGCTCAGCATCTAGGTCCAAAAGAGTGGGAGCTGCTAAAACTGTTAGTTTTCGGGATGACAACTCAACTACTTGGCTCCGAAGAGCCCCCAACTCTGCATGGAGACTGCTGGTATCTGTCTGCTCCGCCATCCTCACATTGAATCCACTCTCAAAAGTATCTAGGTGAGCATATAGAGCCTGAGCTACTGCCTCTATCCCTGACTTGACCTGTGGTTTTACAATGTCCATCATGGCTTGAATCTTTCTCTCTGCCATGGTCAACCGTTAGGCCAGCTTCTGGAGGAAGTCTTGTGGTACCAAAGTATGCTTTGCTAGTGTCTGAGTCTGCTGGCTGGGAGTGGTGCAACTGAGGTGCTAGGAGCTGACTCTGAATGACCGATGTCTATAGCCGGTGTCTCGCTCTACTCCTGTGTAATGGGTACATTCACTTGTGCGTCCCCTACTGTCTGGGCTGCTGGAATTGCTGTGGGAATCTTGGATCTGCTTATCGGGTTCATCTCATCCCGGATAAGACCTATGTTTGCACTTCTCTGGCCTCCAATCAACCGCTCGTCACCCCGTGGAACTTCTCCCTCTATAGATAATCTGAATACAAGACTCGAGAATGGGAGAGTCGTGCTCACTCCAGCCGCTCGGTCTCGTATCTCATCTTCTATGATCCTCAGGATATTGATGGGGTAACGAGACATGAGGCATGCCACTAAAGCTGCTCTGTCAGCACTCAATGTGTTGTCCTTGATCGTAGGTGCTAACCGATAGCGCACTAGTGTCCAACAAGCTTTTGCTATGAAATTTAGTGAGTTCTTGGTCACCTTGTTTCCACATGTAACCTACTCAGCGTCTTCCTGGTTCTCAGCAATCACCCCTGCTAGCCATTACAACTGCCTCTGTCGCTCCTGCACAATCAGTTGTCTAATCTTCTTCATTGCCTCCACCCTATAATCGTACTCAGGCATCATCCTTATAGGCATGAACTGTGGTCCGTATAAAATTCGAGCAATGGTCCTCTCATATATATCATGATCTCGACGTCGGACAATAACACTCTCCAGTCGAGGCTGGTCTTTTATCTCCTACCCTTCCTTTGCCTTTACCTCCATGGTGGCCAAATAGTTGGCATAGAACTCCCGAACTATGTCTTTTGTATACTGTGCTAGAGTCCTGGCCATCCACTTAAAACCATAAAAGATAAAACTCCGCTTCATCTCCTCAACTTCATTTAGTGAGTTTGTGAGGATCTGCGGTTCTTCTTGGATGCTCCTCCTTGGTTTATTCTTGGCGGTGAGAGAGATGCCTTGCTCATAGATTTTTCTAGATCCTGGCATTCTCCACCGAATTGTACGGCTTTCCCTGGGTGGGGTCTATTCTTTTGAAATATTAGGAGCCTCCTCTTTTGATTCTTCATTGCTGCTCTTTTCTCCACTTTGGGTCTCCCCTGACCCTTCTTCAGCATTGGAGTCATTTCCTGACTTCTATTGTTCCTCTCTAACTCCCTCCTCAGACTGGGGAGCTCGATCGGATGTGGCAGTGGTTGCTTCAGCTTGGGCCTTTGCTTTTGCCCTATTGGTTCTGGTTCTATCAGTGTTGGAGGTGTCTACTTGATACTCTTCAACTGAACCACTGGGTGAATCTCCTCCCTTTTTCAGAATCCAACTCAGTTGTTTCATCAATTAGTGTCCTTCGGGCTTTTGATTTATCGGCTTTGTGTTTGTATTTCATTGTACCTGTAAAGATAGAAGTTAGCATTCCATTTTTGAAAAAGAAGAATTAGACAGGAGATAAACAGATTCTCATCATGGGTCATCACTATGGGTCATACCATAAAGGTACGACTAGTGAGAAGTCTCAGAATTACAGCCAAATTTTAGTACGACTCATAGGTACAACTCGTACAACAAAGGTACGATCCCCACCTTGAGTCGTCTGATGAAGTACCTGCATTAATATTTCTCTGGATTTTGCCACAACTCATGGTACAAGCTGTAGGTCGATTCCACGAGTTGTAGGAAAGGCTTTTTCTGCAACCTAGTTCAATTTGGTGGTACGAGTGCTTAGTACGACTCGTAGTAGAAACCTACGATCCGTACTGTGCTTCATACTACTTCCAGATTTTCTTTTCTCAGTTTGCAAGGGTTCTCTTTTTCACATTTTTAGGTACTCAGATTTTCCCCCAGGTCTAGGCACATCATTAACTCAATTTAACCATGCTCCATCCTCCCCTTTTTGACCTACTACCCATAACTCATTGTTTGTTTCAAGACCTAAGTTCATCGAAATTTTAGCATCTCTCCAGTTAAAAAAACTATTTCACCACACCCTGATCATTGTCTCTCTTTTCAAAATCAATTTTCGAGCATACTGACTGACTCACAGGGGTTTTGGCACCATCATTCTCAGTATATGAATGTTAGTAATGGTTAATATAACATACTTACTTGATTGATGCTTCATCAACTAGAAATCACCGTATAGGGTTTTTAGAACTTGGGTTGAGCAAAACTGTTTCTTGATTGTGAGGTGATTTTGAGTTTCGGGTGTGGGGAGGTGAGTTCAAGTCATGCTTTTGATTGTTATTAGTGTGGGAGGGGGTGTTTGTGGGGTTTAAATAGGTAAGGGCTAATTTTAAAAGAATTTGGGCTGAGTCGGGTATTATTGCTATTGTTTGACCCATAAGGACTCATACCACGAGTCGTACGAAGTACCTACGACTCGTCCCTTGGACTCGTTAGTGACCCTGTTAAAGAAAACTTACCTGGAAACCTATGAATATATCCTACGACTCGTACAATTGAGGTATGATCCGTAGGATGAATCGTAGGTCGAAGCTTGTAGTTATTTTTTTTATCCTCACCATGACTGCTGCTACGGCTCATAGGATCCCATCACGAGTCGTATTGAGAGTCGTAGCAACTGATGTTTAAGCATCCTATTTTTTAATTTCCCTACACATTGAGCACACATTAGTTCAATAACTTGGGTTGCCTCCCAAGAAGTGCTTGATTTAACGTCGTGGCATGACGTAAGTAGCATGGTTACTCAGACTTCACCAAACTACCACTTGGGTTGCCTACCAAGAAGCGCCTAATTTAACATTGCGGCACGACACGAATCTCTTGACTACTCAGAATTAGCCAATTGATTCATACTCATCCTCTAGTGCTGAGATTACACTAAATTCCTTGGGTTACTTCATTGTCCTGCAGATGTTGAAAGTGACCTCCTCTTGGTTTAATCAAAACTTTAGCAGACTGGCTTCCACATCTGCTAGAGCCCTCCCAGTTTCAAGGAATGACCGCCCCAAAATAATGGGGACCTCATAATCAACCTTGCAATCCAAAATCACGAAGTCTGCTGGGAATATGAATTTGTTTACCTTGACAAGCACATCAACTAGGATGCCCACTGGCTTTTTAATCATTCTGTTGGCCATCAGTAGCCATATAGTGGTCAGTGTAGGGGCTCCCAATCCTAATGCCAAGGGAATCAAATTAATTCTAGCTCCCAGATCAAAAAGTGTCCTTGCGAACTCGACATTGCCAATCGTACATGGTATAGTGAAGGCACCTGGGTCTTCCTTTTTCTGAGCTAGAACCCTTGTAGCTATGGCACTACAGTGATGTATATTGTCAACGGGCTCATAACTCAGAGATCTCTTCTTGGTCACTAGGTCCTTCATGAACTTTGCATATCCTGGCATCTGCTTTAATGCTTCGACCAATGGTATGTTCATAGATAGTAGCTTAAGCACTGAAAGGAAATTCTGAAACTTACCATTCTCTACCTTTTTCTTCATCCTTTGAGGGAATGGTGGCGGTGGTCGTGGGATAGCTTTATGCACTTCAGTTGCTCCTTGATCCATGTTAGGTTCCTTCTCACCTCTCGGGGCCTCTTGCAATGCTCCATTCTCTGTCTCAACACTTTTACCATCTTCCTCAATTATGCTCTCTTTCGTCTGCTCAACTTCAACAGGAAATGGGGGGTCAACTGTGGTTGTACCAATCCTAGTCATCATTGCCATGCAATGTGAATCATCTTCGGATTTTGGATAGTGTTGCAAGGCAGTGTACCATTTTGTTTAGGGTTCATTGATTCTGACAGTTGCCCTAGTTGATGTTCGATCTGCTTGATGGAAGTAGCATGAGATTCCACTTTATGACCCATACTTGCTAAGTCACTTTGAATCTCCTTCAACTGATCATCAGTGGACCTCACCTTCTTCAACATCTCTGCCATCATGCTCTCCAACTTGGATTGCTCAGTCTCCCCTTCTCGTGAGTTTGGAGGAACATAGACTCCAGCCCGATCATTGCAATATCCATTGTTTCATCTCCAATCTCCTTCGCGCTCACGACCCCGGCTCCTGTCTCTGAACCCATTTCTATTGTAGTTGTCTCTACACTGGTTCCGACCTTGATTTCCAGAACCCTGGCACCAATTGTCTTGTCCAGACGCTTGGGCATTGGTTCGGAAACCAACCACTTGGCTATCCAGGAAGTTTTCCTCTTCCTCAGAATCAAAGTGATCATCTCCTTGCTCGCTTCCTTGAGTTCCCACTGCATTTACCTATTTGGCTCCAGCTCCTATAATATGCTTTGTCAGCATGTCCAATGATGTGCACATATGAGCCAACTCCTGGTAGCGTTCTTGTTTATTTCTTCTTTGGTCTGCAGTCAAACCAACAACATATGTGTCTGCCACTGCATCAGCCTCCCTCGTATGCCAAGCCTTGTTTGTCTTAGTCATCCTATAAAGAATAGTGGCAGCTTGCTCCCAGGTGTGATTCATCAATGCTCCTCCAGCCACAGTGTCTGCTATAGCTTTTGTGCTTTTATTTAGAGACCTGTAAAGAATTTCCAACAAACTGTCATCTAGAATTTTTTGGTTAGGGAACTTTATCAACTTATTTTTGAATCTCAACAAAGTTTCATAAAGTGCCTTGGTCTTAATTTTTCGAAAATTACAGATCTCATCCTTTAGCTATAACATCCTAGATAGGGGAAAGAATCTCTCCAAAAAGGCCTATTTGAGATCCCTCCAGTTGGTTATGGAGTCTTTGGGAAACTTCGATAACCATAAAGTAGCATCCCCTGATAGAGAAAAAGGGAAGAGTCTGAGCCGTATGGCATCCTGGCTTACTCCGTGAAACCTGTACGACTTGCATATTCCTATGAAGTTCATTAAGTGCAGGTTGGTGTCATCCGCTGCGTGACCACTCAACACCACTTTCGTGTTTAACAATTCAATTATGGTGCTCGCAATGTAAAATTTGGCCCCAGCAGGCAATGGTGGTGGCACAATTGCTCCAGTCGACCCAACTTCATCAATATCTAGGTCCTCATCATCGAAGAACTGAGGGAACAATCTATGAGCTTTGTTACCCCTCCTATGTCGACCAACATCTACTACCTCTTCTCTTTCATCTTCCGCATGCTGTAGTGCAGCTTGGCTAGCTTCTTCAGCTATGTGGGCTTCTCTTTGCTCATGGTTCTCCATTTTGTGAAGTTCTCTTTTGATTTATAGATTTAGTAGAACAAGGGGATCTCCTCTACTCTGATTGCTTGGCATTCACCAGAGAACATCTTGTGGGTGTCAAAAATAGAAAAATAAACGTAATTAATGAAATAACTATCAAAAAGTCAAATACAAGAAAATAACCTAGTATTAGCCGTATTCCTTGGCAACGGTGCCACTTTTGGATTATGCTCGAACCATACCTCTTACTGAACTATGAAGTGGACGTTGTCAATAAAGAACCCAACTAAAGGTTGGGGTCGATCTCACAGGAAATATGGAAGAGCTAGATTACAGCCGCTAAGTGAACTTGTAAGGTTTACTTCAAAATTGGGGGGTTTTAAAGAAAATCAATAATAAAAACAATTATCTAAAGTTCAGTTTTGAATCAATATTAAAGAATAACTAGGGTTTATGTTCCCCATGGGTTCATAACTGCTTTGGGTATACACTCGTGATCATCACCAATACTTACTTATAGAACTGTAACTTAGATTCATTCAAACGACCGACCAATCCCTATTGAATGACTATGCTCAATTACTCGACCAAGTCTCATAAGTAGTTTCAAACTATCCATTATCACTAAGTTTCAGATTTAACTATCCTGCGACCACAACTCAAGTTAATACAATGATCATCAAGATCAAGGCTCCGCTGTAATTCTCTTTTCCTAATCTCTACCTCTTAGTCCTAAGCAAGTAAAGTATTGGGGCATGTCCTAACATTGCGCACCATTAAGAAACATTTAAGCATGAAGAGAATACAATATATGTGTTTAGGATTGGTTTTAGAATTATTTTGTGCAACCCTAGCTTGTTAATCTACCATGGTTCCCACAACCCTAGCTATGGAGGTTTTAGCCTCTCATAGTTGTAAGATTGTGAATTGCATTCATGATTGAAAACATAAATCAATACTTACAAATATGAATGAGAAAACACTTCCTTTAATTAATTAGCAAAATCTTGAAGAACAATTAACAAGAACAAGAAGAATTCAAGAAAAGGTTGATCATAAGTCAAATCAACACAATTCTCTCTTTCTTTCCTCCAAACTCTCTTCTCTGATCAATCTCCCCTAAAAATAAAAAATAAAACATATTTATATAGACACCAGAATCCTTTTCCTAGGCTAACTGGGTGAATTTCCATATCTAGTTCCACCTACGTCATGAGTCCTCCTACGTTCAGTAGCATGATCATACCGCTCGTGGCATCCTTTCGTACATTACATGTTTGGCAGAATTTTGGCTAAGTGTTAGATCCTGGTACGAATCATACCTCCATCCTACGATCCATACGATCTCCCATGTCTTGACTCTGAGATTTTGAAATATTTCTGTAGTTCATCACGATCGCCATTTTAAGACTCGTACCTTCATTCCACGGTTCGTACATCCTTTCCATAGCAGGAGTCAGCCTCTTATGCAAATCTTCTAAATCTTTTCACGACTTCATGACCACAACTCGTACAAGCTTGGTACAAATCGTACTGAGACTCATATATTGCATCTCTTCAACATTAGCCTTCAGCAACTTTTCACGGCCACCAGTATGACTCGTAGGACCTTCTGACGACTCGTATTGTGGACTGCAATATGAGCCTATTTCGCACACTTTAGGCTATCTTTTGCATTTTTCAGCTCCAACACCAAATTATCCTGTAACTAAAGGAAATGTACCTTATATCCACATAAATAAACCTAAGTCCATGCTATTTTCTTTGTTTTGAGCATCAAAAGTATTGTAAATCCACAGCACATCAAGATTCCTGTGTTGGACTTTTCTATGTTTTAGGTTTTCGAATAGTCCATATTACAGAGGACACTCTGCCAAAATTTTAGGCAAAATCAAAGAACTAAGTCTCCTAAGATTAGAATACATTCGAGGACGAATGTTTCTATGGCGGGATGATGTTACACCTCGTAATTTTCCATTTTTTAACCTATGTATGCGTAAATATACTGAGAGTTTAGGGTACGACGCATGTGGGAGAAGGCTCGGAGGTGGATCACACGAGCAAATTATTGATCAAGCGGAAGGTCGGGGCTGAGGGCATGGTGCACCAGGCGCTGCACCGCGCCCCTCCCACGGCACAAGGAGCACCAGTGTCGCGCCTCTCCCTCGACGCATTGGGAGGCGTGTCATGGAAACTCCCCCACCACCTATATATATATATATATATATGTAAGTGTTTTTTTGTTTTATTAAAACATTTCTAGTTATGAGAGCTCGGCTTAGGGGACTTTCCCCTTTAGTTTTCCATCGGACTAAAGGTAAATTACGCTATCACACCTCATCCAATTACAAATTCAACTTGGGTAATGATTCCCGAGCCTACAAAGAACCTATCTATGGAGTTATATCTTCAAAATTGGCCTGGTTTGACAGAGTCCCACCAAGAAGGAGACGTATAAATCACTTCGAATCAACTCATAATTGTCTACAAGTGATATATAAGTGTTTCTACCTTCTAAATTCTCTGGAATTCCTAAGTTCCGGCCGAATTGAACTCGTTTTGACTTATTGTTTTTATTCTTTATGGGATATGTCTACGGGCCTAACTCTTGAATCAAGAAGCCCTATTTCCTTGAGGTGTAATCTAGGATATGAAGGAATTACAGATTCTAAATCAAAACGGGATTGATTGAGCTGAATTCGGCAATTGAGGTCTGTCAAGGCTAATCTCTTTCAGCAAGTATTCTCGTTGTACAGTTTGTATGACTTGTACCTCTCTAGTAGTGATTATATATGTGGTGGTAGCTACTGCAAGACGAATTAAGATTGCATCATAGTATCCCTCATTGGAAAAGAGTATATTAAGTATGACTAACTCATGGAGCGTCATAGAGAATTCCCTATTCACTTGGTTACTGTTTAGAGTGATTCTGATGTCTTGTTGTCATATCAAGGCCTTAGAAGCATGTTGTCAGCTTTTGGGCATATCTTGGTAAGGTTGGGCAGCATAAGGCGCAACTGGGCGATACAACTTTTTTTTTTATACTTATATTGTCGGTAAAGCTCGCCTACAGGCTATCGGCGTACCTTGACGCCTCCAGGGCTAGAATCTTCATAAGGTGGTCTTACCTTCGACATAATGGCACTAGGGTTTTCCTAATGTACTAAGTGATAGCTTACCATATGATCGGCCTACTATCAGTAACTGTATAGTTTTAGACGACTTACTGCTTGTCGTATAGGTTGTCAATGCCCTAAGCTATTCTTGCATATGCCCACTAACATGTTGTCGTGAAAGGCTAAATCCAGATATACGTGCCTATGGGGCTATGAATTTCTCACAGGAGCTATATGCTATCTGACAGACCAAGTTAACGTCTTGGGGACTAGAGCCTTTGTATCACAACATTACCTTTAGGCTAAGAATTGTGGTAAGCTACCTATGGGAAGTTAGGGCTGATTGCTTAGGAACATATCCGGTTACTAATGGCCGTGTAGTCATTCTAGGAAGGAACCATTAGATGGCCGCTTACAATTTTGTTGTCTCTTATGAACTACCATTGTCCTAGTATGACCTTCAGAGTATTGCTTAGGTCACCTTGGACCTCGCCCTTTCCTATCTAAGCCGACCGGGTTGTAATTGCTGCCATGACCATCTAGTCAGTTGTAGGCACATGGAATGTGCCTATTGGCTGTTAAATAAACTATTTAGGGGTGAGTAGTGGTTGTGTTAGGCCTAAGGGACTAGTTGTGCCTATTGAGCGACGTGTAGTATATAAGTTAGGCCTACCAAATGCTATATAGGCTTCTTGCGAAGCGATCTATAATCATAAAGTGCCTAATGGGCTATATGTTGCTTATGGAGCTATATAGAGTCGTGAGCAACTATATTGAGGCCTGCAGAGCCATTTTAAGCTTGGTGCCCTTACCAGCTTCCCCTATGCTTGAGTGGCATCACTGACCCTCAATAAAGCCTTGTATACTCAGGGTGCAGTTACAGCAGCCCAGAGGGCTCACATACAATTATAGGATCTATAGGGCTTAGTCACAGTTCTAGAGGTTGGTCATACCTTAAGTACAGGTTGTTTACGAATCCGCGATGAGTGTAGATAGAAGGAATACCTGAATTGCTTGTACTTAAGGGGCTTATGGTGGGCCAGGTAGGTTACATCTATGTTTCTTACACCTTCAACGCTTATGGGGCCCAGGTTAGGTTCATGTTGGTATACTTTCTTGCTAAATATAGCATATAAATGTACAACAATACAACTTAAATTCCTATTTGTATAATTGTTTACTAGATGTAGGCTATGGTTATGAAAACATGCAGGATAACTTCTACCCTATTTCACTGATTACTTTCAGTTATTTTTCAGCTTCTATTCAGTTATTATCATTGCCTTACATATTTGGTACATATTGTACTAATGCCCATGTTTGGGGCGCTGCATACTTGCCTGCAGGTTTAGACAAACAGGTTTCAGGACCTCCTTATCAACTATTCAAAGTCAACAGATCGGTTAGCTCCTTTCCTTCGAAGTTTCCAACTTGTATAGGTTTGCCTGTATTTTGTTATATAGTTTTTGTGTAGGCCAGGACCCTATCTCGACCAATATTTCACTCTTAGAGGCTTGCAGACTACAGTTTATAGTTAGTGGTGCATTGTTGGCCGTGTGGGGCCTATAGGTGTTGTGATTTGAGTATGGGCTGCGTGGGGCCTAAGTATGATACCAATTAGTCAACATGGTGGTCTTATCGGCTCGTATAGGGTTAAATTGTTATTATACCTGTTGGGTTAGCTATTTTTGTGCAGGTTTATATTGCAGCCTTATCGGCCTAAGGCTATACTTATAGCTGAGATATAGTCATTTGTTTTCTTGCTAGGTGTTGCTGGCATACACCAGAAGTGTATGTGTCGAGCCAGGATAGCTCAACGTCCAATGTGGCATTAGGTGCCAGTTACGCCCCCCAAGGTGGGGTATGACAGAGAACTTGAATTTGAAGTTGATGATTGGGTGTTTCTACAGGTGTCCCCCATGAAGGGAGTAATGAGGTTTGGAAAGAAAGGGAAGCTTAGTCCGCGATATGTTGGCCCGTACAAGATTGTGAGACGTGTTGGCAAGGTGGCTATGAGTTGGAGTTGCCCTCAGAGTTGGCTTCAGGTCATCAAGTTTTTCATGTTTCGTTCTTGAAGAAGTGCATTGGTGACCCGACCTTGGTTGTTCTGGTGGAGAGCGTAGGTATGGAGGATAGCCTTAGCTATGAGAAGGTACCAGTTGAAATTCTTGATTTTTAGGTTCTAAAGTTGAGGAACAAATAGATAGCTTCAGTAAAGGTTTTGTTGAAGAATCAACATGTTGAGGGAGCTATGTGGGAAGTCAAAGCTGATATGATGGCTAAATACCTAATCTTTTCCCTCCCAGCTCAGTTCCAGCTTGAGGTATCATTTTCCTTCCTTGTACTCTACTCAATTTCGTGTCTAGTTCATGTATCCTAGTTTCTTTCATGTCAGTGCATGTATGTGTAAATCATAAATTCAGTTTAGTCACGTATTTCAGTTCAGAGTCAGTCAGTCCCTCAATATTAATCTTCATATGTTCAGTAAATGGGATGACAGTTCCATTCCCCAATTTTTCAGTATCATTATCCACATTCGAGGACGAATATTCCTAAGGGGGAGATATTGTAATACCCCGAAACTCCCTAAGATCATACACAAGGGTTCAAGCAGAGAAAGTAGAAAAATAATGCGCAGGTCACAAGATGAGTCGTTCAGTGACCCATGAAGGGACTTCACAAGTCGTGAAGTGACTTGTGAAGTGAAGGTTAATTGGTGGGAACTCGTGGTCAGGGGGTGACCACGCAAGGTAGCCACGAGTTGTAATGTTACTCCATGACTCGTGACGTTAGTCTTCAGTAGGAGCTTAGTTGAAGACCTACATTTTGTCTAGAATACTTCACGGATGGTACCCCGTGACTCGTCCAGTACCCTATGAGTCGTGATGTCACACGTGAGGACTGGCATTGTCCAAATTTCCTGCATTTTAGTAAGGGTGTTTTCGCAATTCCTAAGCTCCTAGGTCCTAAACTACATCATTTTAAGCTCTGTTAGGAGGGTTTTAAGAGTGCTTAACCTATCCTAAGCTATTCTATTCCATGCATGCAAGAATAGAGTGCTCTATTGGAGATCAAGCTTGAGAATCCCCTTAGTTCTTCCCCCACATCTCTTGGGAATTTAAGAAATGGCGTGAAATCAGATTTACCCAGGTAAGTAGGGTTATAAATAGGAGTTTTTCTTCAGTCTCATGCCCAAATCTCTTCTCAATTCATATTCAAGTGTATGGTTCCATGGGGTTCTAACCCAATCTATGAAATTATCTATGGTTCAATCATGGGTCAATTCTCTTCAGGTTTCTGATGATGTTTTTAAGATTCATGGGCATGTTTTATAATTGTTTTGATTATAATTTATGATTTCAAAGTTTTACGCCCAACTATGCAAGTTTCATGAAAAGTGGAGATTATGATCTATGTTTTCAAGCATGATGAGATGTCTAGTATGAAAGTATGAATATGATTTACCCATGCATGTCCATGATTTTGACTATCAAGTCTATTTCAAGAATGTTTATGTTTGGGCAAGCCCATATGATCTATGTATGTTTCATGAATTAGCTCTTATTTATGACATTAGCTTATCACATGGTTTTGGAGTCTAGACTCCCACTTTTTAGCTTGTGGTATGTTTTGAGCCAAGGCTCCTTATATTCAGATATCAGACTATGTATACGATTTCATGATCAGCTTCGTTGAAAGACAATGGTTCAACTTCATTGAGAAATGATGAAGAGCATTTTCATGTTTTTAGGAGTAGTGTCTAGCACCTAGTAGGCTAGGGGTTCAGGTAAATCCCGGGCCTCAGAATTACACGCTAACGTAGGTTATTCAGATTCATTGGGACATCCCTTGTGAGCTTCCCCTACCCACCAGAGGGCTTTCAGCTTGATATCGATATCATGGTAGCGCCCTTAGCCCTGCAAAGGTTTCAGATGGCTCTGCCCTCTTGAGTGTAATAGTTGGGATCAAATAAGCTCTATCGTGATTATGTCGGTTATGTGAAGAGTCTCCCATTGTCCCGTATGACTTTAGTTATGCATGTTTATCAGTCATGATATGATGTTTCTATAGGTTTGAGCCAATGTTCAGTTTTACTTATGATTATCAATTTTAGCTTTGGGTCATTCAATTCAGTTATGAAATTCAGCTTATGTTTAATCAAGTTTTCAAGATATCAGCATGCAGTCCTTACTCTCAGAATCTTATAATGATATGATTTATGATATGCCTGTTTTCAACCATACTTATTTAGCCTATTTTAATTACCTTGCCTACTTGGTATATTCCAAGTACTGACTGCATACTCTATGTTGTATCGTTTCATAATACAGGCTCAGATGCTCAAATTCAATCCCGCCGCTAGCCAGTCTCCAAGCTTGTCCAGTGTTCCAGTTGGTAAGTCCTCATCCTTCGAGGACCATCAGTTAGCTTTTTTATTAGCATCTATCAGTTTCAGACTTGTAGTGAGCTAGTTAGGGTGTTGTCCCATCAACTTGTCGGTATGTTAGAGGCTTTTCGAACATTATGTTGTATTCAACTTTGGATTTAAAGTTTTGATATTCCGTTGTTCAGATGTTATAATATTCAGACTTTCGCTATTTCAGAACTCAGTTATTCGCTTTAATTATGTTAAGCCTTAGTTATCATGTTCATGCTATGGGTCGACTTGGACCTTAATAGGATGATTATCTCCCAATTGGCTTCCTTAATAGGATGATTCTTCCACTGGACCTTTACTGTCGCAATCTCTTTAGATCTCAGCTTTCGAACCTCTCAAGCCAATATTGCTACAAGATCCTCTTCAAATGATAGATTCTCATCTAGCAGCGTAGAGTCCCACTTGAGAATATACGTTCCATCCCCATGGTACTTTTTCTACAATGAGACATGGAATGTCGGATGCACCCCCGACAACCCTAGCGGTAAGGCCAGCTCATACACTACTTCCCCCATATGGCAGAGTATTTCACATGGTCCGATGTACCTCGAGATAAGCTTTCCCCGCTTTCCGAACCTCATAACCCCCTTAATAGGAGAGACCTTCAGCAGCACTTGTTCTCTCTCCATAAACTCCATATCCCTTACCTTCTTATCTGCGTGCTACTTCTGTCTACTCTGAGCGGCTACCAGGCGGTCCTAAATTATTTGAACTTTTTCTGAGAACTCCATCAGCAAATTAGTTCCCCAGGGTCTCACTTCAAATGTATCAAACCAACCAATTGGAGACCTACATTTCCTCCCATACAGAGCTTCAAATGGCGCCATGCCAATGCTCGAGAAATAACTGTTTTTGTGGGCAAACTCTGCCAAGGGTAAGAATTTGTCCTAATGGCCTCTAAAGTCTATTACACACGCCTGAGCATATCCTCCAATACCTAGATAGTCCTTTTTGTCTGTCCATATGTCTGAGGATGGAAGGATGTGCTCAAGTCCAACCTCGTACCCAACTCAGCCTGCAAGATCCTCCAGAGATAAGAAGTGAACTGAGTGCCCCTATCTGACACAATTGAAACAGGCACCCCATGCAACCGAATCACTTCCTTCACATACAATTTCACTAGTTTCTCTGCATTGTAGGTCACATAGATCGGCAATAACTGAGCTGACTTGGTCAATCTTTCCACAACGACCTAAATTGAGTCAAATTTCCCCAAGGTCTTGGGAAGACCCACCACAAAATCCATTTATATTCTCTCTAATTTCCACTCAGGGATCGGTATTCTCTAAAGTACTCCTCCAGGCTTTTGGTGCTAATACTTCACCTGCTGACAATTCAAACACTGAGCAACATAGTCCACATTATCTCTCTACATCCTGCCCCACCAATAGTGTTGTTTCAGATCGTGGTACATCTTAGTGACCCCAGGGTGGATGGAGTACCGTGAGTTGCGAGCTTCTTCCAAATGAGTTTTAGTTAGCTCACCAACTCGGGGAACACACACCCGCCCCTTTATTCTCAAGACCCCTTCATCATCTAACACTGCTTCTTTGGCTTCTCCCCGCAAAACCTTATCTTGAATCTTAGATAGCTTTTCATCCTCAAACTGTCTTGATTTGATTTCCTCTAGAAGTGAGGATTTAGCCTCTATGTTGGCTAGTATCCTACCTATTTCTGTCAGTGACAACCTCACCAAACTGTTTGCCAAAGTTTGAACTTCTCTGGTCATCCGCCAGTGAGTAGCTTCCAAGCAAGCTAAACTGTCCATGCTCACTTTCTTCTGACTCAAAGCGTCTGCCACAACATTGGCCTTTGCTGGATGGTACAGGATGGCGATAACATAATCCTTAAGCAGCTCCATCCATCTCCTCAACCTCAAGTTGAGGTCTTTCTGGGAGAACACATACTGCAAGCTGCGATGATCTGTGAACACCTCACACTGAGCTCCATATAGGTAGTGCCTCCAAATTTTCAAGGCAAACACCACTGCTACTAACTCCAAGTTTTGCACGGGGTAATACTTCTCATGCATCTTCAACTATCTTGAGGCCTAAGCAATGACCTATCCTTCCTACATTAACACCGCACCTAACCCAAACCATAAGGCAACACAATAAACAACAAAGTTTTTACCTTCCATGTCTAACACCAGGATAGGTGCTTTGGTCAACAGAGTCTTGAGTTTCTGAAAACATGCTTCACATTCCTCTGAACACTAGAAAGGTACATCCTTTTATGTCAATTTGGTCGTTGCCGAAGCGATGGAGGCAAAACCCTTCACGAACTGACGGTAGTAACTGGCCAGCCCCATAAAACTCCGAATTTCCATCACGTTAGTTGGCCTCGCCCAATTTTTGACCGCCTCCACCTTTTGTGGATCAACATGGATTCCCTTCTTGGAAACCACATATCCCAGAAAAGACACTAATTCCAACCAAAACTCACACTAGCATACAACTGCTTCTCCTTCAGTAATCCCAACATAATTCTTAGATGGTTTTCATTTTCCTTCTTCGTCTTAGAATACACCAAGATATCGTCAATAAACACAACAATAAAGAAATCCAGGTAAGGTTTGAAAATACTGTTCATTGATCTCATGAACGCAGCTGGGGCATTAGTGAGTCCGGAAGACATGAACAGAAACTCATAATACCCATACTTTGTCCGAAAGACTATTTTGGGAATCAACTTATGGACATGAATATACGAAATAAGTTTCTTAGGAGCAGTGCTACAATACCCTTTCAACTCCAACCTAGACGACTCTAGGCCTGATATAGTGACAGTCTTAGTATGGAAATCTAGAATGGCATGGTAAGGGGACAACCAGCTTATTCCTAAAATTATATCAAAATCGACGATGTCTAAGATCACTAAGTCTATCGGAGTGTCAAACCCCATGAAATCAACAATGTAATCACGAACAACCCTATCCACCGACATAGAATCCCCAACAGGAGTAGACACACGAATAAGAGTATCAAGACATCATAAATAAGATCCAAAACCAATGCAAAATAAGTGAACACATAAGAAAATGTCGAGCTTGTATCAAACAACACAATAGCCATTAAATTGGCCACAAAGATCATACATGTAATAGTGGCGTCTGAAGCCTCTGCCTCTGGACTACCAGGAAAAGCATAGAAATGGGCCTGGTTACCCGCCTTAGAACCTCCCCAGTTGAGATGAGCCACCCCTTTACCTGACTGGGTGCCACCCCTACCCACCTGAGCACATCATCTACCCTGTTGAGCACCACCTCTAACGGCTGACTGACTACCTCGTCCCAGCTGTGGACAATCCGAACTGAATGCACTACCTCCTCTCTCAGTAGGGGCCGAAGCTTGAGGAGCTGATTGAGGAACAATCTGACTACTCCACCCGAACCTAGAGCACCATCTGCAGATGTGGTCATATTCACCACATTCGTGACAAACCTTCTCAATAACTGGTCTCTGAGCCGGAAAATAGGAAATAAGGCGAGCTCCGAAGTTTGAACGAATAAGCTGGGAACCCCCAACTACACCTGATGGTCGCAGAGCTGTCCCTGGTGGACCTCTGGCTGATACCTGCATGGAAGACGGAATAGGGCGCCTAGAGAAACCCTACGGTACTAGAGCCTTAGCAAAAGAACCACCATAAGACCTACCCTCCGAGCCTTCTTCTCAGCATTCTTTGCATACCCCTCCTCTCTTACCCCTTCAACTGACTTCACATACTCTACCACCTCTTGGAAGGTCTTACTTGAGGAGACTATCTGCAGAGTTGATACCTGTAGACCCACATTCAGGTCTTTAACAAACCACCTAATGCTTTCCTCCTCTATAGGCAGTAAAGGTAGAGCATACTTGGACAGTAAGTGAAATCATGCCTCGTATGCTGCAACAAATGAACTCCCTGCTCAATGGTGGTGAACTCATCACATCTCCTGTCCCTCAGAGTGCGGGGAACATATTTCTCTAGAAATGTGGAGTGGAATTGGGTCCAAGTCAATGGTGGTGACCCCGCTGGTCTGCACTCCACAGAAGCTCTCCACCAGAACTTAGCATCCCCCATCAACTGAAAGGTAACAAACTCTACTTTGTATCTCTCCATCACCCCCATCTTGTGGAGCCTTTCATGGAAGTTGATGATCAACTCATTGGAATCCTCTGCCTCTGTGTCATAGAAAGTGGGAGGCTTTATCTTGGTGAACCTCCAAAACAGATCATGCTCCTCCCCTATCATCACCGGTCCCACTACCAATCTCGGGAACATGACAGCTTCAGACATATCATCAATCCATGGAGCCACAGCAGTTGCATGTTGTATCCCTGACTGCTGCCCTGCTGGAGTTGCTGGCGCTGCTGCAGTACCCACAAGGCCACTCAGGAGGTTGAGAACTGAGCTAGAACCTTAGAGGATGCTGGCGCGGCAGGAGTTTCTCCCTGCGGCGGAACCTCAACCTCAACAGCCACCTACTCTTGTACTGCTGGTGGTACGGGAGATATAGACCTCTCCTTTACTGGAGTAGGAGCATGAGCTCCTCCTCTAATAGCAGTAGCCTCCGTCCATGACCTCTTCCCCTTCTTCTGCCGCGAACTGCGATTGCCACTGCTGGCTCGGGTGTTGCGTCTCTATTATCATTGGCGCATGTTCTCACCATCTGGGGAAGAAAGAAAAGAAAGTTGTTATATACGAATTTGGATCACCAGATACTAATTGGAATCAAGTAATCTCACGAGATGAAAAAAGAAAGGAGTTTCCTTAAAGTCCTGTAGCCTCTCGAAGATAAGTTACAGACGTCTCCACACGATCCGCGAGACTCTACTAGACCCATCTTAGCGTAATAAGATCAATGAACCTAGAGCTCTAATACCAACTTAGTCACGACCCCAAAATGGCCGTGATTGTACCCACACTACCCTCCAGTGGGCGAACCAACGAATCCTGATAGTAACCCCAAAAAAAAGACATTCATAAAGATAAACATTTGCTTTAGTCAATGAAATAAACTTCATAACATAGATCAACTGTTTAAAAATCAGCACTACAAATATATACCCAAGACTTGATTGTCATTGCACTAGACGTCTGCTTACAACCTTAAGAAAATGCAAAATCTAAAACATAAAAGAATCAAATGTTTGGAAAAGAGAGACATCTTCAACGGGAGCGTGGTTTTTCCTCCTTGATCTGCTCACTTCTCAAACTCTGCTGCTGCTCTATCGGTGAGGATGTGAGAAACTGTCGGATTCGAACTCTACACTCAGAAAAGAAGTACAAGAGTAGGGTCAATACATAACACAGTACTAGTAGGAATCATCAGTCGACCCTAAATAATAACAAGTATACACAGTAATAACAATACAAGACTATTCTTCAACATGAAAATAAAGTATAGAACATTTAATACATACTAGCTCTACACAGGGGACAGTCGGCCTACTCATTGGATTGGGTCATTCGCTGCAGCGATCATTTGACCACTATAGTGGTCTTGCCACAACGGAGATAGTTCCACTGCAACAGTACTACCTAGGTAGGAGCTCAACTATGCTGCACTCTATCAGTTCATCAGTTTCAAAATTCACATATTCCATAAAATTTCTCAGATAACACACACCTAAGGACAACAAATAATACCACCTAGTATCACTTACGAGTTCAACAAGTAATTACAGCAGAATCCACTCAACAATTACCAACATTGTGATAGGGTCACGCTTAGAAATTGAGACATGTTCTTCATTATCAAACTCACATAACATAAACAGTAATTGACACAACCTCTTAGCACATTCTTCAGACAACTTCATTTGCATATAATTACAACACAACATAACATAACATAACATAACAGGAAAACCAATGATGGCATGACAAGCACACACCTTTGCTATCTCACCATAATCACTCAACCACACTATCAGTGTACACACATGCCATAGGGTCTTATTTCTGCCCTTCCGTTCATGACCTGCAGGGGACTCTAGAAATTCAAGTACTGTACCGGCATGGTACCCACTCCCACTCATATGCTCGTCTAGATGGTCCCCTCGGACACGAGCTACTCAATAGTATTTGCTCGCCCGGATACTTTCCTTGGGCTCGAGCCTCATATTTCAGGATACGATAACTATTCTATCCATTCTCATCCACTAAAAGCAACAAGATGCATTACATAACGTATACATATTTATATCAAACCCTGGGAGTCTACTTTCCACTCCCTCACTTACCCAATTACAGAACCTAAATTCACATGATAGATGCTAAATGAAGTTCACTTCACAATTGAATGTAATCTTGACAACAATTTATAATCATCTCATATAAACATGATATTCCCTATTTATTCACATAACAATCTCATAACAAAGAATGTCTGAAGACAAATCATATACGATCATCACATATGCAAACAAGATATTATACAGGGTCTAACCCTCTAACCATAACCTACCTCAATATGCGAAGATATCAACTCAGCTACTCTGCAGGAGCCTTTCCTTTCCTCAAAGCTTCAGATATCTCGAAATCAACACAATACAAAGTAATTCGTTAATTACTCTTCAATTTAGGGTATAAATAGATCAAACCCTCTCTTTTCAGGGCTCTTTAATAGGAAAGCCCTTCCCTTCCACCTAGTTCTAGGTCTCCACCTTGTCTAACCCATAATTATTAGCAAGAAAGTCCTTAGGAAGTGACTATTGCCCAAAATCCCTCAATTAAACCATCTATTACTCCGTATAATAGCCCTACTTCATCAACATAGGGTTCTCTACATTTCAGAAGTTCACCATTAATAGGTCCCCCTAAGCTTTCTACAATAGTCAATACCCATTAAAGGGGCTAGGGGACAGGAAACTCACCATAGCGTAACAATTTTCTACTCTAGAGAAGAATTTGCCTTCCGACCTTGCTCTCTTACGTTTGGAAATAATGGGACTTAATCTCAAAAATTTCACTTAAACCCACTTTCTGATTTTCGTCTTCCACTACAGCGGACCCACTGCGGCATTCAGAGCGCTGCTGCGGTGGATTCGATGGTTGTCTCCGCTTCGTTACAGTGGGACTTCGATCGTTACTACGGTCTCGCTGCAGCAGGAATTCCACCACTGAAGCGGTCCCCTGAACCAGTATCTACCCGAAATTGCCAATTTCATACTTAGCTTGGTTCACAACATTTTTGTCCCTCCCTTAGTCTTTTTCGAGTTCTAAGTCCCTGTTCATTCCGCAATGATATTCGGGTCGTGCTAAAGGATAGTCACAATGACGTGAATTTTTTTTAATTTCATAGTGTTATACCTCAGTTTTGATAGAGAAGTACCTTTCATGAAATGAAATATAAAAAGGTAGTATTCATCCATTTCTTAGGAGGGAAATAAAAAAGGAAGATCTGCATAATTGTGCAAATTGTGAAACTAATGAGTAGTTTGACTACTTTCATAATAAAAAAATCATGCCACCTATTCTATCAATCTGCCGCACAAACAACAAAGCACATAAAATCATTTAAGAAAACAAATTAAAGTTATGGAACCTTCTCAATAGGAATATAGAAAAGGAGTCATATTTATAATATTTCCACCAAAACAGAAAAAGAGGAGAAATTAAATCTAAATTTTAAAACTATAGAAAACGGCAGAAATAGAAGCCACAAGATAATCTTTATTGATGAACATTCTTACTGATATAAAATTATGCAAATTTAAAATGTAGAAGACACCAAATCCTTCGAGATCATTTGAGAATGGTCTAATAGGGAACAACAATTTTGGATCAGAAGAAGAAAAAACAAAATAACATAAAGATTAAAATAGAAACAGTAATTAAAGAACTCAAACTCACCAAAAGTTTTTGACAATGTGAAGACCATAATAAGAAATCTATACAATATTTTAAAATGAAAGAAACATTTACATTGAATTGTACAGTAAGATCAACTTAGGATTCAATTATTCCAATAAGTTTTTCTGGTGTTTTAAAAGAGAAGAGACACATCACACATGAAATTTATTCATGAGATACTATAGGAACTGTCAGATAATAGAAGAAGAAATATTCTTAAAGATGCAAGTAAATAATATTTAATCAATCTCATCATCACTCCCTTTAGGATAACAAAAAATGAGAGTAGAATATCAAACTAACTTTATTATCATATGGTAACCTGCCTCTCATTTGTTTTAGAGGATTGAGGATTGCATCTTTTAGAGAAAATTCCTGTTACAAAGTCATGTAGCAAATTAGAACACATAAGTCTTACGAAATTGCACTCTAACAACTTCCACATAGATAATATTGGCCTTGTTACCTTGTCTCTTATCAAAAAATTAATGTCCTTTCTTGAAATTTTTTATAAAAAATTTGCTCATCAATATCTCAGTGTGTTTTAAAAAAGAATGTGAATGAAGATACCAAGAAAAATTAAACTAACTAATAACATAGTAGTATTCTATGTAATGTCTGCCTAGAATAGGGGGATAACACTAGAGAGTCGGGAACTTTCACGGCAACTGAAGAGGCTCACACCTTCCATCTGTTGGGACAGCGGAACAACAATAAACACACACACACAAATTAACTGCGAGAAAATAGAGAAAAAGGAACACAAACGACACACAAGAATTTATGTGGTTCGGTCTCACGACCTAGTCCACAACTGCAACTAGGAGGAATTTTATTACTTTCTCTCTTGTGATGTATAGATTACAAGTACAAGCTATCTATTTATAGAAATAGATTAGGGTTATTAGGGTTTCTAACGGGCCTAATTAATCAGGCCTCCACAAGCCCAACAATCTCCCACTTGGAGGCATGATAATCTTCAACTGCCATCCACTGTGAGCACTTGTACGTCTAGTAATCTCCTCCTCATCTTCCTGATTGTAGCGGCCTTTTCATCAGTTAACCTGAAGGCCCGTTGAAGCTTCCCCAAGCTCCAACATCAGTCACGGCTAAAACTGCCCCTGACTCATCCTCTGTCCCTACCGACTCCCACTTGCACGAACTGCCGAATCCTGGGATACTCTGAGAACAAACAACACTCTCCATAGTTAGCAGGTAATCATCTGGAGAGACTTTGACAGCTGGAACACTGGTTCTCTTAACCCACTGTCTGGTAACTCTAGCTGAAGTTTTAACTGGCTGACTGCCGATGCTCCCACTGCCACGAGAACCCTTGACTGGTTTACCTGAACCTTTCCAAGCACGTTCAACCTGAATCTGACCTGTGGCTCTGGGTTTATCTCCTGCAAAATGAACCTTCTTATGCCCACGAGACTCTGTGAACCGGATTTTGTTTCTCTTCTGTTCTGGGACAGTCACTCCCTCAGATGGTAAATAGACCATATACAGCGAACTCCGTTTCTTTCCTCGAGCTATGACCAAGTTCCCCTTCATCACCTTCCACTGCCCGTTTCCGAACTTAACATCGTGTCCCTCATCATCCAACTGCCCAACAGAAATCAACCGTTTCTTCAAGCTTGGAATCACTCGGACATCCTTTAAAGTCCACGAACCGACTGAAGTTTTCAGAATCATGTCACCCATGCCCGTTACATCAAGAACTTTATTGTTTGCTAGTCTTACCTTTCCAAAATCCCCTTCTTTCAGATTCTGCAATGCTTCACTGCTGTGGGTAGCATGAAATGAAGCACCAGAATCCATGACCCAGGAATCCACACTCCTCTCCATGCTACATATCAAGAGATCATTATGAGCATAGTCTCCTGCAATGTTAACTTGTTTATTATTCGGGCATTGATTCCTGAAATGCCCCACCTCCTTGCACGTCCAACACGTTACATCTGAGCGATTCTGAGTCTTCGACTGACTCCTTCTTCTGTTCCTGCTCCCACTACCTCTGCTATTTCTCCTTCCTCTGCTGACATTTAGCAATTCACTCGATGATTCCCCAGAACTCCTTCTTCTGACATCCTCGCCTAGAATGAGATCACGAATCTTCTCAAAAGTGAATCCATCGGGTCCCGCTGAACTGGTAACTGCTGTAACCGTTCCGGACCAACTGTCAGGTAATGACAATAGCAGTAGTAAGGCTTGAACTTCATCATCGAACTTAATGCCCACTGACGTAAGTCTGGCTAAGATTGAATTCATTGTATTTATGTGCTCGGTAACTAAACTGCCTTCCTTCATTTTTGTGTTCACCAATTCTCTAATCAGAAAGACCTTGTTTGCTGCAGATGGCTTCTCGTACATGTTAGACAGCGCTTCCATGACACCTTTCGCTGTCTTCTCCTTCAGAATGTTAAACGCAACATTCTTGGTCAACGAGAGTCGGATAACCGCCATGGCTTTCCGATCCAAACCTGCCCACTCTGCATCAGACATCTTTTCTGGCTTGTCACCCAATACCATGTCTAACTCCTTCTGAACCAGCAAATCCTCAATTTGCATTTTCCACCAACTGAAATCTGCACCATCAAACTTTTCAACTCGATACTTCCCATCTTCTGCCATCTCAAAATGACTAGATGAGGTACCCGGTACAACTGATCTCAGATCTTGGTAACTTCGTCAGAAATTCAATGACAAAACCAATACGCACCAACAAAGCAACTCGGACCAACAACAACAAAAAAAACAATTGAAAAATCAACTCGGACCACCACCAACAAAACCAATTGAAGACCTTTTGCCTGTGAATAAAAAACTTCTCTGGCGAAACAATACTTCTCCAGCGAAACAGTACCTGTAGGTGCTTCTTCGGCGACTGCGATGACGTTCACAGATCGGTACAGGTGGTGGTTCGCGACAGCGGCAGCGACGAGCTTGGGCTGCTCGACGGAAGCAGCAGCGACTGAACGGCGCCGGATCCAGATGACCTGCGCAACGGCGCTCGCGACTGCGGCAGCTGCGGCGGCTGCTCCTGCTTGCTTTCTGCGGTCGGCGCGATCTGGGTGAGCCTGCTGCTCGATCTGAGCAGCTACTGGTTGCTGCTCGACGGCGGCCCTTCTAAAAAAAAATTTAGTCTTCTCCGGTTGGCAGCACTGCTGCTCTGTTGCTGCACGATCTGCTGCTTTCTTTCTCTTTCTCCGGGGCTTCGCGGCTGCTGCTCCGGTCGGCAGCTTTTAGTTCTTCTCCGAAAAATTTTAGGTGACTCTCGCTAATATTTTTTTTTTCGTGTGTATAACCTCGCTCTGATACCACTTGTTGGGATAGCGGAACAACAATAAACACACACACACAAATTAACTGCGAGAAAATAGAGAAAACAGAACACAAACGACACACAAGAATTTACGTGGTTCGGTCTCACGACCTAGTCCACAACTGCAACTAGGAGGAATTTTATTACTCTCTCTCTTGTGATGTATAGATTACAAGTACAAGCTATCTATTTATAGAAATAGATTAGGGTTATTAGGGTTTCTAACGGGCCTAATTAATCAGGCCTCCACAAGCCCAACACCATCAAACTTATCAACATAACGAACCAAGTTTGATTGCTTTGAAATAAGGAATGTATTTTTAATAAATATTTTTTTGAAAAGAGAGCAGTACTACAAGAAAGTTGTAAGACAGAAATAAGTCGATTGCTGTCATTTTGGAAATATTATTTCATCTAGGAGATATAACTTCTCTGAAATACATACAGAGATCCTATTATTTGATCTATACTAGAGACGGGAAGAATAATACCTTAAGAGATACAGAGGAACAAAGTCGCAAAAGGATATCTAAAATCAAATGACATATGGATCAGATAGAACTAGTAAAACAAAAAATATGATAATATTATCTATTAGCAAAAACAAAAAATTAATAAAACATCAAATTAATTCAAAATCTACATATTAGAAACATGTTAACCTTACACATTTATTCAAAGAAACATCCACAAAAGGTAAACAAGAAATTCTCAAAGGATTGAATCAATATGAAATAACAATGTAAAACAAAAACCTAAAGAAGGACGAGAGAGTGATAGGATGTAAAATCAAACTTCCTTTCTTTAAAACCAAAGCCTTAATGCCACCTTTCTTTTTTAGTATTTTTAGTAACTTCTAAAATAATATTTCCCCAGTAAACATAAAGCATTGTAGAGTTTTTTTTATCAAACTTATCCATTTTATTTGGTGTCATGACCCAAACATAGAATCCGGATGCAATATGGGACCTAGAGCCACGAATGACTCTAAGATAATCCATGCAGAACATAAGCATGAGTATACATTAAGTGGAAACATTCATACGATGTAGTATAAGCGAAAGTCTAAGATATCATAAAATGTCTAAACTAGAACAACAAGTAAAGTTGCTAGGTAACTATACATCATAGTCTGAAAAGCCTCTGAACATAAGATGAGCTGAAGGAAAAAGCACCCAACTAGATCTACTAAGTCTGTAAATAAAATGATAAAATAAGACATGAATCAGAATTGCAATCCTCGATTGGTGAGAACTCACCAAGACTGAGCTGAAGGTAGGAAAAGATTGAATCTAGCAGCGAGATTGAGATTGAGTACCTGAACTTATATCATGAGAAAATATAGTATAAAAGTATGTGATCAGTATTTTGAATGTATTGAGTATGGAGATAAGTAAACTATGAGCGTAAGAACAACATGTTGTAAATTAGGACCATGAGATAGTCATAAAACATAAGCTTTTCCTCATAGTCTGAAGTATACGCAAGTTTTTGAAAACAAAATCGTAATGCTTAACATGTATGAAATAATAAATAAATCTCATAAACTGATCAATAGGTCAAAAGTACTATAAGTCATGGTATCATAAAGAATGAATATGAAGAAACATGAAGCATGTGGAACAGTGAGAGTGTCAGCACCCGAGTCTACACCAAACACGACACGATACTCAGAACAACAAGTGACCCCAAGCTAACCCATGGCTTAACATCACATTGGTATACTGAATTAAACATAGTGGAATCTGTGAAAAAATAACTAAATAAACCTTTCTGAAAAGGAAAAAATGTCTACTAAGATATTGAAATTTATGCAACAAGTGCAAAAAAACATAATGAACAACACTATGTCTGAAATCCATCTAAAGAATTGACGTGTTACTAGGACAAGCCCCCAACTAACTCTAAGGTCTAACTCAAAAGAAAACTGAACTGAATAAAGTAAACTCTCATCCTCGGAAGATGAGGACTCACCAATAATACTGCTTCAAAAATTATCAAATGAAACTACTGACAATGCTGAGACTGAGAACTTGCACTTGTATCAGAAGATGATACAACATGGAAAATATGCATTAGTATTTTGAATGTATCGAGTATGTGAGATATAAGTAAATAGTAGTAATACACAACTGAACTAATAAACACTGAATATAATGGTGACAGTGTAACACAGGTACTGACTTGGAATCATAGTTATATCCTGTAATTTGAATAAATTGAGCTGAACTAAACTAAGACTATACTAAAATGAACTATATTGTCAAGTGAGAGAGTATTTAATCAACATATAACCACACGAGCTAGACATGGAGTCCGATGTATAAAAACCATCGGTGAGAGCCACTGCACCTTGCCAGGGTATAGTGGCTGAGCTAGGTGATCATTGTCTGAGGCCCATTCAGGATAATGACCTATGGTGGCAACATAGTTTTGGGAACATGGATGCACTGAACCCTGGCCTGCTCAGTGCTAAGTCCTACTCCCACTGAAAATCCTAACTGTGACTGCTAGGTTGATAGCTCGAACCTGATATCCTAAGACTTAAGTCAGGAATACTTATTTGGAAGTACCTTGAGAGTCTGAAGGACCTGATAACTGAAAGCTAAGTGTTCTAACACTGGACAAAGCCGCTTTATCTGAAAACATCATAACCATCTAAAGAACCGCTTGATGACTGATGACTGATGACTAAGACTACAGAGTTTTACTAAACTCCTTAAGAGACTAAATATAGTAAAACTGATTAGCTGACATTTTTGTAAGACACTGAGAATGCTAAGTACTGACTTAGACTGAATAATCAATAAGCCAACTTTTGATCACATAACTGTACCATCATAGTGATTAAAAGGGACTACCAGAATCAAGCAACATTCATATCTAGACAATTATGCAAGACTCTTTCAAATCACATTTAAAGATTAGGTCTAAACACATATTCCATGGAAAGAGATATCAACATAAATTTTTAGCTAGTAATAAACTTCAAGAATCACAAGAATTGTAACAAGAAAGAAGTACATAACCTAACTGAAGAACAACCCTAGCTTTGATCGTTAGATAACTAGAATTTATTGGATTTTAATAAGAGTTTTAGGGCACAAGGGAAGAGCAATTCCCTTGTTGAAATCCCAAATACTTGAAGAAAAATTCCTTGGAAGAATCTTGAGAATATGAGAAGGAAACTGCAAGCCCTAGCTTTTGGTTTGAGAGGAACTGTCTGAGTTCTTCGACGTACTGAGTTTGAAGGTTGAGAAAAAGAATGAGAGGGATAAGTCGATCAACCCCTTTAATTATTTTCTAAACATACTCAAAATAATGTAGTTTGGGGACTAAACTAGCGAGAAGTTATAAAAATGCCCCTAGAATTTGAACTATTAAAATCCCACTGCCAGTCACCGCAAGGAACCTAATGAGTTGTGGATGACTTGTGGCCTCCCTTCGTTGCCACTAGAAACTTTCCTTTCTTTCAGAGCTTATTTGACTACTTCACCTAATGTTTCATCATAACTCCTAATGGATCATTTCAGCACACGTTACAACACTCTGAAACTCAAGATTTTCAACCATCTATCTCACACCATGGGACACCTAACGACTGGTTAGGTTGTGACCACGACTCGTCACCTCCACCTGTCGTCATCACTGGAATATTCTCTTCTTCCACTCCTTCTAGATGATGATTCACTTGACAAGTCGTAAAGTGGCACCACGAATCATTCCCCAACTCGTTAAGTCCATAGGAAATCCCAATATTCACCAAATGAGACACATACAATGGGTCACTTAACAATCCGTTGAGTCACACAATGAGTCATTCAATGAATCATTTTGTAACCTAGTGTAGGTTTTTTCCTATTTTCTTCATTTCAGTTCCCTGGTTTGATCTTAGTGACTCTTGGGGTGTTACCATATCTTCCCCCTTGGGAACATTCTATTACACCTCATAAGTTTCTAACGTTTAGTCGGCCTATTTGTATGTTGGTTGAGAGTTTTAGAGTGCCATACGTACGAGCAAAGGGCCCGAGGAAAGGCCGAACGGGTGCCAGTCGAGATTTCGGGGGAGAAGGCCGAACCAAGCTGCCCAGAGGGGCAAAGTGGCATGGAGCAGCTCCTCCGCGTTAGCCAACGTGGCACGGAGCAGAATCAGTGCGATGTGCAGAGTGCCACATTGTCTTGTCTGCTACCTTAAGTATATAAGGGCCTCACACTTAGAAGTTAGAATATTTTTCATATAACTTCATCCAGAACAGGGGGAAACCGAGGAAAACATTTAATAATCGTCCGATTTCACCTCTAAACGCCATCCAAATCCAAATTAACTTCGGGTATTGAAGTATAAAGCTGCAGGGAGCATCGCTGCGGAGTTATTTTCATAAAATACGCCCGGTAAATCATCGTTCCGCCGAGCCTAAGTTGATGGAATTGTTTCAAACTAGTGTCAATACGATCACGTGCCTAAAGTAAGTATTAATCCCATCTAGATTCCCGAGAAATTATGAGTTTTCAATCATCTTTCAATAGGTTGAAATATAGTTACCATATATATATAAAGTTATTGTTTTCTTCGAATTCAGTAATGAAGTTGGCCCTATTCTTCCATTAATATGATTACAGTTGAGAAGGGCAGTTGAATACGAGATGATACTCATTAGTTAGTCAGAAAACAGCGAACGAGGTATGTAAGGCTTAACTCTCAGCAAGTATCCTTGTCGTACAGTGTTACGACTTATGTTCTCAAATAGAAATGACGATCTCAGACGCTGCAGACGGTTGCTACCATTAGATTGTAATTCGATATGTTGTAATTAGATGCTATTGATATACATATATAAATATCATATATGTTGCGAATACCAGCTAATAGGGATTATAGTTATATAAATTATGGCTAGCTGCTAGAAAACATATACAGATTGTACTGCAGGACCCCTCGCTAAAAGGGAGCAGGTTAAATGTATTTCGCGTTATGAACACTATAGAAACACTTTTAGTTCTCTGTTTATTGTGATAGTAGACTTATATGTTTGTTGCCAGGCCTGGACTTCGGAAGCTCGAAAGAGTTATTGGCCTGAATCAGTTGGTTAACAAGTATGGGCGCAGCTAGGTGGTCTAAGGACCAGTTGGCACCTGTATTGGCAGGATAGCATCCCTAGAGGTCATTGACGTTATCGCACTTTCCAGAACCAGAAATAGAGACAGAACAGGCATATTCTAGAGTTAGCGACACCGGGGTTGTCCAGTGTATTGAGTGATCGTCCGCCATCCCTTTAGCCTTAGTAGTGATTGTCAGTCTTAGTCGACATAACAATTACCACATAGGATGCCTAGCAAGCCAGTCCAGTCGTTCGAGTCAAATAAACCCGTGGGTACCCCAAGGAGGTGTCCACATCAGTAGTCAGTGACGGGCTAACACCCTAGCCGATTTGTTTAAGGTATTCAGGTACAGAGTGTCAGGAGAGGGCCAGTCTATATAGAATTGCCAATAAGATTGAGAATTGCCCAGAACAGTAATATAGATCCGAGTGGATTCAAACAAGGCTTAAGGACTCAATAGTACTCTGCTAGTACAGTGTTAACAACAAGTTAAGGATATCGGTAAGCTCCCTATGAAGGATCAGGGTGCCGATCGTGTAGAAGCAAGTTCGACCAAGCCCAGCCCTATAGTTGTTTAATTAGAAGAATAAAGTAGTTAGCTATCCGCAACCCCATATTTATTCATGAGTTATATATGTCCGAGTAGGATATTCAGAGTATTGTTAGGCCACTTCAGACCTCGCTCTATTCATCCCAGACTATTAGAGATCATGATCACTATCAGGATCCTCTGATCAAATACAGGCACATGGCATACCTGCAGACATCCATACAGATTATCTCAGAAGTGAGTAGCATTAGCACGAGGCCAGAAGGACAGATACACTCTCTTTATACAGATAGATTGATGTATCAGTATGGCACCTGGGTTGGTGTTGCCCTCAGTTAGAAGCCTTCCGTGACCACCGCAAGGTTAATAGTTGTGTCGCTCGCCCGCCAGGGGCGAGGATACATCGCTCTACGGAGCGGCATGCCATCCACAAGGACGAAGATGGGGATCCAGATCCTCATATGTCGTGGTTGGCCTTATACACACCCCCACCAAGCGTTTACGCCCGGGGTGTAGATATCAAGAGTCCTCCGAACTTAGACACAACTATAGTTTAGGGGCCAAGCGGGCCCAGTTGTAGACCCAGGGGACCGGTAGGTTGGCTACAGTACCAGTAGAGTTGTAGACACCTGAGTAGGGGTATATAGATTGAGATATGCTCGCCAGGACTTATGGGGGCCTGAATGAGTTATTCTGTGCTGATTGTACCTTCCGGCTTATGGGGGCCAGGTGGGGTTCTTGTATGAATTCTTGTCTGCTAGTTGTAGTGTATAAATGTGTAAGTATGCAGTCTTAGCTTATGTACATGTAGTGTCAGTTAGTTGCAGATCACGAATCAGCATGCGTACAGGTTAATCTTTCAGCTCTTCTTTTTATTTACTTCTAGTCCTATTCAGCTTATGTATTGCCTTACATATTCGGTACATATTGTACTGGCGCCCTTCCCCAGGCACTGCATTACTTTCCTGCAGGTACCGATAGACGAGGAGCAGGTCCCTCGTAGTTCCATTCAGCCGTACAGAACCGTCAGCTCCCTTCTTCCGGGGCTTGTGTTATAGAGGTTTATCCCTTTTGTTTGTACATATGGGTAGGTCGGGGCCCTGTCCTGACCATTTTATTACTCGTAGAGGCTTGCAAATTATGTTACTTCCCTGTGGTTAAATAATATCAGCCATGTGGGGCCCATATTTGTTTTAGACTATGTGTGTTAGCCGTGTGGTGCCGTGTGTAGCTGTTGATTGGCGGCCTTGTCGGCCCGCATAGAACTCCCTATGTTTGTTTGTCTCTTATTAGCTGTTATTTTCACAGGTGGCTATAAGCCTTGTCGGCCGGGGGTTATATTTACAGCCGCTATATAGCTTGTCGTTTTCTTGATTCAAGAGTTAGAGTCAGCCCTGCATCAAAGGTTCTTAGGCTCAGTCAGCTCAGCAGTTCAGGTCCTAGTAGGGCACCAGGTGCCAGTCATGCCTCCCAAGGTGGGGTGTGACAAACTTGGTATCAGAGCAGGTCGTATCCCAAGGAGTCTGCAAGCCGTGCTAAGTAGAGTCTTGTCTATGGATATGTTGTGCACCACATACTATAGACACGAGGCTGGCATGATAGGATGGTTACTCTTTCTTCTTCTCAGATTATGCTATAGAGCAAAGTTGTATAGGGTTAAGTCCCTAAGTTTTCTTTGTTATGTCTGTCTAGGGTAATGTTTAATATAAGACAGACACCAGCCAGTTGCAAGATAACTATAGCGGCAGGAGGAGGTATCATTAAGATGCCATAGTTGGGAGATAGTCAGCTTAAGGACGGGAGCAGACGTCTTTGATCTCCCCAATACTCTACCGAGGTACTAGGAACCTCACAATGTGATACATCTACCAGCACCGTCCCCAGTTCATTTTATAACCTCGGAATAGGAAGTCAGGAGTATTACGTATATATGAGTCGACTTATCTGTTAGATATATAAGATCTGGTCAAGACAATAGTTAATATTAGATTACCCGATGGATATGAGAAACAGAGGGAAATGTAGGATTCCCACCTCCATCCTTTCGAATGTTGTACAGTTCCATAATCCCATTTCATTACTGATCTTGGGCAGATTTATATACCCAAGTGATACTCAAACGTATCATTTTCGCCTTGTTTTGTTGTGCAATGTGTATACATTTTCATGTAATTGGTAATAAAATGTGAATTTATACTAACCAACATGATTAGCATTGTTTTGTAGGTAAAATATGATTTAGAGGAGAAAAAATGCATGTTGGAACACTATCGGAGTTGGACTTGGATGCGAGCACGGAAGAGACATTGGAATGCACAATGTAAAGGGGCTCCGCGATGGAGCCGTGCCACGCTACCATCGCGGAGGCACACTGCATGGAGGATGAATTAATTGGGCAATTTCTAGTGAAGCCTCGCGACAGCTCCGTGGCACGGAGGAAAGCCTCCGCGTTGCATGTCGTGCCACGTTGAGGCTATATTCCCAGACCCTGGATTTCCAGTGAGGGTCCGCGTCCACGCCGTGTCACGGAGGCAGTGCTCCGCGTTGGCCTCCGTGACACGTTGCTTGTTATTCCGGGAAAAATTCCCAATAGTATAAATAGAACACTTAGGCTTATTTTTAATAAATTCAGACTTGGTGGAGCAAGGACGTGGGTTAGAGGTAGTTGAGGAACGAAAAAGCTAAGGGTTTTTCTCTCTTTCTTTCTTCTTTCAATCAATTGTTTGTATGATTAACACTTGTTTTAGGATGATTAATCCACAAATGAGTGGCTAATTCTCTTCCTTGCTGAGGTTATGAACAATGGTGATGAATTTTGATTATTGAATTGTATGGTTTTTCATCTTCTTCTTCCATGTTGTTCTATTAATTCTTGTTTCTATTGCATTAGTGTGTGGCCGACATTAATGAACATCTAAAAAGTCCAATTTCACTCGAGAGAGCAAGAAATTGGAAAGTTGTGAATTAATAGGGTATTGTTCTTAGCTTGATTTGGGAAAATTGGGTTTTGATGTGCTTTCCTGATAGAAATATACTTGAAAGCCGTATTAGTCAATTTAGGAACCGGAATTGTATTGCTAGGTCGTAAATTGCATTTGATCACAGAAATGTAGACGGATGGTTTATGATTCTTAAGTGAGATTAAATACGAGAGTTTTAATCTCTAGGCTAATGTTCTTGGCTAGCAACAGGAAGAGAGGATTAACCAAATTATGATTATAATCAAGTTCATTACTTGTTCTTAACCTTGGCATGCTCATATCCATAGTTTCAATTCACAGTAAATAGTTGTTAATAGTTTTAGTATATAATCTATAAACAAAAATTATTTAACTTTTAGTTACGTTGTTGTCAGCATAATTAGAAGTAAGCTGGAATATAGTATACTTAAGCAATTTTACTTATCCAGAGTCTCCTTGGTTCGATACTTGGCTTACTTAGCCACTTTATTACTTGTTTGACCACGTGCACTTGCGTGTCGGTTTTTAACACCTATCGAACCAGCCGGACAAGTTTTTGGCGCCGTTGCCGGGGAGACTAGGCAATTGGTGAAATTGTGTTAAGTGTAAATTTACTGTATTTTTGTTTTATTTTCTTAAGTGTTGACAACTTGGTCTTAGCCTGTATTTTGCAGACTTGATTTCTGTGAACACTGTCAAAGGACAAGGAGCTGGTGGAATCTTATACAGAGCTTGAACGTGAATTTCATAGTAAACGCAGAGAAGCTCTACAAAAGAAGCTGCAGTTGCTCAGACAGTCTGTTATGGAGCAACAAAATCCACCAGTTGTGAGGGCAGTGTTAGTGCCCGACGAAGCAGCAGCAAGGCCGGTTCGCGAGGTGGCAATCCCACATGCCAACAATGTACATTCAAGTATCTACAAACCAGAGCCTGGAGGGAGATTTGAATTAAAGCTGAACATGGTGCAACTATTGCACACAAGCGGGCAATTTACCGGTCTCCCTCATGAAGACCCACAACAACATCTCCAGAATTTTTTGGAGATAAGTGACACTTATATACCCGCTGGAGTGTCACCTGATTATGTTCGGCTCACCCTATTTCTGTTTTCCTTACTTGGTGAAGCCAAGAGGTGGTTAAAAGCTGAACCACCAAATTCTATATCAACGTGGGATGATCTTGCACGGAAGTTTTTGATAAGATTTTTTCCCTCTGGTAAAACAGCCAGACTTAGAAGTCAAATTCTAAGTATCAAACAGAGGGAGGGAGAAAATTTGTATCAAGCCTGGGAAAGATTTAAATCCATGTTGCAGGACTGTCCTCATCATCATCAGTCCAATGAGGTGTTGGTACACACATTTATTGAGGGTTTGGAACCCCATACTAAAATTTTGCTAGATTCAGCAGCTGGAGGGCAAGCGCTGGAAAAGACTTATGAGAAGCTGTACACTTTGCTCAACCGAATTTCACAGGGGAATCCAGAATGGAATGCAGATTCATCACGAGGTGGAGCAAGGAAAGCAGCAGGAGTGCTTGAAGTGGATGGATTTACAGCTATCGCTGCACAGATAGCTTCCTTGCAAAATCAGTTAAACAGCCACTTCAGCAACATGAACTTGAACCAGCCTTCATCTTCAGTCAATGCGGTCCAGCAAATGTGGTGTGAAGTGTGTGGAAGCAGTGAGCACTCAGCTGAGTGCTGTGGAGCAAACCCAGATTCAGTTAACTTTGTGGGCAGTGCACAAAGAAATCAGCAGCAGTTTGGTAGTGGCTACAACTCAAATTGGAGGAACCATCCAAATTTTTCGTGGGGTAGCAACAACCAACAAGGCCAAAGTTCGGGTCAGTGTATGCACAGGAATCAAGGTGGGCAACAGAACTACCAATCTCAATTCAGAAATCACAATGCCCCTCCTCCACCACCATCACCTACCATTGAGGAAATGTTCAAGACCATGATCGCTAATCAGGCGCAATTGCAGGCTGACTATGTTAAATTGGCAGCCGAAGTGAAGAATAATCAATTAGCGACCAAGGCTCTTGAGTATCAATTTGGGCAATTTGCTAGTGCCCAAAACACAAGGCCCAGAGGAGGACTGCCTAGCGACACGGATCCTAATCCGAAGCAGGTAAATGCGGTGACCACACGGAGTGGTTTGCAGCTTAAGGAGGTGGAACCGGAAAGACTGCCTCAAAAGTCAGGAGCAGCAGATGTTGAGGAGGAACAAAGTTCTGATAGGGGGAAGACCAAAGAAGCAGATCAGAAAGACCTCCACCCCCGTTCCCTCAACGACTCAATAAACACAAGGAGGAGGCGTGTTTCAAGAAATTTATGGAGGTGCTTAAACAGGTACATGTTAATTTACCTCTTGTTGATGTCTTGCAGGGAGTGCCAAAATATGCCAAATATGTTAAAGACATCGTGGCCAACAAAAGTCGTTTGACTGAGTATGCCACGGTAGCTTTGACGGAGGAATGCACTTCCCGGATCCAAAATAGATTGCCTACAAAACTAAAAGACCCTGGAAGTTTTACTATCCAGCTTACTATTGGGCAGAGTATCCGAGCTCGTGGATTGTGTGACTTGGGGGCGAGCATAAATCTGATGCCATCTTCGGTATTCAGAAAGTTAGGTATAGGGAGTCCTAGACCTATAACCGTAATCTTGAAGCTAGCAGACAGATCCTTAGCTAGGCCGGATGGCATTGTTGAGGATGTGCTTGTGCAAGTGGGATCCCTCATTTTTCCGGTTGATTTTATTGTTCTGGATTTTGAACCAGACGCTGAAGTCCCATTTATTTGGGGATGACCCTTCTTGGCAACCGGAAAAGCATTAATTGACGTGGTTGCGGGTCAACTTACAATGCGAGCACATGACAAGGTAGAAGTGTTCGATGTGTACAAAGCACCCAAGCTCCCGATTGTAAATGAAGAACTCTCGGTGATCAATGTAATTGATCATGGGAATGCTAAGCACATGAGTGATTCCCGAGAGTTGATGGGAAGACCACCAGATAAAGGTGAGCACTACTGGGGGGAGGACAATGATCATGAAAACTTGTCCATCACCCTAGTGGATAATTGAGCATAAAGGACGTCGAGCCGCGACGGTAAACCAGGCGCTGCACGGGAGGCAACCCGTGAAAAATATTTTTTTTCTTTTGTTTAGTAAAGTGTAAATAGTTTTTATTTTAATTTTTCTTTTTCTTGATTTAGTACAAATTTTTTCGTTTTAGTTAGTATTTTTCATTTTAGTTAGGGAAATCTATTAATCTAACCAATTTTGTTTAGTAAGGTGATTTTCAGGTCAACCGGAGAAAAATGTGCATGGAATCGGGAAGGAAAAGGCAAGGTATGAAAAAATGAATAAAATGAAGAGACAGTGCACTGGGGCGTTGGCTCCGTGTCACGGAGGAAGGGCTCCACGTTACCCTCCGTGACACGTTGACGGTTTACTCTGGAATTTTAAAAAATTCCAGTGAGCCATCGCGTCAGCTCCGTGTCACGGAGGAGGGGCTCCGCGTTACCCTCCGTGACACGTTGCCCTATATTTTGTGACGGGTCACACCGGGTTGCCGGGTGACCCGCGTATTTCTTTCATTTTAAACCCCGAATTTTTGCCCTTTTTCCTCATTTTCTTTCTTCTCCACGACCAAACACCCATATTTCCCTTCCCAACCAACGTGCCACGCTACTAAGCCACCAATTTGTCAAGTTTCTTCGGTTATTCAATGTAAAGGTATGTTTTCCTCGTTTCTCTCAAGTTTTTGGCGATTTTAGTTGAATTTGAGCATGGGAGGTGAGATAAATCACCCTAATTAGCAATTTAGCATGAAATTGAATTATTTTTTGATTGATAAATGTTCGGAATGTTGTAATTAGTGTTTGAACTTGTCGATTGCGTGAATGATTCGAATTTGATTGTAAAATTGATTTCTAGGGCTTGGGTTGTTGAAATCGAATTGGGTAACTTGATAAATTGGTGAATTATATGCCGGGGTGTGTTTGTGAATTGAGATAAGTCATTGTAAATATTGTTTGAAGGTAATAGACGACGAATTCTCTATTTTTGAGGAAAATGTAAAAATGGTTCAAATTGGTTTGGTTATTTGGATTCGTATGTATATAGAATTTGTGTCATTGTTTTTGTTTGTTGTCTTCGTTGCAAAGTGCGATGGTTGAATTGCTAGCGATGGTAGGATTGGGATTAGCTGTATGAAGTCTGAGTAGTACGCTAAAAGTTATACTGTCAAAAATTTTTGTGAATGCACTAAGCATAAATTGTATAGTTGTTTGTGTTTGGGTTGTAAATAAAGTAATCCTTGCCGTAGTATCGTAAAAGTAGCTAAGGACTAAGTGTGGGGTAAACTTAGTTTAACCCGACCTTAGCCGAAGTTAACATGTATTTAGCTTGACATTGTGCTTGTTTATTTATGTTGACAGGTACAATGGCGAGTTGGCAGGATAAGGGTAAAGGTGCATCTACTTCAGGCACCGGGAGAAAACGAATGAGATTGGGCATAGCAGTCCCAGCTGCACCAGCTGTTCCGCGCGGCCAATGCCGCCAATACGGAATGAGGTGGGTGACCGATGAGGGGAAGAAGTGGTACGCTAAGCATAAGGAGAATAAGTACTTCCCTGAGGAGCATATTGCACGGGAACCACTAGCACAGGAGTTCCCCCGTATTGTGCAGAGAATCGAGGCAGCTGGGCTCAACTTCATATTTCAGGAGCCCAAGGAGTGCAACCTACATTTAGTCCGAGAGTTCTATGCAAATTGGAACCCGTCCATCAGAAGCCACACAATAAAAATCAGAGGGCAGTTTGTCACTCTGGAACCCCAGAAATTAAATGCCATCATTGGAGCGCGGGACACAGACGCCCACTTTCTCCGCTAGCTGAACATCACCCCACCATACGCCGATATCAGACGCACTTTGTGTGGGGCTCGATCCACAGCCCGATGGAGCAGACATAAGGAGAGGGGTTACCACCAGACTCTGCCGTATTCTCAAATGAACAGGGAGGCAAGAATTTGGCTGAAAATAGTTTGTTCGTGCTTGATCCCGGGGGTGCACATGACGGATGTGACCCGGGACCGTGTGTGCCTGGTGTATGCCCTGATGAAAGGGCTAGAGATTAATGTTGGGGCGGTCATCATATCCACCATGAAGAGAGCCCGACTACACCAGGGCCACAGGTATGGGTTCGGCGGACTTATCACCACCTTTCTCCGGGGCCTCGACGTCGAGGAAGAGGCTTTGGACTACATCCCGCAGTTGGAGCGGAGGGCCCTTGATGTGACCAAAACCAAGCCCCCCGACACCACGCACGGGCCAGTGCTGACACTGGGCGAGCGACATGCTCATGATGATCAGTACATGGCTCGGATGTTTAGTATGCAAATGCTTCAGCTCCGGATTGGTGGGAGACCAGCCAAAGAGGATGAATTATGGCAGCCGGAGCTGGATTACCCATTTGGCGAGAATGCCAGAGCTTTGTGCCGAGTGGGGCCAGCCTTCGTTAAGCCCACTGACGATGATGTCCCCACGGACGAGGAGACACGTCGGGAGGACTCCGATGTAGAGTCCGATGACGACGATGGAGGTGACTCGGACATGGGTGATGAGGCAGCAGCACCGGATGAAGAAGTCGAATATTTTGACTGATCAAGGAGTTCCACCACCCGAAATTTTTGTCATTTTTAGTTTTTGTGAACACTGGGACAGTGTTCGATTTAAGTGTGGGGTGGGGAGTAGCTAGATGCTGGGGCTGGGCTGATTTGTTGTATGTTCTTCCTTTGTTTTGTATGTATGTTATGTTTCCCTGTGGTTGTGAGTGCAAACTGGTTTGTATATGTATCTGTACATATTTTTGGTGGTAATGGATGTGTGTTGTGAAAGGTTGTGGTTGCCAGTGTAAATATTTTGTAAATTTTGTAAATATTTTTTTTTCTTTATCGAAATGATCGATATTTCTAAAATTTTCGCGAAAATATTTTGTACATATTAAAAATATTTTGTAAATATTTTTCCATCGAAATGATCGATGTTTTGCAAAAATTTTTTGATTTTTATTTTTGGGTTTCTCGGAGTTTGTTTTCGGTTCTTTTACCGAGAATAGTCCCATTGAACCGAAGTCATAGTTAGTGACCGTTCCCTATGATGGATGGATGACGACCGTCTTAAGGGAAATGTAGTCGGTAGGAGTAGTGATTTTAATTTGTTTTCAATATTTTTTCTTTGGTGGATTGCATCACGGAACCTGTAGTTACTATATGGTTGTGAAATTTTGGTTGCGTGTTGTAACTGATATTCAAAATGTAAAAGTGATTCGTTTGAAAGCATGCAATTTTGTAAATATGTTGAAATACCTAGGCTGTAGAATTCGATTCGGTGTGATTGAGGCTTAATTTTTGAATTCATATAATTGGCTAATTAAAGAGTCTGTGAATGCATCTTGAATCGAGCATGTGCATGAAGTGTGAAGTGAGGTATTGTTATTCCATGCTATTGTGAAGTGTCTAGAACTTGCCTGGTGTGTGTACAAAACGAAATGAAGGGGGTGTAGTGTTAGAAAGGATGTAGGCATTTCTTTGTTTTAACTGTGAGTTTCTATATTTTTTCTTGTCGTACTCTCCTTTTTATGTGACTGTATACCCTAGTCAGCCCGTTGAGCCTTTAGCCGATTCTTTCTTTCTTTTGTCCAAAAATGTATAAACTAAGCTTTATTCCTTCGTTTCATTAGCCGTAAAAGTCTATACAAAACTCTTAAGCGCTTAAGAAGAACAGAAAATTTTTTCCCAAAGTGTCAAAGAGTGAGAAGGGTGAAAAAAAAAAGAAAAGCAGAGTGAGGAAAGAAAAGAAAAAGGTGGAGGGTGCACTCATCATAATTAAATGATATTGAGGGTACATGAAAACCCTTTGTATTGTGTCAAGTGTGTTGGATGAAATGGGCAGTACGAAAGTAAACCAGCATGAATAGGATGATGAAAAAAAAAAGAGAGAAAAGAGAGAAACAATGTCATGAGTCGATGGGAATGTGTTGAAAAGGCGCTTAAGGATGCTAGTGACTATTATTGGCTAATCCAATATATACTAGTTCCATAGCTTCCATTATAACCCATTAAAGTCCTACGTGATCTTACATTGCATTTCTTTATATTAGTGGAGTAATACACTAAGGGCAAGCCTATGGGTCATGACATGATGCATGTGAATTCTTTTGGGAGAGAGAGTGAAATTAATTTTGACATGCCCCTACTTGAATGTTTGTGTGTTGCATGAACATAAAGGGGAAGATTCTCTTGAGTTGCGAGGGCACATGCTTGATGGAAGATTGATTTTCGTGTCGGATATCTTGATTAGCTGATTTGCATGAGTTTGCCGATATCGAGGGTCGGTTCTTAAAGTCTAGGAAGTCTTGATGTATTAAAGGTCATTGCATTGTTAAGACCATGCATGTTTTCTTGATGATTTGCAAAAATTGAATGATCGGTATGACCGTAGCATAAATTGTCGCACCATAGTGACAAAGGTTGAGATGTAATTTGCATGAGTTGTGTATGTGTTGTTCGAGGACGAACAAGGATTTAAGTGTGGGGTAAGTGATCTTGGGCAGATTTATATGCCCAAGTGATACTCAAACGTATCATTTTCGCCTTGTTTGTTGTGCAATGTGTATACATTTTCATGTAATTGGTAATAAAATGTGAATTTATACTAACCAACATGATTAGCATTGTTTTGTAGGTAAAATATGATTTAGAGGAGCAAAAATGCATGTCGGAACACTATCGGAGCTGGACTTGGATGCGAGCACGGAAAAGACATTGGAATGCACAATGTAAAGGGGCTCCGCGATGGAGCCGTGCCACGCTACCATCGCGGAGGCACACTGCATGGAGGATGAATTAATTGGGCAATTTCCAGTGAAGCCTCGCGACAGCTCCGTGGCACGGAGGCAAGCCTCCGCGTTGCATGCCGTGCCACGTTGAGGCTATATTCCCGGACCCTGGATTTCCAGTGAGGGTCCGCGTCCACGCCGTGTCACGGAGGCAGTGCTCTGCGTTGGCCTCCATGACACGTTGCTTGTTATTCCGAGAAAAATTCCCAATAGTATAAATAGAACACTTAGGCTAATTTTTAATAAATTCAGACTTGGTGGAGCAAGGACGTGGGTTAGAGGCAGTTGAGCAACGAAAAAGCTAAGGGTTTTTCTCTCTTTCTTTCTTCTTTCAATCAATTGTTTGTATGATTAACACTTGTTTTAGGATGATTAATCCACAAATGAGTGGCTAATTCTCTTCCTTGCTGAGGTTATGAACAATGGTGATGAATTTTGATTATTGAATTGTATGGTTTTTCATCTTCTTCTTCCATGTTGTTCTATTAATTCTTGTTTCTACTGCATTAGTGTGTGGCCGACATTAATGTACATCTAAAAAGTCCAATTTCACTCGAGAGAGCAAGAAATTGGAAAGTTGTGAATTAATAGGATATTGTTCTTAGCTTGATTTGCGAAAATTGGGTTTTGATGTGCTTTCCTGATAGAAATATACTTGAAAGCCGTATTAGTCAATTTAGGAACCGGATTTGTATATCTAGGTCGTAAATTGCATTTGATCACAGAAATATAGACGGATGGTTTATGATTCTTAAGTGAGATTAAATACGAGAGTTTTAATCTCTTGGCTAATGTTCTTGGCTAGCAACAGGAAGAGAGGATTAACCAAATTATGATAATAATCAAGTTCATTACTTGTTCTTAACCTTGGCATGCTCATATCCATAGTTTCAATTCACAGTAAATAGTTGTTAATAGTTTTAGTATATAATCTATAAACAAAAATTATTTAACTTTTGGTTACGTTGTTGTCAGTATAATTAGAAGTAAGCTAGAATATAGTATACTTAAGCAATTTTACTTATCCAGAGTCTCCTTGGTTCGATACTTGGCTTACTTAGCCACTTTATTACTTGTTTGACCACGTGCACTTGCGTGTCGATTTTTAACACCTACCGAACCAGCCGGACAATTACAGTAATAAAAGGCTATTCCTACCTCATAGTTTTGTTTCCAGTGTAGCAAAGGGCGTAAGAATTGAGGCGATGTTGCCCGGAGTAAATAGTAAGTGAAGGTTGGATTTGTTGACTCCAGAAAGTGTTAGGAAATAGTGGGGACCCCCAATGTTTACGTAAGTTGTCCAGACCTTCACGGTAATATATCAGAAGAGCGGGTAAGACTACCAAATTACTCAAAGTGTGTGTAACAAATCCATCAGTGATAAACTCCCAGTAATAGTCAAGTTTAAGTCAAAAAAAGGCTGAATCTGTCATAGCATGCTAATGATGGCAGGATATGCCTGCAAGATAATGGTTATGATCTTAGTTTGTGATATCGAAAGACACGGAGTTCATATGAGTAAAATGGGTCCGACTTCAAGCCAAAAGAAGTATAGGCTGAAACCTGGCCTGTAACCTTATTGACAATGTAAGGTAGGTACCATTAACCCCAGAACTCAATCTAAGGAAGGTAAGGAGAAAATCACGAATACCAGACTTTGGGGGAAATTAGAATCACCTCCTGGTTGATAGAACATCATATATTGAGGACTAAGCCTCGGGATAACAATTAAGAGATAGTAAGGTTGTGGCCTAAAATGTTGCGGTGCGCCCGCTTAAGGGGAAGGTAAGAGAGTGCTGACACGGAGACTCTAATCTAGTGCAGCCTGGAAACAAGGCCCAGCGGACAGTTACGGGCCTTCAATATAACCACAAGCAAGGTCACAAGGTCCGAATGTTGACCTCACGTTCCAATAGTGTCGAAACTTCAAATAGCAGACCATAGCTAAGGTGCATGTGTTTGTTGCTCCCAGAATTTAATGAAAATGCAATGAGATGGTACGAGAGGACAGGAGATATCATTAAATCATAGAAGTAAAGCCCCAGTGACAGGTCAGAAAAGGTGAAATAGCAGGAACCAAGTTATCCAATATAAGAGATGGTCGTGTCTGCAAGGGAGTGGAGAGTAATTAATATGAATACAGTCACAGGGTTATCACACACCAGGTGTAGCCTGACCTCATTTGAGTCAGTATAATAAGACCAATGAGGTCAATTCGTGCCTCGCCAGATGAAATTATGTCGCCATTAAGACTTATGTCAGGTTAAATACCCCAGAAGTAGATGGAGTGCGTGGAGCCCCAGTGTTTGATAAACTCCGATAGAGGGGCGCAATCTACGACTAAAGTTTAGGAAGGGATGTTGGAACGGACAGTGACACATGTTAACTTAAGCACAGTTCCTCGTACCCCAATTGGTGGCTAAGTAGAATATACAACTCAGACTCTCGAGGCCTACTATAAATGGAAGTGGAAGCCTTCTGGATGATAACTTTAGGCAGATAGAGAAAACCTGGACGTGTTAAAATGGGCAGAAGGAAAAAGTAAAGCTTATCAGGGAACGTCTATTGACTGCTCAGAGCCGCCAGAAATCTTATGCTGATGTGCGACGGAGAAACCTAGAGTTTAATGTGGGTGACTGGGTATTCCTAAAGGTTTCACTGATGAAGGGTGTGATGAGATTTGGTAAGAAAGGTAAGCTTAGCTCAAGGTTTATTGGGCCTTATCAGATTCGTCAAAGGATAGACCAGGTGGCTTATGACTTGGATTTACCTCCAGAATTAGAATCTGTTCATCCAGTTTTTCATGTATCAATGCTGAGGAAGTGCATAGGAGATCCCTCCCGGATTGTCCCAGTCAAAGACGTCCAAATCATTGAGGAGTTAGCTTATGAAGAAGCTCCCGTAGCCATACTAGATCGGCAGATCCATAGACTAAGAACTAAAGATGTTTCTTTCATTAAAGTATTATGGAGAAATAAGAACCGAGAGGAGATGACCTGGGAGGCAGAAGACGATATGAAAGCCAGATATCCTCAGTTATTTCAGACTTAGTCAGATTGTGCAGCTAGAGGTATGTTGTTGTTGTTGTTACATAAGTTGCATTATATACATGTATATGTGAGATAATTGACTTCAGTCTATTGTGAAATGAATGCTATAGTATTATGTGGAGTACCTGTATTGGACTTTTCTGCGTTTCAGGATTTTCGGATAGTCCATATTATAGGGGAGACTCTGCCGAAATTTTTCCAGAATAAGTAATTGCAAAGTGAAGTTTCTTGCAAGCAGAAGTTAACATTCGAGGACGAATGTTCTTAAGAGGGGGAGGATGTTACACCCCGTAAGTTTCTAACATTTAGTCGGCCTATTTATATGTTGATTGAGATTTTTAAAGTGCCATATGTACGCGAAAATGGACCTGGGAAAGGCCGAACGGGTGCCAAGTCAGGATTTCGCGGGAGGAGGCCGAACTAAGCTGCCTAGAAGGGCAAAGTGGCACGGAGCAGCTCCTCCGCGTTAGCCAACATGGTACGAAGCAGAATCAGCGCGATGGGTAGAGTGCCACATTGCCTTGTCTGCTACCTCAAGTATATAAAGGCCTCACACTTAGAAGTTAGACTATTTTTCATATAACTTCAGCTAGAACAGGGGGAAACTGAGGAAAACATTTAATAATCGTCTGATTACACCGCTAAACGCCGTCCAAATCCAAATTAACATCGGGTATTGAAGTATAAAGCTGCAGGGAGCATCGCTGCGGAGTTATTTTCATAAAATACGCCCAGCAAATCGTCGTACCACCGAGCCTAAGTTGATGGAATTATTTCAAACTAGTGTCAATACAATCACATGCCTAAAGTAAGTATTTCTCCCTTCTAGATTCCCAAGAAATTACGAGTTTTCAATCATCTTTCAATAGGTTCAAATATAGTTACTATATATATATATATAAAGTTATTGTTTTCTTCGAATTCAGTAATGAAGTTGGCCTTATTCTTCCATTAATATGATTACAGTTGTGAAGGGTAGTTGAATACGAGCGGATACTCATCAGTTGTCAGAAAATGACTAATGAGGTATGTAAGGCTTAACTCTCGGCAGGTATCCTTGTCGTACAGTGTTACGACTTATGTTCTCAAATAGAAATAATGATCTCAGACGCTGCAGACGATTACTACCATTAGATTGTAATTCGATATGTTGTAATTATCTGTTATTGATATACATATATAAATATCAATTATGTTGCGAGTAGCTGCTAATAGGGATTACAGTTACATAAATTCTGGTTAGCTGCTAGAAAACATATACAAATCGTACTGCAAGACCCCTCGCTAAAAGGGAGCAGGTTAAATGTGATTCACGTTATGAACGCTATAGAAAATCTTTTAGTTCTCAGTTTATTGTGATGGTAGACTTATATGTTTGTTTCCAGGCCTAGACTTCAGAAGCTCGTAAGAGTTATTGGCCTGAATTAGTTGGTTAACCAGTATGGGCGCAGTTAGGTGGTCTAATGACCAATTGGCACTTGTATTGGCAAGAAAGCATCCCTAGAGGTCATTGACATTATCTCACATTCCAGAACCAGAAATAGAGACGGAATAGGCGTATTCTAGAGTTAGCGACACCAGGGTTGTCCAGTGTATTGAGTGATCATCCGCCATCCCTTTAGCCTTATCAATGATTGTCAGTCTTAGTCAACTTAATAGTTACCATATAGGATGCCCATCAAGCTAGTCAAGTCGTTCGAGTCAGATAAACCCGTGGTTATCCCAAGGAGGGGTCCACATTAGTAGTCAGTGACGGCCAGCACCCTAGCCGATTTTTGTAAGGTATTCAGGTATAGAGTGCCAGGAGAGGGCCAGTCTATATAGAATTGCCTATAAGATTGAGAATTGCCCAGAACAGTAATATAGATCCGATTGGATTCAGACCAGGCTTAAGGACTCAATAGTACTCTGCTAGTACAGTGTTAACCACAAATTAAGGAGATCGGTAAGCTCCCTATGAAGGATCAGGATGCCGATCGCGTAGAAGCATGTTCGACCAAGCCCAGCCCTATAGTTGTTTAATTATAAGAATAAAGTAGTTAGCTATCCGCAACCCCATAGTTATTCATATGTTATAGATGTCCGAGTAGGACATTCAGAGTATTGTTAGGCCACTTCAGACCTCGCTCTATTCATCCCAGACTATTAGAGATCATGATCACTATCAGGATCCTCTGATCAAATACGGGCACATGGTGTGCCTGCATACATCCATAAAGATTATCCCAGAAGTGAGTAGCATTAGCATGAGGCCAGAAGGCCAGATACGCTCTCTTTATACAGATAGATTGATGTATCAATATAAAACCTGGGTTGGGGTTGCCCTCAGTTAGAAGCCTTCCATGACCGCCCCATGGTTAATAGCTGTGTCGCTCGCCCGCCAAGGGCGAGGATACGTTGCTCTACGGAGCTGCATGCCTTCCGCAAGGGACGAAGATGGGGACCCAGATCCTCATATGTCGTGGTTGGCCTTATACACACTCCCGCTGAGCGTTTACGCCCGGGGTGTAGATATCAGGACTCCTCCGGACATAGACACAACTACAGTTCAGGGACCAAGCGGGCCCAGTTTTAGACCCAGGGGATCGGTAGGTTGGCTACAGTACCAGTAGAGTTGTAGACACCTGAGTAGGGGTATATAGATTGAGATGTGCTCGCCAGGACTTATGGGGGCTTGGACGAGTTATTCCGTGCTGATTGTACCTCCCATCTTATGTGGGCCAGGTAGGGTTCTTGTATGAATTCTTGTCTGCTAGATGTAGCGTATAACTGTGTAAGTATGCAGTCTTAGCTTATGTACATGTAGTGTCAGTTAGATGCAGATTACGAATCAGCAGGCGTACAGGTTAATCTTTCGGCTCTTCTTTTTATTTACTTCTAGTCCTATTCATATTATCTATTGCCTTACATATTCGGTACATATTGTACTGACACCCTTCCCGGGATGTTGCATTACTTGCCTGCAGGTACAGATAGACGAGGAGCAGGTCCCTCGTAGTTCCAGTCAGCCGTATAGAACTATCAGCTCCCTTCTTTCGGGACTTGTGTCATAGAGGTTTATCCCTTTTGTTTGTACATATGGGTAGGTCGGGGCTCTTATTACTCCTAGTGGCTTGTAGAATGTGTTACTTCCCTGTGGTTAGATGATATCGGTCATGCGGGGTCCATATGTGTTTTAGACTATATGTGTTGGTCGTGTGGGGCCCTTTTTATCTGTTGATTGGCAGCCTTGTTGGCCCGCATAGAACTCCCTATGTTTGTTTGTCTCTTGTTAGCTATTTATTTTCACAGGTGGCTATAGGCCTTGTCGGCCGGGGGTTGTATTTACAGACGCTATATAGCCCATCGTTTTCTTGATTCCAGAGTTAGAGTCAGCCCTGCACCAGTGGTGCTTAGGCTCAGTCAGCTTAGGAGTTCAGGTCCTAGTAGGGCACCAAGTGCCAATCATGCCTCCCAAGGTGGGGTTTGACACATTCGTCCTTGAATATAAAATATGCATACTGGAAGGCTAGGTAAAAAATTGGAATCTAGAACTAAAGTCTAATACCTGATTTCTGAAGGAGTGACTGACTCCAAACTGAGATAGGCATACTAACTGAGTTGATGCAATTGGGGTGCATATTAAAAACATGAATTGAGTTGATAAGTATGGTTAATAGAGTACTAAGGAGGGACTTAATATTTGATGTTGAAGCTGAACTGGAAGGGAATAAATGAGGGTATTTAGCCATCATGGTGCATATTCATAACAGGCATATAAAAATTGTTGTACGTCAAATAACATCAAAATATCTGCTTCTACTTCCCATGTAGCTCTCTCAACTAGCTAGTTCCTCTATAAAACCTTTACTGAAGTGACCTTCTTGTTCCTCAGCTTACGAACTTGATGGTCTAGGATCTCAACTGGAACTTCTCCGTAACAGAGTCTGTCCTTTAAAAAACACTCTCTATAGGCACAACTGAGGTCAGAACACCGATGCATTTCTTTAGCAAGGTGACATGGAAAACTGGGTGCACCGATGCTAACTCTGCAGGCAACTCCAGCTTATAAGCCACATTGCCAATGCGTCTCAAGATTCTGTAAGGGATGATATATCTAGGACTAAGCTTTCCTTTCTTCCTGAATCTCATCACCCCATTTATAGGTGATATTTCTAGGTATATCAAATCATCAACAGCAAACTCCAACTCCCTCCTCCTTACATCCGTATATGATTTTTGTCGGCTTTGAGCTATTTTCAACCGTTCCCTGATCAGTTGAACCTTTTGCATGGCCTCATATACTAAATCAGGTCCTATCAAGGTAACCTCACCAACCTCAAACCACCCTATAGGAGACTTGCACCTCCTATCATATAATGCTTCGAACGGGGCCATCTGAATACTAGAGTGGTAGCTGTTGTTGTATGCAAACTCAATAAGAGGTAGGTGATCATCTTAACTACCCTTGAAATCAATCACACAAGCCCTCAACATATCTTTCAAAGTATGAATCATCCGCTCAGCCTAGCCATCTCTTTGTGGGTGAAAAGTTGTGCTAAGCTAGACCTGAGGACCAAGTCCTTTCTAAAATAACTTCTAGAAATGCAAAATGAACTAGGTACCCCTATCTAAGATGATCGACAAGGGAATTCCATGAAGTCTGACTATCTCCCAAATGTATAGCCATCATAATCCTCTACTAAATCTATGGCCTTAACCAACAGGAAGTGTGCTGACTTGGTCATCCGCTCTAGGACCACCCAAGTAGAGTCACACTGCCAGCAAGTACGAGGTAGACCCATAATTGTATCCATGTTAACTTCTTCCCACTTCCACGTAGGTATGTTGATATCCTGAGTCATACCCCCAGGTCTTTGATGTTTAACTTTAACCTATTGGCAGTTCGGACACTTAGCTACAAATTCTACAATGTCCTTCTTCATGCCATTCCACCAATAAATTTTCCGTAGGTCACAGGTACATCATAGTGGCACCTGGATGAATAGAATACTTGGAGTTGTGAGCTTCCATTAATATTTTGTGTTTCAAATCGTCTACCTCTGGAACACATAAGCTTCCCTGGTAAAGGAGCGTACATTCCCCAAAGCACACCATCTCCCCCTTTGGGGAATGCTTCCACCTCTTTTCTTAGAATTTCTTCATTTAACTTGAGTAGGATGGGGTCTTCGTCCTCCTTTGAATTAACCTCTACCACCAATGAGGACTCTGACCCACTCTAGATTACAACTCTGCCCTCAAATGAATCAACTAACTGCACTCCCATGGATATCTTTTGCTAGCTCCTTTCTGCCCTCTCCAACATGAGTAACGCTTGGAATAGAAATCCTGCTTAGGGCATCAGCCACCACATTGGCCTTGCCTAGGTGGTATAATACATTCATGTCATAGTCCTTCAATAATTCCAACAACCTTCTATGACGAAGGTTCAAGTCCTTCTGACTGAACACATACTAAAGGCACTTCTGGTCAGTGAAAACATCCACATGAACCCCACAATGGTAATGTCTCCAAATCGTCAAAGAAAACACTACCACTGCCAATTCAAGATCATGAGTCGGATAGTTCTTCTCATGTACCTTGATTTATTAGAGGCATAAGCTATTACCTTACCATGTTGCATCAGAACATACCCCAGGCCAATTCTGGAGGCATCACAGTAGATCGCGAACCCGTTTGAACCTTCTGGTAGTGTTAGAACTAGGGTTGTAGTGAGTTGAGTCTTCAACTCCTGAAAACTCTTCTCACATTAATCAGACCACTTAATTTCACCTTTTTCTGAGTCAATTGGTCAAAGGGGATGCAATAGAAGAAAACCCTTCTATATACTGTTGGTAATAGCCAACTAGACCTAAGAAACTCCTGATGTCTGTTGGAGAGGTGGGTGTTGGCCAGTCCTTGAATGCTTCTATCTTTTGAGGATCGACCTGAATACCCTCTCTGGAGACCACGTGACCGAGGAAAGCAACTAATTTGAGCCAGAATTCACACCTTCTGAATTTGGCGAATAACTGACGGTCCCTAAGGGTCTACAAAACTATCCTTAGATGGTCTAAATGTTGCTCCTCTATTTTGGAGTAAACCAATATGTCATCTATAAAGACAATGACGAACATGTTTAGGTATGTCTTGAATACCCTGTTCATCAGATCCATAAAAGCTGTAGGACATTGGTTAGTCCCAAAAACATAACTACAAATTCATAGTGACCATACAGAGTTCTTAAGGATGTTTTTAGAATGTCACATTCTCCGACCTTGAGCTAGTGGTATCCTGACCTGAGGTCTATCTTGGAGAAACATCTAGCTCCCTGAAGCTAATCGAACATGTCGTCAATCCTGGGTAGGGATACCTGTTCTTAACTGTGACTTTGCTCACTTGATTGTAGTCGATGCACATTCTGAGGACACCATCTTTCTTTCACACGAATAGAACTGGAGCACCTCGTGGAGAGATGTTGGGTCTGATGAAGCCCTTATCTAGAAGGTATTTCAGTTGTTCCTTTAACTCCTTAAGCTCAGTTGGAGCCATTCTGTAAGGAGGAATAGAGATGGGATGGGTTTCTGGAAAATGGTCTATGCCAAAGTCTATCTCCCACTCGGTAGGGACACCGGGAAGATCTTTGGCAAAAAAATCAGGAAATTTGCTAACAACTGCAATTGACTGAATAGTCAAGCTCTCAAAGCTGGAATCCATAACCTTAACTAAGTGATAGATGTAACCCTTTGAGATCATTTTCCTGTCCTTAAGGTAGGAAATAAACTGACCCTTAGGCACTGAAACACTACCCTACCATTCTAAGACTGGCTCATTAGGAAACTAAAACTTGACAACTTTGGTTTTGCGGTCGACTGAAGCATAATAGGAATGTAGCCAGTCCATGGAAAGGATGAGGTCAAAGTCGACCATGTCTAGCTCTACTATATAAATTGAGGTAACTTTACTCAACACTATGACTGGATAATTTCTATATACCCGGCTGGTTCTAACTAACTCACCAACCGGAGTAGAAACTGAGAATGGTTCTAAGAGGACTTCTGGACTAATATTAAATTGAACAGTGATCTAAGGATTCATGAAGGAAAGTGTGTCTCCTTGATCTAGAAAATTATATACATTAATGTGGAAAAGGTGCAAGATACCAGTAACCACATCAAGTGAGTTCTCATGATCCTGATGAGAAGACGAAGCATAAAAATAGTTTTGGCGTTGGCTACCTCCCATGCCTAAAGTAGAACCCTGCAGAGCTGGATGACTTGTTGGGGTTGCTGAGGTAGTGGATTGAGTCTTCCCCCATCCTATTGATGGACAATCTCTTAATCTGTGACCCAGCTTGCCACAACCAAAACAACCCTCCCTACCTAAACGGCACTCCCAAGGGTGATTCTTGCCACATTTAGGGCAGGATGGAAATGAGCAGTCGCTAGAAACATGACTCTGATACTAGGAGCTTGATGCTCCACCCTTTCAAGCCTTATAGGATTGGAAAAAAAGGGGCACTAGCTGATGAGGGTGCTAGAGGTCTCTACTGCTGCTACTGTGGGCGACTACTCCCACCTGAACTCTATTGGCCATACTCCAACTGGCCTGTTCTCACCCGTTTGTTCTCTCTCTCAGTCTCCTTCAACTTCGCACCTCTATCTACTGTCTATGAATAATGAGGCTAGAGAGGTCAATATCCTTGATAAGCATCATAGTTATGCATTCCTTAAGTACCAAATCAGAAACTCCATTGAAGAATTTGAGCATACGAGCCCTCAGCTCAATGACCATTTTCAGAGAATATCTTGACAGTTGAGTGAACTCTATTGGGCACTCCTCTATGGTAATAATTTTTAGCCTAAGGTTCATGAATTCTGCCGCCTTAGCTTCCCTCAACTCTCGAGGAAATAATCTGTCAAGGAACGCTTACAAACTCATCCTACTCTACTGGACCTGCTCCATTCGGCCTCCTTTCTTTCTGTTGCTTGTACAAAATTTGAGTGTAATTCTCCAAAAACCCTAAGACCGAACCCGAGAGTTGAAACATAGAAAAAGATATTTTTCTACACAAGATTACAAAATGAGTTATCTTGTGACTCGTGGGTAGGCAATGAGTCGTGAAGTGACTCGTGGGGAAGGGTTCGGACTTGGTTGAAAATTTTGGAAAATTTAGTGACCACGGGTGTGACCATGAGTCATGGTCAATACCATGATCCGTCAAGTAAGTCATGGTCAAGGGTTGACTGAAAGTTGGAAAAGCTCAGGCAGTGTACTTAACGAGTCCTCACCATGACTTATTTGGGACACCACGAGTCGTGGTGCCTCCGGTGGTGACCCCAGGAGGTTTTTGGTAGTGAGGGTGATGGGAGGCGACCACGAGTCGTTAGGTCTCCTGACGAATAGTGAAGTTAGTCGTTGGTAGGATCGATGAAATTGTAAAAAAATTCTAGTGCACCCAATGATTGGACCCCACAAGTCGTTCTTGACCTCACGACTCGTGGAGTGTCTCATGAGGACTGGCAGGGTCCTTTTTCCTGCGAATTCCCTAAGGGTGTTTTAGTAATTTTCTAACCTCCTAAACCCTAAACTACGTCATGTTGGGCCATTTTGAGGGGATTTAGAGGGACTAAATGGTTTTTTCCCTCATTCACACTCAGGTTTTAGGAAAAGTAACGTATGTTTTCTCTCAAGAGCTCTCAAGAAAGACTAGGGTTCCTCATCCATTGCATAAATTCAAGCTTTCTTCTCCAAGGAATTCTTAGCCAAGTATGTGGGAATTCAACAAGGGAATAGTTCTTCCCTTGTGTCCCCCAAAATCCCCTTTTAGTTCTCCAACAGTTTTAGTCCCTGAGTTATCGAATGTGAATTCAGTTGTAGTTAGATATCATCTAATTCATGTGGGACGTTATTCATGTTAATTGTAGATATGTTTTCACAATATTATGACAACTTTGAAGCTTGTTCCCATAAAGTTCCCTAAATTTTCAAATGTAAATAAATTATTTTTCAAACTCCGTTTATAGCTTGTGGAATATGGTCTGTGTTGATTGTTGCATATTTTCGTTACCCAATTATCGTATAAATGCTCATTCTTGTAAGGATGGTTTTAGCCCTAGTGTTGAATGAAATCAACTAGAATTTTGCCTATTGGATTAGTCTTCCTTGTGGCTTGATCCTATTATTTTGGGTTTCCCATATTGCTAGATTATGTGGAGATCTTCAACAGATGCTTGTCAGTCCAGTCTCAGACAATTATTAGCAGACTTAGTAATTTCAGGATTTATAGCTGATCAATTTGACTACAGTAATTAGTGAGGTGTTACGGTGCCTCCCAATTATCAGAATTGGACTTAGTATCATATTTTAGTGCTTCTTTAGGCAGTCATGACACTTTCAGATAAGCAGCTCTGACCAGCCTTAGGACTCGAGTCTCAGATTACAGTTTATTCTTTAGACGGTTATGATGCTTCCAGATAAGTAGCTCTGACCAGTCTTAGAACCTAGTTACAGAATTCGGTCTGATAAGACTCTCAGGATGCTTCCAGATAGGTATTCCTGACTTAGTATTGGGCCCCAGTTTTGAGCTATCAGCTTATTAGTCAGTCTAGAAATATCCAATGGGAGTAGGACTAGCACCGAGCGGACCGGGGTTCCAGCACACCCAAGTTCCTCAAACTACATTGCCACTGTAGGTTGTATTTTATTTTCCTCTTGGCCCCAGACTTGTGGTCACTCAGTTCATGCCTCTATACTCTGGCAAGGTATATTGGGTCCTACCGATGGGGTTTATACATCAGACTCCACTTCTAGCTCATGTGGTTATAGGTCGATTATAGACTCTCCCACTAGTAAGCTAAGTTTAGTCTCAGATTAGTCATTTCAGTTTCAGTTTCCTCAGTTTAGTACAGTTAAGTTCAGATTCAGAAATCTCAAATTTAGGGCATGTCTTTGACCATCAGACAAGGTCATCTTAACCATCTTAGTATATTTCAGTTTAGTATATCAGTTGGTCATTGCATGTCACTTTAGTTCAGTTATTATATCTAGTATTATGTTTTCTCCTACTTACTCAGTAGATTCAACGTACTGACACATACCTTTTACGTTGTATCATATTATGATACAGCCGCAGGCTCTTAGATTCAACGTCGTTAGTAGATTTACTCTGGTGATATCAGTAGCAGTAATGGTGAGTCCTCATCTTTCTAGGAAGATATTTGATTTGCTTCAGTTCATTTTCTTTCAGTTAGACTTTAGAGTTAGCTGGGTGTTGTCCCAACGACTCATCATTAGTAGATGGTTTTCAGACAGAATTTCAGATGTTCAGTATTGTTGTTCTTTCAGATGTATGAACTTATTATTACATCAGTTTTCTTAAATGATTCTATTATTTAAAGCTTCCGCTATATTTCACTCAGAATTTCTAGTGTCATGATAGACTATAGGTTGACTTGGGTTACTTATGATACTAAGTAACGTGTCTCGTCTAGGGTGTAGCCTCAGGGCGTGACACTGAGCCACCCCTTTTAACTAGTAGGCACCCATTCAGCATTCTCGGTAGCGGTGACACCTATGATTAGGGTGATTTTCTGGATTTTGACCATAAACTCTTGCGGGTCCTTTCCTACCTTAGACCCATGAAAAGCTAGGGGATTCATTCAGGTGAAATCCTGGACTCTGACAGCAGCTGCAAATCAATTGGGGTTGACTGGTACAACTACTTGTTGGTTGAACTGACTGATTACTTCCTGAGCTAGCATCTGAATCGTCACCCGAAATTCCCCCCGAGGACATCTGGTCGTCCTGAGGGGCTACGGTAGCTGGTAGGGCTGGCCGATTAGAATTTCTGGTCATTCTTCCATTTCCTCTTTTTGGAGGCATCGTTATTTGAAAAGAGTAGAGTATGAATTAGGAGGACATTTTGGAGGTTATCTCAACACACGATAAAGATCATGAACAAAGGGAAATTTTCTAATAACTTCTTGTAGCCTCCGCCTCATAAGTGTGGCATGCTTCACACCCATGAAAAGGACTCTACTCGATGCGGTTTTCAGAAATCCAAGGATACTCTAAACCTAGTACTCTGATACTAATTTTATCATGACAGAGTCTACACCCTGGATGCGAAATGGTGCTTGGAGCCACAAGTGACTGCAAGCTAATCCATGGCTTAACATCAAATTGGTATACTGAATTAAACATAGCGGAAGATGTGAAAACATAACTAAGTATACCTTTCCGAAAAGAAGAAATATCTACTATGATATGGAAATTTATGCAACAAGTGCAAAAAAGCATATTGAACAACAGTATGTCTCAAAGCCATCTAAAGAACTGATGAGTTGCTGGGACAAGCCCCCATCTAACTCGAAGGTCTAACTCAAAAGAAAACTGAACTGAATAAAGTAAACTCTCATCCTCGGAAGATAAGGACTCACCAATAACACTGCTACTGAAATCATTAAATGAAACTACTAACGAAGTTGAGACTAAGAAACCCGCGCCTATATCATAAGACGATACAAGATGGAAAATATGCATCAGTACTTTGAATGTACCGAATATACGATATATATGTAAAACAGTAGTAATACAGAACTGAACTAATAAACACTGAACATAACGATGATAGTGTAACACAGGTACTAACTAAGGATCATAGCTATATCCTGTAATCTTAATAAAATAAGCTAAATGAAATTGAGACTATACTAAACTGAACTATACTAAAAAGTCAAAGAGTCTATAACCGACATATAACCACGTGACCTAGACATGAAGTATGATGTAAATACCTCATCGGTGAGAGCCCACTGTACTTTTCTAGGGTGTAGCGGCTGAGCTAGGTGATCACTATCTGAGGCCCGTTCTGGCTAATGACCTATGGTGGCAACATAGTTCTGGGAACCTGAGTGCGTTGAACCCCAACTTGCTCGGTGCTAAGTCCTACTCCCACTGGAAATCCTAGTTGTGACTGCTAACCTGATGTCCTAAGACTTAAGTCAGAAATACTTATCCAGAAGTACCCAGAGACTTTGAAGTACGTGATAACTAAAAGCTAAGTGTTCTATGACTGGCTAGAGCTTCTTTATCTGAAAGCATTGTAACCGTCTAAAGAACCGCCTGATGACTAATTACTGAGACTATGGAGTTTTATTGAACTCCTCCACAGACTAAATATTGTCAAACTGAACAGCTGAAATTTATGTAAGACACTGAGAATGCTAGTACTGATTGAGACTGAATAATTAATAAGCAAACTTTTTATCACATAACTATACTATCATGGTGATTAAAAGGGACTGTCAGAATCAAGCAACATTCATATCTGAAAATTATGCAAGACTTTTTCAAAACACATTTAAAGATTAGGGCTAAGCACATGTTTCATGGAAAGAGATATCAACATGAATTTTCATCTAGTAAAAACCTTCAAGAATCACAAGAACTTTAATAAGAAGGAAGTACATAATCTAACTGAAGAACAACCCTAGCTTTGATCATTAGAGAACTAGAATTGATAGGGTTTCAGTAAGAGTTTTGGGGCATAAGGGAAGATAATTTCCCTTCGTGAAATCCCACATACCTGGAGTAGAATTCCTAGGAAGAATCTTGAGAATCTAGGAAGGAAACCTGAAAGCTTTAGCTTTTTCTTTGAGAGGAATTGTCTGAGCCTTCGACGTACAGAATTCAAAGGTTGAGAGAAAGAATGAGAGGGATAAGTTGATAAACCCTTTCATTCTCTTCTAAGCGTACTTAAAACTATGTAGTTTAGGGATTAAAATGGCGGAAAGTTACAAATGCCCCTAGAATTCATACTGTTAAAATCCCACTGCCAGTCACCACGAGGGACCTAATGAGTCGTCAGGCCTCTGGACAACTCGTGGCCTTCCCTTGTTGCCAGTAGCAACTTTCCCCTTTTTCAGAGCTTATTTTACTACTTTACCAAACCATTCTTCATGACTCCTAACGATCATTTCACCACACATTACGATACTCTAAAACTCAAGTTTTTCAACCATCCATCTCACCCCACAGGAAACCCAATGACTCATTAGGTGTGACCACGACTCGTCAACCCTACTCGTTGTCATCACTGAAATTTTCTCATCTTTCACTCCTTCTAGATGACGACTAATTTGATGAGTCATGAAGTGACACCAAGACTCATTCCCTTACTCATTAAGTCCCAACAAAATCCTAAAATTCACCAACTGAGACACACACGACGGTTCACTTAACGACCCATTGAGTCACACAATGAGTCACTCCACGACTTGTTTTGTGACCTGGTGCAGGTCTTTTTCTGTTTTCTTCATTTCAATTCCCTAATTTGATCTTATGAACTCTTGGGGTGTTGCAGGGAGATTCTCATAATCAACGTACTCAAAGTGAGCATCATGGAGCCCATCCTATATCCCTGGTTAGGAGGGTGTCCATACCTTACCAAGGGTAAGAACCATGAAGGTCTAATATCACTCATGAGCCCAGTAGTGTAAGGGAGACACTCTTAACTTATGATGAGACACTCTTCACTGGCAAGGACCCCTTATCCTACAGTGGAATGTAGTTCTTAGACCTGGGTGTGCTAAAATCTGACCTACTCGGTGTTTAACACTACTACCAAAATCATACATAATGCTATAATCATACTTGAAACATGGGTTTTGAATCGGCTAGTTTAAAATAACATGATGAATTCATAAACTTCTTGACATACGTGAATTATCCATGAAAATTACCCCTGAAGACTCAGCCATGATACATAATCTTGATATTCATGAGATTCACACATACTTGAGTAAATCATACTTGATAGAGTTCACCTATAATAACAACTAGCATGCAAATGTTCAGATGGCTCTTTGTGAAGCTTTATACGAACAAAAGTGTAGATCGCCAGTAGGTTGGTTTGAGCTCAATGATGCAAAGTTATTGGAGCCAGATATAGAGCAACAAGTTGTTGATAAAGTAAAGCTTATTAGAGATAGACTTCAGATAGCCCAAAGTAGACAGAAGTCTTATGCCAATGTGTGATGCCGAGCGCTAGAGTTTTTCATTGATGATTAGATCTTTTTAAAGGTGTCACCTATAAGGGCGTCATTTTCACGACCCGAACATAGGCCCAGATAGAGACATGGAACAAGGAACGCTAAGAGGCTCCAAGTGGACCCATGGCATGAACATGATATCTAAAACTCAACATAAATAAGCGAAAGTCTAACATACATAATAACGAAAGTTTGCATACATATCAAGTTAATACTGAATCAAAAATGACAAGTTGATTTCTACATAATGTTGAATAACCTCTAACATAACTAATGAGCTGATGGGAAAGCATCCCTAACTATCTCGATAAAAGTATGTAATTGAAAGAACATAAATACAAATAACTGAATGTCCTCGGAGGATAAGGACTCACCAACACTAGCTAAGGGATGCGAACTCTAAGAATCGGCTAATGGAAGGGTTGAACCTAAATATCAGAACTTGTATCATGAAACGATATAGCATAGAGTATGTAGTCAGTACTTGCAATGTACTAAATATGCAAGGTAAGTACAATGGACAGTTAAAAATACATAAGAATTCATAAGAGTAGGATAGCCTGATCATACAGTAAATATCATAGTGTAAACATAAGAACTCAAGCTTTTCAAACCATTCGTAAACCAGTCATAATCATAATCGTAAGAGAAAACTTTATAAAACATAACTTGAGCCAAAGTAACATAAAAATATCCATGCATAAATCATGAGGAACAATGGAAGGACTCATCTTAACCGACACCGTCATAATAGAGCCTTACGTGATGCCCCACTATTTCTCCCAAGTGGTCAGGACTTTCCCCAGCTTGCCAGGCAGGGGGACGTGCGTGCTTGGTGATATCACGGGGATCCAATAATAAATATATATACCTATGATGGCACGTAGTTCTGATACCACAAGGTTTACTTGAACGTCGGGTCTACTCGATGTTAGACATTGCTCCCAAAAAATATGCACGTGAGGGCTCATACAGTAATCATAAAATCATTCATGAAATTTATGGACAAATAAAGTAATTCATGATGGATCTCACTTAAAATATATGATTATCCATGATTAAGGGCCCATGAGTTGGCCAAGAGTCACAAATCCATAAATCATGAAACTCATGTATACTTGTAAAACATGTATATACTTGATATTCCTAAATCTATGATGATCACTTGAGAAAAATCATATCATAAATCATAAAACATAATTTAGGGCTTAAGAATATCAAGATCATAATGGAATCATAACTTGACTTTTCATGAAACATACATAATTGGGTATAATTTAATTAAAATTAGAATCCGTGAATTTATAATCAACATAGGTATAAAATCTTCCCATAGATCATCAAATATGATTGGATACATGAAGAGAATTGACCCATAGATAGATCATAGAGAAACTTACAAGAATTGGGATAAACCCCATAGATCATGAAATTTGAATCTAGAATTGAGATTCATGGAGAGAGGAATTTAGACCATGAGACTGAAATGAACTCTCATTCATAGCCTCACATACCTAGGTAAATCTGATTCACACTCCCAGTTAAAAGCCCAAAGGAAATTGGAGAGAATTTGGAGAAATTCTTCAAACTTGATCTTCAAGGAAAAGCTCTAAGTTACATGCATGGAGTGGAGATGCTTAAAATAGGTTTAACATCCTTAAAACCCTACTAACTGAGCTTAAGATGACATAGTTTAGGACCTTAGGGCTTAGAAATAATGAAAATACCCCTAATAAAAGGTCTAAAAATTCTGCACTACTAGTGACAACGACCGGTACAATGGGTTGTTACTTCCCTCATTGCTTCATCCCATTTTCCAATCACAGGTCTACTACCACGACCGAACACTATGAGTCGTTACCAGTCTAAATGACTCATCATTACCATCGATTGTCACCACTGCCCATTTTCCAAAAATCCTTCCAACGGGAGCATACAACGACCCGTTGCTCCAAATAACGAGTCATTCCATGACACATGTCTACCTCCTTGATCATGGCCACCCTCACAATGACTCCTTTTCAATGATTCGTTACATCAACCAATGGGTCATTCTTAGACTCATTTTCATAGAACTCCTTACAATATAACCTAACGACGGTTGCTTCCTACGATCCATCAGGCCCACCAATGACTCTTACCATGAGTCATTCCCAGAGAAATTTTTTATTTTTCTGCTACTTTTCATTTTAAATTCTGAGTCTAGTCTTAGGCACTTCCAAGGTATTACAGTCTTGCATTTTGGAAATAAAGGCAAGTCGAGATCCAAATGTTTCGGACCCTATAGAGTTGTCCGCAGGACAAGGAAAAGTAGCCTATGAGTTTGATTTGCCAACAAAGTTAGTAGTTGTTCATCCTGTGTTCCACGTATCGATGTGATGAAAGTGTATAGGAGATCCAAAACGTATTATGCCTATTGAGGATGTCCAAATTTATAAGAAAATGGCCTATAAAGGGGTTCCATTGGTTATGGGGTTCCATTGGTTATTCTTGATTGGTACGTCAGATAGCTCAGGACTAAAGAAGTCGCCTCAGTTAAGGTTTTATGGAGAAGTAATAATTTTGAGGAAGTAACTTGGAAAACAGAAGAAAAAATAAGAAATAAGTATCTTCACTTGTTTGTGACACCGACATGATCTCGAGGTATGTACTTGACAATTTATCCCATTTAAGTTACATGTTATGAGCTTTAAAGATATGTGAAGTAAAGTTGACCCTCATTGAAGGACAAATATTTCTAGGGGGAGGATGTTATACCCCAAAAAAATTTTGCAATGATATAAGTATTTTTATGATGGACGATTAAAGTATATATGTATGTACATGTTGAGGGATCTAAGAAATGTGGAAAGCATAATATGAATTTTTAGGGGATTGGAGACATAAATGACTTGACAGAAGAGTCGGCAATGCCGTGTGAGGCAAGGCATCACAGACCTGCATGATGCGCATGACCAAGTTGCATAAGGGGCTGCATTATGAGAGTCTTCCCCTCAGCATCGGCTTACGCGATATGAATCATTGGCCACCGCCTCACTAGTGTATATATACAAGTTGTATGTTGTGGGAATTATTTCATCCTAATACTAAATTGAGCAGCTTGCTTAGGATCTTACATTCTCTCTAATTTCCAGTAAGAACAAGAGGAAATCAAGCCAGTAAATCACCTCCAAACACCAAGGAAATCTGGGCTACGATCCTTAAAGTTGCAAGTGGCGTTCCTACAAAGTTGTTTTGTCGAGTTGCTGCAAAGTTGAGCTCATTTTCGGGCAGTAAAAGTTGAATATTACCCTTCTATCTTTGTGAAAATCATCTCCAAGTAAGGATAGGTAGATCCTACCCTTTTATTTCTATAATTTTGGGATGTTAAGGTTTGGAGGATGTTTATAGTAATTTGTGTTATTGATTATTGTGTCCTTATGGTATGATGTTGCTGCCTAGTTTCTTTGAAGGAAATAGCTTGGCCCTTCTATGTTATGAGCTTGAATTTAAAGGATTTACAAGTTTACACTTGAAGTGTTAATGGATAAATTTGGAGTCAGCGTTCTAAGTTATGTAAAGCATACCTCTTTCTTCTTTGAGGATGATTCGAGCTTGTAAGTCAAAGTGGAACTAACATGTTCTTAATGTGTGTTGAATCAGCAAGTTGAGTTATCCTTAAGCTATTGAGTTTTATGTTGAAGTCTAGTTGGGGTGAAGAATTTTATCTAAACTCGTAGTAATGAATGATGTATGTTTTGCGTATTGGCATTGTGTAGAGGATTGATATAAAAAAAAGAGGGTAAGTATTCATATTAAATAAATATGAAGTAGAAGAACCCAGATTCCAAATGGTATCAATTGAGTCTGGCGACCCCTCAGGGGCACTGTGAGCGGGTCCTCTTTATTGTGTTGAGTGTATAAATGTTGTTCTTCAAAAAGTCTCATGTCATTATGTGATTCAAGTAAAACTTGTAAGGTAATGATTTATAAATCAAAAGTAAGCTAAGAAGGTAATACTTAATGACTAAAGCATGACTAAGACAAAAGATTATGAATGAGGTGTTTGAAGTTTAAAGGGAGGGTTTACGATCTCCCCTTGCTAGTAAGCGTTAAATTGAGTTTTTCTTTTCACTGTGATCCCTAACCAAGCTTTAGAAAGTATAAAAAAAAGTTTAGTGAGTCAAATCCTTATTCATATTCAATTATTAAGTTGAGTTCCAAAGAATACCTTGGAATAATTTTTCAATTCAAGTCTAAAGAAGTTAGCTAAGGAGAATAACTAACGGAAGTAACTATGGAAGTCAACCTTTTTAATACTATTAGTATGCGAGAGTTTCATGTGTTAGTGTGCATCAAGGAGCTATGCCATATTGAGACTATTATACACTAATTATGCATGAGTTGCATGTGTTAGTGTACTCCAAGTCACTACTGCAATATTGAAGCCATTATATATACATAGTGTGCGCCAATGCGCTACTACCATATTGAGGCTATTATATATATACATAGTGTGCACCAAGACTCTATGGGTACTCAGCATGTGTTATAAAGTGTGTGTTATAGCATGATTTAAGGCGTGTTTTGTATTTTGAAAAGAACAAAGGAGATAAAAGCTTAACGAGTCTTACAGATTTCAGTTTTCAGGTTTCATGTTATATCTTATTCTCATTTACTATTTGCAGCTTACTCAAATAATACTTTTATCTTACATACTAGTATTTCCTTTCGTACTGATTTCCTATTGATTGGAGGTGTTGCATTCTTTCCTTTAGGTCCAGATCGAGACCCAGATAGACCTCTTCAGTAGGAGTTGTAGAGTTTAGCGGTTATGGTAAGCTCCAATTCTTCCTTGAGTCAAAGAGTTAAAGGTCCATATTTAGTTTTGAGTATGTGTACAGCAGATGGATAGGCCAGATCCCTATGCCGACTATATATTAGTTAGATTACTCTTAGAGGCTAGTAGATATTTGTTATGAGGTTTCAGTATGTTGTTTATTGCCTTGTCGGCCTTCTGTTTAGTTGTTGCAGTTCATAGCCTTTTTGGCATGTTGTTTAATAGCTAAAGTACTTTATGACCTGTTAGTCTTGCATATACATGTAATGTGATTGTCAACTACTTAGAATATACCCTTATCGTAATTTTGTCAGTATATTCATATTTATGCTGCAACAATGTTACCTTAGTACCCTTATTGACCCAATTGCTACACAAGCTATTGAAGTTTCAGTGGCTAGCTCGATCAAGTGAGACACGGGATGCCACATCTCTCCAAGATTGGGGCATGACAAATTCATCCCATGGAAAGAAAATTTAATAATATTCAATTCCCCACGTAGAAAAGATTGATGAGAATTAGAGTCAAAATTGATCACCTCATCTTAAGGAGGACAAATTCTAAAATTGCTAGCTTTTGGAAGAATAATTGGTCTAGTAATGGCCAATTATCCTAATATAGTAATGCTTCTACTTCTAGTAATACACATGTCTCTTCTTTCTTTATAAATGGCGGATGGAAATTTCAAAACATCACCAGTGACTACCCTATGATATTGCTCATCATATCCTAGGATTTAAAGTTAGATCTCCTTATATATCTGACATTCCAGTTTGGATTTTCTTAATAAATGTGAGATTTAGTTGTAACTCTGCCTGAAATGCAGTTAAAAAGTAGTATAATCAATCAGTGGTCAGCACTATGCTTTGGCACTAGAAAGAACCTTTTAAGGCCTCCTTTTTTACTTAGAGAGTTCTGAAAAAATAAGACTGTTGTTGATACTAGTGTATATAGATTTGGAGTTACTGTACCCTTAAAGTGTTCTTGTTGTGGCAATTCTACTCAAGAAAATGAAGAACATCTATTTTTGGAGAGTGATATTTCTTAATCAATTTAAAAGTACTTTAATGACATTATTGGTATATATAATGAGAGTGTTACATTAGGCATACCCTTATTAAATGGTGGATTACCAAAGAAAGCAATCCTTTAATGAAGTTGGCTATTTGAATTTTGCCTATTATCGAGAAAATCTAGAGTAATGATAGATTTGAGAACAAAAAAATGAATGTTTGTAACATTATTATTCAAGTCTATCAACAGTTCACTATTATTTCTCATAAGCAATTTCATAAAATTCTCCCCTTCTTACACTAAAAACATGCCATTATGGTGTTAAACATTCTAAATCAAGTCTTTCTATTATTTCTATCAAATGGAGCTCCCCCATCCAATGTTACTTGAAACTAAATACTGATGGGAGCTCTAAACGTAATCCAGGGCTTAATGGTGGTAATGGCATTAGTAGAGACTTTCAGGGACGTATGGTGACTGCTTTTGTTGCTTCTTTTGGATATGGTTCAAATAACAATGCTGAGATTTTAGCTATCTTAATTGGTATTAGATGGTGGCTAAATCATGAGATCAAAAATATTGTCATTGAGAGTGATTCTTTGCTTGTCATATATTGTATTTTTTATGGAACCACTCCTTTTCAAAAATTTGGTAGACACTATTTATATTACTAAGATTAAATTAATCACATTTGATCATTTCCAGTTTCAACACTTCTATAAGGGAGATAATAAAAAACTACAAGTATATTAGCTAATTTTTGTGTCTCCTACTCAAGCATTTCCTGGTTTGATTTTCCATCTCAATTGCTTAGACAAGTGAAAGGTGAACTTAACATGGATAGAGCTCAACGTTCCTCGTTTAGAAGGAGACTTCTTCACAATTTTTTGTTTAGATAGGGATATGGAAAAACTCAATAATTTTGATATTCTCCCAATGAAAATACTTTTTACTCAGGAGATGATATATACCCTTTACTTGTATTTTTGTAAGCTTACATTACAATATTACATTATGTCTAAAGGGAGATTATTCCATTCTTGTAGGTAAAGGGTCTTAACCCTTTTTGTTGCAATTAATTTTTGAGTTAAGGAAGTTCCACTCTGTTGAGATGGAGAAAAAAAGAGAATCTACGAAGATACATGATAGCAGTAAATTTATAGCTAATTATTTAACTATTGTCCTAATTTTCAATTACTTTAAGCAAAAATATTTATTTTAGCTATAATTTTTATTTCAAATAATTTATTGTGGCTAAAAGGTTATTATTTCTATGGTAACTTTTATCACATGAAAACAACTTATGATTAGCTATGATATTTTATCATAGCAATAAATTTGTGGCTAGTTATTTAACTCACTACTAAAGATTGCCTCAGAACCGACCCACTAAAATCGAGGGACGGTCAGTCAAATAAATCATGAAAAAATTGACTCTATTCCTCGATTTTTCCAATTTTAGTTCTTTTACATTTATTTTCATGCTAAATCAACACCATCCTTTGGTTATTCACTCTTTTTTTTTACGTATTTTTATGCGGATTACTTTTATTGTGATATAATTAAGCAAACGAATGTACAGGATTTAGATTTAATAAAACAATATTAAAAATTATTTTGCAAACTGACAGATAGAGTCATTTTGTTTAATCAAATTATTTATTAGTTTTAAAAAGTAGAGATAATAATATGAAAGTTTTGGTTTTAATTTAATCCAATAAACCACGGATAGGGTTAGTCAGTCAGTCTGTTTTTTGGTCAAGATTGGATCAACTCATTTAATAGAAAAACTGACGGACAACCCAATCTTGTTCCTCGGGTTTTTTTTAATTTAATCGAGCCAGACGATATTTATTCTCCCATTTCCCTCTTCTCTCTTCTCTCTTTTTTCTCTCACTCTCTCTGGAAATTCCCTACCCTAAACCACCACCAACGCACTTCCCAGCCCACGGGCATCCCTCCCAGACATCCACAATCCCACCCACAGCCCCGTTGTCCCTCCTCCGTCGTCGTTGCCACTATGCATCTAAGGTTAGGATTTTTTAAAATTTTCAATTACATTGTTATTGTTACATTTTTAGATTAAACGTTGATGTATTAGTTGACTTAGTTTAGCTTTTAATCATTAATTGAGGATCTATTAGAAAAATCACTATGTAATTGAAATTGGTACAATAACTAGGATAGTAATTACGATGACTTGTTTGTTTGCCATGATGTTATGTAATTACAAACATACTATTTGGTTGCACAAGTGTAATTACATAGTTAGATTAAAATTTGAAAATAAAAGTTAATTATCAAAAATTAATATTTGACAAATATGTGTCCTTATCAATGATATTAACATAGGTATTTAAGATACACACACACATATATATATTAATAAAAAATATATTAATTAATAAGTATATGTTTATAACTAATATGTTAAAAAATAATTGATATATATATTTTTAAATTAGTAATATTTTTTAATTTAATTAATTTTAAAAACTTAAAATCATTTTTTTAAGAACATCATGGAATGCATGTTTGAAAAAAATATTAATATTATAAGTATAATGCCATAAGTATATATAATATTAATATTATAAGTATAATACCATAAAATATTAATAGTAATATTAATATTAATATTATAAGTATAATGCCATAAAATTATTTAAATATTTGACAAATAATAATCTATTACTTCTAACTAAAAACTGAATAACATGCAATATCAAATAACAAGTCAATACTGCTAAAAAAATTAGAATAAAAAAATAGCACATAAATTCAAAATTAAGATTAAAAAATTAACATAATACTCTTATGTCAAATTTAAACATAACTTAAAATAAGTTTCAATATAATTTAAGTAGATACAATTCAAAAGAAAAACAAGTCTATAACATCATTCAACAATGAAATTCTACGTTACTTTCAAAACTAGAATAATAATGCATTAATATTAAATGAAGAAAATTAAAAAAATAAGAAATAAAAAAACATGAGTAATTACATGGAATCACAAGAACTATAGGTTGAAAAATGAGAGGAGAGAAAATAAAATATAAATAATGTAAAATAAAAAATATTTTAAAAATAAAAAATTAAAATTGAAAAGATAAAAAATTAGAAATTAAAAATAATAGTAATAAAGAAAATAAATTAAAATAAAATAAAAATAAAAAAATTAAAAATTTACCTTGTAATTATACTATGTAATTACCTACAATTCTGACCTCCCCCATGTTAATTGGAGTGTAATGTATACCAAATTCTCTACTAATCATATAATTATCTGGTCAAATAAATAGGCTGAACTATGTAATTACATCCAATTACACTCAAATTCAATTAGCAAGTGTCTTTTCAAAAAAGCCCTTAGTGATTTACCAAGTAATTGATGGATATTAACTTGCATTAAAAATAAAAGTAGAGACCTTAAAATATGTAGTGATGATTCTTTTTTAATTAAAATAATTGTATTTGATATTCATTGTCAATATGAATTTGTTAATTAATTTAAAATTTTCAAATTTAGTTTAATTTTTCTTCTTTATATTGTTATGAGATTAATAATTTAATAATTTAAATTTAATAAGTATTAAATGTAGAGTAATAATATAATACTTCAAATTGAATAATTATTAAAATTTCATATTCACAATTCAATAATTACAAAAAATTCACAATAATGATTTTGGAGGGGTTGTTCAGTTTATTAGTTACAATTTGTCACTACATACTCAAAATTTTTAACCGTACATAATTTTAGTAATTAATCATAAAATACTAAATATAAAAATACATCAAATTCGACTTTCTTTTGAAGGATGTCCGCGGATAATTGTTAACCATTGGATAATAAAATTCAATTATCAATACAAATTAGTTAATATGAAATTTATATGTAATCTAATTTATAATTGAATATCTATATCTTTGTAGATGAATTATCATTTGTGGATGTATGATAGAACTAGTAAAAATCATGGGGGCATGAGAGATGAATTTGTTGAAGGTGTTCGAGGATTTATCAACTATGTAATGTCACTTCATCCTTTTCAATTGAAGGATTGATTAGTTTCCTTTTAAGCAATGCAATTACATAAAGTTTTTAAAACCGGATATAGTTGTAGTTCATATCTATCTTATTGGGTTTAAGCCTAGATATTTTGTATGGATTGATCATGGAGAGACTGATGGGATGAACGTTATATTTTATAATTTATCTATGGATAAATGTAGTAGGCCTCACATGATCAAAATAGTATTCAACAAGATAGGATGCATGAAATAGTCAATGATGCTTTTGTGATATAATATGGGATGGAACTCGAATAGTATTTCGAAGAAACTCCGAATGAAGAAGGATTATGCTTCTATCAACAATTAGAAGAGGCTAGTCATCCACTATTTGCAGGGAGCCTGCATTGTGCGTCGTTTGTTCTAGATAGACTAATCAATATCAAACCAGATTAGAGTAGTACTCAAGCTACTATGGACTCTATGGTTGGTCTTTTGGGAGGAACCAATTAACCCGGAGTTGAACATACCTATGAATTTATACTAGGCAAAAAATTAGTTTTTAAGTTAGGATTATCGTATGATAGAATTCATTATTGTGAAAATAGTTGCATGTTGTTCTATAAGGATGTTGGTCATCTAAAAAATTATAAGTTTTGTGGACATGCTCATTTTAAGAGGATTTCTGATGAAAGATGGTTCCAGTTAAGGCAATGTATTATTTTACTTCTTATAGTTAGGTTACAGAGGTTGTACGCGCTGATGAGTTCTGCTCCTCAATGGTACGATAGTGATGGGGGTTGCCTCTACCCCTTCAACAATCTCAGTCGTCTCTACAACCTAAGGAATCCTCTATAATGACTGTGTCTCACCTGAAAGGTCCTCGGTACTCACAAGCTGATAGGTGTAGTGGCGGAGTTCCCCGCTCCTCTTACTCTCTCCTACATCTCCGCCATATATAGGTTGTGGGCCTATTGATTGGCTACTGCTACCCATCTGTTCTCCTTTCTGGATCGCTTTTTTCTCTTTTTCTTAGGGGCCTCCTCTGCTTCTGCCCTACCTATCATCCTTTTGCCCTTCTCTCTTGCAGCCAGCTCATGAGTACAAGAATCCCCAATCTCCACCTCCACATCAAGCTTCTCATCAAATAATAGGATGATCAGGGCAGGAAATATGGTTGGCTGTTAGGATGATAACTCAGCAACCTCGCTCCTCAATTTGCTTAACTCATCCCTCATGCTCCGAAATTCAGGTATATCTTCCAACCGATCATTGAGCCTAACCCAAATCCATCAAGTATCGTATACAGTATTGGAAAAAGGCTATAGCGCTTACTCCCGGTAATTATATTGAAGCGCATAATTAGTTGAAGATCACGATACATTTCGAATAAAAGAAGATCCCGTTTATTTATTATCCTTTATTTAGAATCTTAGTCTATTATTTTATTATAATTTAGATATTTGTTATAATTAATTGTTTGTTGGACCGATTAGATCAATTAACTAAAAAAGGAATCATTCCTTTGCTTTTGGAAGACCCAATCACATAATTTCATTATCTCCCTTCTAAGCCTTCTATTTCACTTCTATTTCATATACTATTTTTTAGGAATAAAAAAGGACCTTAGCAGCCTCCTTAGTCTTGGCCTAAACCCACGACTTGACCTGATCCATTAGCATACGCACTCTCTTCTTTGTGAGGCTCAGTTGCTCAGTCATCTTCTGTAAGAACTCCTAAGGGACCATGATATATCCGACTAGTTGCTGGCCTGGTTGAGTCGATGCCGGAGCGAACGAAGTGTTGGGTGTGGTTGTTGTGCCTCTAGCCTCAGCAGCTGGAATCTCACTGCTTTTCTCCCCTCGGTTCGGGGCATCAACATGCTCGCCCCCAATCACTCTAGGTCCTAGGACTGCAATTTGTCCTCTAACTTGATCCACTAGATTCATCTCATCTCTGATAAGTGCAATATTTGTTGTCCTCAAACCTCTAATCAGTACATCAATTTGCTCTATCATCTTGACACCGGATTCCCAACACAATTGGAATACAGGGTTCAGGAATGGAATGTTCGTACTCAGTGCTAGAGCTCACTTATAATGCTCAAACTCATACTTCTAGACAAAGTACGAAGTAGACATTATCAATAAAGAACCCAACAAAGAGGTTTGGTCGAACCCACAAGAAATATGGAAGGATATAGAAGAACGCTAGTATTTAAGCTTCTAACTCAATTATCTCCTAAAGGGGGAAATTTGTAAAAGTAACAAGTAATATTGGTGAAGGTTGATTCCAAATTAATGCAACTAACTTGGGTAAGTGTTCCCCATGGTTTCATAACTACTTTGGGTTTTATACTTTTGATCTATCTCAATACTTTACTTGTAGAACTGATAACTAGGTTTCATACAAACGACTAGTTCTCCCCTATTGGATGACTCTACAAAATCACCGGGTTAGGTCTCATGAGCAATTTCAATTTAACCATTATCAATTAGACCTAAATTTAACTATTATCCGACCACAGCTCAAGTTAATACAATGATCATAAAGACCAAGGCTTTAATGTACTTCTCTTTTCCTAATCTCTACCTCTCTAGGCTCAAGCAAGTAGAGATGTCAGGCAAGTCCTAATATTGCGCACCGTTAAGAAACGTTTAAGATGAAAAGAATACAATACAAGCATTTAGTATAGGTTTAGAATCACATCGTGAAAACCCTAGTTCGTTAATTCACCTATGGTTCCCACAATCCTAGTTGTGGAGGTTTAGCCTCTCATAATTATAAGTAAATTCATAGACAACAAAAGTATAAATTAATACTTACAACAATGAATGGAAGCAAATTCGCTTGATTATTGCAAAAATAAAGAAGAATAATTCAAAAACAATTGTCTCAAAGTGTTTTTTGAAATAAAATTTCTCACTCCAAGTTTTCTCTCTAAATAGTGTCTCCTATTACATAGAAATAAAGGTTATTTATAATAGTAGATTTATGTCTTCTTTGTTCTTTCATGGATTTGATTTGTGTTTTGTAGCTCCTTTTCCTAGTTGTAGTAGAATTCCCATGTTGGCACCTGGACAAGGCTGGCGCTCAGCACTGGTCATCGCGCTGGAAGGAAGGCGCCTCGCGCATGGCAAATCTCCAGATTCGTGCCACGTCTTGCACTTTCTTATGCAGCAAGGCCGGTGCCTCGCGCCTCTAGTCGAGAAGCATGGCAGGCGCCTCGTGCTGCTGGTCGCGCAGGTGTGCCTATGTAGTGATACATGCATTGATCTTGGCTTGTTCAATCCAACTTCCTCACCTTTGTTTTAAAAGCCTCAAATACACCCAAATCCATCATTTTTAGCCTTGAAAGCATCTAATCATGTGCGTTAGCTCTTTTCACAAATATATATCATAAAAACACATGCAAACACGCAAAATTTATTCTCAAAATATAATAAAGTATGTGTAAAATATGGCTAAAAAGTGTGTAAATACGCCCTTCATCACCATCCCGCTTAACTATTGGCTGAACAATCTACTACTTCCCTTCTCAAAGTTAGACACAAAATTCATCCTATGAATAGGTCTACTTGCACTTAGGATCATGAAACAAATCAATAAAGCTCTAACAATTCACTCATATACATATAGGATCAACATTAAAATGTCAATGTTCGAAATCACTTTTCTTTTGAAAACTAACTCATCAAGACCTATTTTGAGCCAACATGAATCATATGTAATTTTGCAATCAAGATATACCAAAGTCTTACCATTGTGCCCCTCACAATTTTGGAGAGATGCCCTTTCTCACACAAGTTATAAATCAACATGAACATGAGCATAAATAAACAATTTCCACTCTCTCCTAAAGAACTCAATATACATGCAAAAGACGACCTATAGGTCTGCCCTTAGTATAATATTTCACTAATATAGAATTATGAATGAAGCATCAAATAGAACTTAAATTTGGTTGTAGGCTAAGAGACGGATAGGAACTATTTGGGCAAGATAGTGACTAAACTCCCCAAGCACTTTAATACTTCACAACACTTTGATTTTTAACACATTCTTCAATCTCCTATTTTTCTCCTTATACCTCCTTTTATTTTTCAAATTTTCAACCTAGGTGACTAGTGGGGATTTTTTTTTCAACATTGAGCTCATTCATACAGTTTTTTCATCAAATATTTCTTTTTTTTTTTGAAGATCCTTCTTCTTTTTATTTTTCCACTAACATCACCCTCCTTGTTTTGCAAACATCACCTTTTTCTTTTCTTTTAATTCACCACACTTTTTAGTTTTTCTCTTCACTTCTCCAATAATGGTCCTTTCATACAAATTTTTTCAATTAAAGTGCTTTAGGAGTAATTTGGATCAAATAAAAGTCCATAGAACAAAAAGGGATTAAGCTTGTAATATGGCTATCAAAAGAATAGGTTAAGACTCAAAATGATTAACTAGGACAATTACATTAAGGTAGGTAAAAATCAAGATAAAATAGGCTACCAAAGAAACACTTATATCACATCCTAAATCCATCATTCTCAGTTCGTTTTTCACACACACCGGGCAAGTTCTAGACATCAATTTACAAGCATGGAGTATACAAAAATTCCTCATGCATTGGCATACAATGGTTCAACAATGGAAATCAAGATCACATAAACACATATATCCATATGGAATGCATAACATAATTAAGCCCAAATTTTTTTTTCTTTTCAAGTACAAGAGTCGAGTTCCAAAAGACTAAGTGCTTCTATTTTTTTCATGCATTTTTGGGTGAATTTCATAAAGTTCTAATGATACTTATGTGAAGCACTTAACATTCGTAAGGTCCAAGTTCTTTTTCTTCCTAATGACTAGTTTACCTTTAAGACGGCCAGTATCCATCCATCATCGGGCAAAGTCATGACTCAATGACTAAAAATAAAAAAATAAAAATCTAGACTCTCTGTTGGTTCTAAGGGACTATCCACCGAAAAAATACTGAAAACAAAAATTGGAGGAACCCAAAACAAAATAAAACTATCTACCGGTGACGATGAAAATACAACCCTCGAAACATGAGGACTCACCAAGAGCACTGAGAGCGAATCTGAAACTATCTACGGGTGACGATGAGCCCGAGAACTGGGACCTGTATCATGAAATGATACAATATAGAAGGTATGTGGTCAGTACGTGGAGTGTACTGAGTATGCAAGGTAAGTAAAATAGACGTTTAAAACATATGTGAAATTCATAAATGATCATAAGAGTAGGACGTCATGCTTGTATCGTAAATCATAATAACATATCATATGACTCAAGGTTTTCAAAACATTCATAACATAACAAACATAATCATAATCATAATAGAAGAGATTTACTTAACATGACTTGAGCCGATACATAATCATAACATGCATAAATCATGAGGAACAGTGGGAGATTCTCTTAACCGACATACCCTATATGAGCACACATGAATTCCGACTAGTAACCTTAGTCAGGAGGTGTTCGTACCTTGCCAAGGGTAGAACCATGAAAGTGTGATATCACCATGAAAAAGGGCCATTTAGGCTAGGGACTAACAAGAAAGGGCCCCAACATACCTACGGTGGCACGTAGTTCATGAGATCCAGGACTTAACTTGAGATCTGGGACTTAACCTAAGCCCCGGACCTTCTCGGTGTTCGATACTACTCCCAAAACATATATATTGCTCATAATAATACATACATGAGTTCATGGGCTAGTTAAATCATGATAATCGTAATCATACTTGATCAAATGTGATCTGGCCATGACATGAGGCCCATGAGTCGGCCAAAAATATACTTCATTACATACTTGTAGATCATGTATATATCTTGAATTTCTTAAAAATCATAATGGATAACATAATAAATTCGTTATTTAAAACATAATTCATGCTGGGCTTGTAAAGAACATCAATGGAAAAATAGATCATAAATCGATTCATCATGGGGCATGCTTAATTAAGCTTAATTGCTTGTAAATCAAATCAACGATATTATGATCAATTTAAATCTAGAAAGATGATCAAAATCCATAGATTATGATAAGATTTCAAAATCACAAAACTCATAATTAAATCATTAGGTTTTATATAAATCAAATACAAAACCCCATGAGTTTGTGACAAATTTTAAGTAAAATCATAGATTAGGAGCATGGGTGTGGAAGGATTCATCCATTGATGACCTTACATACCCGGGATTATCTGGATCTTAACCTCCCTTGATAGCTCAAGATGGAATTTAGAGGAATTGAAAAAGAACACCTTGAATCACATTCTAATCTCCTCTTTGTACTCTTGCATGCATGAATGAGGCTTAACATGAACTTAACCCCCTTAAAAGACTCCATTTAGACCTTAAAATGACGTAGTTTAGGCCTTAGGAGTTTAGGAATTACAAAAACACCCTTACTGAAAATGTATGAATTTTTGGTTGCTAGTCCCCACAAGGGACCTCATGAGTCATTGCCAGAGGCATGACTCGTGGCCGAGATCTGTCATGCTCACTGCCCAAAATCACTCAGGGGACCCCACGAGTCATGGTGGCTGACCACGACTCGTGGTCACCACCCGTGATCCCCACTGCCCAAAACTTTGACCAACCATACCCTCCAACCCACGGTGACCTCACGAGTCGTGAGGTCTGACCACGACTCATGGTCATGCCCATGGCCTCCTCAACCTGAGCCTGTAAACCTTGCTGACCACTAGTCACCTCACTACTCGTGGTCACTCCTCACGACCTACCTCACAAGTCGTCCTGAGGTGTGTTGCGAATTTTTAGTTTTTCTCCGTTTTGACTCCCGGGTCTGATCCTTGGGTTCCCAGAGTATAAAAATATCTCCCCCTTGGGAACATTTGTCCTCAAATGTTAGAAACATGCATAAAACTCAAAAAACAAGCAATCATAATATGCAATTACTGATTATTTAACCCAAAAACTGGCGGAATGACTACCTCCGAAAAGGACTGCATAGCTGAACTAAATTCAGACATCACGTACATCTTTCATAACATAAATCAAACTTGTGCACATGAACTGGACATGGAAACTGATTAGATAATTAGGAAAAAAACTGGTACCTCAAACTGAAACTGAGCCGGTAGAGAACAACTATTGGTATCTAGCCATCATATCTGCTTCTGCTTCCCACGTAGATCCTTCAACATGCTGATTTCTACATAATACTTTAACTGAAGCTACTTCTTTGTTCCTTAGCTTACGGATTTGATGATCTAATATTTCCACGAGTACCTCTTCATAACTAAGCCTGTCTTTTACACCAACACCATCCACCGGGACTACTATAGCTGGATCAACCAAACACTTTTTCAAAGGTGACACATGAAACATGGGATGAAATGAAGATAACTCCGAGGGCAATTCCAACTCATACGCCACCTTACCAACTCTCCTCATAACCCGGTAGGGACCAACATAGCGGGGACTGAGTTTCCCTTTCTTTCCGAACCACATGAATCCCTTCATGGGAGATATCTTTAGAAATACCAAATCGTCCACCTCAAACTCCAAATCTCTTCTCCTCACGTCAGCATATGATTTCTGACGACTCTGAGCGGTCTTCAACCTGTCATTTATCAACTGAACCTTTACCATGGCATCATAAATCGAATTTGGCCCTATTATAGCTGCCTTACCAAACTCAAACCACTCGATGGGAGATCCACACCTCTGCCCATAGAGATTCTCGAACGGTGCCATTTGGATACCAGAGTGATAGCTGTATTATAAGCAAACTTGATTAAGGGCAAATGATCATACCAACTACCTTTAAACTCCATAACACATGCCCTCAACATGTCCATAAGAGTCTGGATTGTTCGCTCGTCTTGGCAATCCATTTGTGGATGAAAGGCTCTACTAAGCTTCACTTGAGTCCCAAGTCCCTTCTAAAAAGACTGCCAAGACTGGGAGGTAAACTGAGTACCTCGGTATGAAATACTAGACAAGGGCACTCCTTGAAGTCGAACCAACTCCCGATTGTACAATTTAGCATAATCATCTACTGAATCCGTGGTCTTGACAGGTAGAAAGTGTGCAGTATTGGTTAACCTATCTACCACTACCCAAATGGAATCGTAGTGTTGTCGAGCGCGAGGTAGGCCTGTAATGAAATCCATGTTAATCTCTTCCCACTTCCATGTGGGAATGCTAATACCCTGAAGTACGCCTCCCGGCCTTTGATGATCGACTTTCACTTGTTAACAGTTTGGACATTTGGCTATAAACTCTGCAATATCCTTCTTTATACCATCCCACCAATAGATTCTCGCAAGTCCCGATACATCTTCACGAATCTCAAATGGATCGAATATCTGGTACCATGTGCCTCATCCAATATCCAAATTCTCAAATCATCAATGTCTGAAACACATAGTCGACCCTGATCATAGAACACAATCTCCCCCTTGGGAGAAAACCTCCACCTTTTGACTCCGCACCGCTTCCTTCAGCTTCCTCAAAATCGGATCCTCATCTTTCTTAGATTTGACATCAACCCCCAAGGATGATTCTGACCCATTCTGCACAACAACGCTGCCATCAGTCGAGTCGATTAATCTAACTCCCAATCTTGCAAGCCGGTGGACCTCCTTCACCAAAGCCTTCTTTCCTTCATCCACGTGGGACACACTCTCCATAGAGAGCCTACTAAGTGCATCCTCCACTACATTAGCCTTGCTCCAGTGGTAAAGAACACTCATATCGTAGTCCTTTAATAACTCCAACCACCTCCTTTGCTGAAGATTGAGATCCTTCTGCTTGAAAACATGTTGCAAGCTTTTGTGATCCGTGAACACGTCTAAGTGGACCCCATACAAGTAATGCTTCCATATCTTCAACGCGAACACCATCGCAGCCAACTTGAGATCATGGGTTAGGTAATTTGTTTCGTGAACCTTTAACTGTCGAGAGGCATATGCTATTAATTTCCCATGCTACATCAACACGCACCCGAGTCTGACTCGCGAAGCATCACAATACACCATAAAACCATTGGTACCCTCGAGTAGGGTCAACACTGGTGCTGAAGTGAGTCGGGTCTTTAACTATTGAAAGCTTTTCTCACAAGCCTCCGACCATTGAAACTTCACCTTCCTCTGAGCCAACTTAGTCAATGGTGCGGACATAGATGGAAAAGCCTCCACAAATCTCTGATAGTAACCAGCTAAGCCTAAAAAGCTTCTAATATATGATGGGTTCACCGGTCTGGGCCAATTCTTTACCATCTCGATCTTCTAAGAGTCTACTTTTATGCCCTCACCTGATACCACATGGCCTAGAAATTCCACCGAGTCCAACCAAAACTGACGTTTGCTGAAATTTGCATACAACTGACAATCCTTGAGGGTCTGAAGCACTATTCTCAAGTGAGTGGCATGCTCCTCCTCACTCCGATAGTATATAAGGATGTCACCAATGAACACAATCACGAAAATGTCTAGATACGGCTTGAACACCCTGTTAATCAGATCCATAAAGGCTCCAGGAGCATTGATTAGTCCAAATGACATAACTACAAACTCATAATGGCCATACTGGGTTCTGAAGGCTATCTTTGGGATATCACAGTCTCGAACTCAGAGCTGATGATACCCGGACCTGAGATCTATCTTCAAGAGACACCTGGCACCCTGGAGCTGGTCAAATAAATCATCAATCTTGGGCAAGGGGTACTTGTTCTTGGTAGTGACCTTATTCAGCTGCCGATAATCAATACACATATGAAGGGATAAATCCTTCTTTCGAACAAAGAGAACCGGTGCACCCCATGGAGAGTTGCTCGGTCTAATGAAACCCTTATCCAACAAGTCCTTCAACTATTCTTTTAACTCTTTTAACTCGGCTGGAGCCATCCTATTAGGAGGAATGGATAGGCTGCGTATCGGGCAATAGATTAATACTGAAATCAATTTCCCTCTTTGGAGGAACGCCTGGCAAATCATCGGGGAAAACCTCTGGATACTCACACACCACTGAAATTGACTGAATAGTCAGGGTCTTAAACTCTACATCCTTAACCCTAACTAGGTGGTACATGCAAACCTTAGAGATCATTTTCCTGGCCTTAAGGTATGAAATAAACAGACCGGCTGGTAAAGCGGAATTACCCTTCCATTCTAGAACTGACTCACCCGGAAATCAGAATTCCACCGTACGGGTCCTACAATTAATCGAAGAACAACATGCAAACAACCAATCCATACCCAAGATGATATCAAAGTCCTTCATGGTCAACTTGACTAAGTCTGCGGAGGTAATCTTATGCAACACTGTGATGGGAAATCCTCTATATACCCGCCTAACTACCACTAATTCACCGACTGGAGTAGATACGGAGAACGATTCTGACAGAATTTTAGGACTAACTCCAAAACTACTAGCAATATAAGGGGTCACAAAAGACAAAGTAGCTCTTGAATCTAACAAAGCATAATAATCAACATGGAAGACTTTCAACATACCCGTGACCACATCTGGAAATGCCTCCTGCTCCTGGCGAGGCACTAGGGCATAAAACCTGTTTTGGCGCTGACCACCTGCTAAACTAGTGGAGGCACCCTGCTGAGGAGGTCGTGCTGCTAGAGCGGTAGAACTGGCTACAGGGCAATCTCAGGATAATTCTTGCTGCACTTCGCACAAACTGGAAAAGTGCGCTCCACCTGCATGCTACCATGATCTCTCAAGCCCGTAGCCCTGCTCCTCTGGTCTCCCCTAAACTTGGATGGCATGCTAGCCGATGATGGAGTTGGAGTAATAGAACTGTACTGGGACTACTGACATGGTCCACCCCCTATCCTGGCTTGAGAAACCCTGTAGCTGTCGGTCCTGGCACTCTTGGGCTCTCTCTGCCTCCTATAGATCGACTTTATCTACTGAAAATGCAATACAATATGGGGAAAATCAATGTCTCGGCAGATCATGGAGATCCGACAATCCTTGTCTAAATAATCTGGTAACCCATGCACAAAATGGCTCACCCGAGCCCGCTGATCCGCCACCAACTCTGGAGCATATTTAGATAACCGGGTGAACTCTAATGCATATTCCTGGACTGATATATTACCTTGCTTTAGATTAACAAACTTGGCCGCCTTGAGCTCCCTCATCTCCCGAGGGAAGAATATATCCATGAATGTAGTGTGAAACTCATCCCAACCTATTGGGCCTGCACTCGCCGCCCTGGCATCTCTCCATTTCTTAAACCATATATGTGCTACCCCCTTTAGCTGGTAGGAGGTCAAGTCAACGCATTCCTCACTGTCCACCCCCATAATCTGGGTGATGTTTAGAATTTCCTCAATAAAATCATGTGGATCCTCGTCCATCCTTGACCCCGTGAACTCTGGAGGGCTCATCCTCAAGAAATCCCTCACCCTAGCTGCCGCTGCATTCCCATTCTGAGGAAAATGTGCCACCATCTGATTCTGGACCTGGGCAGTCATGGCCTATGCCAACATCTAAATCACCTCCCTAAACTCAGAGTGGGCGGCTGGCTTTGGTACGTGCTCCTCATGAACGAGTGGAGTTGGCTGATGCTCGCCATCATGGGTACCCTCATAACCATTACCATTACTATTTCTCCTAGCATTTACTCAACATGGAGGCATGATTTTGCAAACGCGAATAGCACGAATTAGAAGAGTAAAGGACATTCATCGCACGACATAGATCATGAAAGAAGGAAACATTTCCTTAACATCTAATAGCCTCTTTGTCATAACTGTAGCGCGCTTCACACCCATGAAAAAGACTCTACTTAACGCGGCTTTCAGACTCCCTAGGATACTTTAGAACCTATGGCTCTGATACCAAGTTTGTCACAACCCAAACACACACCGGGATCGTAGACACAGGACAAGGAGCCCCGAGAGACCCCATGTCGACCCATGGCATGAGAATACATCTAATCCAATCACATGAGCGGAAGACTTATCGTATAAGAATGTAATCATAACATAGCCAAAGGAAAATATCAGCACAAGACTTATATAATACGGCTGAATACAACTTGCAATCTAATAAGCCTCTAACCATAAAGGGCAGATTGATGGGACAACTCCCCAACTAATCCAACATCTAGAAATTTAAAGAAACAACATAAAGGATGAAAATACAGCCCTCGAAACATGAGGACTCACCAAGAGCACTGAGAGTGAATCTGAAACTATCTACGGGTGACGATGAGCACGAGAAGTGGGACCTGTATCATGAAACGATACAGCATAGAAGGTATGCGGTCAGTACATGAAATGTACTGAGTATTCAAGGTAAGTAAAACAGACATTTAAAACGTATGTTAAATTCATAAATGATCATAAGAGTAGGATGTCATGCTCGTATCGTAAATCATAATAACATATCATATGGCTAAAGGTTTTCAAAACATTCGTAACATAACATAACATAATCATAATCATAATAGAAGAGATTTACTTAACATGACTTGAGCTGACATACATGATCATAACATGCATAAACCATGAGGAACAGTAGAAGATTCTCTTAACCGACATACCTCATATGAGCACACATGAAATTTGACTTGTAGCCCTAGTTGGGAGGGTGTTCATACTTTGCCAAGGGTAGAACCATGAAAGTTTGATATCACCATGAAAAAGGGCCATTTGGGCCAGGGACTAACATGAAAAGAGCCTGACATACCTATGGTGGCACGTAGTCCATGAGATCCGGGGCTTAACCTGAGCCCCGAACCTACTCGGTCTTCGATACTACTCCCAAAACATATATAGTGCTCATAATAATACATACATGAGTTCATGGGCTATTTAAATCATGATAATCGTAAACATGCTTGAACATATGTGATCTAGCCATGACATGAGGCCCGTGAGTCAGCCAAAAACATACTTCATGATTAATAAGATTCATACATACTTGTAGATAATGTACATATCTTGAATTTCTTAAAAATCATAATGGATAACATAATAAATTCATAATTTAAAACATATTTCAGGTGGGGCTTGTAAAGAAAATCAATGGGAAAATAGATCATAAATCGATTCATCATGGGGAATGCTTAATAAGCTTAATTGCTTATAAATAAAATCAACAATATTATGATCAATTTAAATCTTGAATCTAAAATCCATAGATTATGATAGGATTTCAAAATCACAAAACCCATAATTAAATAATTAGATTTTATATAAATCAAATACAAAGCCCCATGAGTTTGTGATAAATTTTAAGTAAAATCATAGAGTAGGAGCATGGGCGTGGAAGGATTCACCCATTGATGACCTTACATACCTGGGATTATCTGGTTCTTAACTTCCCTTGATAGCCCAAGATGGAATTTAGAGGAATTGAGAAAGAACACCTTGAATCACCTTCTAATCTCCTCTCTATACTCTTGCATGCATGAATGAGGCTTAATATGAACTTAACCCCCTTAAAAGACCCCATTCAGACCTTAAAACGATATAGTTTAGGCCTTTGGAGTTTAGGAATTACGAAAACACCTTTACTAAAAATGCAGAAATTTCTAGTTGCTAGTTCCCACGAGAGACCTCACGAGTCATTGCTAGGGGCACGACTCATGGACGGGATCCATCATGCTCACTGCCCAAAATAACTTAGGAGACCCCATGAGTCGTGGTGGCTGACCACGACTCATGGTCACCACCCGTGATCCCCTACTACCCAAAACCAACCATACCCTCCAACCCACCAGTGACCTCACTGGTCGTGAGGTTTGACCACGAATCGTGGTCATGCCCGTGCCCTCCTCAACCTGAGCCTGTCAACTTCGCTGACCATGAGTCACCTCGCGACTCGTGGTCACTCCTCACGACCTACCTCGCAGGGTATCCTGAGATCTGGTGCGTATTTTCAGTTTTTCTTCGTTTTGACTCCCAGGTCTAATCCTTGGGTTCCTAGGGTATAACATGGATGTTGTGAATAAAGAACCCAACAAAGAGGTTGGACTTGAACCCACAGGGAATATTAAAGGATATAGAAGAATGCTAGTATTTAAGCTTTTAAGTCAATTATCTCCTAAAGGGGGGAATTTGTAAAAGTAACAAGTAATATTATTGAGAAATTGAAGGTTGACTCCAAATTAATGCAACTAACTAAGGTAAGCATTCCCATGGGTTCATAACTACTTCATATTTCACACTTGTGATCTATCCCAATACTTTACTTGTAGAATTCATCCAATCGACTAGTTCGTTCCTATTGAATGACTCTACTCAATCACTGGGTTAGGTTTCATGAGCGATTTCAATTTAACCTTTATCAATTAGTCCCAATAACTATCCTGGAACCACATCTCAAGTTAATATAATGATCATAAAGATCAAGGCTTTGTTGTACTTCTCTTTTTCTAATCTCTACCTCTCTAGGCTCAAGCAAGTAGAGAATTCAAGAAAGTCTTAACATTGTGCACCACTAAGAAATGTTTAAGATGAAGAGAATACAATACAAGCATTTAGTATAGGTTTAGAATCACGTCGTGCAAACCCTAGTTCGTTAATTCACCATGGTTCCCACAATCCTAGTTGTGGAGGTTTTAGCCTCTCATAATTATAAGTAAATTCATAGCATTTATAGAAAAAAGCATAAATTAATACTTACAACAATGACTGAAAGAGACTTCACTTGATTATTGCAAAAATAAGGAAGAACAAATCAACAACAATTGTCTCAAAGTGTTTTGTGAAATAAAATTTCTTGCTCCAAGTTTTCTCTATAAATCATGTCCCCTATTACATAGAAATAAAGGGTATTTTTCATTGTAGATTTATGCCTTCTTTGTTTCTTCATGGATTTGATTTGGGATTTATAGCTCCTTTTCCTACTTGAAGTAGGATTCCCATGTTGGCACCTGGACAAGCCTGGCGCTTAGCACTGGTTATCACGCTGAAAGGTCGGCGCCTCGCGCATGGAATTGCACCAGATTTGTGTCACGTCGCGCGCCTGCTTTCATAGCAAGGCCGGTGCCTCGCACCTATGGTCGCATAGCAAGGCAAACACCTCAGACTGCTGGTCGCATAGGTGAGGTTGTTGTTGTTCGGTTGTTATTTTACTGCTTATGCTATTAGTACTGTTACTTAGCTATTCCTTGTAATTGTGTAATGGTTGTTATAGCATCCTGTGTTGGACTTCTGTGTCTCAGGTTTCCAAATATTCCATATTACAGAGGAGACTCTGCCGAAATTTTTCTAAATCTTTGGTAAGAGAGTTAACCTGAGAATGAAATTCGAGGACAAATGTTCCTAAGGTGGGGAGGATGTTACACCCGTAAATGTTAACGATCAGTGAGCGTGCGCATGGATTTGTGATGAATAAAGAGAGTACAATCTGTGTAGGAAAGCCTCAAAAGTAGGGTAGGGTGAGGTGAGGCCGTGAAGGGCCAGCACGGCACGCCAGCCCACTGGTGCCATGAGGGGCGCGACATGGGGCTGCTACTGGTGCCTTGGGTAGCGCTGGGCGCCCCCTGCCACCGCCCTAATATTTATATGTCACGACCCAACATATACCTGGATCATAGACAAGGGACAAGGAGTTCAGAGAGACCCTAAGTTGACCCATGGCATAGCATACATCTAATTCAATCACATAAGAAGAAGACTAAACATAAGGCATATTGGAAACATGGCAAAACATAATACGTCAAAACATCCAAAACACTAAGACATACAAGCTGAGTATTGAACATTTGTCTGAAAGCCTCTGATATGTATGATGGGTTGTATGGGACACCCCCAACTAACCCGAACAAGGACTGAAATAGAAAGTATAAACATGTCTATCAAATAGCCCTTGGAACATGAGGACTCACCAACTTCGCTGGAAGCAACTCCGAGACAATCTATGGGTGAGGGTGAGCCTGAGAGCTAGGGCCTGTATCATGAAATGATACAACATAAAAAGTATGCGGTCAATACGTGGAATGTACTGAGTATGAAAGATAAGTAAAAAGGACATGTAAAATATTTTAAACTCATAAATGAACATAAGAGTAGGACAACATGCTCATAACAAAAATATCGTAATATAAAATAAGGCTCAAGGTTTTAAAAACATTCGTAATACAATTGTAATCAAAATCATAGGAGAGAAGCTTTATTGACCATGACTTGAGCCAACATACATAATCATAACATGCATAAATCATGAAGAACAGTGGGAGATTCTCTTAACCAACATACCCCATATGAGCACACATGAAGCCCGACTTGTAACCCTAGTCGGAAGGTGTCCGTACCTTGCCAAGGGTAGATCCATGAAAGTGTGATATCACCATGAAAAGGGCCATTTGGGTTGGGGACAATTATATAGGAGGTCCCAACATACCTACGATGGCATGTAGTTTATGAAGTCCGGGGCAGAACCTAGACCCCGAACCTACTCGATGTTCTATACTACTCCCAAAACATATATAGTGCTCATATTATAACATACATGAATTCATGGCCTAGTTAAATCATGATAATCATAAACATTCCTGTATATACGTGAATTAGCCATGACATGAGGCTTGTAAGTAGGCCAAAAAACATGATTCGTGATAGAAAAGTTCATTCATACTTGTAACTCAGGCATATAGCTTGGAATTCATAAAATCATGATGGGTAATATCATAAATCCATAATTCAAATCGTAAAACATGTTGGGTTCGAAAATATCATCATTTGAAAAGAAGATCATAAATCGATTTATCATGGGTCATGCATAATTAGGCTAAATTCAATAGAAATCAAGAAATCAATAATATTATAAATAATATAAATCATAAAGTTGATCAAAACCCTTTAAAATATGATAAGATTCAAAATCACAAGGCCCTTTAGAAATCATTAGAATTTATATAAATCTACTTCAAAACCCCATAAACTTTTGATTGAATTTTTATAAAATCGTAAAGAATTTGCATGGGTGAGGAAGGAAATACCCATTGTTATCCTTACATACCTGAAACCACTGATTCTGAACCTCCCTTGATTCCTAAGAAGAAATTGAAAGGAATTGGGCAATAAAACCTTGAATCACCTTTTGATCACCCCTCTAAACTCATGCATGCATGAATAAAGGCTTATAATAGATAATCCCCCTTAAGACCCACCTTCCATAAGTAATACGACGTAGTTTAGGGTCTCATAGCATGGACAAGTTAAAAATGCCCTTAATAAATCTGCTCTGAAAACTAGCCGGGTTGAACTAACGAATGGAACCAACGGGTGGTTGGAGCTAACGACGACCTGTTCTATCGCTTGTGGTTTGCACTGTTGTAACTTACTTCCGGAATTGACCAACGGACAAACAGGTCGACTCATCCTGTGGAACAACGATCCATTACTTCATTCGTTGTTTGCTCATCACAAAAGTTGGACTTTCTTATCACGAGCCTCACAATGACTCATGGTTGCTTCCAATGAGTCGTGGTCTTGATTCGTCATCAACACTGGAAATTCTTGCACCAAAAAACGATCGGTAACAACAACTGGTTACAATTTACAATGAATCGTTGGAAGGCCCATTGTATGGCACCTGCTGAACCCAACCTCTTCCAACGCCCACTGACAACAACTCATTGTTTCCAATCGAGTCGTTGTGTCGTCTGTTGTCTCCACTTCCACCCAACCTTCCCTAACCAACGAATGTACATAACGACCTGTGGTTTGATACCACGAGTCGTTCCATGGTCTGATCTGTGAAATTTTACCCATTTCAACATTTTTAACTTTTAACTCCCAGGTCAATTCTCAAGCACTTTCGGGGTATTACAATATCTCCCCCTTTGGAACATTCATCCTCGAAGGTTGGAAACAAGCAGAAACACAGACATGCAATTATCATATTCAAATAATGATCATTTAAACCGAAACTTTACGGAATGACTACCTCTGATTCATAACACATTGATGAACTTATCTCATGCTTCACATACATATTCATACACATAAAGGAAACTTGAACACTTGAACTGAACATGAAAACTAAATAGAGTCATAGAGCACAACTGATACCTCAAGTCGAAACTGAGCCGGTAGAGAATAAATGTAGGTATCTAGCAATCATATCCGCTTCATTTTCCCATGTAGCTCCTTCAACATGCTAATTTCTCTATAGTACTTTAACTGAAGCTACTTCTTTGTTCCTTAGCCTCTGAACTTGGCGGACCAATATTTCCACAGGAACTTCTTCATAGTTGAGGCTATCTTTTACACCAATGTTGTCCACCGGGACTACTAGAGATGGATCTCCCAAGCACTTCTTCAAAAGCGACACATGAAACACGGGATGCACAGAAGATAACTCTGAGGGCAAATCCAACTCATACGCTACCTTACCAACTCTTCTCGTAACCTGATAGGGACCAACATAGCTGGGACTGAGTTTTCCATTCTTCCCAAATCGCATGACTCCCTTAATGGGAGGTACCTCTAGAAATACCCAATCGTCTACCTCAAACTCCAAATCTCTTCTTTTCACATCGCATATGACTTTTGACGACTCTGAGTGGTTTTCAATCGGTCCCTTATCAACTAAACCTTTACCATATAGAGCCTTCGCTCATATAGAGCCTCTAATGGTACCATCTGGATGCTAGAGTGATAGCTATTATTATAAGCAAATTTGATCAAGGGAAAATGATCATCCCAGCTACCTTTGAAATCTATCACACGCTCTCTCAACATGTCCTCAAGATTCTGGATTTTTCATTCGGATTGGCCATCTATTTGCAGATGAAAGGCTGTGATGAGCTTAACTTGAGTCCCAAGCCCCTTGTGAAAAGACCGCCATAATTGGGAGGTAAACTGAGTACCTCGGTCTGAAATAATAGACAAGGGCACTCCCTGAAGTCGAACCAACTCCCGAATATACAATCAGGCATAATCATTCGCTAAATCGGTGGTTTTGACTGATAGGAAATGTGCCGCCTTGGTCAACCTGTCTACCACCATCCAAAGGGAGTCATATTGTCAGCAAGTATGAGGTAAGCCTATAAAGAAGTCCATATTAATATCTTCCCACTTCCAAGTAGGAATGCTAATATCTTGAAGTACTCTTCCCGGTCTTTGATGTTCAACCTTTACTTGTTGACAATTTGGACATTTGGCTACGAACTCTGCAATATCCTTCTTCATTCCATTTCACCAATATATTTTCCGCAAATAATGATACATCTTGGTGGCACCCGAATGGATAGAGTTCCTGGATCCATGTGCCTCATGTGATATCCGTACCCTCAAATCATCTACATCTAGAACACACATATGACCCTGGTACCGCAACACGCCATGTCCCCCTTGGGAGAAAACCTCCACCTTCTGACTCCGGATGACTTCTTTCAGCTTTCCAACATCAAATCCTCATCTTGTCTAGCCTTCACATTAGTCACCAAGGATGATTCGGATCCTTTTTGCACAACAACACCTCCATCAGTTAAGTTGACCAATCTACCTCCCAACCTTGCAAGTCGATGCACATCTTTTGCCAGCTCTTTCTTTCCTTCCTCCACGTGGGACACACTCTCCATAGAGAGTCTACTAAGTGCGTCCGCCACCACATTAGCCTTTCTCGGGTGGTAAACAACACTCATATCATAGTCCTTAAGTAGCTCCAACAACCTTCTTTGTCGAAGATTCATATCTTTCCACGTAAACACATACTGCAAGGTCTTGTGGTCCGTAAAAACATCCATGAGGACCCCATACAAGTAATGTCGCCATATCTTCAATGCAAACACCACCGCGGCTAACTCAAGATCATGGATCGGGCAATTCTTCTCATGGATTTTCAACTATCTTGAGACATACGCTATCACTTTCCCATGCTGCATCAACACACACCCAAGTATGATTCTCGAAGCATCACAATATACTACAAAACCATCGGTACCCTCGGGTAATGTCAACACTGGTGCTAAAGTGAGTCGAGTCTTCAACTCTTGCAACCTTTTCTCGCAAGCCTCCGACCATTGGAACTTTACCTTTTTCTGAGTCAACCTGATCAATGGTGCTGCAATTGATGAAAAACCCTCAATGAATCTCCAGTAATACCCTGATAGGCCAAAGTAACTCCGAACTTCTGAAGGATTCACCGATCTAGGTCAATTCTTTACCGCTTCAATTTTCTGAGAATCTACCTTTATGCCCTCACTCGATACCACATGGCCTAAAAATGTCAGGGAGTCCAACCAAAATTCACACTTGTTGAACTTTGCATACAACTGACGATCCTTGAGGGTCTGAAGCACTACTCTCAATTGAGCGGCATGCTCCTCCTTGCTCTGAAAGTATATAAGGATATCATCGATGAACACAATCATGAACATGTATAGATATTGCTTGAATACCCTATTTATCAAGTCCATGAAAGATGTAGGGGCATTGGTTAGTCCAAAAGACATAACAACAAATTCATAGAGACCATACTGAGTCCTGAAAGCGGTTTTCAGGATGTCACTCTGCTGAACCCTATGTTGGTGATACCCGAACCTGAGATCTATCTTTGAGAAACATCTAGCACCCTGAAGCTGGTCAAACAAGTCATTGATCCTGGGTAAGGGTTACCTATTCTTGACGGTGACCTTGTTCAACTGCTGGTAATCAATACACATGCAAAAGGAACCATCCTTCTTTCAGACATAGAGAACCGGTGCACCCAATGGAGACTTGCTTGGTCTAATGAAACCCTTATCTAACAAGTCCTTCAACTACTCCTTTAACTCTTTTAGCTCGGCTGGAGCCTTCCTATACGGGGGGTAGAGATAGGCTACGTATCGGGTAAGAGATCAATGCCAAAATCAATTTCCCTCTTAGGAGAAACACCTGGAAAATCATCGGGAAAAACCTCCGGATACTCACACACCACCGGAACTGACTGGATAGTCGGGGTCTCAGGCTCAACATACTTAACCCTAACTAGGTGATACATGCAGCCCTTAGAAATCATTCTCCTGGCCTTAAAATAAGAAATAAACCGACAGGCTGGTATAGCTGAATTACCCTTCCACTCCAACACCGACTCACCTGGAAATCGGAATTTCACCGCACGGGTCCTACGATTAATCGTAGCATAACATGCAAACAACTAATACATGCCTAAAATGATGTCAAAGTCAGTTATAGCCAACTCTACTAAGTCCGCGGAGGTGACTTTATGCAACAATGTAATGGGGCAACCTCTATACATCCGCCTAGCTAAAACTGCATCACTGACTGGAGTAGAGACTGAGAACGTTTCTGACAGAATTTCAAGGCTAACTGCAAAACTACTACCAATATAAGGGGTCACAAAAGACAAAGTAGCTCCTGGATCTAATAAGGCACAAGCATCAATATGGAAGACTTGTAACATACCAGTTACTACATCTGGTGAAGCCTCCTGCTCCTGGTGGGGTACTAGAACATAAAACCTATTTTGGTGCTGACCGTCTGCTGACTAGTAGAGGCACCCTGTTAAGGGGGATGTGCTACTAGAGAGGCAGAACTGGTTGCTATCACACGGGCCCCACCGACCCCTGATCTAGCTGAGGAGAGTCTTTGCTCGGGTTTTCCACACCCGAAAAACGCATCTGAGCCAACTAAGCACCTCCCAGGATGATTCTTGCTGCACATGCTACCCTGATCCCTCAAGATTGAATCCCTACTGCTCTGATCTCCTCTGAACCTAGATGGCGAGCTGGCTGATGATAGAGCCAGAGCGGTAGACCTGTGCTGGGACTGCTAATGCTATCCACCCCCTAACGTGACCTGAGAAACCCAATAGCTACTGGTCCTGGCCCTCTTGGCCTCCCTCTTCCTCCGGTAGACTGACTCCATTTGTTGTGCGTGAAATACAATACGGGGGAAATCAATATCCCGATAAAGCATGGCGATCCTGCAATCCTTGTCCAAGTAATCCATCACCCCATGCATAAAACGGCTAACCTGAGCGCTCTTATCCACCACCAATTCCGGAGCATATTTGGATAATCGGGCGAACTCCAATGCGTACTCCTGAATGGACATGTTACCCGCTTCAAATTAACAAACTCAGCTACCTTAAGCTCCCTCATCTCCCGAGGGAAGAACCGATCCGTGATTGCCGCGTGGAAATCCTCCCAACCTATCGAGCCTCCACCCACTGCCCTGGAATCTCTCCACTTCTTAAACCATATATGAGCCACCCCCTTTAGCTGATAGGAGGTCAAGTCAACACACTCCCCATTGTTCACCCCCACAACCTGGGTGATCTTCAAAATCACCTCTATGGAATCGTGTGGATCCTCGTCAATCTTCATCCCCGTTAACTCTGGAGGGCTCATCCTCAAGAAATCCCTCACCCTGGCTACCACCGCATTCCCATTCTGAGGGTAATGTGCCGCTATCTAATTTTGTACTTGGGCCGTCATGGCCTGAGCCAGCATCTGAATCACTTCCCTAAACTCAACGTGGGCAACTAGCTCTGGTGCGTGCTCCTCATGAACGGGTGGGGCTGGCTGATGCTCCTCACCATTGGCACCCTCATGATCATTACCGTTTCCATCCTTCTGGTGTTCACTGGACGTGGAGCATGATGCTGCAAATGTAAATAGCACGAATTCGAAGGGTAGAGGACTTCCATTGCACGACATAGATCATGAAAGAAGGGAACATTTCCTAAATGTCTCATAGCCTCTCCGTCATAAGGGTGGCATGATCACACCCATGAAAAAGTCTCTACTTAACGTGGCTTTCAGACACCCTAGGACACTTCAAAACCTAAGCTCTGATACCAAGTTTTTCATGACCCAATGTATACCCAGATCGTAGACACGAGACAAGGAGTTCTGAGAGACCCCAAGTCGACCCATGGCATGAGCATACATCTAATTCAATCACATAAGCAGAAGACTGAACATAAGGCATATTAGAAACATGGTATAACATAATATGTCAAAAAATCTGAAACACTAAGACATACAAGCTGAGTACAGAACATTTTTCTGAAAGCCTCTAATACGTACAATTGGTAGATGGGACAACACCCCCAACAAACCTAAACAAGCACTGAAATAGAAAGTAGCAACATGTCTATCAAATAGCCCTCGGAACATGAGGATTTACCAACTGCGCTGGAAGAAACTCCGAGACAATATATGGGTGAGGGTTAGCCTGAGAGCTGGGGCCTATATCGTGAAATGATATAGCATATAAAAGTATGCAGTCAGTATGTGAAATAAACTGAATATTCAAGGAAAGTAAAATGGACATTTAAAATATTTAAAACTCATAAATGAACATAAGAGTAGGACAATATGCTCATAACATAAATATCGTAATATAACATAAGGCTAAAGGTTTTCAAAAAATTCGTAATACAATTGTAATCATAATCATAGGAGAGAAGCTTTATTGAACATGACCTAAGCCAACATACATAATCATAACATGCATAAATCATGAGGAACAGTGGGAGATTTTCTTAACCGACATACCCCATATGAGCACACATGAAGCCCAACTTGTAATCCTAGTCGAGAGTGTTTGTACCTTCCCAAGGGTAGAACCATGAAAGTGTGATATCACAATGAAAAGGGTCATTTGGGCTGGGAAAAATCATATAGGAGGTCCCAACATACCTACGGTGGCACGTAGTTTATGAGGTACGGGGCAGAACCTTGACCCTGAACCTACTCGATGTTTGATATTACTCCCAAAACATCAATAGTGCTTATAGTATAACATACATGAATGAATGGGCTAGTTAAATCATGATAATCATAAACATTCTTGTACATAGGTGAATTAGCCATGACATAAGGTCCGTTAGTCGGCCAAAACATGATTCGTGATTCAAAAGTTCATACATATTTGTAAATCATGCATATTGCTTGGAATTCATAAAATCATGATGGGTAATATTATAAATCCATAATTCAAGTCAGAAAACATGTTGTGTTCATAAATATCATCATTTGAAGAGAAGATCATAAACCGATTTATCATGGGTCATGCATAATTAGGCTAAATTCAATAGTAATCAAGAAATCGATAACATTATAAATAATTTAAATCATAAAGTTGATCAAAAACCTTTAGAATGTGATAAGATTCAAAATCTCAAGGCCCATTAGAAATCATTAGAATTTATATAAATCTACTCCAACACCCCATAAACTTTTGATAAAATTTTTATAAAATCGTAGAGAATTGACATGGGTGAGGAAGGAAACACCCATTGATATCCTTAAATACCTTGAACCATTAATTTTAACCTCCATTGAATGCCCAAGAAGAAATTGAAAGAATTGGGGAAGAAAACCTTGAATCATCTTTTGATCACCCCTCTAGACTCATGCATGCATGAATGAAGGTTTAGAATAGATCATCCCACTTAAAACCCATCTTACATAAGTTAAAATGATTTAGTTTAGGGTCTCATAGTGTGGAAAAGTCGAAATACCCTTAATAAATCTGCCTTGAAAAATGGTCGGGTTGAACTAACGGATAGAACCAATGGGTCATTGGAGCTAATGATGACCCGTTCTGTCGCTCGTGGTTTGCACTGTTGTAGCTTAATTCTGAAGCTGACCAATAGATGGAAAGAATGACCCATCCTATGGAACAACGATCCGTTACTTCGTCCGTTGTTTGTTCATCACAAAAGTTGGACCTTCTTATCACGAGCCTCACCGCGACTCGTGGTTTCTTCCAACGAGTCGTGGTCTTGATCTGTCATTGATCTTGGGCAGATTTATATGCCCAAGTGATACTCAAACGTATCATTTTTACCTTGTTTGTTGTGCAATGTGTATATAATATCATGTAATTAGTAATAAAATGCGAATTTATACTAACCAACATGATTAGCATTTGTTTTGCAGGTAAATGTGATTTTTAGGAGCTAAAATGCGTGTTGGAACTATGTCGGAGTTGGACTTGGATGCGAGCATGGAAAAGACCTTGGAATGCACATTTTATAAGGGCTCCGCGATGGAGCCGTGCCACGCTACCATCGCGGTTGCACACTGCCTGAACAGGAATTAAAATGGCAAATTCCAGTGTGCCTTCGCCTCAGCTCTGTGGCACTGAGAGAGGCCTCCGCGTTGGCCTCCGTGCCACGTTGAGGTTAATTTACCGGAACCTGAAATTCCAGTGAAGGTCCGCGTCCACGCCGTGTCACGGAGGCAGTGCTCCGCGTTGGCCTCCGTGACACGTTGCTTGTTATTCGGGGAAAAAATTCCCACTAGTATAAATAGCACACTTAGGTTTATTTTAAGCAGTTTTTAGTTTTTAGACTGAGTTCAGAAGTGGAGAGCAAGGACGTGGGTTAGTAGCAGTTGAGGAACGAAAAAGCTAAGGGATTTCTTCTCTTCTTTTCTTCTTTCTATCAATTGTACGTATGATTTACACTCATTTTAGGATGATCAATCCACAAATGAGTGGCTAATTCTCTTCCTTGCTGAGGTTTTGAACATGTGTAATGAATTTTGATTGTAAATGATATGGTTTTCTTCTTCTTCTTTAATGTTGTTCTATTAATTCTTGTTCTTACTGCATTAGTGCTTGGCCAACATTAATGTACATCTAAAAAGTCCAATTTCACTCGAAAGAGCAAGAAATTGGAAAGTTGTGAATTAATAGGGTATTGTTCTTAACTTGATTTGGGAAAATTGGGTTTTGATGTGCTTTCCTGATAGAAATATACTTGAAAGCCATATTAGTCAATCTAGGAACCGGAAGTGTAGTGCTAGGTCATAAATTGCATTTGATCACAGAAATGTAGACGGATGGTTTATGATTCTAAAGTGAAATTAAATACGAGAGTTTTAATTTCTAGGCTAATGTTCTTGGCTAGCAACATGAAGAAGAGATTAACCAAATTATCATGATTATCAAGTTCATTACTTGTTCTTAACCTTGGCATGTTCATATCCATTGTCTAAATTCACAAGTAAATAGTTGTTATTAATTGTAGTATATATAGTTTAGAAACCAAAAACTCAAGTAACTATTGGTTACATTGTTGTTAGCATAATTAGAGGTGAAATAGGAGTATAGTAAACTAGGCAATTTTACGTATCTTGAGCCTTCTTGGATCGATACTTGGCTACTTAGCCACTTTATTACTTGTTTGACCACGTGCACTTGCGTGTCGGTTTATAATATATAATACCAACCTGAGCAGCAGACCGAACAAGTTTTTGGCGCCGTTGCCGGGGAGGCTAGGCGATTTGTGAAATTGTGTTTAGTGTAAATTTACTGTATTTGTATTTTTATTTTCTTAAGTGTTAACAACTTGGTCTTAGCCTGTATTTTGCAGATTTTGTTTCTGTGAACACTGGCAAGGGACAAAGAGCTGGTGGAATCTTACTTAGAGCCTGAACGTGAATTTCATAGTCAACGTAGAGAAGCTCTACGAAAGAAGCTGCAGTTGCTTAAACAGTCTATGATGGAGCAACAAAATCCACCAGTTGAGCGGGCAGTGTTAGTGCCCGATGAAGCAGCAGCAAGGCCGGTTCGCGAGGTGGCAATCCCACACGCTAATAATGTTCATTCTAGCATCCGCAAACCAGAGCCTGGAGGGAGGTTTGAATTAAAGCAGAATATGGTGCAACTTTTGCACACAAGCGGGCAATTTACCGGTCTCCCTCATGAAGATCCACAACAACATCTCCAAAACTTTTTGGAGATAAGTGACACTTACCCGCTGGAGTGTCACCTGATTATGTTCGGCTCACCTTATTTCCATTTTCCTTACTTGGTGAAGCCAAGAGGTGGTTAAAAGCTGAACCACCCAATTCTATATCAACGTGGGATGATCTTGCACGGAAGTTTTTGATCAGATTTTTCCCTTCTGGTAAAACAGCTAGACTTAGAAGTCAAATTCTAAGTTTTAAACAGAGGGAAGGAGAAAATCTATATCAAGCCTGGGAAAGATTTAAATCCATGTTGCGGGACTGTCCTCATCATCATCAGTCCAATGAGGTGTTGGTACACACATTTATTGAGGGTTTGGAACCCCACACTAAAATTCTGTTAGATTCAGCAGCTGGAGGGCAAGCGCTGGAGAAGACTTACGAGGAACTGTACACTTTGCTCAACCGAATTTCACAAGGCAATCCAGAATGGAATGCAGATTCTTCAAGAGGTGGAGAAAGGAAAGCAGCGGGAGTGCTTGAACTGGATGGATTCACAGTTATCGCTGCACAGATAGCTGCTTTGCAAAATTAGTTAAACACTCACTTCAGCAATATAAATTTGAACCAGCCTTCAACTTCAGTCAATGCAGTTCAACAGATGTGGTGTGAAGTGTGTGGTAGTAGTGAGCATTCAGCTGAATGCTGTGGCGCAAATCCTGATTCTGTTAACTTTGTGGGCAATGCACAGAGAAATCAGCAGCAGTTTGGTAGTGGCTACAACTCAAATTGGAGGAACCATCCTAATTTTTCGTGGGGTAGCAACAATCAACAAGGCCAAAGTTTGGGGCAGGGTATGCACAGAAACCAAGGAGGGCAACAAAATTATCAAGCTCAATTCAGAAATCACAATGCCCCTGCTCGGTGCTTTGGTAGGGGTTAAAAACCGACACGCAAGTACACGTGGTCAAACAAGTAATAAAGTGGCTAAGTAAGCCAAGTATCGATCCAAGGAGACTCTGGATAAGTAAAATTGCTTAAGTATACTATATTCTAGTTTACTTCTAATTATGTTGACAACAATGTAACCAAAAGTTAAATAATTTTTGTTTCTAAACTATATACTACAATTAATACAAACTATTTACTTTTGAATTCAGACAATGGATATGAACATGCCAAGGTTAAGAACACGTAATGAACTGGATAATCATGATAATTTTGGTTAATTCTCTTCTTCATGTTGCTAGCCAAGAACATTAGCCTAGAGATTAAAACTCTCGTATTTAATCTCACTTTAGAATCATAAACCATTCGTCTACATTTCTGTGATCAAATGCAATTTATGACCTAGCAATACAATTCCGATTCCTAAATTGACTAATACGGCTTTCAAGTATATTTCTATCAGGAAAGCACATCAAAACCCAATTTTCCCAAATCAAGTTAAGAACAATACCCTATTAATTCACAACTTTCCAATTTCTTGCTCTCTCGAGTGAAATTGGACTTTTTAGATGTACATTAATGTTGGCCACACACTAATGCAGTAAGAACAAGAATTAATAGAACAACATGAAAGAAGAAGATGAAAAACCATATAATTCACAATCAAAATTCAATACACATGTTCAAAACCTTAGCAAGGAAGAGAATTAGCCACTCATTTGTGGATTGATCATCCTCAAATGAGTGTAAATCATACGTACAATTAATTGAAAGAAGAAAAAAAGAGAGAAAAACCCTTAGCTTTTTCGTCCCTCAACTGCTGCTAACCCACGTCCTAGCTCCACCAAGTCTTCATTCTGAAAAATAAACCTAAGTGTGCTATTTATATTAGTAGGAATCTTTCCCGGATTAACAAGCAATGTGTCACGGAGTGCATCGCGGAGCACGACCTCCGTGACACGCTACGAACGCGGAGGCTCTCTGGAAAATCACCCGAAATCGGCCCAGGCAGCACCTTGCTGCGTTGGCAACGTGTCACGCTGCCTGGGCAGCGCGTTGTAGCCCCATGGTCGCGGAGTCCACCTGCCGTGGCACGTTGCCAACGCGCAGGTGGGCTGTTTTGAGCGGCCTGCCTGCCGTGGCACCTTGTCGACGCACCGGTGGGCTGTTTTGTGCCTCTTCCTTGCCGACGTTCGCGTGTTAATTCCGTTTCCAAGCTTCTACTTCACCAACTCATGGATTAGTTACTCAAACATCATCAAAACCTACAAAACAAACGCTAATCATGTTGGTAAGCACATATCTCCACATTATATAAAATTACATGAAAATGTATACAATAACTTAGATAAACAAGACTAATTGAAGTAATAAAGAGTATCTCGGGCATATATTTTTGCCCGTTATCACAACCCCACACTTAAAGCCTTGTTCGTCCTCGAACAACCTTTTACATATCATGCAAATGGAGACTCCTACATAACTAATTTAGCAAGATAATTCAGGTTACGGCTATAATGATTACGTAAGATACAAGCTAAAAATAGAGCATGCCTGATTTGATCATTGAAATGAAGTACAACCATGTTAAGACTTCTTAACCTCAAGAATCGACTCTCAATTTTAGCAAACTCATGCAAATCATCTGATTAAGAAATCCCACATGAAATATATCCTTCTTTCAACATGTGCCCCTCACGGAAAGAGAGTTACCCAATCACACGCAAAAACAACTTTTTACATCACAACATGTGTGGGTACATGAATAGAATTACGCTCACTCTCACAAAGAATTCACATGCATTATGTAATGACCCATAAGCTTGCCCTTAGTGTTTTATTCCACTAATATAAGGATGTGTGAATGTAAGATCAAGTAGGACTTTTTAGGTTGTAATGTAACTCAGGTGCGGGTAGGTACTATTATGATCAGTAATAGTGACTATCTTTCCTAAGCGCTTTTAATACATCACGCCTTCATTACAAACTTCCCTTCCCTCACTTCACCTTTTTTCTCCTTTTAGTTTTCTTTTTCCTCTTTTGTTCCCCCATTTCTTTCGACACTTTTAGCTTATTAGTAAGGAGTACTTAAGCAATATGTTTCATTCATTCCTTTTCTTACTCCCTACTAATAACCAACCATTTTCACACAAATGCACCTTTTTCCTTTTCTCAACTATTTACAACTTGCTATTTTCCCTTCTTTTCCATTCTTCTCACTCCTTTACCCTTTCGGATTTTTCCTTTAAGTGCTTCGGAGTTTTGGTTCAATTTCAAGGCTAATGAAAGAAAAAGGATTAAGCTTATGTTGCAGCTGTCAAAGAATAGGCTCAAGGATCAATGGGGTTAACTAGGATTAATTTTTCAAGGTAGGTATAATGAGGGATAAAAAGTTGGTTCATTCAAAGAAATGCCTATATCATTTCCTCCAATTCACATCCTTCATTTCGTTTTATAAACACACCAGGCAAGTTCTAGACAATCCACAATAGCACGGAATACTCAAAAACCTTACACTCATGGCACATGCTCAAATCAAGACACAATCAGTAGACTCTTACTCAGCTAATCACAAGAATTCAGAATTAAGCTTCCATCATATTGAGTCAAATTCAAGAGCCTAAGTGTCTCAAACAAAGTTATACACTTGCATGCTTCACACTGAACATACTTGCATCTTACAAACATTTATAGCACATAACAAGAACATCCAGCACCAATTAGTTATGGTTTCAAAACCCAAAACCTATCGACTAATTTTCCTCAAGACGGTCGTCATCCATCCATCGTCGGAAACAGTCCCTAGCTATGACTAAAAAACTTTATATACAGACCAAGGAAAGAAAGCAAAAAGAAAAGAAAAAAAAAATTATTCTTCGGTTCAAATACCCCCCGTCGGAAAAGAACCGGAAAGAAAAACCAACGGGTGATGAAGTCATGCTTAATTCACAAAAATTTTTCAAATTTTTCAAATTTTCAAATTTCTCACCAACTTTTGTACAAGCATTACATTCACCAAAAATCATTAAGCACAGAAATTTTGAAATTTCCTAGAAATTTCCCTCACCCCACACTTAAATCATGCTATGTCCACATAGCATCAAACTAAAGGTTACAAAGGGTGAGAAATACTCCCTGAGGCCTTTAGGCCTAGCTGACAGCATGGTTTTCTTCAACTATGGACAAGTGGGTGTTCGACCCCACACTTTTTCTTTTCCATGCTTGTTAGCTTCCTCCTCCACGGGTACTCAGACTTCCCCTCCATCTGTGCTTAACTTTCCACCAAAACAACACAAGATGAAAATAAATAAAATAAACATAAATGCAAGAAATTAAAATGGTACCCTTGGGTTGCCTCCCAAGCAGCGCCTAATTTTACGTCGCGGCACGACGTACCAAGTTTCACCACTTTTTCCTCCACCTTGAGGATATGAATCTCACCCCTAATTTCTTCTCTAATTTCCTCTTATGCTCCAGGGGTGGTGGTGAAAAATTGTAAGGACCAAACAATAGATGTTGCCTTTTGCATTTATTGGTCCTTAAGTAAGCGAAGTCATTTTGTCTTTCTGAGTTAGCAAATTTCAAAATATATGGTGCTTGGTCCTCCTCTAGACATTTCTTTACAAACTTGGAAGACTCTATTTCTATGTTGTCAACCAAATTTAATGTTGAAAAATGCGTAGAGTGTGGTCCAATACACCTCAACTCTGAAACTGCATTTTGCTTGACCTCCTTAATTGTATATACCTTCTCGACATCGACATCTATCTCACCATTAAAGTCGACTAGGGGATACGCTAACTCTTCTTCCAAGAATAGATTTTCCATAAGTGTGAGCCCATCACGGGGACACTCAAGACATTCGAATTATTGGGCTTCATCCAAAAATTCACCCTTGTTGTCCTCTTGTAGTTCCTCTTGAATATCGGCTAAAACTATTGTCTGTGATTTATCACACGCTTCAGCTTCAGCGATCATCTCCGTGAATTTGATGGTCATCCTTTCTAGAGCCTCTGCATTCTCTTCTTGCTGATTTCTCAATACTGTCATCGCCTCCTTCATTGCTTCTGATTGCTCCAAGAGTTGTTTCAACATGTCTTCTATTCGAGCTTGGCGTCCCAAGTCCTCATTTTCAGCATGCCTATATTCAGAAAAAACAACAGAAGGATCATAGTAGGGGCTTGGGGGAGGGGAATATGCCTTTGGACAATCACCCCAATGGCCATATTGACACCCACATATATTGCACGTATTACAGTTTTGCCACAAGTGGGGTCCTCCACAGTTCAGACAAGATTCACTAAAATATGAGTATCCACCATTGAAACCATTTATATTCCACGATGTCATGTCAATAAGGGTATACGAACAAGTAGAAAAATAAAATAAAATAAAGAAGAATTAAAACAAACACTAGACCAAGTTGTCAACACTTAAGAAAATAAAACAAAAATACAGTAAATTTATACTTAAAACAATTTCACCAATTGCCAAGTCTCCCCGGCAACGGCGCCAAAAACTTGCTCGGTGCTTTGGTAGGGGTTAAAAACCGACACGCTAGTGCACGTGGTCAAACAAGTAATAAAGTGGCTAAGTAAGCCAAGTATCGATCCAAGGAGACTCTGGATAAGTAAAATTGCTTAAGTATACTATATTCTAGTTTACTTCTAATTATGTTGACAACAATGTAACCAAAAGTTAAATAATTTTTGTTTCTAAACTATATACTACAATTAATACAAACTATTTACTTTTGAATTCAGACAATGGATATGAACATGCCAAGGTTAAGAACAAGTAATGAACTGGATAATCATGATAATTTTGGTTAATTCTCTTCTTCATGTTGCTAGCCAAGAACATTAGCCTAGAGATTAAAACTCTCGTATTTAATCTCACTTTAGAATCATAAACCATTCGTCTACATTTCTGTGATCAAATGCAATTTATGACCTAGCAATACAATTCCGATTCCTAAATTGACTAATACGGCTTTCAAGTATATTTCTATCAGGAAAGCACATCAAAACCCAATTTTCCCAAATCAAGTTAAGAACAATACCCTATTAATTCACAACTTTCCAATTTCTTGCTCTCTCGAGTGAAATTGGACTTTTTAGATGTACATTAATGTTGGCCACACACTAATGCAGTAAGAACAAGAATTAATAGAACAACATGAAAGAAGAAGATGAAAAACCATATAATTCACAATCAAAATTCAATACACATGTTCAAAACCTTAGCAAGGAAGAGAATTAGCCACTCATTTGTGGATTGATCATCCTCAAATGAGTGTAAATCATACGTACAATTGATTGAAAGAAGAAAGAAAGAGAGAAAAACCCTTAGCTTTTTCGTCCCTCAACTGCTGCTAACCCACGTCCTAGCTCCACCAAGTCTTCATTCTGAAAAATAAACCTAAGTGTGCTATTTATATTAGTAGGAATCCTTCCCGGATTAACAAGCAACATGTCACGGAGTGCATCGTGGAGCACGACCTCCGTGACACGCTACGAACGCGGAGGCTCTCTGGAAAATCACCCGAAATTGGCCCAGGCAGCACCTTGCCGCGTTGGCAACGTGTCACGCTGCCTGGGCAGTGCGTTGTAGCCCCATGGTCGCGGAGTCCACCTGCCGTGGCACGTTGCCAACGCGCAGGTGGGCTGTTTTGAGCGGCCTGCCTGCCGTGGCACCTTGTCGACGCACCGGTGGGCTGTTTTGTGCCTCTTCCTTGCCGACGTTCGCGTGTTAATTCCGTTTCCAAGCTTCTACTTCACCAACTCATGGATTAGTTACTCAAACATCATCAAAACCTACAAAACAAACGCTAATCATGTTGGTAAGCACATATCTCCACATTATATAAAATTACATGAAAATGTATACAATAACTTAGATAAACAAGACTAATTGAAGTAATAAAGAGTATCTCGGGCATATATTTTTGCCCGTTATCAGCCCCTCCTCAACCACCATCACCTACCATTGAGGAGATGTTCAATACCATGATCGCTAATCAGGCACAATTGCAGGCTGACTATGTTAAATTGGCAGCCGAAGTGAAGAATAATCAGTTGGCGACCAAGGCTCTTGAATATCAGTTTGGGCAATTTGCTAGTGCCCAAAATACTAGACCCAGAGGAGGACTACCTAGCGACACGGATCCTAATCCGAAGCAGGTAAATGCAGTGACCACGAGGAGTGGTTTACAGTTGAAGGAGGTGGAACCGGAAAGACCGCCTCAAAAGTCAGGAGCAGCAGAGGTTGTGGGAGAGCAAATCTCGGATAAGAGGAAGACTAAAGAAGCTGAACCAGAAAGGCCTCCACCCCCGTTCCCTCAACGACTTAAGAAACACAAGGAGGAGGCGTGTTTCCAGAAATTCATGGAGGTACTTAAACAGGTACATGTTAACTTACCTCTTGTTGATGTCTTGCAGGGAGTGCCAAAATATGCGAAATATATTAAAGACATCGTGGCTAACAAAAGTCGTTTGACTGAGTATGCCACAGTAGCTTTAACGGAGGAATGCACTTCCCGTATTCAGAATAGGTTGCCCACAAAACTGAAAGACCCTGGAAGTTTTACCATCCAGCTTACTATTGGGCAAAGTATCCGAGCGCGTGGATTATGTGACTTGGGGGCAAGCATAAATCTGATGCCATCTTCGGTATTCAGAAAGTTAGGTCTAGGGAGTCCTAGACCTACAACGGTAATCTTGCAGCTAGCAGACAGGTCTTTAGCTAAGCCGGATGGCATTGTTGAGGATGTGTTAGTGCAAGTAGGCTCCCTCATTTTTCTGGTCGATTTCATTGTTCTGGATTTTGAACCAGATGCTGAAGTCCCATTTATTTTGGGACGACCCTTTTTGGCAACCGGAAAAGCATTAATTGATGTAGCTGCGGGTCAACTCACGATGCGAGCACATGACAAGGTCGAAGTGTTCGACGTGTACAAGGTACCTAAGCTCCCGACTGTTTATAAGGAACTCTCGGTGATCAATGTAATTGATCATGGGAATGCTAATGGAATGAGTGATTCCCGAGAGTTAATAGGAAGGCCACCAGATAAGGTTGAGAACTACTGGGGGGATGACCATGATCGGGACAAATCGTCCATCTCCCTAGTAGACAAATGAGCATAAAGGACTTCGAGCCGTGACGGTAAACCAGGCGCTGCACGGGAGGCAACCCGTGAGAAAAATATTTTATTTTTTTCTTTTTGCACAGTGTAGTTAATTTTTATCTTTATTTTTGTTTTCATTTTCTATTTCCAGTTTTTATTTTTCTTTTCCTTTTCTTGATTAGGTTTAGATTTTCATTTTAGTTAGTATTTTTTTTATTTTAGTTAGGGAAATCTATTAATTTAACCAATTTTTGTTTAGTGAGGTGATTTTCAGGTATAACGGAGGAAATATACATGGAATCGAGAAAATGAGGCAAGGTATGAAAAATCAAATTTATTGAAGAAACAGTGCACTGGCGCGTTGGCGCCGTGTCACGGAGGCAGTGCTCCGCGTTGGCCTCCGTGACACGTTGAAGGCAAAATCCAGGTTTTTCAAAAATCCAGTAAGCCAACGTGTTGGCTCCGTGTCACGGAGGAGGGGCTCCGCGTTACCCTCCGTGACACCTTGCCCCTTAGTCATTGCCGGGTCACACCGGGTTGCCGGGTGACCCGCGTGTTTTCTTTAAATAAACCCCCGATTTCGCCCATTTTTCCCCATTTCCCTCTTCCCTCTGCGACCAAACAACCATTTCCCCCTCCCCAAGCACCATGCCACGTTCCTAGGCAAGGAAAAACATTAATTTTCTTCGGTTCTTCTATTCAAAGGTATGTTTTCATCGTCTATCTCAATATTTTGGCGATTTTTGTCAAAATTGGGCATGTGAGGTGAGATATATCACCCTAGGTAGAAATTAAACATGAATGTTGGATTATTTGTGATTGATACATGTTTGGATTGTTGTATTTAGCGTTTGAACTTATCGATTGTGTAAATAATTCGAAATTGATCATAGAATTGTATTCTAGGGTTTGGGTTGTTGAATTTGAATTGAGCGACTTGATAAGTCGGCAAATTCGATGCCGGGGTGTGTTTGTTATTTGAGAGAAGTCGTGGTAAATATTGTGTAAATGTCAAAGACGACAAATTCTCGAATATTTGTGGGAAAATGCATAAAGTGTGTAAATTGGTTTGATTAATTGGATTAAATTGTATATAGAATGTTTTTATTGTTGTTTTTATTTTGTTGTTGTTTTGTTGCGAAGTGCGATGTGTGAATTGTTAGCGATAGTAGGATTGGGATTAGCTGTATGAAGTCTGAGTAGTACGCTAACCGTTATACTGTCGAAATTTTGTTGTGAACGCACTAAGCATGAAGTATATAGTGTTGTCTGTGGTGTAATTAGAGTTATTCTTGCCGTAAATTTGTAGAAGTAGCTAAGGCATAAGTGTGGGGTAAATGTTGTGTAACCCAACCTTAGCCGAAGTTAACAAGTTTTTAGCTTAACTTTGTGCTTGTTTGTGTAAATTGACAGGTACAATGGCGAGCAGACAAGATAAAGGCAAGAATGCTTCTACCTCAGGCACAGGTAGGAAAAGGATGAGACTGGGCACCGCAATCCCAGCTGCACCGGCTGTTCCGCGCGGCCAACGCCGCCAATACGGAACATGATGGGTCACCGATGAAGGGAAGAAGTGGTACGCGAAACATAAAGAAAACAAGTACTTTCCCGAGGAACATATTGCACGGGAACCACTTGCACAGGAGTTCCCTCGCATCGTACAGAGAATTGAAGCAGCTGGGCTAAGCTTTATTTTTCAGGAGCCCAAGGAGTGCAACCTTCACTTGGTCCAGGAATTTTATGCAAACTGGAACCCGGCCATCAGAAGCCACACTATAAAAATCAGAGGGCAGATTGTCACTCTGGAACCCCAGCAGCTGAATGCCATCGTTGGAGCGCGGGACACAGACGCCCACGTTCTTCGCCAGCTAAACATCACCCCACCGTACACCGACATCAGACGTACGTTGTGTGGGGCTCGATCCACAGCCCGATGGAGTAGACATAAGGAGAGGGGTTACCACCAGACTCTGCCTTATTCGCAGATGAACAGGGAGGCCAGAATCTGGCTGAAGATTGTATGTTCGTGCTTGATCCCGGGAGTCCATATGACAGATGTGACCCGGGACCGTGTCTGCTTGGTGTATGCCCTTATGAAAGGGCTTGAGATTAATGTGGGGGTGGTCATAATATCCGCCATGAAGAGAGCCAGACTGCACCAGGGCCACAGATACGGGTTTGGCGGACTCATCACCACCTTCCTCCGAGGCCTCGACATTGAGGAAGAAGCCCTGGATTATATTCTGCAGTTGGAGCGGAGGGCCCTCGATGTGACAAAGACTAAGGCCCCCGACACTACACACTGACCGGTGCTGACTTTGGGCGAACGACATGCTCGTGACGATCAGTACATGGCCCGTATGTTTGGCATGCAGATGCTGCAGCTATGGATTGGTGGGAGACCAGCCACCGAGGAAGAATTATGGCAGCTGGAGCTGGACTACCCCTTTGGCGAGAACGCCAGAGCCTTATGTCGGGTAGGCCCAGCCTTTGTGGAGCCTACAGATGACGATGTCCCTACTGATGAGGAGACACGTCGTGAGGACTCCGATGTGGAGTCTGATGACGACGATGGAGCTGATTCAGATATGGGCGACGAGGCCGCAGCACCGGATGAAGAAGTCGAATATTTCGACTGAGCAGGGAGTTCCACCACCCAAAATTTTGTGCTTTGTATTTTTGTGAACACTGGGGACAGTGTTCAATTTAAGTGTGGGGTGGGGAGTAGCTAGGTGCTGGGGACATAGGCTCTAATTTGCTGTATGTTTTTCCTTGATGTTTATGTATGTTTGTGCTTTCCCTGTGGCGAACTGATTTGTGGTGTATGTGTATATATTTGTTTTGTGGCTGATGATGTGTGTTTTTGAAAGTTATGGTTGCTAGTGTAAAAATTTTGTAAATTTTGTAAATATTTTTTTCTCTATCGACATGATCGATATTTTTCAAAATTTTTGCGAAGATATTTTGCAATTATCAAAATCTTTTGTAAATATCTTTCTATCGAAATGATCGATGTGTTGCAAAATTTTTTCGATTTTTATTTTTTGGGTTTTTCGGAGTTTGTTTTCGGTTCTTTTACCGAGAATAGTCCCATTGAACCGATGTCATAGTTAGTGACCGTTCCCTATGATGGATGGATGACGACCGTCTTAAGGGAAATGTAGTCGGTAGGAGTAGGATTTTTTTTTATTTGTTTTTTTAGTTTTTCTTTGGTGGATTACATCAATGAACTGTAGTTGCTTATGGTTGCTAAAATTTCGTTGCGTGTTGTAATTGATGTTCAAAATGTGAAAGTGATTCGTTTGAAAGCATGCAATTCGGTAAATACGTAGAGTTACCTAGGCTATAGAATTTGGTTCAGTATGATTGAGGCTTAATCTTGAATTCATGTAATTGACTAATTAAAGAGTCTGTGAATGCATCTTGATTCGAGCATGTGCATGAAGTGTGAAGTGAGGTTTTGCTATTCCATGTCATTGTGAATTGTCTAGAACTTGCCTGGTGTGTGTACAAAACGAAATGAAGGAGGTGTAGTGTTGGAAAGGATGTAGGCATTTCTTTGTTTTAACCGATAATTTCCATTTTTTTTTTCTTGTCAAATTCTACCTTTTTATATGTTGTATACCCTAGTCAGCCCGTTGAGACTTTAGCTGATTTCTTTCTTTGGTCCAAAATTGTATGAACTAAGCTTTATTCCTTCTTTTCATTAGCCTTAAAGTCTATAAGAAGCTCTTAAGCGCTTGCAAAGAAAAGAAAATGTTTCCCAAAGTGTTAAAGAGTGAAAAGAAAAAGAAAAGCAAAGTGAGGAAAGAAAAGATGATGTTGAAGAGGCACTTGCTATAATTAATTGATAGTGAGGGTACATGAAAACCCTTTGTTTTGTGTCAAGTGTGTCTGATGAAATGGGCTGTATGAAAGTAAACTAGCATGAATGGGAGAAAAAGAGAGAAGAGAGGAACAATGTCCATGAGTCGATGGGGCTGAGTTGAAAAGGCGCTTAAGGATGCTAGCGACTATTATTGGCTAATCCAATATATATACTAGATCCATAGCCCCGTTACAACCCATTAAAGTCCTACGTGATCCTATATTGCATTTCTTTATATTAGTGGAGTAATACACTAAGGGCAAGCCTATGGGTCATGACATGATGCATGTGAATTCTTTTGGGAGATAGAGTGAAATTAATTTTTATATGCCCCTACTTGCATGTTTGTGTGCTGCATGAACAAAAAGGGGAAGATTCTCTCGAGTTGTGAGGGCACATGCTTGATGAAAGATTGATTTTCGTGTTGGATTTCTTGATTAGTTGATTTGCATGAGTTTGCCGATATCAAGAATCAATTCTTAAAGTCTAGGAAGTCTTGATGTATTAAAGGTCATTGTATTGAACGACCAAGCATGTTTTCTTGATGATTTGCAAAAATTGAATAATCGGTATGACCGTAACGTAAATTGTTGCACCATAGTGATGAAGGTTTGGATGTAATTTGCATGATTTGTGTATGTGTTGTTCGAGGACGAACAAGGATTTAAGTGTGGGGTAAGTGATCTTGGGCAGATTTATATGCCCAAGTGATACTCAAACGTATCATTTTTACCTTGTTTGTTGTGCAATGTGTATATAATATCATGTAATTAGTAATAAAATGCGAATTTATACTAACCAACATGATTAGCATTTGTTTTGCAGGTAAATGTGATTTTTAGGAGCTAAAATGCATGTTGGAACTATGTCGGAGTTGGACTTGGATGCGAGCGTGGAAAAGACCTTGGAATGCACATTTTATAAGGGCTCCGCGATGGAGCCATGCCACGCTACCATCGCGGTAGCACACTGCCTGAACAGGAATTAAAATGGAAAATTCCAGTGTGCCTTCGCGTCAGCTCCGTGGTACGGAGAGAGGCCTCCGCGTTGGCCTCCGTGCCACGTTGAGGTTAATTTACCGGACCCTGAAATTCCAGTGAAGGTCCGCGTCCATGCCGTGTCACGGAGGCAGTGCTCCGCATTGGCCTCCGTGACACGTTGCTTGTTATTCGGAGAAAAATTTCCCACTAGTATAAATAGCACACTTAGGTTTATTTTAAGCAGTTTTTAGTTTTTAGACTGAGTTCAGAAGTGGAGAGCAAGGACGTGGGTTAGTAGCAGTTGAGGAACGAAAAAGCTAAGGGATTTCTTCTCTTCTTTTCTTCTTTCTATCAATTGTACGTATGATTTACACTCATTTTAGGATGATCAATCCACAAATGAGTGGCTAATTCTCTTCCTTGCTGAGGTTTTGAACATGTGTAATGAATTTTGATTGTAAATGATATGGTTTTCTTCTTCTTCTTTAATGTTGTTCTATTAATTCTTGTTCTTACTGCATTAGTGCTTGGCCAACATTAATGTACATCTAAAAAGTCCAATTTCACTCGAAAGAGCAAGAAATTGGAAAGTTGTGAATTAATAGGGTATTGTTCTTAACTTGATTTGGGAAAATTGGGTTTTGATGTGCTTTCCTGATAGAAATATACTTGAAAGCCGTATTAGTCAATTTAGGAACCGGAAGTGTAGTGCTAGGTCATAAATTGCATTTGATCACAGAAATGTAGACGGATGGTTTATGATTCTAAAGTGAAATTAAATACGAGAGTTTTAATTTCTAGGCTAATGTTCTTGGCTAGCAACATGAAGAAGAGATTAACCAAATTATCATGATTATCAAGTTCATTACTTGTTCTTAACCTTGGCATGTTCATATCCATTGTCTAAATTCACAAGTAAATAGTTGTTATTAATTGTAGTATATATAGTTTAGAAACCAAAAACTCAAGTAACTATTGGTTACATTGTTGTTAGCATAATTAGAGGTGAAATAGGAGTATAGTAAACTAGGCAATTTTACGTATCTTGAGCCTCCTTGGATCGATACTTGGCTACTTAGCCACTTTATTACTTGTTTGACCACGTGCACTTGCGTGTCGGATTATAATATATAATACCAACCTGAGCAGCAGACCGAACAGTCATCAACAATGGAAATTCTTGCACCAAACAACAACTGGTTACAACTCACAATGAGTCATTGGAAGGCCTAGTGTATGCCACCTGCTGAACGCAACCTTTTCCTGCACCTACTGACAACGGCTCATTGTTTCCAACAATGAGTTATTGTGTTGTTTGTTGTCTCCACTGCCACCCAGCCTTCCCTAACCAACGACTGCATATACCGATCCGTGATTTGATACCACGAGTCGTTCCATGGTCCATTTTGTGAAATTTTCCCCATTTCAACAGTTTTCAACTTTTAACTCTCGGGTCTATTCTCAAGCACTTTAAGGGAATTACAGTATATAAGGTCCCTCCTTTCAATTTCAATCCACTTCCAATAGTTTCCCTCGGCCAGAGAGAGTATATTTCAAGGTTTTTAATAGTTTTTCATCCGATTACGCTGCTAAACGCCATCCAAAATCAAATTAACTTCAGGTATTGAATTTTAAGCCTATAGGGAGCGTTACTACGGAGTAATTTTCTCAAAATTTCGCCCAGAAAATTGTAACCCCACCGAGAAGAAGTTGTTAGAATTGATCCAAACTGATCCCTAAACTGTCACACCCCGCCTTAGGGGGTATGACTGGCACCTGGTGCCCTACTGGGACCTGAACAGCTGGACTACTAAGCCTGGGCACATCTGGTGCCTGGCTGGCTCTAACTCATATTTCTGGGGATAAAGGGCTATATAACGGCTGTAAACACAGCCCCCGGCCCATTGGCTATAGCCTCCTATACCTGTACTAACAGCTGACCAGAAATATATCAATTCAGGGAAACCTATGCGGCCGACAAGGCCACCATGGTGTCTAGTTATCTGTAACTTAATCATAGAATATTAGAAAGCTACGTGACCGACAAGGTCACCACTACTGGCAACTATGGCCCCACACGGCCATCAGAACAGAAAGAAAGAGTACTAACAGCTATACAACTGCACGGCCTCACACGACCGGCTCATCTGACCACAGGGAGATATATACAGACTGCAAGCCTCTACGAATAGCAATAGAATGATCGGGACAGGGCCCCGACCTACCCGTACTATATAACAAAAAGGAACTAAAATACACCTCTGATATTCAGTCTCCGGATGACAGGAGCTGAATACTCGATCGCTGACAGGAATCACGTAGTATAGCCTGCTCGTCTATGAGTACCTGCAGGCAAGTAATGCAGCGCCCCACCGGGCGTCAGTACCGCTGGTACTGAGTATGTAAAGCAATAACTGAAAGCAAAATCTGAAAACAACAATGTAACTGATGAAACTGAAGTAAGAAGAATTAGATTAACTGCCTGATACTGTAAGTCATACCTTTTCTCATTTATACTGGAAGGAAATAGGGGTCGCACCTGGAGACTTATCACTCAACTGCTGGTCTACTCGTATCTAACGTGACATGACATACATAATATAACATAGTATAACACAGACAAACCTTACCCGGCCCCCATAAGCCGGGAGGTACAACCAGCACAGAATCTATAACCCTACCCTGGTCATCCCATATCCTATAACCCTGTAAGCATCCTGTCGGTCCCTGGGTATGCACTTGGGCTCGCTGAGCCCCTGACTATAACTGTACCTGAGTCCGGAGGACTCCTGAATCAACACCCCGGGCGTATCTGCTCGACGGGGGTGTATAAGGGCCGACCAAGGCACAATATGGGGAAAACTGGCATCCCATCTTCGTCCCCTGGGGGACGGCATTCCACTCCGTAGAGCGAGCTATCCTCGTCCTCTGGCGGATGAGTCGATACAGCTATTAACCCTGGGGCGGTCATGGATGCGAGGTAGTCCAACCCCAAACAATACAACGGTCTCAACTAGTAATACTGTTTGCATATCCACATGCTGAGGCTAATAGGGGTAAGGTATCGTATATATTACATGTTGAACTAATGATAGTAATTTGTACGTATTTAATACGTGCTGAGGCTGGTAAATATATATAGATATGAATATAGTCTCCTGCCAGGCTGTACTGGGGCAAATGCTATACAAGATAGTGTTTCTGCTGAAAACTATATTGTTTACTGAGTTTCTGTATTAACATGATTTCCTATTCCTAACATGCTTTCTAAACTTCATTTTAGCCTTCTATTCTATTTCTGAACCGTCTTACGGATGGTGCATTGCTTTACAGGGTTTCAACTGAATACAATAATATCTTAACATTTCGTATTACATCACATACTGAGCATGCTGGGCAGTTTCTAACACTTATATTAAAATCTATGTCGCACTAGTGAGTTTCACGCAAGTTACAACTGGATGCTTCCAACATCGTACCAACATTCGCAATAAACGTAACACTTGACTTCTGAATATTCTACTAGCCATTAAATTACTACACTGTACCGATATTACTTAACTTGCCGAGGGAACTAGCTTTACATACCTTATTCTTGAACTATTTGTCCGTCGAACGAGACTCGGCCGGTACTTCAACTATTTTCTCCCAACTGCATTCATAAATACGTCAATTAATACTAAATACAGCTTTATTGTAAAGAGCAACGTTACTTTCGATATAGTTTATAGCCTAAACTTAGGCTTATCGAAAGACGGTCGAAAACTCGCTATTTTTCAGCGGTCCAGAAGGGAGAAATATTCACTTCACAGCTAGGAACACATAGACACTAATTTAGAGCAATTCCACTTACCTTAGCTCGGTGGCTCGACGATTCGTCGGTCGTATTTTACAAAACTGAATCCGTAGGAATGCTCTCTGCTGCTAAATACCTCCGTATCTGGAGTTAATTTGAGTTTGGGCAACGTTTTGCAGCGTAATTGGACGAAAATTATATAATTTCTTCGTTCCTCTTTCTCCCTCTGCGTTTGCCCTCTGTTTTCTGGAAATTTTAAATGTTTTTATCATTTAAAACCGAAGTGGGGCTTTATATACTTGGGCCTGGACAAGGCCAACGTGTCACGGAGCCAACGCGGAGGCCTCTCCTCCGTGACACGCTGCCATCGTGGAGGGGCTCTGCCTCGGCTCCTTCCGCGATGGTTCGACAGGTTTCTCATCCGATCTTTTCCCGGGCCTTTCTCCAGCACGTATGGCCTTCAAATATGCTTAACCAACGTGCGAATAGGTCGTCTAGGTGCCGGGAATTCTATGGGGTATAACATTCTCCCCCCTTAAGACCATTCGTCCTCGAATGTACACTGTTATCTAGAGGACTACTTACTTACTTTCTAGAAAACTTTCGGCAGAGTTTCCCCTGTAATATGGACTATAGCAAAAACCTGAAATGCAGAAAAGTCCAACACAGGCACTGCACATAATATTCTAGGATCCACTGGATAACTAGATATCAATCTTTCTTTATCATTTACAGACATACAACCATAAGGTACTGCATAAGTAATAATACGGACATACCTGTAGCCTGACTAGGCCTGAAATAGGTGAGGGTATCTGGTTTTCATATCTTCTTCAGCTCCCCACGTCATCTCCTCACGGTTCCTGTTACGCCACGATACTTTGACAGATGCAACATCTTTAGTCCTCAACCTGCGAATCTGTCTGTCTAAGATAGCTACGGCAGGAAATGAGCTGATTTTGTCAGCCTGTCAACTATTACCCAAATGGAATCATTTCTGCGTCTAGTACGGGGTAACCCTGTTACAAAATCCATGTTTATCTCTTCCCATTTCCACATAGGTACCGTTATATCTTGCGTCAAACCGCCCGATTTCTGGTGCTCTGCTTTCACCTGCTGACAATTAGAACATCTAGATACAAATTCGGCTATCTCAGCTTTCATACCTGGCCACCAGTAGATGTCTCTGATGTCGTGGTACATTTTCGTCACTCCTGGATGAAGGGAATAGCGAGCGTAATGTACTTCATGCATGATCCGCCCGCGAAGCCCTGAAACATTCGGGACAAAGAGGCGGCCCTTACAACGTAGCACATCATCCTCGGTTATCTGAAAATCTGACTCCTTACCTGCCTGAATTCTATCTTTGAGCTGGACTAAATCAGGATCCTCGTACTGTCGTTCTTTTACCTCTGTAACTAATGATGACACCACAGAATTCTGAATTACTGCTCTATTATTTTCTGTTTCCATTACTCGAACGGCTAGACCAGCTAACTGATGAATTTCTTTGGCTAACTTCTGTTTCTCAGGTTGCAAATACGCCAAACTCCCCATTGACTTTCGGCTCAGGGCATCTGCTACAACATTAGCTTTTCCGGGGTGGTATAGAAAATTCACATCATAATCTTTTAATAGCTCCAACCAGCGGCGTTGCCGCAGATTCAACTCCCTCTGAGTGAAAATGTACTGTAAGCTCTTATGATCTGTGTAAATATCAACATGGACGCCGTACAGGTAATGCCTCCACATCTTTAAGGCGTGGATTACTGCGGCCAATTCCATGTCGTGGGTGGGGTAATTCTTTTCGTGTTTCCTCAGCTATCTAGAAGCATATGCAATTACTCTACCACGCTACATCAACACACAACCTAACCCAACACCTGACGCGTCGCAATAGACTGAATAACCTTCTGTGCCTTCCGGCAATGCCAATACTGGAGCGGAGGTTAATCTGTCTTTCAGTTCCTGGAAGCTCTGCTCGCATGACTCTGTCCATTGAAACTTCGCTGCTTTCTGTGTCAATTTGGTCAGAGGTGCCGCAATGGTCGGGAACCCTTCAACGAACCTTCTGTAATATCCTGCCAACCCCAGGAAGCTACGAACTTCAGTCGGAGTGGTAGGCCTAGGCCATGACTTAACTGCTTCTATTTTCTGCTTGTCTACCTGTATACCAGCGTCTGAGATGATATGCCCTAAAAAGGCCACTGAGTTAAGCCAGAATCCACACTTAGAAAATTTAGCATACAACTGGCGGTCCCTGAGGATCTGGAGCACTGTCCGTAAATGAGTTCGGTGATCTGCTTCAGAGCGAGAATACACCAGAATGTCATCAATAAATACTATTACGAACAAGTCCAGGAAAGGTCTGAAAATACTGTTCATCAGGTCCATAAAGACTGCTGGGGCATTCGTTAACCCGAAGGACATAACTAGAAATTCAAAATGTCCATATCGGGTCCTGAACGCTGTCTTAGGAATATCTCTCTCACGTACTCGGACCTGGTGATATCCGGACCGCAAGTCAATCTTAGAAAAGTATCTGGCTCCCTGCAACTAATCGAATAAGTCGTCAATTCTAGGGAGCGGGTACTTGTTCTTTACTGTAACTTTGTTTAGCTGCCGATAATCTATGCACATTCGGAGCGAGCCATCTTTCTTTCTCACAAATAAAACTGGCGCACCCCACGGTGAAGTACTCGGCCTGATAAAACCTTTATCTAACAAATCTTTCAACTGCTCCTTTAATTCTCTGACTTCTGCAGGAGCCATACAATAGGGAGGAATTGATATCGGCTGAGTGCCTGGTAACAAGTCAATAGCAAAGTCTATTTCCCTTTCTGGGGGAATACCAGGTAACTCATCAGGAAACACATCAGAGAATTCATTCACCACTGGAACAGACTGGAGTGTCGGAGATTCTGCTTGGACATCCTGAACTCTGACCAGATGGTAAATACATCCTTTAGATATCAACTTTCTCGCCTGAAGGTAGGAAATAAACCTACCTTTTGGCGTAACGGTGCTGCCCTTCCACTCCCGCACAGTTTCTCCTGGGAAGTGGAATCGGACCGTTTTGGACCAACATTCAACGTTGGCAAAGCACGGTACTAACCAATCCATACCCATTATGGCATCGAAGTCTATCATTTCTAACTCGACCAGATCTACTGTGGTCGGACGGTCAGCAACCTCTACTGTACACCCGCGGTAGATTCGGCTAGTTGTGATAGAGTCACCGACGGGCGTAGATACTAAGAAGGGCTGCTGCAATGATTCTGGTACATTACTAAACTTTCGTGCCATAAATGGAGTAATGTAGGACAAAGTAGACCCTGGATCAATCAATACATAAGCAGGGTGTGAGCAGATAGTTAGCATACCTATCACAACATCAGGCGACGCTTCTGAATCTTGCCTCCCTGATAAGGCATATGTGCAGCTTGGACCCGCACCTGTACTGGAGGCCCCTGATCTGCCCCGACCCCTGCCTGCTGAAACTGAGGGCCTGCGCCCAATCGAGGATGTTGTGGCTCGTGACCCTGCTGATGCCCTATCCTGTCTATCACGGTCCTCTCGACCTCTGGCTGGGCAATCTTTCATCAAATGGCCTTCTTGGCCACAAATATAACATGCGGTGGAGCCATATCTGCATGCTCCAGGATGGCGTCGACTGCATATAGGGCAAAGTGGTAGGGTATACCTACTCTGCTCCGCCCTCCTCTGTAATGGTGAATCTGCCATCTGCGAGCCTCTACCAGTCTCTGACTGCCCCCTGCGGCTGAATCTACCCCCCTGCGACTGTGGCGGAGGCGGGGGCCTGGGCGGCCTGTCGGACAATCGTGGCCTGGGTCCTCCCCGGGCCTCCCTCTGTAACTCAACTGGCCTATCCCGGCGACGCTGTTCCTGATTGACCCTTCTGATCTCCCGATGTCGCTGCCTGATGCCCTCAATATTCTGGGCAAATGCCTGAATTCGAGCAATGTCCATGTCCTCTAGCAGTGTGGCCGTAATACAAGTCTCAACATATTCTGGATTCAACCCCATAATAAAACGGTGCACTCTGGATGCCATGGTATCAACAAAGGCCGGTGCATATCGAGCCAAAGAATTAAACCGCAAGAAATATTCCCGGACACTCATGGCCCCCTGCTCTAGATGTAGGAACTGATCTACCCTAGCCTGTCGAATCTCCCGCAGCAAATAGTGATCCAGAAAGGCTCCTGAAAAGCTGGACCAGGTGGGAGGGGAAACATCTCTCCCTCGGGACCTTTCCCAGCTTTCATACCATAACACCGCAATATCCCGTAACTGGAATGCTGCCAATTCAACTGATTCGGTAGGCGTGGCATGCATAACCCTGAAGATTCTCTGCATTTGATCCAGAAAATCCTGAGGGTCCTCTGTCCGGTCCGTACCTGTAAACTGTGGGGGATTCAGGGCTAAGAACTCTCGGACCCACGAACTACCGGGCCCCCCTGATGACTCCGCAACTGTAGACTGCATTGGCTGATGCTGAGCAGCCATCATCTGTGTTAACATAACTACAGCACTCCTAACCTCCTGGTCGGAAGGTGTCGGTATAGGGACTGCTGAAGGTAATGTCGCCCCAAGTGGCTCCTAACGTGGTGGAGACTCCTGAGGAGGCTGGGATGATGCCTCTGTAGTGCCCTCTGATCGGGCTGTTTCCAAACGAGGGGGAGGCATCCTGCTGGTGACTTCCCCTGCTGCAATATCTAAGCTCCGACTTGTGATAGGATGTTGCTGGTTTGACATTATCTGCAACCAAAGAATATAGTAAGCTTTCAGGGATTCAACCCTATATTGCACCGCTCTACAGCACGACTGAATAAGAATAAAAGACAACCATCCTATCATGCCTTGCAGCCTCCTATCCATAGTATGTGGTGCACAACACATCCATGGACAGGACTCTACTTAGCACGGCTTGCAGACTCCCTGAGATATGACCTGCTCTGATACCAAATTTGTCACACCCCGCCTTAGGGGGTATGACTGGCACCTGGTGCCCTACTGGGACCTGAACTGCTGGACTGCTAAGCCTGGGCACATCTGGTGCCTGGCTGGCTCTAACTCATATTTCTGGGGACAAAGGGCTATATAACGGTTGTAAACACACCCCGGCCCATTGGCCTATAGCCTCCTATACCTGTACTAACAGCTGACCAGAAATATATCAATTCAGGGAAACCTATGCGGCCGACAAGGCCACCATGCTGTCTAGTTATCTGTAACTTAATCATAGAATATTAGAAAGCCACGTGACCGACAAGGTCACCACTACTGGCAACTATGGCCCCACACGGCCATCAGAACAGAAAGAAAGAGTACTAACAGCTATACAACTGCAGGGCCTCACACGACCGACTCATCTGACCCAGGGAGATATATACAGACTGCAAGCCTCTAGGAATAGCAATAGAATGATCGGGACAGGGCCCCGACCTACCCGTACTATATAACAAAAAAGAACTGAAATACACCTCTGATATTCAGTCTCCGGATGACAGGAGCTGAATACTCGATCGCTGACAGGAATCACGTAGTATCGCCTGATCGTCTATGAGTACCTGCAGGCAAGTAATGCAGCGCCCCACCGGGCGTCAGTACCGCTGGTACTGAGTATGTAAAGCAATAACTGAAAGCAAAATCTGAAAACAACAATGTAACTGATGAAACTGAAGTAAGAAGAATTAGATTAACTGCCTGATACTGTAAGTCATACCTTTTCTCATTTATACTGGAAGGTAATAGGGGTCGCACCTGGAGACTTATCACTCAACTACTGGTCTACTCGTATCTAATGTGACATGACATACATAACATAACATAGTATAACACACACAAACCTTACCTGGCCCCCATAAGTCGGGAGGTACAACCAGCACAGAATCTATAACCCTACCCTGGTCATCCCATCTCCTATAACCCTATAATCATCCTGCCGGTCCCCTGGGTATGCACTTGGGCTCACTGAGCCCCTGACTATAACTGTACCTGAGTCCGGAGGACTCCTGAATCAACATCCCGGGCGTATCCGCTCGACGGGGGTGTATAAGGGCCGACCAAGGCACAATATGGGGATAACTGGCATCTCATCTTCGTCCCCTGGGGGACGGCATGCCACTCCGTAGAGCGACGTATCCTCGTCCTCTGGCAGATGATTCGATACAGCTATTAACCCTGGGGCGGTCATGGATGCTAGGTAGTCCAACCCCAAACAATACAACGGTCTCAACTAGTAATACTGTCTGCATATCTCACATGTTGAGGCTAATAGGGTTAAGGTATCGTATATATTACATGCTGAACTAATGATAGTAATCTGTACGTATTTAATACGTGTTGAGGCTGGTAAATATATATAGATATGAATATAGTCTCCTGCCAGGCTGTACTGGGGCAAATGCTATACAAGATAGTGTTTCTGCTGAAAACTATGTTGTTTACTGAGTTTCTGTATTAATATGATTTCCTATTCCTAACATGCTTTCTAAACTTCATTTTAGCCTGCTATTCTATTTCTGAACCGTCTTACGGATGGTGCATTGCTTTACAGGGTTTCAACTGAATACAATAATATCTTAACATTTCGTATTACATCACATACTGAGCATGCTGGGCAGTTTCTAACACTTATATTAAAATCTATGTCGCACTAGTGAGTTTCACGCAAGTTACAACTGGATGCTTCCAACATCGTACCAACATTCGCAATAAACGTAACACTTGACTTCTGAACATTCTACTAGCCATTAAATTACTACACTGTACCGATATTACTTAACTTGCCGAGGGAACTAGCTTTACATACCTTATTCTTGAACTATTCGTCCGTCGGACAAGACTCGGCCGGTACTTCAACTATTTTCTCCCAACTGCATTCATAAATACGTCAATTAATACTAAATACAGCTTTATTGTAAAGAGCAACGTTACTTTCGATATAGTTTATAGCCTAAACTTAGGCTTATCGAAAGACGGTCGAAAACTCGCTATTTTTCAGCGGTCCAGAAGGGAGAAATATTCACTTCACAGCTAGGAACACATAGACACTAATTTAGAGCAATTCCACTTACCTTAGCTCGGTGGCTCGACGATTCGTCGGTCGTATTTCACAAAACTGAATCCGTAGAAATGCTCTTTCCTGCTAAATACCTCAGTATCTGGAGTTAATTTGAGTTTGGGCAACGTTTTGCAGTGTAATCGGACGAAAATTATATAATTTCTACGTTCCTCTTTCTCCCTCTGCATTTGCCCTCTGTTCTCTGGAAATTTAAATGTTTTTATCATTTAAAACCGAAGTGGGGCTTTATATACTTGGGCCTGGACAAGTCCAACGTGTCACGGAGCCAACGCGGAGGCCTCTCCTCTGTGACACGCTGCCATCGCGGAGGGGCTCTGCCTCGGCTCCTTCCGCGATGGTTCGACAGGTTTCTCGTCCGATCTTTTCCCGGGCCTTTCTCCAGCACGTATGGCCTTCAAATACGCTTAACCAACGTGCGAATAGGTTGTCTAGGTGTCGGGAATTCTACGGGGTATAACATAAATGATCACAGACATCAAGTAAGCTTTCTCCCTTCTGAACTCTCTAGAAATTATAGGTTTTCGGCCATATTTTGCGCAGTTGAAGTATTATGGTTTTTAATATCAAAATTGATTATTTTAAGCCGAATTTCGTATTGAAATTAGTCTCTTTCTCTAGTATTATGGGTATAGTTTGAAAGAGCTATTGAATATAAGTTGAAACTCACCAGATAATCGGGAAACGACAATCAAGGTATGTTATGGCGAATTCCTTCAGCAAGTTAGTTTCTATAATACTGCAATATAGTTTGAATCCCAATAAGAGGGCCAGAAGTCTTATTGTTATTAATAGCTATTATTGTTAGCTGATATCAGTACTTATGTTTAGTTTGGGATTGACCTTTCCCTGTATAGCCTTCCATGACCAACCCAGGGTTACTAGCTGTGTCGTTGCCCGCCAGGGGCTAGATGACGTTGCTCCAAGGAGCGGTATGATGTCAGTGACAGATGAAGGTGAGGTTCGAGGACCTCATACATTCCATTCCATAGCTGGACTATTTTTATGCCGTATCGACACTACACCCCCGTCGAGCCTAGTATCTGAGGTACAAATAGCAAGAGTCCACCAGACCCAAACATAGCTACAGTTCAGGGCTGAGGGGCTCATTTACAGACCATGGGGACTTCCAGGTTGGCTACAGTTATTAGATGACTCGTTTTGACCTTGTTAGGGGAATATAGATTGAAGTGTGCTCGCTTGGACTTATGGGGGACCTGAGTAGGTTATACAGTGCTGGTCGTACCTTCCGGCTTATGGGGGCTAGGTAAGGTTCTTGTTTGCACTATTTACAGTTATATTAGATAGTAGGAAGTTAAGTTATTTAGGTTATACCTCTATCTCTTTCATTTAGTTACTTTCAGTTTCATCTTAAGTTTTATTCAGTTATTTTCAATTATTGCCTTACGTATTCGGTACATATTCTACTGACGCCCATCTTGGGGTGCTACGTTAATTGCCTGCGGGTGAAAATAGATGCGTATTAGGACCTTCTTAGCTTTCATCCAGAATTAGCAGTGCAGTCGGCTCCTTTCCTCCAGAGCTAATAGTTAGAAAGTTTACTCTTTTGATTGTACAGTATATGGGTAGGTCGGGGCACTGTCTCAACCATTATTCCACTCCTAGTGTCTTGCAGATTTTATAGTTTCCTTTTTGTAAGTTTGTGTTATACCCCGGAAGCCCAAAAATTAAACCCGGGAGTTTAAACAAAGAAAAACTGAAATTCTGCACCAGGTCACATAACGTGTCATTAGATGACCCGTGAGGAGAGACCACTAGTCATGAAGTGACTCATGGTCAAGCAAGGAATTGGAACGTTCTGGGGAAGACCACGGGCGTGACCACGAGTCGTGGTCAGGATACACGACTCTTGAGGTCACCCGTGGCCTGGACTGGGTGCTTGTTTAGTAGTTTTGGCAGTAGGGATTGCGGATGGTGACAATGAGTCGTGGTTAGCCACCACAATTCGTGGGGTCCCTTGATGATTTTGGGCAGTGTACATTAGGACTCAAGGCCATAAGTCATGGTCAGTGGGGATGAATCATTGGGTCCCTCGTTGGGATCCCCTGACAGTTAATTTTCTATGAATTAGTAAGAGCCTTTTCGTAATTCCTAAATTCCTAAAGCCTAAACTACATTGTTTTAGCCTATGAAAGGTGGGTTTTATAGGGGAAAAACTATCCTAAGTCTTCATTCATGCAAAGAAGAGAATAGAGAGGTGATCAAAGGGTGATTCAAGGTTTTCTTCTTCAATTCCTTTTTGGGAATTCAAGGGAGAGTAAGATTCAGCTATCTTCAAGTATGTAAGGTTACGAATGGGTGCTTCCGTTCACACCCATGCCCAATCTCTACAAATTTATACAAATCTATCGAAAATCTATTTGGGTTTTGAAATTGAATTTTATGAAAACCTAATGATTTACTAGTGGGCTTTTATGTTTTATGAATCTCATTATATAATATGGATTTTGATTAGGTTTTACAACATATTTTTACATATAAAATTATCAAATTCAATTTCTATTAAATTAAGCTTATCTAAGCATGATCTATGATAAGTCGATTTATGATCTTTGCTTCAATTGATAATATTTACAAGCCCAGCATGATTTGAGATTTGAAATATGAATTTATTCAATTAACCATTATGATTTGATGATTTTAAAGTTATATGTATGATCTATAAGTATGCATGAAACCTAAGATTCATGAATAATGTTTTTGGCCGACTCACGGGCCTTATGGCATGGCCAGTTCACGTATGTACAAGAAGGTTTATGATTTTCATGATTTAACTAGCCTATGAATTGATGCATTTTATTCTGTGAGTACTATATATGTTTTGGGAGTAGTATCGAACACCGAGTAGGTTCGGGGCCCAGGTTCTGCCCCGGATCTCGAAAACTACGTGCCATCATAGGTAAGTTGGGACCTCCTTTGTGACTGTCCCCGGCCTAATGGCCCTATTCATAGTGATATCACACTTTCATGGTTCTACCCTTGGCAAGGTATGAACGGCCTCCCGACTAGGTTTACAAGTCGGGCTTCATGTGTGCTCATATGGGGTATGTTGGTTAAGAGAACCTCCCACTATTCCTCACGATTCATGCATATTTATGACTATGTATGTTGGCTCAAGTACTGTTTATTATGGATTTTCTCTCATGATTAAGGTTACGATTGTATTACGAATGTTTTGAAAACCTTGAGCCTTATGATATGTTATGTTAAGATAATTATTATATGATCATGATGTCCTACTCTTATGATCTTTTATGAGTTTTACATTATTTTAAATGTCCATTTTACTTACCTTGCATACTCGGTACATTCCGCGTACTGACCGCATACTTTCTATGTTGTATCTTCTTATGATATAGGAACCGACTCTCAGGCTCACCCTCAGCCCTAAATCATCTCAGAGTTCGTCTTTAGCTTATCGGTGAGTCCTCATGTTTCGAGGTCTATTTGACAGACGTTTTACCATTGATGTTTCAGTACTTGTTCAGGTTAGTTGGGGTGTTGTCCCATCAGCCCATCGTATGTAGTAGAGACTTTCAGATAGTGTGAAGTACTCAGCTATTGTGTGTCTAAGTGATTTCGATTATTATGATATGTCATGATTATGCTTATGTTTCCGCTACACCATGTGATTAGTCTTCCACTTATCATGAATGAAGTTAGACTTATGCTTATGCCATGGGTCGACTTGGGATCTCTCAGGGTTTATTATTCCGTATTACGATCCGAGCCTCCGTTCGGGTCGTACAAACTTGATATCAGGGCCATAGGTTTGAAGAGTCCTAGGGTGTCTGAAAGCCATGTTAAGTAGAGTCTTTTTCATGGGTGTGAAGCGCGCCACACTTATGACGAAGAGGCTACGAGACATTAGGAATTGTTCCCTTTTTTCATGATCTATGTCGTGCAATGAAAAGTCCTTTTATCCTTATAATTCATGCTATTAGCATTTGCAAAATCATGCCTCCATGCTGAGTGAACGTTAGGAGAAATGGCAATGGCAATGATCATGAGGGTGCCAACGGTGATGGCCATCAACCAGCCCCACCTGTTCATGAGGAGTATACACTAGAGCTAGTTGCCCACGCTAAGTTTAGGGCAGCGATTCAGATGTTGGCACGGGCCAGGGCTGCCCAGGTTCATTATTAGAAAGTGGCGCATTACCCTCAGAATGGGAATGCGGCGATAGCTAGAGTAAGGGATTTCTTGAGAATGCTCCTGAGTTCTTGGGGTTGAAGGTAGACGAGGATCCACACGATTTCATCATTGAGATTCTGAAGATCACCCAGGTTATGGGGGTGAACAATGGGGAGTATGTTGGCTTGGCCTCCTATCAACTAAAGGGGGTGGCTCACATATGGTTCAAGCAATGGAGGGACGCTAGGCAGTGGGTGCAGGCCCTATAGGCTGGGAAGAGTTTAATGCGGCATTCTTGGATCGGTTTTTTCCTCGAGAAGTGAGGGAGCTCAAGGCAGCTAAGTTTGTTAATTTGAAACAGGGTGACATGTCTGTGCAGGAGTACACATTGGAGTTCACCCTTCTATCCAAGTATCCCCTAGAGTTGGTGGCAGATCAGAGGGCTCGGGTAAGTCATTTTGTGCATGGGGTGGCTGATTATCTAGATGAGGATTGTAGGATCGCCATGTTGCCTTGGGATATCGACTTTCCCCATATTATGCTGCATTCTCAGTAGATGGAGTTGGTATATTGGAGGTAGAGAGAGGCCAAGAGGGACAGGACCGACAGCTACGGGACATATCAAGTCAGGTCAGGGGGTGGACAACGTCAGTAGTCCTAGCAAGGTCTATTGCTCCAACCCCATTGTCGGCCAGCACGCCATCTAGTTCCAGATAGGATCAGAGGAGCAAGGCTTTAGAGTCGAGAGGCCAGGGTAGCATGCAAGTGGAGCTCACTTTCCCAGTTTGTGAGCGGTGCGGCAAGAATCACCCCAGGAGGTTCCTAGTTGGCTCAAATGCTTGTTTGCGGGTGTGGCAAGACCGGACACAAACTCAGAGATTACCCTTCATCCAGATCGGGGCTCGGTGGAGCCCGTGTGCCAGCAGCCAATTCTGCTGCTCCAGCGGTATGTCCCGCTCAGCAGGGTGCCTCGACCAGTTCAGCCGTCGGCTAGCGTCAACATAGGTTTTATGCTTTGGCATCCCATCAGGAGCAAGAGATCTCCCCAGATGTGGTCACTGGTATGTTGCATGTTTTTCATATTGATGTTTGTGCTTTGCTAGACCGGGGAGCTACTCTGCCTTTTGTGACTCCTTATTTTGCCAGTAGCTTTGGAGTTATCCCCGAGATTCTGTTAGAACCATTCTCAGTCTCCACTCTGGTTGGTGATTCAATTGTAGCTAGGCGGGTGTATAGAGGTTTCCCCATTACAGTGTTGCATAAGGTCACCTTCGCAGACTTTGTAGAGCTAACTATGAATGACTTTGACATTATTCTAAGCATGGACTGGTTGTCTGCATGTTATGCTTCTGTTAATTGTAGAACCCGTATAGTGGAGTTCCGTTTTTCGGGTGAGTCAGTCTTGGAATGGAAAGGTAGTTTGGCTGTGCCAGTAGGTCAGTTTATTTCATATCTTAAGGCTAGGAAGATGATTTCTAAGGGTTGCATATACCATTTAGTTAAGGTTAAGGACGTTGATTCCGACACCCCGGCCATCTAGTTAGTTTTGGTGGTGTGTGAGTATCCAGAGGTCTTTTCTAACAATTTGCCAAGTGTTCCTCCTGAGAGGGAAATTGATTTTTGTATTGACCATTGATCCGATACGCAACCTATCTCTATTTCCTCCTTACAAGATGGCTCCAGCCAAGCTAAAGGAATTGAAAGATCAATTGAAGGACCTATTAGATAAGGGCTTCATTAGGCCGAGAAAGTCTCTATGGGGTGCACCAATTCTGTTTATCCAAAAGAAGGATGGTTCGCTTCGGATGTGTATTGACTATCGGCAATTTAACAAGGTCACCATTAAGAACAGGTATCCTTTACCTAGGATCGATGACTTGTTTGAACAGCTTCAGGGTGCCAAGTGTTTCTCAAAGATAGACCTCAGGTCCGGGTATCATCAGCCCAGGGTTCAGGAATGTGATATCCCAAAGACTACCTTCAGAACACAGTATGGTCATTATGAGTTTGTAGTCATGTCTTTTGGACTAACGAATGCTCTTGCAGCTTTCATGGGCTTGATGAACAGGGTGTTCAAGCAATATCTGGATATGTTCGTGATCGTGTTCATTGATGACATCCTTATATACTCTCGGAGCGAGGAGGAGCATGGCACTCATTTGATAATAGTGCATTAGACTCTCAAGGATCGCCAATTGTATGCCAAATTCAGCAAGTGTGAGTTTTGGTTGAACTCGGTGGCATTTTTGGGCCACGTGGTATTAAGAGAAGTATAAAGGTAGATTCTCATAACATCGAGCCGGTGAAGAATTGTCTAGACCGGTGAATCCCTTGGATATTCAGAGTTTCTTGGGTTTAGCTAGCTACAATCGGAGATTTTTTGAGGGTTTCTCATTTATTGCATCACCTTTGACCATGTTGACTCAGAAAAAGGTGCAGTTCCAATGGTCGGAGGCTTGTGAGAAGAGCTTCCAAGAGTTCAAGGCTCGACTTACTACCGCACTGGTGTTGACCCTACCCGAGGGTACGGATGATTTTGTTGTGTATTGTGATGCTTCAAGAATCGACCTCAGGTGTGTATTGATGCAGCGGGGAAAGGTAATAGCATATGCCTCTAGACAGTTAAAGATCCATGAGAAGAATTACCGAATGACAACAATGGTGTTCGCCTTGAAGATATGGCTACATTACCTATATGGGGTGCATGTGAATGTGTTTATGGACCACAAGAGTTTATAATATGTGTTCACATAGAAGGATCTCAATCTTCGGCAATGGAGGTGGTTGGAGATACTCAAGGACTACGATACGAGCCTTTACCATCCGGGTAAGGCTAATGTCATAGAGGATGTACTTAGTAGGCTCTCTATGAATAGTGTGTCCCATGCGGATGAAGGAAAGAAGGAGTTGGTGAAAGATGTGCATTGACTTTATCGGTTGGTCGACTCAACCGATGGCGGTGTTGTTGCGCAAAATGGATCATAATCATCCTTGGTGACTGACATAAAAGATAGACAAGATGAGGATCTGATTTTGGTAAAGCTGAAGGAAGCCGTTCAAAGTCAGAAGGTGGAGGTCTTCTCCCAAGAGGGAGATGGTGCATTGCGGTATCAGGGTAGTTTGTGTGTTCAAGATGTGGATGATTTAAGGAGCTGGATATCGCATGAGGCACACAAAACTAGGTATTCTATTCATCCAGGTGCAACCAAGATATATCCTAACTTTCGGGAAATATACTAGTGGAATGGCATGAAAAAGGATATTGCAGAATTCATAGCCCAGTGTTCGAACTGTCAGCAAGTAAAGGTTGAACATCAAAGGTCGGGAGGAGTACTTTAGGATACCAACATTCCTACTTAGAAGTGGGAAGAGATTAACATGGATTTCATCACAGGCCTACCTCACACTCACTAACAATATGATTCCATTTAGGTGGTGGTGGACAGGTTGAGTAAGGCTGTACATTTCCTACCGGTGAAAACCACAAACCCGGCGGATGATTATTCCAAGTTGTATATCTGAGAGTTGGTTCGATTACATGGAGTGCCCTTGTCTATTATTTCAGACGAGGTACTCAGTTTACCTCCTAGTTTTGGCGTTCTTTCCAGAAGGGGCTTGGAACTCAATCTAAGCTTAGTACAGCCTTTCATCCGCAGACAGATGGCCAAGCGGAACGAACAATCCAAATCCTTGAGAACATGTTGAGAGCATATGTGTTGGAGTTAAAAAGTAGTTGGGATGATCACTTGCCCCTGATTGAGTTTTCTTATAATAACAACTAATCACTCTAGCATCTGGATGGCACAATTCGAGGCTCTTTATGGGCGGAGATGTAGATCGCCCATCGGATGGTTTGAAGTTGGTGAGGCAGCTATGATAAGGCTAGATTCGGTTTATGAAGCTGCGGTAAAGGTCCAGTTGATAAGGCACAAGCTAAAAACTGCACAGAGTCATCAAAAGTCATATGCTGATGTGAGGAGGAGGGATTTGGAGTTTGAGGTGAACGATTGGGTATTTCTAACGGTATCTCCCATGAAGGGAGTCATGCGATTTTGGAAGAAAGGAAAACTCAGTCTACGCTATGTTGGTCCCTACGGGGTTATGAGAAGCGTCGGTAAGGAAGCATATTAGTTAGACTTACGCTAAGAGTTATCTTCCGTGCATTGTGTGTTTTATGTGTCACTCTTAAAGAAATGTTTGGGAGACCCAACCCTAGTAGTCTAGCTGGACAGCATTAGTGTAAAGGATAGCCTCATGTATGAGGAAGTTCCAGTTGAAATATTGGATCATCGGGTTCGTAGGCTGAGGAACAAGGAAGTAGTTTCAATAAAGGTGCTATGGAGAAATCGGCATGTTAGGGAGCTACTTCGGAAGCCAAAATGGATATGATGGCTAAATACCCTCACATGTTCCCTACCTGCTCAGTTCTGACTTGAGGTATCAATCTTGCGGTATGAATCTATTTAGTTTTCATGTTCGGTTCATGTGTTCAAGTTTCTTTTATGTGTATGGATGTGTATGTGAAGCATGTGATCAGTTCAGCTATGTGATATGAATCAGAGGTAGTCATTCCGTTAGTTTTCGGTTTAAATGATCAGTATTTGATAATGATAATTGCATATGTCTATTTTCCTATATGTTTTCCAATATTCGAGGATGAATGTTCCCAAAGGAGATATATTGTTATACCCCGGAAGCCCAAAGATCAGACCCGAGAGTTGAAAGAGAAACACTGAAATTCTGCACCACGTCACATAACGGGTCGTTAGGTGACCCGTGAGGAGAGACCACAAGTTGTGAAGTGACTCGTGGTCAAAAAAGGAATTGGCATGGCCTGGGGAAGACCACGGGCGCGACCATAAGTCAGGGTCAGGCCACACGACTCGTGAGGTAACCCGTGGCCTGGACTAGGTGTTTGGCTAGTAGTTTTGGGTAGTGGGGATCACGGATGGTGACCATGAGTTGTGGTCAGCCACCACGATTCATGGGGTCCCCTGAAGATTTTGGGCAGTGTACACCACGACTCAAGGCCACGAGTCGTGGTCAGGGGGGACAAATCGTTTATCCCTCACTAGGACCCCTGGCAGTTAATTTTCTGCGATTTAGTAAGGGCCTTTTCATAATTTCTAAGATCCTAAAGCCTAAACTATGTCGTTTTAGCATATGAAAAGTGGGTTTTAGAGGGGAAAAACTATCCTAAGTCTTCATTCATGCATGCAAGAGAATAGAGAAGTGATCAAAGGGTGATTCAACGCTTTCTTCTTCAATTCCTTTTTGGGATTCAAGGAAGAGTAAGATTCAGCTATCTTCAGGTATGTAAGGTTACGAATGGGTGCTTCCGTTCACACCCATGCCCAATGTCTACAAATTTATGCAAATCTATCGAAAATCTATTTGGGTTTTGAAATCGAATTTTATGAAAACCTAATGATTTACTAGTGGGCGTTTATGTTTTATGAATCTCATTATATTCTATGGATTTTGATTAAGTTTTACAACGTACTTTTACATATAAAATTATCAATTTCAATTTCTATTAAATTAAGCTTATGTAAGCATGATCTATGATAAGTCGATTTATGATCTTTGATTCAATTGATAATATTTACAAGCCCAGCATGATTTGAGATTTGAAATATGAATTTATGAAATTACCCATTATGATTTGATTATTTTCAATTTATATGTATGATCTATGATTATGCATAAAACTTATGATTCATGAATTATATTTTTGGCCGACTCACAGGCCTTATGACATGGCTAGTTCACGTATGTACAAGTAGGTTTATGATTTTCTTTATTTAACTAGACTATGAACTAATTCATGTTATACTATGAGCACTATATATGTTTTGGGAGTAGTATCAAACACAGAGTAGGTTCGGAGCCCAGGTTCTACCCCGGATCTCCTAAGCTACATACCACCATAGGTAAGTTGGGACCTCCTTTGTAACTGTCCCTGGCCTAATGTCCCTTTTCATGGTGATATCACACTTTCATGGTTCTACCCTTGGCAAGGTACAAACGACCTCTCGACTAGGTTTACAAGTCAGACTTCATGTGTGCTCATATGGGGTATGTCGGTTAAGAGAATATCCCACTGTTCCTCACGGTTCATGCATGTTTATAACTACGTATGTTGGCTCAAGTACTATTTATTATGGCTTTTCTCTCATGATTAAGGTTACGATTGTATTATGAATGTTATGAAAACCTTGAGCCTTATGATATATTATGTTACACTAATTATGATATGATCATGATGTCCTATTCTTATGATGTTTTATAGGTTTTACATTATTTTAAATGTCCATTTTAGTTACCTTGTATACTCGATACATTCCATGTACTAACCGCATACTTTCTATGTTGTATCGTCTTATGATACAGGACCCGACTCTCAGGCTTACCCTCAGCCCTAAATCATCTCAAAGTCCTTCTTCAGCTTATCGGTGTGTCCTCATGTTTCGAGGGATATTTGACAGACGTTGTACCATTTATGTTTCTGTTCAGGTTAGTTGGGATGTTGTCCCATCAGCCTATCGTATGTAGTAGAGGCTTTCCGACAGTGTGTAGTACTCAGCTTGTGTGTCTAAGTGATTTGTTTGTTATGATATGTCATGATTATGCTTACATTTCCGCTACACCATGTGATTAGTCTTCTGCTTATCATGAATGAAGCTAGACGTATGCTTATGCCATGGGTTGACTTGGACCTCGGGGTTTCCTGTCCCATGTTATGATCTGAGCCTTCGTTCGGGTCGTGACAGTTTGTTATTGGCCGTGTGGAGCCTATATATGTTTTATTTTGTATGAAGGCCATATGGGGCCTTGTATAGCTGTTAGATGGTGGTTTTTTCGGCTATAGTATAGTTATAGTTGCCTCATTTTAGTCAGAACTAGAAATGATGGCCTTTTCAGCCCGCATAGGATTCCCTTTATTTGCATGTTGCTGGTTAGCTGTTTTCCTTACAGGTGGCTATAAGGCCTTGTTGGCCGGAGGTTGTATTTACAGCCGAGGTATAGCCCGTTGTTTTCTTGAGATAAGTTGTAGCCTCGCACCAAATGTGCATAACCTAGCCAGGTTAGTCAAATTCCTGTATGACACTAGGTTCCTGTCATGCCTCCCAAGTGGGGCGTGACATCTTCCTTCAATCACCTTCCCGGTCTAGACCTCTACTCATATCCTTGTACCTATTATGGTTGTATTGTAGTTATCCGTATAATGGTTCCAACCTTGATTCTCAGGGCCTTGGTGCCAAGAGTCTTGATTAGACCCTTAGGCATTGGTCTAGAGATCTGCCACCTGACTATATAAGAAGTTAGCTTCTAAATCAGTGTTCTCATACCCCATCTCCTTATCTCAAGCTCCTAATGTATTAACCTTCTGAAATCTAGCTCCCCTGATATGCACGCCTTGTCTTTTCTGAGCTACTCCATAGTCATCCCAATTACATATGTGCTCACGAATACCTCATCTTCTCTGGTATGCTAGGCCTTATGGTTTTGGTCACTCTATCAAGTATCTCTATTTCCTCCTCCTATGAGTGACTCATCAATGCGCCACATTCTACTGAATCTGCTACCACCTTGTTGATATTATTCAAGGATTTATAGAATATCTCCAACAGGCTCTCATTTGGAATTCTGTGATTTGGGCACTTGTTCAACTTCTTATTGAACTGCACTCATGTCTCATGGAGTGCCTACGTCTTGAGTTGTCGAAAGTTATATATATCATCTTTGAGATGCAGAATCCTTGATGGTGGGAAGAATATTTTCAAGAAGGAATGCTTCAATTCTCTCTAATTGGTAGTGGAGTTATTTGGTAACTCCGACAACCACGGAGTGTCTTCACTAGCTAAAGAGAATGGAAAGAGCCATAGTTTGATGGCATCCCGGCTCACTCTAGGCAACCTATACGCCTTGCAAATTCCCACAAAATTCATCAGGTGGAGATTTGCATTATCAATGGAATTACCACTAAAGACTCCCTTCATATTCAGCAACTGGATTATCATTCTACTAATATCAAACTTGGCCCCAACAGGTAGAGGTGGGGGTACAATGGCACCTATTGACCTAGCTTCATCAATATCTGGATCATCGTCATCATCATCAAACTAAGGTGCATATCTATGGAACTGAGGTTGCTCACAACCTATATTTCTCTTATTTCGTCCTGCATTATCACCAAATCATCGTCGGATGCATTAAGACGATCTTGATGGGCTAATTCAGCCTGATAGACCTCATTAGCTCGTCGTGCCTCATTAGCCACTTTGGCTTCAATCTGTTCAGGGGTCTCAATACCAATCATTCTCCTCAGTGTTTTCTCATGTTGTTGATCAATTGAAATTAGGGGTTCTCCACTACTTTGAGTACTTGGCGTTCACCAAGTAGTAACCTAAGGAAAACAAAAACAAAAGAAAACATAAATGAGGAAATAAAGACTAAAAGTTAAATAAAAGCAATTAAGCTAATCCTAAGTCGTATTTTCGACGGTGGCGACATTTATAATAATTCCCAAACTACACCTTGAATGAAGCATATAGTGGTAGTTTATCAAGTAAAGAACCCAACCAGAGTTGGTGTCGATCCCATGAGGAATGTGGTTAGAATCCCAATTAATGTTATTATCTATGCTTTTAGTGTAGTTATTTCCCGGGGGGGGGGGGGGGGGGAGTTTCCAAAAGAACAAATAAAAGTGTTATGAAAATATATTGTTGTCAAAGATATGCAATTGTAATACCCCGCACATTCAAGGCTATTTGATTCAATTAAAATTTGATAAAATATACTTTATGCCTTATTATTTATGAAAATTTTCAACTATAAAATATTAGGATATGTGTTGAATTTTGCAAGATTATTATGTTTTGATCGTATTTAAATGAAAATATTAATTCTAGCTACTTTGAGGATTTGGAGGTAGTATATTTTCATTAAACATGGTTATGTGGCGAGGATAGAGTGCTGGTGATTTTGCCTAATAAATCTAGCAAAGTATTTTTGATAGCAGTGAATTATTTACTTAGTGATATAGAAAGTGGCTATTAAGTATTGATAGTAAGTGATTAAAAAAACCTTAAATAATTGCAGAAAAGGGGGAAACAAAGACTTTTAGGTCTTTGTGTGTGTGTGTATATATGCCGCTACCTATGCATACTATGTGGAAGCAGTAGGGATTTTTGGAATTGGAAATTACTATTCGGTTGCCTAAATGGATAACTATAATAAGGTAAATAAATTTTCCACCGCTAAACTACTTTTTTAACATTAATAAGAGGAGATTCCTCCATTTAATTTGATACTCATACAATAGCTCCAATGTTTCGCATTGAGCTTCTCAACTAAAAAAAAAAGGAGAAAATCCCCTTGATGGAAAAGTACATGATCATCATAGTTGAATATTAAATTTTTTCAGTGAAGCATTTGAGTTCATATTCGAGATAAGAATTTTCATAGATGGGGCACAAGAGAGAAAGTCCCAAAATAAGGTAAGATAAGGCTTTTCGTGTCTCTTTTTTTGGCATGACTCCATCTTATTTTGTTTTGGGTAGTTGTTTAATGTGTAGATGGTTGTTGGAAGCCCCGTTGTTTGTTGTTTTGTTTGGGGTCATGTAGTCATAGGTATTGGTTGGCATGGGAAATCTTATTGGTGTGTGGCTGCCTATGTTATATGATTAAATGTTTAGTGTGGTTTTCTGCTATTGAGTTGTTGTGATTGGTGTAAAGCCATGGAAGGCTCTATAACAATCTTTATGTCCGTGACGGTTTCCAGCTAGACTGAGCCCTAGCTTTTGAAGACCTGTAGGTCCGTGACTATTTCTTGCAAGGTCAGACTCGTGATTTTGGATGCCTATAAGGTTGTGACGGTCATTCCGGTGAGGCTATGCTTAAATTGATATCCCATATTTGGTTGTGATTTCTTTACATGTGTTATTGCTTACTATACTTTTGTTCGCCTAGATTTGTGATTTTTCCCTCGATGTTGGGGACCTAGATCTTGTGATGTTAACTAGTTAGTGTCTTTTTGGACACGTCGGTGGGTCATCTTTGGCAAGTTCTTGCGATATGATCTAAACTATGGTTATAGTTTTTGTTTATGGAATTGTTAGATATTTTCATTTGGTGGATTCCTTAAATCATTAAGTTATAGTTTGAATTGTTCTGTTGGACTTTTATTGCCCCTTTTTGGTTCTCGGTTATTGATGCTCTTATTTATGCCTTACATATGCCGTACATTTTCATACAAATACCCTAATTGGGGCGCTACATTTATTCCTGCATGTCTTGATCATCAGGCTGACCGAGATTCCCTAGGTTAAGCTATGTCCCTGGTGGTTTTAGTGAAACTTCAGCCTGTTTGGAGTTGCCGTTTTGATTTTTGTGCACATATTGGGTAAGTCGGGCCCTATCCCGATTAGTACAATCTTGTTGAACTCTTTACAGGCTCGTGACGGTACCTATTGGATTGTCGTGTTATACTTGTTATACCCCAAAATCCCTAAGGTCAGACCCTGGAGTTGAGACAAAGAAAATAGGAATTTCTGCACCAGGTCCTAAGAAGAGTCGTCTGATGACACATTAGGAACCCCACGAGTCGTTAAGTGACCCATGGGGAGAGGCTAGGAATTGTTGGAAATTTTGTTTTTATAGTGAACATGAATGTGACTACGAGTCGTGGTCAGCATCACGACTCATCAGGTTAGCCGTGGTCAAGGAGGATGTGAAGGGAGAAGAAAAATAGATAGTGCACCTAACGGGTCATCACTACGACTTGTCGGGTAAACTACGAGTTGTGGTGTCCCCCGTGCTGACACCCCAATTGATTTTTGGCAGTGAAAAGGACAGGAGTTAACCACGAGTTGAGGTCACCAGTAACGATCTGTTATGTCCCTCATGGCAACCTTCATCAGATTTTTGGCAGTATTCATGAAGAATCCAGGCTACGAGTCGTGGCCAGCAACGCCGACTCATCCAGTCCCTCGCTGGGACTGGCAATCTGTTTTTCCCTGTGAGTTTATTGAGGGCTTTTTTTGTAATTCCTCTGTTCCTAAGGCCAAAACTACGTCATTTTAAGGTCAGAACGGAGTGTTTTAAGAAGGGTTAAGTAATTCTAAGCCTATCCTAATTCATGCATGCAAGTTTAGAAGTTTGAGAAGTATTAAAGCCTAGTTCTATAAGTTCTTCCTCAATCTCTTTGGACAATCAAGGAAGTGTGAAAATCAGATCCCTTCATGAATGTAATGTTATAAATAGGTGCAATTGTCCACACCCATGCCCAATTCCCTCTCAATTCATGATGTTCCAATTGATGATTCCGTGGGGTTTTTGCCCAATGCATGAATTCCTAAGTTTCTATCATGGGTATGATATCAACATGTTTTAAATGAAGAATTATGATAGATGGACAGATTTTACAATGTTTTAAATTATAAATTATGTTTTCAAGTTTTCTAAGCTATGATGCCCATCCATGAATGCTCATGAAAGTCGAGATCTATGAGATACATATTCAAGTATGATGTGATATTTATGAAGAACGTATGATTTCAAAATACCCATGTTTATATTCATGTTTTTGAAGTGAATCAAGTTGATTTCAAGTATGTTTAAGTATTGGGCAAGCCCATATGATCAAGTATGTCTTGTAATTTCATGAATTAGCTTACACATGATTTTGGAGTCAAGACTTCCATTATTTTTCATCTTGTGGCATGGTTTGAGCTAAGATTCCTCATATTATGATTTCAAATTATGCATGTATGTTATTATTCAGATTTATCACTAGACGATTGTCAGCTTCGTTGAAAAACGATGAAGAGCATATGCATGTTTTTGGGAGTAGTGTCTAGCACCGAGTAGGCTAAGGGTCAGTCAACCCTATGTCTCAGAACTACGTGCCAAATTAGGTATGATCAGATTATTTGGGACCTCCTTGGATCTCCCCTGCCCCCAAGGGGGCCTTGAGCTTGATATCGATATCATGGTAGCGCCCTTAGCCCTGACAAGGCTTTGGATGGCTTTGCCCACTTTAGTGTGATAGTCGGGACCACAAAAGCTCTATCGTGGTAATATCGGTTATATAACAAGTCTCCCATTATTTCTCATGATTTCAGTTATGCATGTACATCAGTCATGATATAATGTTTTTAGCAGGTTTGTCCCAATGTTCAGTTTTACTTATGATTATCAGTTTTCAACTTTGGGTCATTCGATTCAGTTATGATGTTCAGATCATAATTTCAGAAAATAGCATGCAACCCCTTCTCTCAGAATTTTATCTTGATTATGTCTTATACTATGCATGATTTAATGATTATACTTAGTGGTTTTACTTACTTTGCATACTCGGTATATTTCATGTACTAACTGCATACTCTATGTTGTATCATTCCATGATACAAGCTCAGATATCCAAACTCCATCCTGCCACTAGTCAAACTTTTGGAGTTAGCTATTCTCAGTATCAGTTGGTGAGTCCTCATCTTACGAGGACCCCTTCTTATCAGTTGTATGTCGTATTTTTCAGTTTTCAGACTATAGAGAGTTAGTTGGGGTTTCTTTTCCATCAACTGATCAGTATTAGATGCTTTTAAGGACATAGTTGTATTTCAGCTATGGATTCATGTTTGTATTCAGATGTTAAGTTTTGTTTAGACTTCCGTTATGTTATTTATGTTGAATTCTCGCTTATCTATGATTGAGTTAGATGTATGTTCATGCCATGAATTGACTTGGAGCCTCTCGGATTTCTTATCCTATGTCTCGGTCTGGGTCTATGTTCGGGTCGTGACAACACTAGGCCTAGTATAGGCCTTGTATATATATTTTGGTTATAGTGCAGCCTGGACAGTCCCAGTAATGTATTAGTTCGTTGCTATGCATATGTTTAGTTGTTGTTATTATTATTATTATAATTAATCTTTTCTATGGCGCCAAACCTCGTCCGTTCGGACCTATTTTTGTCGGATTTGTGGCAGGGTGTGCTTGATCAGCTACGGCACAAGGTGCTAGTCACGCCTCCCCGGGTTTTGGGATGTGACAGACTTGGTATTAAAGAAGTTCGTGTCCTAGGGAGTACATGAACCATGTCAAGTAAAGTCTTGTTTATGTGTGCATTGTGTAGTGTACTTATAAATAGGAGGCTACAGGATATTTTGGATTGTTACTCTTCTTTTGAATAAGATCGTGCTATAAGTATGAATTTCTAGGAGTCGGGTCTAGATTTATGTTTGTTGAATTGTGTAGAGGATGCTTTTGGTGTGCAGAATAGCAGCTAGTCAACAGCTTAATGTAGCAACAGGTGAAGGCACCAAAGGGTGCAACAGGTAGAGATAAATCCATCGAAGGCTCAGGATGACTCCACCGCTTGACCCTGTACCCCCTATTAGAGATGCTTCAGAGGCTTGGCATGCCCCAAGAGCTGCAGTACCACCAGGACCTCCCCCAGTTCACTACCACAAAAAGGGTCTTTAGCGGCTATGAAAAATCCCTTTAGCGGCAATAGATTTTGTCGCTAAAACTTTTACCGGCCATTAATCTTTGGTCGGTGATGTTGGCGTGGCTAAAGCCTTTAGCGACCAATTAGAAAAATGCTGGTAAAGATGTGTTTTACTACCACTATAATTCACCTGCTTTAACAGCAATTGTGTTGTGGCTATTGTTATGGCAACTAAATCCAGTCAAAAATTGACTAATTGTATCCTTTTAGTGTCTATTTTTTTGGTCAATAAATCTAATGAAATTGCCGCTAAAACTCACAACATGTAGCGTCAATTATTTCTGGCAATTATAATTGCTAATATAAATGTCTTCATATTTTCTTTTACTGCCCATTATTAAGGCAAGTAGCTTTAATTAAAAATTGCCACTAAAACTTACATTCTTTAATGACAATTGATTTATGACAATTATAATGGCCATGATAAATGTCTTAATTAGCATTTTAGCATTTATTTTCAGGGGAGATAAATTTAATTAAATTTTCGCTAAAAGTCACATTCTTTAACAATAATTAATTTTTATAAATTATCATGGCTACGATAAATGTATTAATTTTCCCTTTTGATGGAACAAATGATACATGCTAAAAAAACATATCACTATTAATTCATAAAAACATACTATATCTCTTTAGATCTAACAAAAAAAATAAAGTACTAACCTAAGATATTAATCTAACAACTTTAAAGACATATATTGTTTGAACAAAATAATCAATGTCATTATATTTCTAATCCTATCAAAAACCAAGCCTTCAAATAATTTCCGCAACTCTTTCTCTTATTGAATTCTTCCAAATGCCAAAGTTTTAAACACCAGACTGTAGGGCCTGAAATAATAATATAACCGTATCAGTAGATGAAATATAGCGTGAAAAACATGAAATTTAAGTTTTCAACTCCATATCAAATATTTAATGTAACAAAAAGACTCAAAGAACTGCATTTCTTCATGCCATAAAACAAAAGTAATAATTAAGGAGGATTTCCTTTCCCCTTTCTCTTTTCCGTTGCCTCCATTAGTACTCTTCCTCTTCACACATTTTCTTAAACCCAAAGTTTCAACTTCAATTCCTCTCACACTAAGACTCTTCCTATTCTGGGTGTCAGGATTATCACATGTGTCTTGTTCTTGTTTTGCTGGATTCTCTTCTTGTTGAAGCAAGAATCCCTGTTGTTTACTCTGGTGGTTCCTGGAAAACTACTCATACTACATTTTATGGTGGCAATGATTCTTCTACAACTATGGGTGGTGTGTTTGGTTATAGGACTTTGTACAGCCAAGGGTACGGAGTGAACACAACAACATTGGGCACTAATTTGTTTAACAATAGAATCCCTTCCAATTTAATCACAGCGACCAAGTTTTGCCAACCAAACTACGTCTTGCCTAATGACAATGGTGGTTGGTACAACCCTCCTTGATCTCACTTTCTGGACGTATGTTAGGAAGTGCATTAAACATTCTATAGAATGAAATTCTCTTTTGGTAGTTCCAGTGAAACAAGTCCCAAGACATACTTTTAGGAGTCCCTTCTGTGCTTCTATCACCCTTAATCTGGTGGGACTTTGCCACCAAAGTCTCCTCTATCGGTTTTCCTTCCAATCTATTCTTGTATTTAGATTAAATATCATGGAGAATAGACTATATTTAAGGTTCATACGACATCGCAGAAACTATTTCTTCAGCATAAACATGGTTTGATTTGGTGGAGAATTCTAGGTTCTTGATTAGAAGGATGATTATCAACAAAGAGGCGCTAGTACGGTTGTGCAGAAGGCTAAAGGAAGCCATAGATAACAGAGGAAAGCACTTCAAGTCTTATATTTATTGCGATCAGAAGTTCAATAAATATGGTTGCTTCATCTCGATCATTACAGTTAAGGGATAGAAATCAGTTTATTGTTCTCCCTGAAACACTTTTAATGAGGGTTGGGGATCTTGGTGCAAAAATAAAAATCTTCATTACAGCAAAGGAAGCAAATGAAAAAGCATTTGGGGAAAGGAAACTACAATGAACCTCTTAACAATTATAAATGGAATCAAAAGGAGATAATTAGTAAAGGAGAATTAGATGCTGATAACAAAATACAAAGTTGATAACAATGGACTCCTACATAGGTGTCTGATGGGAAGATTCTGTGGGAGAGAGGAGGCTCCAAATTGCAATGAGGTGAGAAAATGGTCTTAGAAAACATGGAGAGGAATCAAAATATTCAGGTGTATGATATGAACGGGTTCTAGTTCCTATTTGAACTTCTGACAAGGAAAGCAACAGAAAACATATTAATAGGGAAATAGAGTAGATAGGGGATAAGAACGGGACTTTGAAAATCTTATGTGTACTATTTAGTTAACTCTTAGGGAGAATGGAAAGTTGGCAACCCCCCACCAGCACGCCCAATCCCCTCTCCCAGCAATAATAACAACATGAATTGCTTATCCCCCAAATTAAGTTAGTGACTAATACAGAAAGAGGACAACATGACTTTCTAGTCACTAACACAGCAAGAGAAAAACAATTGATCGGCTAAGATAGATGAAATTTGAAACAGAGTAGACACAATACAAAGTTGAAACAGAGTAGACACAACACAATAAGCTCATTTATGACCGTAACTTTTTTATTGGTTAATAGAAATATAAATAATACACCAATCACACCGGCTACAATGCCAATAACAAAGGTATGATTTTCCATATTAGCCAAATGTGTGAAAAGCTAACTAGAGTATCCATTAAACGACGAACACAGAGTATGATAAAAGAGTCTCAAAGGTCAAACCTGTTGTTGTGAACTTAATCAACTAGATTACCAACAAGACTTTCTTAATGTGGTGGAATAAAATTGGAACAAAGAACTGAGTATTAGCCTCATCGAGAACATTTGGAAGAAACTAAAAAAGCTCAAGGTTGATCTTAGGGATATAAATATAAAGGTGATGGTGCAACAGAGAGTCTTAAATATTAGATACCAACTGGCAGACATACAAGAACAACTCTGAAAAGAGACCAGCAATAGAAACTTATAGAAACAGTCACTTCTAATGAAGTCTTCCAAGCTCTAAATGATATCAATGAACTTAAGAATAGTTGTGCTCAACATTAGTTGAAACATAAAGAATCAACAGTTATGCTTAATATCGGGGAACTTAATTTATATATGCTGACATAGGGGATGCAAAAGCAGTAACATACATACATGATTCTTACATTTGATATTATTCAACTACCATAAAAATTGGAGGAGGAGAAACTCAAATAATAGAGTCGAAGGAAAAATATGAGTAGTACCATGAGATGGAGTATTTTCAGCAGCACTAGGTATTTTTTATGTTTGTGGTACTCATTCTTGGGCATTGACAGCATCAGGGACCTGATAAATATTAACATTTTAGATAATAATAATTCTATAGAATAAAAATTTCACTATAAATATCTAAAACTTATGAAATGGAGTTACCTGTTCACTTGTGTCACCACTAATATTTTGAGGCATACATTCATTAGGAACATATTTGCGAATGAATTGTCTCATTAGGAGTAATTCTGCTAGCATTTTCTCCTGATTTTGTTTCATCTGATTCATTTCTTCAGTTTATTTCTCCTTTAACTCCTTTATTTCATGTTCTAATTTTTGTACAACCTCACTAGATGAATCCTTCGCAATTATATTTCCTAGGGAAGATATACAACCCCATAGAACAGAAGGAGTTGGACCAAGACTTAAACCACGAACATATCCACTTTTTTCATTTCCTAACACCTAAGAATAAACATCGCCTTCCCAAGCAACACTACAAGGAGGTTGATCTGTATATCTCTCACTATTCATCTTTTCTTTTATCATACCCTAACAAAAAATCCACAAAAAATTCACTTTGCAACTCATTCGTTATCTTTTAATATTTATTGTAATTGTTTCCCAATTTAAAAAATAAAAGAAAGAACAAATCTTATGATAGTCTTGGCATATTCATCATCAAGTGGTCTCCCATCCTTACGTTTTTTATGAGTTAATATAAAAATTTGTGCTAGTGTAGGCTTTATCCCATTTTCAACCTATTACAATAAAAATAATGTCAGACATGAATGACAAAAAAAATATTAAAATATAATAGTTTGTAATTTCCACTAGTAGTTCTACCTGCTGATCCATCAAGGTGGCAATACTTTTGGATCCTCCTATGTGAGGCATCTTTTGCTTGGACCTATTATTTCTATTTGCCAGGGTACGCCTCTGTCAATAATATATTAAAAGATATCTTATAATATATAAATAGAAACTAAGCATAACTAAAATCAAAACATTATAAAAGTAGCAACTAGGATTACTTTCTCAAGATCTGTTGGTACCTTCGATTTATCAAAATGCCAATATGAGACAACACCACTCCATTGATCCCTCGGTAAACAACTTGGTCTATTTTTCAACAAAGCGTCTTTAGTTTTATACTTTGACATATACTCACCTTTTAAATCGCACTTGTAATCTTTCCATTTCTTTCCAAGTGACTTTATGACAAACTCTTCTCCGTGTGTCGGGATAAAGAACTTTTTCTAAAAACATAAAAGCCAATATTTAGAAGATAACATCATGTATAATAGATGATCTTGTTGACATCATAATAATGACAATAATAACTCCATACCCTCACAAAATTCACTAATTTCTTTTTTCCTCATTGTGAACACTTCTCTAATCATTTATGTGTAGAGGTGTTAGTTCTGGAGTTTCGCAACAATGACAAGAAAACTAACAAGCTTTCGACACTCCTTCCCAATAGATTGATTATGACTGTTAAATTTCACATCAATTGTCTTTCCTGGAGGCAATTTCCAAATATCTTTTAGCAAAGTAGGTCTACGAAGCTTTCTTTCCTTTGAATTCCCTAAAATTAAAAAAAAACAAATGTCAACAAAGCATAACGTGTAATTAGATCTTTCATGTTGTCAATATTTTCTTTTATTTAGAAGTTGAAGAATAACACATATGTATGGAGGGTAATATTTTCGACATATATGCTTAGCCCCTATGTAAAAGTGTCACGCCCCGAGTTTGCACACTAGACAGGACACGGTACTTGGAGTCATAAGTAACCCCAAGTCAACCCCTGGTCTATCATACACTTGTATTCTGAGTAACATATAAATATATACAGCAGAAGTTTAAAGCAAAAATATAAATATTTGAAAGAATGAAGTTGACTCATAATGTATGAAAACATTTGAACGAAACTACAAGTCTGAAAACCAAATCTGCGTCTCAAAGCCAATATAACTGATGAGTTGCTGGGACAAGCCCCCAGCTAACTCCAAATCTAAATAGAAGGAAAGATAAATATAACTGAATTAAAAAAACTCCATCCTCGAAGAATGAGGACTGACCAACTAGAAAAGTTGAAGTCTTCGGTGAGCGATTGGCTAGAGATGCTGAAACTGAGATCCTGCAGCTATATTATAAAACAATACAGCATAAGTATGTGTCAGTACTTTGAACGTACTGAGTAAGTGGGAGAAAACATAACACAATGACATGAAAGTGCTAAACTGAGATGACATGCAATGACCAATTGAAGCTACTGTATTGAAAATTTGTAATAAATGAAATGGTCTAAAAGACCCTATTCGATGGTCAAGGACATGCCCTAATTCTGAGATGCTGAACTGAACTGATCTGAATAGAGCTAAAACTGAACTGAGTTGACTAGTGGGAGAGTCTATAATCGATATATAACCACGTGAGCTAGACGTGGATTCCGATGTATACACCCCATCGATAGGACCCAATATACCTTGCCAGGTATAAAGGCATGAACTGGGTGATTAGAAGAGTTTGGGGCCGTCAGGCTAATAAAAATAGTAACCTACGGTGGCAATGTAGTTCTAGGAACCTCGGTGCGCTGGAATCGCTCGGTGCTAAGTCCTACTCCCACCATATAGTCCTAGACTAAATTCTAAGCTAATAGCTCGAAACTAGGGTCCAAGACTAGACAGGGATACATATATGAAAGCACCCTGAGAGTCTTATCAGACCATATTCTAGAACTGGGTTCTAAGACTGGTCAGAGCTGCTTATTTGGAAGTGTCGTAACTGTCTAAGAACAAATTGTCATCTGAAGATGCGGTCCTAAGGCTAGTCAGAGATATTTATCTAAAGTTTAATGACCGCCAGTTAGACCACTAAAACTGAGTTCTGAATTTGATTCTGATAATTGGGAGGTACTACTAACATCTCAGGAATTTCTGTATTCAAACAGATCAGCTGACAATTTTTGACCTACACTGAGAATTCTAACATTCTCACTAAAAACTAAACTGGAAGTAATCTGATTGAGATTCAATTCTACTAACAACATGGGAGTCCGCAACACTGATAAAATCATGTAAAATTTGTGATACTCTAACACTATTGCAAAATTCAAGATTTTCTAGTTCAAGAAATAGCGCTAAATTTCACTTCAAAATAACAAACATTATTTCAGTCACAAATTGGTGGAAAACACCTATAATTAATATTAAATAACATTCCATATGAATTAGATGAGGACTGGTTAAGAATTTCTTAACATTTGATAATTTTTAACGCTAGAACCGATAAAGAAAATAGGAAGAATTTTTGGGGACCAAGGAAAGAACTATTCCCTTTTTAAAATCCCACATACCTGGAGAAGAATTCCCCGAAGAAGAAAACTTGAAGTTCTACAACTGACTCTTACCCTAGTTCTTGCTCTAGAGAAATGACCTGGGTTTCTTCGATCGATATTCTGAGAGTTTAGTGGAGAATGAGGGAGAAAACCATTCAATCCCTCTAATATCTCTAAAATTATACTTAAAACGATTTAGTTTAGGGACTAAACAGATGGAAAATTACAAAAATAACCTTGGAGTATAAATCTGGATATTGACCGGCAGGAACCCAACGAGTCACTCAATGAGTCATTCATTGAGACCACGACTCTTTGGGACTAGTCGTTGGTTCTACTGCCTGGGTCCTAGATTCACTGGTTCTTGCAACAGGGAATACCATGACTCATTGGACGAACCAACGGGTCATTGGTTCCTCCCATGGCCACTGGATAAGGAAATTGGCAGGCTAGGCAATGGGTCATTGTGTCCAGTCGTTAAGTTCACTGAAGAAAATTTCTGAAAAAGTCTAAGTGGACACATCGGTGCTGACAGCAACTCGTTATAGGAAACAACGAGTCGTTGTTTCCTCTCGTTATCACTGAAATGAAATTTTAGGGACCTCACCTGACGACTCTCACAATGGGTCATTATTTCTGACAATGACTTGTTGGTTGAGTTGTGGGGTCCTGATAGGAGTTTGTGAGCTGGGGAAGCCACGACTGACAGGATGACTCATTGTTTCTCACAACGGGTCGTTGCTTGTCTCCTTAGTTCCCAAGTGACCAAGACCAGCTCACCACGACCGACACAATGAGTCATTGGAGCTAACCACGACTCATTGTCTCGGTCGTTCTGAGATAATTTCTTTCTGGTTTTTCTTATGAAGTTTTCTTGAAGCCTGAGTCTGGTCTAGGAAGTTTTGGGGTGTTATAATATCTCCCCCTTGAGATTATTTGTCCTCGAATAAATACTTAAACTACTGAAAAACTAGGAAAAGAGCTAAGATTTCTAGACTGATACTATGAGCTGGTTTCTGAAGGAGTAACTGACTCTGAATTGACTTCACCATACTAACAGAGTTGATGCAACTTGAATGGGCATAGAAAATCTAAATAAAGTTGATGAGTATGAAACTGAATAGGGTACTGGGGAGGAATTTAGTACTCAATGCCTGAACTGAACTGGAAGGGAACAAGTGAGGGTATCCAGACATCATACCTGCTTCGGCTTCCCACATAGCTCCTTCTACATGTTGATTTCTCCATAAAGACCTTGACTGAAACTACCTCCTTATTCCTCAGATTACAAACCTGATGGTCAAGGATTTGGACTAGTACTTCCTCATATGGGAGACTATCTTTCACACCCACTCTGTCCAATGGCACAATTGAAGTTGGATCACCGATGCACTTCTTCAATAGTGATACATGGAATATTGGGTGCACAGATGCCAATTCTGAAGGTAATTCCAGCTCATAAGCTACCTTGCCAATTCGTCTCAGAATTTTGTAAGGTCCTACATATCTCGAACTGAGCTTTCCCTTCTTCCTAAACCTCATCACTTTTCACGGGTGAAATTTTCAGATAGACCCAGTCATCTACAGCAAACACTAATTCTCTTCTCCTCACATCAGCATAAGATTTCTGACGGCTCTGTGTTGTTTTCAATATTTCCCTGATGAGCTGTACCTTCTGCATGGCATCATGAAATCAATCACCGCATGTTATCAACATATCTTCTAGGTTCTGAATAGTCCGCTTAGCTTACCCATCTATCTACAGGTGAAAAGTTGTGCTGAGCTTGACCTGGGTACCAAGTCCCTTCTGAAAAGACATCCAGAAATGTGAGGCGAACTGGGTATCTCTGTCTAAAATAATGGATAATGGCACCCCATGAAGTCTGACCAACTCCCGCATATAAATCCTAACATAGTCCTCAGCTGAATCTGTAGTTTTAACTGGGAGGAAATGTGCTAACTTAGTAATCCGGTCTACTACTACCCAGATTGCCGACGAGTTTGAGGTACACCCATAATGAAATCCATCTTCACTTGTTCCCACTTTTAGGTGGATATGTCGATATCCGGAGTCATACCTCCTAGTCTCCGGTGCTCTACTTTGACTTGCTGGCAATTTGGACACTTAGCTACAAATTCAGCAATATCTCTCTTCATGTCGTTCCACCAGTAAATATCCCGCAAATCGCGGTACATTTTAGTAGCACCAGGGTGGATGGAGTATCTCGAGTTGTGTGCTTCAACCAGTATCTATTGTCTCAAATCACCGACATCTGGTACACACAATCTGCCCTAGTAACAGAGCATACCATCTCCCCCTTTTGAGAAAGCTGATCTTGGGCAGATTTATATGCCCAAGTGATACTCAAACGTATCATTTTCGCCCTGTTTATCTAGCAATATGTATACATTTTCATGTAATTGGTAATAAAATGTGAATTTATACTAACCAACATGATTAGCATTGTTTTGTAGGTAAAATGTGATTTCGGGAAGCTAAAATGCATGTTGGAGGATATCGGAGTTGGACTTGGATGCGAGCAGGGGAAAAAAGCATTGGACTGCACCAATTAAAGGGGCTCCTCGATGGAGACGTGTCACGCTGCCATCGCAGAGGCATTCTGCCTGGAGGGTGAAAAATGCATCAATTCCAGTAGAGGCTCGCGACAGCTCCGTGGCACGGTGGCAAGCCTCCGCGTTGCATGCCGTGCCACGTTGGTGCTTTATTCCCGAACCCCAAATTTCCAGTGAGGGTCCGCGTTCTCGCCGTGTCATGGAGGCAGTGCTCCACAATGCACTCCGTGACACGTTGCTTGTTATTCCGGGAAAAACTCCCACTAGTATAAATAGAACACTTAACTGTATTTTTCATAATTCAGACTTGGTGGAGCAAGGACGTGGGTTACAGGCAGTTGAGGGAACGAAAAGTTCAGGGTTTTTTCTCTCTTTCTTTCTTCTTTCACTCAATTGTTTGTATGATTAACACTCGTTTTATGATGATTAATCCACAAATGCGTGGCTAATTCCCTTCCTTGCTGAGGTTATGAACACTTGTGATGAATTTTTATTATTGAAGTATATGGTTTTTCATCGTTTTCTTCCATATTGTTCTATTAATTCTTGTTTCTACTGCATTGGTGTGTGGCCTACATTAATGTACATCTAAAAAGTCCGATTTCACTCGAGAGAGCACGAAATTGGAAAGTTGTGAATTAATAGGATATTGTTCTTTACTTGATTTGGGAAAATTGAGTTTTGATGTGCTTTCCTGATAGAAATATACTTGAAAGCCGTATTAGTCAATTTAGGAACCGGAATTGTATTGCTAGGTCATGAATTGCATTTGATCACAGAAATGTAGATGGATGGTTTATGATTCTTAAGTGAGATTAAATACCAGAGTTTTAATCTCTTGGCTAATGTTCTTGGCTAGCAACTGGAAGAAAAGATTAACCAATTTATGATTATAATCAGTTTCATTACATGTTCTTAACCTCGGCATGCTCATATCCATAGTTTAAATTCAAAGTAGATAATATTTAGTAGTTTTAGTATAGAATTTATAAAACAAATTATTCAAATTTTGGTTACGTTGTTGTCAGCATATTTAGAAGTGAGATATAATATAGTATACTTAAGCAATTTTCACTTATCCAGAGTCTCCGTGGATCAATACTTGGCTTACTAAAGCCACTTACTACTTGTTCGACCACGTGCACTTGCGTGTCGGTTTTTAACCCTAACAAACGCACCGAACAAAAGCCTCAACCTCTTTTCTGAGAATCGATTCCTTAAGCTTAAGTAAGATTGGATCTTCATCCTATCTGGACTTGACTTCCACAACTAATGAGGAATCTGACCCACTCTGCAGAACTACTCCACCCTCAGCTGCATCAACTAATTGTACTCCCAACCGAACCAATCTGTAGATATCCATTGCTAGCTCCTTCTTGCCTTCCTCAACATGAGTTACACTCCCAATAGATACTCTGCTCAGGGCATCAGCCACCACATTGGCTTTTCTTGGGTGATATATCACACTCATTTCATAATCCTTCAAGAGCTCTAACCACCTTCTCTAACGAAGATTTAGGTCCTTCTGACTGAATACATACTGAAGGCTTTTACGATTGGTGAAAACATCCACGAGAGCCCCATACATATAGTGTCTCCATATTATAAACGCAAACACCACCGCTGCCAACTCCAAGTCATGAGTCAGATAATTCTTTTTATGAATTTTGAGCTGTCTGGAGGCATACACTATCACCTTGCCCCTCTACATTAGAACGCAACCAAGTCCAACTCTGGAATAATCGCAGTAGACTACAAACCTATCTGATCCTTCCGGTAGGGTCAACACTGGAGTAGTATTGAGTTGAGTTTTTAACTCCTGAAAAATCTTCTCACATGCATCTGACCACTAAAACTTCACCTTCTTCTGCGTCAGCCTAGTCAGAGGGGATGCTATAGAGGAAAAGACTTCCACAAAGCGTCGGTAATAACCAGCTAGACCCAAGAAACTTTTGATTTCGGTTGGGGAGGTAGGTCTGGGCCAATCTTTTACTGCTACTATCTTTTGAGGATCAACCTGAATACCCTCACCCGAGACCACATGACCTAGGAAAGTCACGGAATTCAACCAAAATTCGCACTTGCTGAACTTGGAGAACAACTGGTGATCTCTGAGTGTCTGAAGCACTATCCTTAGGTAATTAGCATGCTCTTCCTTATTTATGGAGTATACCAAAATGTCGCAATAAATACAATAACGAACATATCCAAATACTGCTTAAAGACTCTGTTCATCTGGTCCATAAAGGCTGTAGGGGAATTTGTTAGTCCGAAGGACATAACCACAAACTCATAATGACCATATAGAATGATAAAAAATATTTTTGGTATGTCACACTCTCTGTCTCTTAGCTGGTGATACTCCGACCTGAGATCTATTTTGGAGAAACAACTGGCTCCCTGAAGTTGGTCGAATAGGTCCTCAATTCGGGTAAGGGATACCTTTTCTTTACTGTGACCTTATTCAACTGACGGTGATCGATGCACATTCTGAGGGTACCATCTTTCTTTCGCAAGAAGAGCACTGGAGCACCCCAGGGAGATGTGTTGGGTATGATAAAACCCTTATCAAGAAGATCTTTTAGCTGCTCCTTTAACTCTTTAAGTTCATCCAGAGCCATTCTATAAAGAGGGATGGAGATGGGCTGAGTATCTTAGATGAGGTCTATACTGAAGTCGATTTCTCATTCAGGAGAAACTTCGGGAAGATCTTCGGGGAACACATATAGAAATTCAATGACAATAGGGGCTGACTGGATAGTTGGGGTCTTAGAGTCGAAAACCTTGACCTGAACTAGATGGTAAATACAACCCTTAGATATGAGTTTCCTGGCCTTAAGGTAGGAAATAAACCTACCCTTCGGCGTTGAACTACTACCCGTCCATTCTAGAGGTGGTTTATTGGGGAACTGAAACCTGACGATCCTAGTACTGCAGTAGACTGAGGCATAACCAGAGTGTAACCAATCCATGCCAATAATGAGGTCTAAGTCAACCATGTCTAACTCTACAAGGTCAGCTAGAGTGAATTTATTGCAGATTGAGATTGGGAAATTTCTATACAACCGGTTGGCTCTAACTGACTCGCCAACTAGGGCGGAAACTAAAAATTATTCTGAAAGGACCACTAGACTGATATCGAACTGGACTGCTATGTAGGGAGTCAAGAATGATAGTGTGGCCCCTGGATCAAGTAGGGCATATACATCTAGGTGTAAAAGACGTAACATACCCATGACTACATCAGGTGAGCTCTCTTGATCCTGACGAGAAGACAATGCATAAAAAAGATTTTAGAATTGACCGCTCTCCGTACCTAATGTATTAGCCTACTAAGTTGTCCAGCCTGATGGAGCTGCTGAGGTAGTGGATTGTGACCTTCCCTATCCTGCTGATGGGCATTCCTTAAGCCGATGCCAAGCTGTGCACAACCAAAACAACCCTCTGAACCCTGAAGACACTCTCCTGGGTGGTTCTTGCCACACTTGGAAAAAGCTGGATACCTGTTGCTGGCACTGTAGCTCTGGGATTGAGAGCCAGATGCTCCACCCCTCCGATCCTAGCGGGATCGAAGGTAGGGGCCTGACTGAGCTGGGTGGGTGAGCTCTCTGCTGCTGCCGCAGGCGACTGCTACCACCAGACCTCTGGTGGCTATAATCTGATTGGTCAGTCCTTGCCTGCTTGTTCTTTTGCTCCATGTCCCTCAGTGTTTCTTCCTCAATCTACTGGCATAGACAATCAGGCTGAAGAGGTCGATATCCTTAATCAGCATCGCTGTCCTACACTCTTTGAGGACCAGGTTCGACACCCCATTTACAAATTTCAGCATGCGAGCCTTGACTCAGCCACCATCTCTAGAGCGTATTTGGACAACCTGGTGAACTCCAGAGCATACTCTTCTAATATTCGGTTTCCCTATCTCAGATTCATGAACTCTGCTACTTTCGCCTCGTTGAGCTCCTAAGGGAAGAATCTATCCAGGAAGGCTATAGTGAACTCCTCCTATTCCACTGGTCCTAATTCCGCTGGCCTCCCCTCCTTCCATTGTTTGTACCACTCCTGGGCTACCCCTTTCAGTTGGTAGGCAGCCAAGTCTGCACTCTTTTGAGGGACTGACACCCATAATTTGGGTGATCTTTTTAATTTCGTCCACAAATCCTTGTGGGTCCTATCCCACCTTAGATCCATGAATATCTGGAGGGTTCATGCGGGTGAAGTCCTGCCCTCGGGCAGCTGCTGTGGAACTATTGTTGTTGATTGGAACCACCTATTGGTTCACCTGGTTGGTGACAATTTTGGCAAGCAGCTGAATGGTCGCCCTGAATTCTACGGTAGACACCGAGTCCTCCTGAGGGGCTGTCGGGGCTGGTGGTAGGTCGGTGAGCATTACAGGCCTTTCTTCCATTACCACATTGCAAAGGCATGATTCACTGAAATGAAATAGAGAACGAGTTAGGAGAATGATTCTGGAACTGAATTTCAATTCACTATAAGGAGTATGAAATAAAGGGATTTTTTCCTAACAATATCTCGTAGCCTCCCCGTCATAAGTGCGGCATGCTTCACACCAATGAAGAGGACTCTACTATATGCATCTTTCTTTCATTCAAGGATACTTTAAACCTAGTGCTTTGATACCAAGTTTGTTATACCCCGATTCTGCACCCTAGACGGGACACGGTACTTGGAGTCACAAGTAACCCCAAGTCAACCCCTAGTCCATCATACAATGGTATTCTGAGTAACATATAAATGTATACAGTGGAAGTTTAAAGAGAAAATATAAATACTCGAAAGAATGAAGCTGATTCATAAAGGCTGAAAACATTTGAACGAAACTACAAGTTTGAAAACCAAACTTCGTCTGATAGCTACTATAACTGATGAGTTGCTGGGACAAGCCCCAGCTAACTCCAAATATAAATAGAAGGAAAGAGAAATATAACCGAATTAAATAATATCCGTCCTTGAAGTATGAGGACTCACCAACTAGAAAAGTTGAAGTCTTCGGTAAGCGATCGGCTAGTGAGATTGAGACTGAGATCTTGCAGATATATCATAAAATGATATAGCATAAAGGTATACTTCAGTACTTTGAATGTACTAAGTAAGTGGGATAAAATATAACACAATGAAATGAAAGTGCTAAACTAAGATGATATGCAATAACCAACTGAAGCTATTGTACTGAATATCTATAATAACTGAAATGGTCTAAAAGACCCTATTTGATGGTCAAGGACATGCCCTAATTCTGAGATGATGAACTGAACTTATCTGAACTGAGCTAAAATTGGACTGAGCTGACTAGAGGGAGAGTCTATAACCGACATATAACCACGTGAGTTAGAGGTGGAGTATGATGTATAAACCCCATTGGTAGGACCCAATATACCTTTTCAGGGTATAAAGGCATGAAATGGGTTATCACAAGAGTCTGGGGCCGTCAGGCCAATAAAAACTATAACCTATGGTGGCAACGTAGTTCTAGGAACCTGGGTACGCTAGAACCCCAGTCCACTCAGTGCTAAATCCTATTCCCAATGGATAGTCCTAGACTGAATATTAAGTTGATAGCTCGAAACTAGGGCCTAAAACTAGTTAGGGATATATATCTAAATGCTCCCTGAGAGTCTTATCAGACCAGATTCTAGAACTGGGTTCTAAGACTGGTAAGAGTTGCTTATCTAGAAGCGTCGTAACCATCTAAGAAGAAACTGTCATCTGGAGTTAGGGTCCTAAGGCTAGTCATATATGTTTATCTAAAGTTTCATGACCACCGGGTGGACCACTAAAACTGAGTTCTGTATCTTATTCTGATAAGTGAGAGGTACTACTAACACCTCGGAAATTTCTGTAGTCAAACTAATTAGTTGACATTTTCTGACTAACACTGAGAATTCTAACATTCTTACTAAAAACTGAACTGGCACTAATCTGATTGAGATTCAATTCTACTAACAACATGGGAGTCCCAAACACTGATAAAATCAAATAAAATTTGCGATACTCCACACTATTGAAAAATTCAAGATTTTCTAGTTCAAGAAATAAGGCTAAATTTCACTTTGCAAGAACAAAAATCATTTCAATCACAAATTGGTAAAAAATATCTATAATTAACATTAAATAACAATCCACATGAATAAGACGAGGACTGGTTAAGAAAATTTCTTATCATTCGATAATTTTCAAGGCTAGAACCGATAAAGAAAATAGGAAGAATTTTTGGGAAAATAAGGGAAGAACTATTCCCTTGTTGAAATCCCACATACCTGGACAAAAATTTCCTGAAGAAGAAAACTTGAAGTTTTGCAATTAACTCTTAGCCCTAGTTCTTGCTTGAGAGAAATGACCTGGGTTTCTTCGATCTATATTTTGAGAGTTAAGTGGAGAATGAGGGAAAAGCCATTCAATCCCTCTAATATCTTTGAAATTATACTTAAAATGACGTTGTTTAGGGATAAATAGGTAGAAAATTACAAAAATAACCCTGGAGTAAAAATCTGAAAACTGACCGGCGAGGACCCAACGGGTCACTCAAAGAGTCGTTAGTTGAGACCACGACTTGTTGGGACCAGTCATTGGTTCTACTGCCTGGGTTCTGGATTCACTAGTTTTGGCAAAGGGGAATACCATGACACGTTAGATGAACCAATGAGTCGTTGGTTCCTCCCGTGGCCACTAGAAAAGGAAACTGGCAGGCTAGGCAACGGGTGACACAACAACTCGTTGGTTGAACCAACGGGTCATCGTGTCCAGTCTTTAGGTTCACTGAAGAAAATTTCTGAAAAAGTCTAAGTGGACACAATGGTGCTAACAACTAACTCTTTGTGGGAAACACTGAGTCATTGTTTCCTCTCATTGTCACTGGAAGAAAATTTCAGGGACCTCTCCTGATGACTCTCACAATGGGTCGTTGTTTGTGACAACAACTTGTTGGTTAAGCCATGGGATCCTGTTAAGAGTTTCTGAGCTGGGGAAGCCATGACTGATAGGACGACCCATTGTTTCTCACAAAAAGGTCGTTCCTTGTCTCATTATTTCCCAAGTGACCAAGACCAACTCACCACGACTGACACAACAAGTTGTTGGAGCTGAACACGACTCGTTGTATCAGTCGTTCTGAGATAATTTCTTTCTGGTTTTTCTGCTGAAATTTTCTTGAAGCCTGAGTCTGATCTAGGTAGTTTCTGGGTGTTACAAAAAGACTTTCACCATGAGTAATGGAAGCAACATGAGTGGCAGTGGGGTTGGAGAGAGATCTACATTTTTGTAGCACGTGCTTGTCATATGACAAAAATCCAAAGCATCAACATTATTTTGGTTAACTTTTAGAAAGTCTTCTATTAAAGGAACACACAAACTTAAGAGACACCTTATTTCTTAAGCTCTCCTCTTTACTATCCGAAATTGTACCACATACAATCTCCAATAAGGTAATTTCTTCAACCCCTTGAAACTTAAAGAACCAGCAGTTAGTTGTGCTCAATATCTATGAACTTAAGAATAGTTGTGCTCAATATCAAAGAACTATTCCGCGACTAGTTTTTTTTAACTTAAGAATGTTGGGGTTCATTAAGCTTAGTGATGTCTCAATCCTCCAATAACAAGAACATTCATATGGGAATTTTTTTTTTATATCTCATTATAGAGAGCACAAATGCATTTCAACTATAGTGTAGGAATAATATAAAAAAACTTGTGTATTTTTAGTAAAACTACCGTTATGTTTTAAAACAGTCCCTTGTTTCCTACTGATGTATGACTGATGCAAGTATGCTGCTAAGAATACTTCAACTCATTTGCTTGTTATCCAGAAACAAATGAGAATACTGATGTATGACTGCTGCAACTATGCTGCTAAGAATTGCAATTAGAAAAACATCAATGCATCATCTTTTCTTATTATCCAGAATTTTTTGAATCCGAAAAACTTGTTGAATGTTGACTGATTAAAGTGTTTTGGTTAATAAATTAGATGTGGTCCATTAAAGTATGCTGACTATTGTTATGTTTTGAAACAGTCCCTTGAGGTGTCACTGGAGATACAGGAGCAGATGCTCACTAGAGGGATCCAGTCCCTATGTTATGTTTAAGCAGCCTTTTTGGAAGAGTGTATTTTATTTTGCACAAGTATATTTAGAAGAAAGAGTGACTATATAATACTACTTATCTTTAACTTGCCATTAGGAGCTTATAGATTTTATGTAAAGACACATATAAAAAAAGTGCTTTTGTGTTTTGCAAGCAATGAAAATGACAGCAGTAATAGAAGAATTCTCAACAAATCTCAAAGAAGACCAAATTTTAAATTAGACATGACATAGAAAAGTATTACTTGATTCAGCATTATGTTGAACCTCAGTGCCACTAGTAGAACTATTCAACTCATTTGCTTGAGTTTCAAAGTGATTCTGACTATTTATGAACTGCTCAATATAAGGTTGAGCTCAAGACTGGTTATAATCATCCATCAATTTCTCAATATAATGTCGCACATCTTCATCACATTGTTGTTGAATTTCCAATCTCTTGCGACCTCTAGTTCTCATAGTTCTTCTCTGAAATGAAGTAATTATCTAGATGCACTAAGTAGTGATAGATCTAGATTAATAGGATACATGCAAAATATGAGGAAGCATCATCCTCATCTCCAGCTATGAAAAAACATAATGTTGATTCGTGCACACAAATAAAGCCTTGCAGCAAACATAGTTCCCACGATAACACTTATTGATGCACCAAGAAAAAAAACTATCTGATTCATAAGAAAACCTTAGCATCTAACAATCCAAGGGATAAAACAGCGAAATATAAGTAAAAGAAAGCACAGAGAATTCACTTAAAATATTCAATTGTCAACCAACAAAAATATGGAAAAGTCATAGATGACTAACATGCATCTTCTATAAAATGCAACTTATATTGAATGAAAAATATATTTTATTCAGTTTTCTAAATTTAAAAAAAATAGAATCCCTAGAAGTTCTTCAATAATACTTGCAAAAAAATATTTTCTAAGTACCACCTATCTTATTCAGAATCACTTTCATGTTCAATGTCATTTCCTCCCTCAACATTAGCTTCATAATCATTTGGAGAAACTTGAGAATCCATGTTTGTATCAAGTTTTATTCCATCGACACCATTTCTTACCCAATCATTACACTCATACTCTAAAACACTAGTATTTTCTAATAGAGACAAGTCAGCGCCATCAATCTGCATTGATGAATCAAACTGCACACTATTTTCTTCTCCCATATGCAAAATGTTTTGAGGTTTAATTAACCTAGGAATAAAACATTCATGATCTACGGGATCTTGCACAAATATTACTTGTTGAGCTTGTCCTGTAAAAATAAAGGGGTCATAATGCTCTCGATCACCTAAGTCTGCAAGGCGTGAGAAATCTACGAGTGTGAAACAAAAGTCATCTACATCAACGTAATCACACTTAAATAAGAAAACCTTAAATTCTTCATAGTATTTTAACTCCACAATATCATTCAATCTACCATAATATGTGATATTTGCCGACTTTGGAGCATTGTCACTAGTACTTGCATAACTTTCAGTCTTTGAAACAACCATAACACCACTATTTTGTGCCTCCTTCAACTCTTCACTTTGTTTTGTTCAGAATCGCAACCCAGTACTAAATGCATTAAATCTTTTTGCAATGTAACTCGGCCCCTTTGCGAAAACTTTAACATCCTTTAAGATGTTAGATGTGACCTCAAACTCCTTTACCTAACCAAATAGAAACATACGACTATAAATGTGGATACAAATATAAGAACAACAATTTAACATAACCTGATCTTGGAACCACTCATGAAATGTATCGAAATGAGCCCGATCAAGTTGATGTTGTGTCAAACGGCGCTTATGATGTGATCTTTTAATTTTAGCAATATGTTCACTATTCATGTAAATCGTATATATCAATTTTGATACCAAATAAAGTAACATAGATATATTCAATAGAAGATATACCACTTACGTACTTTTTATAATTCCCAACCACTTCTGACTCGCAATTGAAAAGAACATGTCGATGTTCTTGCAACCATGTTTTCTCATCCAGCTCAAATAATCTACTCCTCCATGCGGTTCCCCAATAGTAGAAAAAAGACATTCCTTTTTACTAGTTTCATGCTCTATCTCATTATCACATTTTCTTGAACAATAAGACCTTGAGTCTCCACCCTCTAAATAACGTGAACAAAATATCAAGCACTTATTTGCTATGTATGCTTCTGCTATTGAACCTTCTGAGCATGCACGATTACGAACATATGATTTGAAATTACTTAAGCACCTATAGAAAAAAGTAATGTTATTATTTTGATATTAAAATATTTAACAGCTAAATCCATATAATAGCAATTCAAAGATATTCTTCATATCTCTCAATTGGGTACATCCAACGATAATGTATTGGCCCCGCAAGTTTAGCTTCAGTTGGCAAGTGAATAAGAAGGTTTACCACAATAGTAAAGAATCCTGGAAGGAATAGTTTCTCCATAGTAGACAGTATTTCTAGAATTTTTTCTTCAGGTAACTTTAACTCTTCAACTTTAATCACTTTGCTACAAAGAACACGATAAAATATGCAGAGCTCAATTAATATAGAACATACTCTTTTATCTATTGATCTCCACAATGCAAGAGGAAGAAGTTCTTGCATAATAATATGACAATCATGAGTTTTTAACCCAAATAACATTTGTTTGCGAACACAACGTGATATATTAGACACATAGCCATGTGGAAACTTGGCATTTTTTAGTACTTCATAAAATAACTCTTTTCCATTTGGAGACACTGTGAAATAAGTAGGAGGGAGATAAGTCCTCCCACTAGCCCGATACTAAGGCCATAAGCTTGGTCTTATGTTCATCTCCTCCAAGTCAAGACGAGCTTGTATGTTGTCTTTCGATTTTTTACCATGATCCAATAGTGTATAAATTAAGCTATCACATACATTTTTTCTATGTGAATCACATCAAGATTATGACGTACCAAGTTATACTCCCAAAAAGGAAGATAAAAAAAATGCTCCTCTTTTTCCATGTGTTTTTCATCACCCCACCTACCCCTTCACTCGACTGACTGAGAGTAAACTTTATGTCTTTAGCTTGATTTAACAGTAGTGACCCAATTACTGGACTGGGTGCAGGTCTTGATTCTTTGTCCCATCAAACAATTTTGCATCATTCCAATATTTGTGTTCTTGCTTCAATATACGTCGATGCCCCCTGCAACAAAATTTCTTACCATGTTTAAGTCTTCTAGACTGAGTGTTTATGTTGCAAGGTCATGCAAACTGACCATAAGTGCTCCATCCAGATAGACAACCATATGCTAAACAATTATTTATAGTCCACATGAGACTTGCTCGCATTTGAAATATCTCCTTAGTAGAGGCATCGTATGTTTCTACCCCGACATTCCATAATTCCTTTAACTCTTTTATTAAAGGTTGTAAAAATACATCGATATTATTTCCAGATGATTTTGGTCCAGGCATAAGTAAGGATAGAATGAAGAACTCTTGTTTCATGCACATCCATGGTGGGAGATTATATGACATTAAAATCACTGGCCATGTACTGTAAATAATTTGCATTGTGCCAAATGGATTAAACCCATCAGAAGCTAATCCTTAATGGGTATTGCAAGGATCTCCAGCAAATTCGAGATATTTTCTATCAGAACTTTTCCAAGCTTTAGAATCTTCAGGATGTCGTAGAACCCCATCTTTGTTTCGCTCTTCATGATGCCATGACATTGGTTTAGAAGTTTTTGAAGACATAAACAATCTTCGCAGCCTTGGTTTTAAAAGAAAATACCTTAGGACCTTGGATGGAATTATTTTAGCATCATTTTTTCATCTAGAAGCCCCACAAATTTTGCATTCATTAACATCCTTACTAGAAAACTCTTTCCTAAAAAGCATACAATCATTAGGACAAGCATGAATCTTTTCATACTTTAACCCCAAGCCTTCAACTATCTTTTTGGTCTCATAGAAAGAAGGAGGCAATTTTTCCCCTTCAGGAAGGGCATCCTTCAATAGTCCAAGCAAAGAATTAAATGATTCGTTTGACCATTTGAACATGCATTTTATACAATAGATATGAAACAAAAAGGATAGTTTGCTAAACTTCTTACATCCTGGATATAGTTCTTCATTTGCATCCTTCATAAGTTATTCAAACTTATTCACCTCTGGATGAGGTTGATTTTCAGATGGATGAGTAGTATTTTCTTGTATATTTGGCTCCATATTACCACGTTCACCAACATCACTATCCATGAACTGTGTAAAGCCTCTAAAGGCATCATGTATCATTCCTCTCATATCATCGCCCATTGAAGATGTTTGATTGTGGTTATTTACTTGAGTATTTTTTGATCCCTTTAGAGACTCTCCATGGAAAAACCAAGTATCATATGATGGAATAATACCATTAACCACAAGATGATCATATGTCGTAGCCCGATTTACTTGGTGGATAAGCACACATTTCGTACAAGGAAAAGGAATTTTTTCTCCATCTTGTGTTCTAGAAAAGGCATGGTTTATAAAATCCTCTACTCCATCCAAATATTCTTTACTAATTATATCATGATGCATCCATTCTTTATTTCTAGGATTGTCCATGACCTTCAATATATTCTTTTCTTTTCTTTAATTACTGTAAGAGTTAGAAATACATTGTAAAAGAGGGAGTTAATAAAAAATATAGTTTAGATAAAATATCTACCCTATCAATAGATAATTGCATAGCTCAAAAGATATTACTTAAACATTCAAAATGCAACTTGACGAAAATAAGATGCTACAGAAGAAACAAGTAAAATATAAAAGATTATATAAGAAGTAAAAATGTCATATCCTATTAACCAAAGATGAATAGTGTTTTGTTGAAACAATTCCTTTAACACAATGGTTAAAGAGTCGGGGTTGATAAGTTGTCATGCACCGAATTTATACCTTGGATGGGACACGGTACTTGAAGTCACAAGTAACCCCAAGTCAAACCCTAGGCTATCATACACTGGAATTCTGAATAACATAAAAATATATAAAGTGGAAGTTTAAAGCAAAATATGAATACTTGAAAGAAGTAAAGCTGGTTCATAATATTCGAACATAGTAGAACAAGCTACAAGTCTAAAAAAACAATCTGCATCTGAAAGCCACTATGACTGATGTGCTGCTAGGACAAGCCCCAAGATAACTCCAAATCTAAATAAAAAAGGAAGGAAAAATATAACTGAAGTACTAAATCTTCGTCCTCAAAGAATAAGGACACACCACAAGAACAGCTAAAGTCTTCGGTGAGTGATCACGAGGATGAGACTGAGATCCTGCAGCTGTATCATAAAATGATACAGTATAAAAGTATGTGTCAGTAGTTTGAATGTACTGAGTAAGTGAGAGAAACATAACACAATGGAATGAAATGCTAAATTGAAAAGACATGCAATGACGAACTAAAGCTACTGAACTGAATGGCTAAAATAACTGAGATGGTCTGAAAGACCCTGTTTGATGGTCAAAGATGTTCTAAATCTGAAATACTAATCTGAACTAAACTGAAACTGGACTAAACTGGCTAGTGGGAGAGTCTATAACCAACATATAACCAGGTGAACTAGACGTGGATTCTGATGTATACACCCCACCGATAGGACCCAATATACCTTGTTAGGTGTACACCCCATATGTTTCTAAGATCAAATTATAGTCTTAAAGAAAGAATTAAGATAGAAGGTGGAAATTTTGTGATAGAATGAATTTGGGGATGACTCGTTAAGTAACCCTATGAGTCATGGTCAGACCCGTGGGGAGCAATCAAAAGGTGTAGTCTGGACCAGTGGCCACGGACGACCCAATGAATCATTAGGAAACCCCACGACTCATTAGGTCGGCCGTTAGGTGAAGATTGGAAATTTCGAGTGGGGTTCTGAGATATTGGAGACCACAGAAGGAGGGATGAGTCATCGTGGACCCGACGACTCGTCAAGTTACCGGCGGGGAGGAAGAGTAGAAAAAGGAGATTTAGCCAGTCCACTCCACGACTTGGCCCACGAGTCGTTGCCTGTCCCACGACTTGTGGAGTGCCTCATGGGGGCTGGCAGGGGGATTTTTCCTGTGTTTTTTAGGGGTATTTTCATAAAATCCTATGCTTCTAACTCCTAAACTACATCATTTTGAGCATGGTATAGGACGTTTTTAAGGGGGTAACTAGCCTAAACCCTCACTCTACATAAAATAACTCTCAAACCCTTCTTCCTCCTCTCTCTCAAGACTAAGGATTCTTCAAGGGATTTTTCAAAGGCTTCAAGGTCAAGTTCAAGTGGAAAATTCTTCGAAGTAGGTATGTGGGTTCTTCAACAAGGATATTCTTCCATCCTTGTGCCCCAAAATATTTTATCACAAACCCAATCACAATTATTTTAGAAAAGCATGACCTAGGATTTTGATTGATGGGTGATTTCTTCTATGTCTTCTTGAATTATAAAGCCCACTAGGATTATGAGCTAATTGTGATTATGAAACTATTTGAATGTATTGAATTATATGTTAGATGGTGAAAATTCATAATTGTAGAATGTTCTTCATGAGATGGATTGAATGATGATTGGGGTTTTATTGTTGTACATTCAATTAAATTAATGTCTCGTATCCATGTATAAATTATGTGAAGATTGTAAGAATTCGCTAATGATTAGAATGTCCTATTTTCTAAATATGTTGAGATGACATCATAGTGTATGGGATTTGATCAATTGAAAGTAAAACATGCATTTTCATTATATTTTCAATAGAGCTGGTTGGGCATGAGGTAAATGTATGATAATGGCCCAATTATTGCATCTTTCTTATGAATTGGAGTGAATTATGAAATGGGTCTTATGAAATGAAAATTTATGCTTCTCCCATGAATTTGTTGTAACTGCTTAAAGTATGATTTAAGTGCATGGGCTTCCGTAAATCTAAGTATGTGAAACAATGTATCTACACTAAAGTGTAATTTGGACCTACGGACCATAAATGACCCTATGTTACATGTTGAATGATACGAATTCGGAACTTGAATGTTGTAGAAGTGTAATGCATGATGTGAATCTATAGATGCTCATTAATGTAAGATGTTTGAGGAAATATTGATTCGGCGCCATGATGACATGAATTATGATGATAAAGCATGAGAATGATATTTCAGACAGTTGGGCTTGTTGTTAGTAGAAAGTAGCCCTAATCCTTTCGAAATGAATGTTGCATGATGAAAACAATGAATGCTCATGTTTTTGACTAGCTGTAGTAGCATAGACCTGATGTATAATGTTAGATCAATACTCCTTATGTTCTAATCAGCCAGGGACTCTCCATAGCCGAGAATGTTTCCCTTGGTCAGTCGGGATCCTCCATAGCATAGAGTGACTCTCTAGTTCAATCAGGATCCTCCATAGAAGAGAGTGAATTCCCAGTTCAGTCGGGATCCTCCATAGCAGAGAGTGACTCCCTAGTTCAGTCGGGATCCTCCATAATAGAGAGTGACTCCCTAGTTCAATCGGGATCCTCCATAGAAGAGAGTGACCCCCTAGCTCAGTCGGGACTCTCCATAGTAGAGAAAGACTCCCTTAGTTATGTATTAGCATGATTCAGTTCTGTATGATTCAGACTTCAGTTTATAACAGATATGATATAATGAGATGTAGACTCAGTTATCAGCAGTTATTCAATACCATATGTGATACTAGCCTTAGCTTCGGCTCTTATTAAATGTCTAGTACTTGAGCCTTATGCATGAGTTCAATGATGTTTCAGGATATGAGATTCATATGAAGGTTTTATGTGTATATATATGTGTATGTGATACATAAGAGGACTGTTGCATGTAAAATCAATTATGTCGATGTACTTTGTCATTCTCCTTATTGTATACTTGCATATTTAGTTGTTTGCATTTTTTCCCGTATGCTCAGTACATTCCAAGTACTGACCGCACACCTTTATGTGCTATATCATTTTATGGTATAGATTCATGTATCCGGACCTAGGCCCGTAGATAGACACGCTCCTCTCCCCATCTCAGCGGATTACGATGAGTCCTCATCTCTCGAGGATGAGGTCTATGTTCTTATTCTATTGTAGCTCAATTTTAGACTTTGAGAGTTAGCTGGGGACCTATCCCAGCAACTCGTCAGTTAGTAGAGGCTTTCAGAAATGTGTAATCAGATTTAATCTATGTATTGTGTTTGTTAGATTATGTCTTTAAATGTTAATCTTGGTTTTCAAAGTTAGTTTCTGCTCAGTTATGTTTTGTCAGATGTTTATACCGTTAAGTGTTATGTTATGATTATGCATGGGTTGACTTGGAGTCTTTTGGGTTTCCTTGTCTTGTGTTACGGCTAGGGTGTAAACTCGAGTCATTACACCAGGGTTAAAGGCATGAACTGGGTGATCCCAAGAGTTTGGGGCAATGAGGCCAATAATAACTGTAACCTACAGTAGCAACATAATTCTGGAACCTGGATGCGCTGGAACCCGGGTCCGTTTGGTGCTAAGTCCTACTCCTACTAGATAGTCCTAGACTAAATACTAACCTGATAGCTCAAAACTAGGGTCTAAGACTAGTCAGGGATACATATCTAAAAGCACCCTGAGACTCTTATTGGACCAGATTCTGAAACTGGGCTCTAAGACTGGTCAGAGCTGCTTATGTGGAAGCCTCGTGACCGTCTAAAGAAAAAACTAAAATCTGAAATTGTGGTCCTAAGGCTAGTCAGAGTTGTTTATCTAAAATGTCATGACCGCCTAGTGGACCAATAAAGTCTGAATTCTGAATCTGATTCTAATAATTGTGAGGTACTACTGATACCTCGGGAATTTCTACAGTCAAACTGATCAGCTGACATTTTCTGACTGACACTGATAATCCTAGTATTCTTAGTAAAACTAAACAAACAATAGTCTGATTTCATTTCAATGCTCTAACAACATGGGAGTCCACAACACTGATAAATATAAGAAAATTTTTGATATTCAAGAACTAATGCAAATTTCAAGACTTTCTAATTCAAGAAATAGGGTAAAATTTCCCTTCAAAAGATTTAACATTATTTCAGTAACGAACTGGTGGAAAATATCTGTAATTAACATGTTATAATAATCCACATGATATAAACAAAGTATGACCAGCAATTTCTTGACATTCAGTAATTTCAGGGCTACAACTGATAGAGAGAAATAGGGAGGAAATTTGAGGACATAAGGGAAGAACTAATCCCTTGTTGAGTTCCCACATACCTGGTGAAAAAGCCCGAAGAATTCCTTGAGAAACTGAGAAGAAAAGGTTTCGCTAGCTCTTGCTCTAAAAAACTCTGAGAGAAGTTCTACGGTATGTTTTCTGAAGGTCTCAGTGAGGAATGAGGAAAGAAACCATTTAACCCCTCTAGTAAGTCTGAAAATATGACTTAAAACAATGTAGTTTAAAGTTTAGAAGGGTATGAAATTACTAAAAGACCCTAGAAAACTCGCAGGGAAAAACTGATCGTTAGTCCTCACGGGTGACCTAACGGGTCGTGGTCAGTAACCACGACGCGTGGTCACCTCTCGTGGACTACAGTGCCTTAAACATCTTGGAGCCCCCACAGGTGACACCATGACTCGTGGCATCCTAAATGAGTTGTGGTGAGGACCCGTTGGGTACACTATCGACCTCCCCTAATTCTTGACCAAATCCTAACCACGAGTCACCTAACGGGTCATGGCATGGACGACAACTCATGGTGACAAGTCATTAGGTGCACTATCTAACCTTTCCCGATTTTAAATTATTCTTGACCACGGGTCATATCACGACTCATGGGGGTTGACTATGACTCGTGGTCACACCCGTGGTCACCCATTTCTCCAAATTTCCAATTAAGCTCCCAGTCCTCAACTAAGTGACTCGTGGTCACTCCCCACGGCTCACAAGATAGCTCGTTCTGTGACTTGGTGCAGATTTTAAGCCGTTCTGTGACCTGGTGCAGATTTTCCAATTTTCTCTTATTTAAGTCCCGGGTCTGGTCTTTGAGTTTTCAGGGCATTACATAAGTACTTAAAGGACTTTATCATGTTATAATGCAAGTCTGCCTATGGTGATGCTTCAGTTAGAAAAAAAAGAAAAGTGAACTCCGAAAATAAAGGATCAAACAATTTTAAAAAAAAACTTCATGTACACACATTAATCTAATTTCTTGTAATTTTGTGGATACTTGTAAGCTATGTAGCTCAAACTCTTAAAGGTTGAGAATTGGAAAGTTTTAAAAAGTTGGAATACTACGCCATGAATCCATATGAAAGGAACACTATAATCTGAAACTAACATACTCAGTTAAGGCAGGTTATACTGATTTTATCTCTAACAATTCGATGATTGACTCTTGACCTTGAAAGTTAATATGGAAACTAAGCTAGCTCATAGGTGATGCTTTCTTGACTTGGGAAATTCTGCAAAAAAGGAGTATTCCATTTATAGATAATCCCAATCATCGACAACAAAACTCCAATTCTCTTCTCCTCACATCAGCATAAGATTTCTGACGGCTCTAAGCTGTTTTCAATCTTTCTCTGATGATCTGAACCTTTTGCATAGCTTCATGAATTGATTCTGTCTCTATTATAGAAGCTACACCAACCTCAAACCACCCAATAGGAGACCTACACCTCCTACCATACCATGCCTCAAACGGGCCATCTGGATACTGGAGTGATAACTATTGTTGTACGCAAATTCGATAAGAGGCAGGTGTTCATCCCAACTGCCATTGAAATCAATTGTGCACGCTCTCATCATATATTCTAGGGTATGAATAGTCCGCTTAGCTTGCCCATATGTCTGTGGGTGAAAAGTTGTGTTAAGCTTGACCTGGGTACCAAGTCCCTTCTGAAAAGACTTCCAGAAATGTGAGGTGAACTGGGTACCTCTGTCTAAGATGATGGATAATGGAACCCCATGAAGCCTGAACAACTCCCGAATATAAAGTCTAGCATAGTCCTTAGCTGAATATGTAGTTTTAACTGGAAGGAAATATGCAGACTTAGTCATCCAGTCTACTACTACCCAGATGGAATCATGTTACCGACAAGTTTGAGGTAGACCCGTAATAAAGTCCATATTTACTTATTCTCACTTCCATATGGGTATGCTGATATCCTGGGGCATACCTCTCGATCTTTGGTGCTCTACCTTGACTTGCTGGCAGTTCAAGCACTTAGCTACGAATTCGGCGATGTCTCTCTTCATGCCGTTCCAACAGTAAATATCCCGCAACTCGCAGTAAATTTTAGTAGCACGAGAGTGGATGGAGTATCTCGAGTTGTGTGCTTCAGCCAATATCTACTATCTCAGGTCACCGACGTCTGGTACACATAGTTAACCCTAGTAATGGAGCACACCATCTCCCCCTTTGGAGAAAGCCTCAACCTCTTTTTTGAGAACCGCTTCCTTATGCTTAAGTAAAATTGGATCTTCATCCTGCTTGGACTTCAACAACCAAATAGGAATATGACCCACTTTGAATCACCACTCCACCCTCAACTGAGTCAACTAACTACACCCCTAACCGAGCTAGTTTGTGAATGTCCTTCGGCAATTCCTTTTTTCCTTCCACAAATATGAGCCACACTACCTATAGACACTCTGCTTAGGGCATCAGCTACCACATTGGCTTTGCTCGGGTGATATAGCACACTCATGTCATAATCCTTCAGGAGCTCTAACCACCTTCTCTAATGAAGATTTAGGTCCTTCTGACTGAATACATAAGGAAGGCTCTTATGATTGGTGAAAACATCAACGTGAGCCCCATATTGGTAATGTCTCCATGTTTTTAACGAAAACACTACTTCTGCCAACTCCAAGTCATGAGTTGGTTAATTCATCTTATGAACCTTGAGCTATCTGGAGGCGTAGGCTATCACTTTGCCCCGCTGCATCAGAACACAATCGGGTCCAACTCTGGAAGTGTCGCAATATACTACAAATCCATCTGATCCTTCCAGTAGGGTCAACACTGGAACAGTAGTGAGTCGAGTTTTTAACTCCTGGAGACATTTCTCACACGCCTCTAACCACTAAAATTTGACATTCTTCTGAGTCAGCCTAGTCAGGGGAGATTCTATGGAAGAAAAGTCTTCCACGAAGCATCGGTAATAATCGGTCAAACCCAAGAAACTTCTGATTTCGGTTGGGGAGATAGGTCTGGGCCAGTCTTTCATAGTCGCTCTCTTTTGAGGATCAACCTAAATACCCTCACCCATGACGACATAACCTAGGAAAGTCACAGACTTAAGCCAGAATTCGCACTTGCTGAACTTGGCAAACAGCTGGCGGTCTCTAAGCATCTGAAGCACTATCCTCAGGTGATTAGCATGCTCTTCCTCATTTTTGTAGTATACCAAAATCTCGTCGATAAATACAATGATGAACATATCCAGATACTGCTTGAAGACTCTATTCATCAGGTCCATAGAGGCTGCAGGGGTATTTGTTAGTCTGAAGGACATAACCACAAACTCATAGTGACCATACCGAGTTTCGAAAGCTGTTTTCGGTATGTCACACTCTCTAATTCTTAGCTGGTGATACCCCGACCTGAGGTCTATTTTGGAGAAACAACTTGCTCCGAAGTTGGTCGAATAGGTCATCAATTCTGGGTAGGGGATACCTGTTCTTGACTGTGACCTTGTTCAATAGACGATAATCGATGCACATTCTAAGGGTACCATCTTTCTTTCGTACGAATAGTACTGGAGCACCCCAGAAGAGATGATGGGTATGACAAAAACCTTTATCAAGAATATCTTTTAGCTTCTCATTCAACTCTTTAAGTTCTGTCGGAGCCATTCTATAAGGAGGGATGGATATGGGCTGAGTATCTAGAATAAGGTCAATACATCGAAGTTGATTTCTCGTTCAGGAGGAACTCCGGGAAGATCTTCGGGGAACACATCTAAAAATTCGTTGACAACAGGGACTGACAGGATAGTTGGGGTCTCAGAGTCTGAATCCTTAACTTGAACTAGATGGTAAATATATCCCTTAGAAATAAGATTCCTGGCCTTAAGGTAGGAAATAAACCTACCTTTAGGCACTAAACTACTGCCCGACCATTATAGAGTTGTCTCACTAGGGAACTGAAACCTAACGACCCTAGTTCTGCAGTCGATTGAGGAATAGCCCGAGTGTAACCAATCCATGCTGAGAATGAGGTCGAAGTAGACGATGTCTATCTCTACAAGGTCTGCTGGAATGACTTTATTGAAGACTGAGATTGGACAGTTTCTATACACCCGGCTGGCTCTAACTGACTAGCCAACTGGGGTGGAGACTGAAAATGGTTTTGAGAGGACCTCTGGACTTATATCGAATTGGACTTCTATGTAGGGAGTCACAAATGATAGTGTGTCCCCTGGATCAAGTAGGGAATATACATCTAGATGGAAAGTACATAACATACCCGTGACCGCATCCGATGAGTTTTTCTGATCTTGACAAGATGATAATCCATAAAAATGATTTTGGCAATGACCGCCCTCCATACCTAATGTGTTAGCCTGCTGAGTTGGTTGGCCTGGTGGAGCTACTGAGGTAGTGGATTGTGATCTCCCTCGTCCCGCTGATGGGCATTCCTTAAGCCGATGTCCAAGTTGTCCACAACCAAAGAAGCCCTCTCGACCCTGAAGATGCTCTCCTGGGTGGTTCTTGCCGCACTTGGGGCATGCTAGATACCTGTTACCGGCACTGCAACTCTGAGACTGAGAGCCAGATGCTCCACCCCTTCGATCCAGGCGAGACTGGATGGTAAGGGCGCTGGCTAAGCTGGGTGTTGGTTTCCTCTGTTGCTTCTACTACTGCTGCTGGTGTTGTTGGCGGTTGCTACCGCCAGACCTTTGGTGGCCATAATCTGATTGGCCAGTCCTTGCCCGCTTGTTCTTTTGCACCATGTCCCTCAGTTTTTCGGCCTCAATCTTCTGGGCATAGACAATCAGGCTGCAGAGATCGATATTCTTAATCGGCATCGCTGTCCTGCACTTTTTGAGGACCAGGTTCGACACCTCATTTACAAATTTTAGCATGCAAGACCTTGGCTCGGCCACCATCTCTGGAGCGTATTTGGACAACCTGGTGAACTCCAGAGCGTACTTTTCTACTGTCCGATTTCTCTGTCTCAGGTTCATGAACTCTGCCTCCTTTGCCTCCCTGAGCTCCCAAGGGAAGAATCTGTCCAGGAAGGCTGAAGTGAACTCCTCCCATTCCACCGGTCCTACTTCTGCTGGCCTACCTCTGTCCACTGCTCATACCAGACTTGGGCTACCTCTTTCAGTTGGTAGGCAGCCAAGTCGGCACTCTCTAAGGGACTAACACCCAAAATTTGGGTGATCTTCTTAATCTTGACCACAAATCCTTGTGGGTCCTCTCCCATCTTCGATCCATGAAAATCCGGAGGGTTCATCGGGGTGAAGTCCCACACTAGGCAGCTGCTGCGGAACTGTTGTTGTTAATTGGAACCACCTGCTGGTTCATCTAGTTAGTAAAAGTTTGAGCGAGCAGTTGAATGGCTGCCCTAAATTATGTGGTAGATACTGAGTCGTCCTAAGAGGCTGCCAGGACTGGTGGGGCAAGTCGGTGAGCATTACCGACCCTTCTTCCATTACCACGTCGCGGAGGCATGATCCACTTAAATGAAATAGAGCATGAGTAAGGAGAATGATTCTGGAAATGAATTTCAATGCACGATAAGAAGTATGAAATAAAGGGAATTTTTCCTAATAACATCTCGTAGCCTCCCCATCATAAGTGTGGCGCGCTTTACACCCATGAAGAGGACTCTACTCATTGTGGCTTTTAGACAACCGAGGATATTCTGAATCTAGTGCTCTGATACCAAGTTTGTCACACCCTGAGTTTATACCCTGGACAGGACACGGTACTTGGAGTCACAAGTAACCCCATGTCAACCCCTGGGCTATCATACACTGGCATTCTGAGTAACATAATAATACATATAGAGGAAGTTTAAGGAAAAATATAAATACTTGAAAGAAGTAAGGCTGGTTCATAATATTCGAACGTAGTAGAACAAGCTACAAGTCTTAAGAAAACAATCTGCGTTTGAAAGCCACTATGATGGATGAGCTGCTGGGACAAGCCCCCAGCTAACTCCAAATCTAAATAAAAAGGAAGAAAAAATATAACTAAAGCAATAAATCTCCATCCTCAAAAAATGAGGACTCACCAACTAGAACAGCTGAAGTTTTCAGTGAGTGATCGGCTAGCGAGGCTAAGAATGAGATCCTACAGCTGTATCATAAAATGATATAGCATAAAAGTATGTGTCAGTACATTGAATGTACTGAGTAAGTGAGAGAAACATAACGCAATGGAATAAAATGCTAAACTGAAAAGACATGAAATGACCAACTAAAGCTACTGAACTAAATGACTAAAATAACTGAGATGGTCTGAAAGACCCTGTCTCTTGGTCAAAGCATGCTCTAAATCTATAATACTGATCTAAACTGAACTGAAACTGGACTAAAACTGAACTGAAACTGGACTGAACTGGCTAGTGGGAGAGTCTATAACTGACATACAACCACGTGAGCTAGACGTGGAGTCCGATGTATACACCCTATTGGTAGGACCCAATATACCTTGCCAGGGTATAAAGGCATTAACTGGGTGATCACAAGAGTCTAGGGCCATGAGTCTAATAACGACTGTAACCTACGGTGGCAACGTAGTTTTGGGAACCTAGGTGTACTAGAACCCCGATCCGCTCGGTGCTAAGTCCTACTCCCACTGGATAGTCCTAGACTGAATAGTAAGCTGATAGCTCGAAATTGGGGTCCAAGAATAGTCAAGGATACATATCTGAAAGCACCCTGAGAGTCTTATAAAACCAGATTCTGAAATTGGGTTCTAAGACTAGTCAGAGCTGCTTAACTGGAAGTGTCGTAATCGTCTAAAGAATAAACTAAAATCCGAAACTGGGATCCTAGGGATAGTCAAAGTTGTTTATCTAAAATGTCATGACCGCCTAGTGGACCAATAAAGTCTAATTTCTCAATCTGATTTTGATAATTAGGAGGTACTACTGACACCTCAGAAATTTCTGTAGTCAAACTGATCAGCTGACATTTTCTGACTGACACTGAGAATCCTAGCATTCTTACTAAAACTGAACTAACAATAGTTTGATTTCGTTTCAATGCTCCTAACAACATGGGAGTCCACAACACTGATAAAATATAATAAAAATTTCGATATTCAGGAACTAATGCAAAGTTCAAGACTTTCTAATTCAAGAAATAGGGCTAAATTTCACTTCACAAGATTTAATATTATTTCAGTCACGAACTGGTGGAGAATATCTGTAAATAACATGGTAAAATAATCCACATGATTTAAACAAGGTATGACTAGCAATTTCTTGACATTTAGTAATTTCAAGGCTACAACTGATAGAGAGAAATATGGAGGAAATTTTAGGAAACAATGGAAGAACTATTCCGTTGTTGAGTTCTCTCATACCTGGTGAAAAAGCCCGAAGAATTCCTTCAGAAACTGAGAAGAAAAGGTTGCCCTAGCTCTTGCTTTGAAAAACTCTGAGAGAAGTTCTACGATCTATTTTCTGAAGGTATCAGTGGGGAATGAAGAAAGAAATCGTTTAACCCCTCTAATAAGTCTTAAAATATGCTTAAAACGATGTAGTTTAAAGTTTAGGAGGGTAGAAAATTATTGAAAGACCCTTGAAAACATGCAAGGGAAACTGATCATCAGTCTTCATGGCTGACCTAACGGGTCATGGTCAGTGACCACGACTCATGGTCACACTCGTGAGGTGCACTACCTAGAACACACTGTTGGTCACCATGAGTGTCACGACCCAAACGTACACCCGGATCGTACACACGAGACAAGGAGCCCTGAGAGACCCCAAGTCGACCCATGGTATGAGCATACATCTAATTCAATCACATGAGCGGAAGACTTAACATAAAGAACGTAATCATAAAATAGCATAAAGGAAAAGCAGTACAAGACTTATACAATACGGCGGAATACAACTTGTAGTCTAATAAGCCTCTAAACATGAAAGTCAGATTGATGGGACAACTCCCCAACTAATCCAACATCTAGAAACTGAAAGGAATGACATAGAGTGTGAACATGTAGCCCTAGAAAATGAGGACTCACCAGGTGCGCTAAAAGCAAATCCAAATCTCTCTACGGGTGAGGACGAGCTTGAGAAATGGGACTTGTATCATGAGATGATACAGAATAGAAAGTATGCGGTCAGTACGTGGAATGTACTGAATATGCAAGGTGAGTAAAATGGACACTTAAAACATGTATGAAATACATAAATGATCATAAGAGTAGGATAGTATGCTCGTATGGTAAATCATGATGACATATCATATGGCTCAAGGTTTTCAAAACTTTCATAATGTAACATAATAATAATCATAATAAAGAGATTTAATTAACATGACTTGATCCAACATACATAATCATAACATGCATTAATCATGAGGAACAGTGGGAGATTCTCTTACCCGACATACCCCATATGAGCACACATGAAGCCCGTCTTGTAACCCTAGTCGGGAGGGTGTCCGTACCTTGCCAAGGGTAGAATCATGAAAGTGTGATATCACCATGAAAAGGGATATTTGGGCCAGGGACTAACTTGAAAGGGGTCCCAACATACCTACGGTGGCACACAGTTCATGAGATTCGGGCTTAACGTGAGCCCCGAACCTACTCGGTGTTCAATACTACTGCCAAAACATATATAATGCTCATAATAATACATACATGAGTTCATGGGCTAGTAAAATCATAATAATCGTAAACATTCTTGAACATATGAGATCTAGCCATGACATGAGACTCGTGAGTCAGCAAAAAACATAATTCATGATTAATAAGATTCATACATACTTGTAAATCATGCATATAGCTTGAATTTTATAAAATCATAATAGATAACATAATAAATTCATAATTTAAATCGTAATTCATGTTGGGCTTGTCAAGGGCATCAATGGATAAATAGATCATAAATCGATTCCTCATGGGGCATGCATAATTAAGCTCAATTGTTTAGAAAATAAAAATCAATATCATTATAATGAATTTAAATCTCAAAAGATAATCAAAATCCATATATTATGTTAAGATTTAAAAATCACAAAACCCATAATTAAATCATTAGATTTTATATATATCAAATACAAAACCCCATGAGTTTTTTGATAAATCTTAAGTAAAATCATAGAGTAGAGGCATGGGTGTGGAAGGATTCACCCATTGATGACGTTACATACCTGGGATTATCAAATCCTAACTCTCCTTAGAAGCCCAAGAGTGAAATTGGAAGAATTGAAGAGAAAAGCTTAAAATCCCCTTAGATCACCTTTTAATATCCTTGCATGCATGAATGAGAGTTTAGAATAGGTCATTCTCTTAAAAACCCAGCTTTCCCAAGCCAAAACAACATAGTTTAGGGCTTTATATTATGAAAAATCAAAAATACCCTTAATGAACCTACCCTAAAATCTGGCCAGGTGGAACCCATGGATGGATCTAACGGGTTGTTGTAACCAATAATGAACTGTCCTGTCACTCGTCAAATGCGCTGCTGAATGTCTTCATTCGGACCCAATCAATGGATGGTCACGACGACCCGTCCTTTCAACCCACGACTCGTTACATCATCTATAGTTTTCTCCTAAACCTTGGCATCTCATCTCCTAATGGGTCACACCACGACTCGTCACTACAAGCAATGAGTTGTTGTTTCTCTCCGTCAAACCCACTGGAAAACCTAACATCCAACAATGACCACAACCAACGACTCATTGTTCCTCCTAATGGGTAGCTGGGATGCCTGCTATAAGTCACCTGATGAACATAGATCCTTCCCACGACTGCTATCAATGAATCGTTCTTTCCCACAATGAGTCGTCATGTCACCCTGGTTTACACTGTCATCCAGCCTGAACCTAACCATGACTCGTTACAATGACCCCTAGTATAACACCACGAGTCGTACCTCGGCCAGTCCTGAGATATTTTCCCCCATTTTCTGTAGTTTTCAACTTTTTACTTCCAAGTCTACTCCTACGCACTTCTGCGGTATTACAAAATCTCCCCCTTGGGAACATTTATCCTCTAATGTTAGAAACAAGCAGAAATCGAGACATACAATTATCATAGTTGAATATTGATCATTTTAATCGAATTTTTTACGGAATGGCTCTCCAATTCATAACAAATAATCAAACTGATCTCATGCTTCACATAAACATTCATACACATAAAATAAACTTGCAAACTTGAACTGAACATGAAAACTAGATGGAATCATAGAGTAAAACTGATACCTCAAGTCGGAATTGAGCCGACAGAGAATAAATGTGGCTATTTCGCCATCATATCTGCTTCAGCTTCCCATGTAGCTCCCTCAACATGTTGACTTCTCCATAAAACATTAATTGAGTCTATTTCCTTGTTCCTTAGCTTACGGACTTGAATATCTAATATTTCCACAGGTACTTCTTCATAACTGAGGCTATCTTCTACACCAACGCTGTCCACCGGGAATACTAAAGCTGGATCACCCAAACACTTTTTCAAAAGTGACACATGAAACACAGGATGAACAGAAGATAACTCCGAGGGCAAGTCCAACTCATACGCCATCTTACCAACTCTCCTCACAACTCGATAGGGGCCAACATAGCGGGGACTAAGTTTCCCTTTCTTTCCGAACCGCATGACACCCTTCAATGGAGATATCTTTTGAAATACTCAATCGTCCACCTCAAACTCCAAATCTCTCCTCCTCACATCGGCATATGATTTTTGACGACTCTGAGCGATTTTCAACTGGTCCCTTATCAACTGAACCTTTACCATCGCCTCGTGAATCGAATCTGGCCCTATCATAGCTACCTTACCAACCTCAAACCATCCGATGGGAGATCTACACCTCCGCCCATAGAGAGCCTCGGACGGCGCCATTTGAATACTAGAGTGATAACTATTATTATTAGCAAACTTGATTAAGGGCAAATGATCATCCCAATTACCTTTAAAATTCATAACACATGCCCTAAACATGTCCTCAAGAGTATGGATTGTTCGCTCGGCTTGGCCATCCGTTTGCAGATGAAAGGCTGTACTGAGCTTGACTTGAGTCCCAAGTCCCTTTTGAAAAGACTACTAGAACTGGGAGGTAAACTGAGTACCACGATCTGAAATAATTGACAAGGTCACTCCAAGAAGTCGAACCAAATCTCGAATATACAACTTGGCATAATCATCCGCTGAATCTGTGGTCTTGATCGGTAGAAAGTGTGCAGCCTTGGTTAACCTGTCTACCACTACCCAAATGGAATCATAGTGTCATCGAGTACGAGGTAGGCCTTTAATGAAATCCATGTTAATCTCTTCCCACTTCCATGTGGGAATGCTAATACCCTGATGTACACCTCCCAGCCTTTGATGCTCGACTTTCACTTGCTGACAGTTTGGACATTTGGCTATGAACTCTTCAATATCCTTCTTCATACCATCCCACCAATATATTTCTCGCAAGTCCTGATACATCTTCATGGATCCTAGATAGATAGAGTATCTGGTACCGTGTGCCTCGTGCAATATCCGAACTCTCAAATTATCAACCTTCGAAACACATAGACAACCCTGGTATTGTAGAACACCATCTCCCCTTTGGGAGAAAACCTCCATCTTTTGATTCTGCACCGCTTCCTTCAGCTTTCTCAGAATCGGATCCTCATCTTGCTTAGATTTGACATCAACCACCAAGGATGATTCTGACCCATTCTGCACAACAACGCCGCCATCGGTCGAGTCGATCAATCTTACTCCCAACCTTGTAAGTCGATGGACATATTTCACCAACTCCTTCTTTCCCTCATCCACGTGGGACACACTCTCCATGGAGATCCTACTAAGTGCATCCGCAACCACATTAGCCTTGCTCGGGTGGTAAAGAATACTCATATCATAGTCCTTTAGTAAATCCAACCACCTCCTTTACCGAAGATTAAGATACTTCTGCGTGAACACATATTGCAAGCTCTTGTGATCCGTGAACACGTCCATGTGGACCCCATACAAGTAATGCTGCCATATCTTCAATGCAAACACCACCGCAGCCAACTCAAGATCATGAGTCGGGTAATTCTTTTCGTGAACCTTTAACTATCGAGAGGCATATGCTATTACTTTCCCATGCTGCATCAACACGCATCCCAGTCCAACTCGTGAAGCATAATAATACACAACAAAGCCATCCATACCCTCGGGTAAAGTCAGCACTGGTGCTGAAGTGAGTCGGGTCTTCAATTCCAGAAGCTTTTCTCACAAGCCTCCGGCCTTTGAAACTTTATCTTTTTCTGAGTCAACTTAGTCAATGGTGTGGCAATAGATGAAAAACCCTCCACAAATCTCCGATAGTAACCTACTAAGCCGAAGAAACTCCAAATTTCTAAAGGATTCACCGGTTTGGGCCAAGTCTTCACCACTTCGATTTTCTGAGAATCTACCTTTATGCCCTCACTTGATACCACGTGACCTAGAAATGCCACCAAGTATAGCCAAAATTCACACTTGCTAAACTTTGAATACAACTGACGATCCTTGAGAGTGTGCAGCACTATCCTTAGATGAGTGGCATGCTCCTCCTTGCTCCGGGAGTATATAAGAATGTCATCGATGAACACGATCACGAACATGTCCAGATATTGCTTGAACACCCTGTCCATTAGGTCCATAAAAGTTGCAGGAGCATTGGTTAGCCCAAATGACATAACTACAAACTCATAATGGCCACACCGGGTTCTGAAGGCTTTCTTTGGGATATCACATTCCCGCACTCTGAGCTGGTGATATTCATACCTAAAATCTATCTTTGAGAAACACCTGGCACTCTGGAGCTGGTCAAATAAATCATCAATCTTGTGCAAGGGTACCTGTTCTTGATAGTGACCTTATTCAGCTACCGGTAATGAATACACATCTGAAGGGATCCATCCTTCTTTAGAACAAAGAGAACCGGTGCACCCTATAGAGACTTGCTCGGTCTAATGAAATCCTTATCCAACAAGTCTTTCAGTCGTTCCTTTAACTCTTTTAGCTCAGCTGGAGCAGTAGGGAGGAATGGAGATTGGTTGCGTATCGGGCAATAACCAATACCAAAATCAATTTCTCTCTCCAGAGGAACACCTGGCAAATGATCGGGGAAAACCTCCAGATACTCACATACCATCGGAACAGATCGAATGGTCGGGGTCTCGGACTCCACATCCTTAACCCTAACTTGGTGGTACATGCAACCCTTAGAGATCATTTCCTGGCCTTAAGATATAAAATAAACCGACCAGCTAGTACAGCTGAACTACCCTTCCATTCCAAAACTAAGTCACCCGAAAACCAGAATTCCACCGCACGGGTCCTACAATTAATCAAAGTGTAACATGCAAACAACCAATCCATACCCAAAATGATGTCAAAGTTATCCATGGACAATTCTACTAAGTCCGTGGATGGTAACCTTATGCAACACCGTAATGGGGCAACCCCTATACACCCGCCTAGCTACCACTGATTCACCGACTGAAGTAGATAGGAGAACGGTTCTGATAAAATTTCAGGACTAACTCCAAAACTACTAGCAATGTAAGGGGTCACAAAAGACAAAGTAGCTCCTGGATCTAACAAAGCATAAGCATCAGTATGGAAGACTTGCAACATACCCGTGACCACATCTGGCGAAGCTCTTGCTCCTGGCGGGGTACTAGGGCATAAAACCTGTTTTGGAACTAACCACCTGCTGAACTAGTGGAGGCACCCTATTGAGGGGGTCGTGCTACTTCAGTGGCAGAACTGACTGCAGGGCAATCTATAATCCTGTGTCCGAATTTGCCACACCCGAAATGAGCATCCGCACCAACCAAGCACTTCCCGAGATGATTCTTGTCGCACTTCACGCAAGCTGGAAAAGTGCGCTCCACTTGATTTCTACCATGATCCCTCGAGCCTGTATCCCTGCTCCTCTGGTCTCCCCTGAACCTGGATGGCCTGATGGCCGATGATGGAGCTAGAGCAATGGACCTGTGGTGGGATTTCTGACGTGGTCCACAACCCTGTCCTATCCTGAGAAACCCCGTAGTTGTCGGTCCTGGCCCTCTTGGCCTCTCTCTGCCTCCTGTAGACCAACTCCATTTGTTGCGCATGCAATACAATACGGGGAAAATAAATGTCCCAGTGAAGCATGGCGATCCGGCAATCCTTGTCCAAATAATCTACTACCCCATGCACAAAATGGCTCACTCGAGCTCGCTGATCCTCCACCAACTCTGGAGCATATTTAGATAATCGAGTGAAATCCAATGCATATTCCTGGACCGATATATTACCTTGCTTTAGATTAACAAACTCGGCCACCTTGAGCTTCCTCATATCCCGAGGGAAGAAGCGATCCATGAATGCAGTGTGAAACTCATCCAAACCTATCGGGCCTGCACCCACCACCCTGGCATCTCTCCATTGCTTAAACCATATATATGCTACCCCCTTTAACTGATAGGAGGTGAAGTTAATGCATTCCCCATTGTTCACCCCCATAACCTGGGTGATCTTCAGAATCTCCTCTATAAAATCGTGTGGATCCTCGTCCACCTTTGACCTCGTGAACTCCAGAGGGCTCATCTTCAAGAAATCCCTCACCCTAGTTTCCAGTGCATTCCGATTCTGATGGAAATGCGCCACTGTCTGATTCTACACCTGAGCATTCATGGCCTGTGCCAGCATCTGAATCGCTGCCCTAAACTCGGTGTGGGCAGTTGGCTCTGGTACGTGCTCCTCATGAATGGATAGAGCTAGATGATGCTCACCAATCATGGGAACCCTCATGATCATTAACATTACCATTTCTACTGGCGTTTACTCAACGTGGACGCATAATTCTGCAAATGAGAGTAGCACAAATTAGAAGAGTAAGTGATGTTCATTGCACGACATAGATCATGAAAAAAAGAAACATTTCCTAAACGTCTAGTAGCCTCTTCGTCATAAGTGTGGCGCGCTTTACACCTATGAAAAAGACTCTACTTAACGCGTCTTTCAAACTCCCTAGGACACATCAAACTTATGGCTCTAATACCAACTTTTTCATGACCCAAAAGTACACTCAAATCATAGACACGAGACAAGGAGCCCCAGAGACCCCAAGTCAACCCATGGCATGAGCATACATATAATTCAATCACATGAGCGGAAAACTAAACATAAAGAACATAATAATAACATAGAAAAAGGGAAAATCAGTACAAGACTCATACAATATGGAAAAATACAAATTATAGTCTGATAAGCCTTTAAACATGAAAGGTGGATTGATGGGACAACTCCCTAACTAATCCAACATCCAGAAACTGAAAGGAATAACATAGAGTGTGAACATGTAGCCCTCGAAACATGAGGACTCACAAAGTCGCTGAAAGCAAATCCGAATCTTTCTACGGGTGAGGACGAGCCTGAGAACAGGGACCTATATCATGAGATGATACAGCATAGAAAGTATGCGGTCAGTACGTGGAATGGACTGAGTATGCAAGGTGGGGAAAATGGACATTTAAAACATGTATGAAATTTATAAATGATCATAAGAGTAGGACAACATGCTCGTATCATAAATCACGATGACATATCAGATGCCTCAAGGTTTTCAAAACATTCATAACGTAACATAATCGAAATCATAATAGAAGAGATTTACTTAACATGACTTGAAACAACATACATATCATAACATGCATTAATCATGAGGAACAGTAGGAGATTCTCTTAACTGACATACCCCATATCAGCACACATTAAGCCCGACTTGTAACCCTAGTCGGGAGGGTGTTCATACCTTGCCAAGGGTAGAACCATGAAAGTGTGATATCACCATGAAAAGGGCCATTGGGCCAGGGACTAACATGAAAGGGTCCCAACATACCTACAGTGGCACGTAGTTCATGAGATCTGGGGCTTAACCTGAGCCCCAAACCTACTCGGTGTTCGATACTACTCCCAAAACATATATAGTGCTCATAACAATACATACATGAGTTCATGGGCTAGTAAAATCATAATAATCATAAACATGCTTGAACATATGTGATCTAGCCATAACATGAGGCCCGTGAGTCGGCCAAAAACATAATTCATGATTAATAAGATTCATACGTACTTTTATATCATGCATATATCTTGAATTTAATAAAATCATAATAAATTCATAATTTAAATCGTAATTCATGTTGGGCTTTTCAAGGGCATGAATGGATAAATAGATCATAAATCGATTCCTCATGGGGCATGCATAATTAAGCTCAACTATTTAGAAAATAAAAATCAATATCATTATAACCAATTTAAATCTCAAAAGATAATCAAAATCCATAGATTATGGTTACGATTTCAAAATCACAAAATCCATAATTAAATCATTAGATTTTATACAAATCAAATACAAAACCCCATGAGTTTTTTGATAAATTTTAAGTAAAATCATAGAGTAGGAGCATGGGTGTGGAAGGATTCACCCATTGATGACCTTACATACCTGGGATTATCAAATCCTAACTCTCCTTAGAAGCCCAAAAGTGAAATTGGAAGAATTGAAGAGAAAATCTTAAAATCCCCTTAGATCACCTTTCAATATCCTTGCATGCATGAATGAGAGTTTAGAATAGGTCATTCTCTTAAAAGCCATCTTTCCCAAGCCAAAATGATATAGTTTAGGGATTTATATTGTGAAAAAGTCAAAAATACCCTTAATGAACCTGCCCTGAAATTTTTCCGGGTGGAACCCACGGATGGATCTAACGGGTTGTTGTAACCAATGACAACCCATCCTATCACTCATCAAATGCACTATTGAAAGTCTTCATTCGGACCTAACCAACGGATGGTCAGGATGACCCATCCTTTCAACCCACGACTCGTTACATCATCCGTGGTTTGCCCCTGAACCTTGGCATCTAATCTCATCTCCTAATGAGTCACACCATGACTCATCACTACAAACAACGATTCATTGTTTCTCTCCGTTAAACCCACTGAAAAACTTAATCTCCAACAACGACCACAACCAACGACTCGTGGTTCCTCCTAACGAGTCGTTGGGACGCCCGTTGTAAGTCACCCTATGAACTTAGCTCCTTCCCATGACTACTATCAATGAATCATTGTTTCCCACAATGAGTCGTCATGTCACCCGTGGTTTACACTATCATCTAGCCTGAACCTAACCACGACTCATTACAATGACCCCTGTTATGACACCACGAGTCGTACCTCTGCCCGTCCTGAGATATTTTCCCCCTTTTTCTGCAGTTTTCAACTTTTCACTTCCACATATACTCCTTTGCAGTTTCAGGGTATTACAACGAGAGACCTAATGAGTCGTGGTTAGTGACCACGACTCGTGGTCACCTGTCATGGACTACACTTTCTTAAACACCTTGGAGTCCCCATGGGTGACACCATGACTTGTGGTGCCCCAAACGAGTCGTGGCAAGGACCTGTTGGGTACACTGTCGACCTCCCCTAATTCTTGGCCAAGTCCTGACCACGAGTCACCTAACGGGTCATGGCATGGACCACGACTCGTGGTGACAAGTCGTTAGGTGCACTACCTAACCTTTCCCGGTTTTTTATTATTCTTGACCACTGTTCATATCACAACTCGTGGGGATTGACCATGAGTCGTGGTCACACTCGTGGTCACCCATTTCTCCAAATTTCCAATTAATCTCCCAGGCCTCACCACGATTCATGTAACGACCCGTTGTCACTCCCCACGGGTCACAAAACGGCTTGTTCTGTGACCTGGTGCAGATTTTCCATTTTTCTCTAATTTAATTCCCGGGTCTACACTTTGAGTTTCCAGGGCATTACATAAGTACTTAAAGGGCTTTCTCATGTTATAATGCAAGTTTTCTTATGTTGATGCTTTCAGTTAGAAAAAACAAAAGAGAACTCCAAAAACAATGGATCAAACAGTGTGATAAAAAAAAAGAACTTCATTTAAACACATTAATCTAATTTCTTATATTTTTGTGGATACTTGTAAGCTATGTAGCTCAAACTCTTAAAGGGTTGAGAATTGTAAAGTTTTATAGAATTACTTAAAAATTTGGAATACTACGCCATGAATCCATATGAAAGGAACACTATAATCTGAAACTAGCGTCCAACTCCATTAAAATTTCTTTATAAGCTACTTCATTGGCACCACATTGTGTCCATCTACTAATAATAATATTTGAATGCTTCAGAAACAAGGATTACGATTCTACAAAATCTACAACAAGAAAATAGAGCAGTCCGGCCATATCGGTAAACACAAAAACTAACGTTCCACAACATCAATCATGAGCAGTCTTAAATAAACTAAGGATAAAGAAATATTGAATTCAATGATCATAAAAGCAAGTACTTGATCATTCGAAAAATCTTTTTTTTATTCCTAACCAAATTCAAGATGCACCAAAACATAGAAACATAAATTAACCAAAACAGTAGGGGAAACGGAGATAAAATAGTAGGCGAGATAAAGATAAAATAGTGAAGAAATAGAGGACCCAATTTTATCAATTGCCAACAGTTAGACATCACAAACATGATGTTGCAAAATAGTAAAAAATTACTTTTACTAATCATAAATCCCCATCATTGAACATCACAAATCACAGATCGACTTAAACTCAAATTTCAGTACCTGGTAAGCAGACTACTTTGACTAGAAAGATAAGAAGTGATTGAGATTAACGTCGCCCCTAACAATCTTAAAACCTACATGAACACAGAAGATGGAGACAGATGAGGGAAAGGATTGAGACAACCGCAGAACTTGCTCAGCGACAACCAAAATCATCATCAATAAGCATGAACACGGGAGCTGGGTTTGCTTACCTGTGAGATTAAAAGACCTACGTTGTGAAAATTGTAATAGAATGGAGGTAGAAATTGATTATAATCGGCAGGCGCAATTAGGGATTGAATCTAAAAATATAGTGGGAGGGAAAGTTTTATTATTTATATATTTTTAATAATTTTGAGGGAATAGCTGATTGTTGTGTAAATTAATTGGAGGGAAGCTAAAATGATTGAAATTGCTTTTAGTTAGTGACTTATAGTCATAGATTATTTTATTATCGGCAAAAAAATATCTTTTACTGGCTAATATTAATTTGTTGCTAATTTCAAGTTAAGGAATTAATTAGCGGCTATTATATTATTGTCGCTAAAAAATTACCGTTAAAGGCCCTTTTTGTAGTAGTGGTTGCGCCAGGAATTGAGAGTTGCGATACAGTTGTTGGCCAAAGTAGTGGTGGGACATCCAGAAATTGGCACAACTAGGCATGGGGTGTGGAGAGTGAGCCGAAAGTTCTAGGACCCAGGAATTAGTTATATTGTGTCTTCTGAGTTATGCATGCCACCCTTATTGAGGCTGTAGAGTTAGCAGCATTTAGGCTGTGTAAGGTGGCAGTATTGTGGTATGAGAGTTAGGCACTCTCGAGGGGTTGTGACACACCTCCAATTAGGTGGAATGATCTTTCTAATGCATTTCTGGATTACTATCTATCTTTGGAGGTTCGAGATGCTAGGATGGACCAGTTCCTGCATTTAGAGTAGGGAGATATGAGCATGCGAGAGTATAGGCTATAATTTGACTCACTGGCCTGGTATGCTCCTTCTTTTGTCAGTACTATGCGAGCTAGGCTACATTGGTATGTAAACAGGTTGTTCCCAAAGTATGTGCAACATTGTAGAGTTGCCGCCATGTAGGAGGTATGAATATAGCACGTATATAGGTATTAACATAGAGCTTGGAAGATCGCAAATTAAGAAAGCTAGATCAAGGGTGGGTTGAGAAAGAGCAGCAGAAGAGAATGAGGGTTGCAGAGTTGCAGAGTGGATTTCAAGGTGGTTCTAGGCCACAGTATCAGGGAGAATAGTCTATAGTCTCCAATCCTTCAGTGGCAGGTGGTAGGCTTGATATCGGCACTTCAGTTGGCTCAAGAGATAGACAAGCATTAGGGTTCAGAAGGCAGGAGTGGTATCTGCCATATTGTGATAAGTGCAGTAGGAGGCATGATGGCAGATTTAGGAGGAGAGATGGTTCTTGCTTTTTCGTGTGAGAGCGAGGAACATAAGATTAGGTATTGCCCCCACAGAGAGCGGAGCGATATGGTATGACCAATGGGATCTGTGGTAGGGTCATATGTGCCAGTAGGGCTGATTGAGTCAGAGGTACCATCGGGACGAGGACAAGATAGAGGCAGAGTTGCTGCACCAGAGCAGGCTTTCCCTATCCTCGTATCTTTTCCTTAGGAGACCGGCAAGTTACGGAGCCCCTAGTAGGCAATGCGTAAAGTAAGTGTTTTTCCTACCTAGATTGTCAAGTTATATTAAGTCTGTTTGCACACTAATAGGTCCAGCGTTGCATTGTACTGTTTGGAGTTATTTTTTTGTAGAATCACATATTTCAATTGAGTATGTGAGTATTCTTATGGTGCGCAAATTCTTAGAACTTATTCGTTCATATAATTGAAATTTGAGGACGAATGCTTCTAAGGGGAAAAGGATGTAATACCCCACATGTTAGAGGAAATCCGATTAAATTAAAATTTGATAAAATATACTTTATGCCTTATTATTTATGAAAATTTTTACTATAAAATATTAGGATATGTATTAAATTGTGCAAGATTATTATGTTTTGATCGTATTTTACAAAAATATTAAGTCTAGTAACATAGAGGATTTGGATGCAATATATTTTCATTGAACATGGCTATATGGTGAGGATCGAATGCTGATGATTTTACCTAATAAAACTAGCAAAGTATTTTTGATAGCAGTGAATTATTTACTTAGTAATATAGAAAGTGGCTATTAAGTATTGATAATAACTTTTAAAAGAAATCTTAAATAATTGCAGAAAAAGGGAAACAAAGACTTTTAGGTCTCTATAATATATATATATATATATATATATATATATATATATATATATATATATATATATATATATATGTTGCTACCTATGCATACTACATGGAAGCAGTATAGACTTAATAGAATTGGAAATTACTTTTTGATTTCCTAAATGGATAACTTTAGTAAGGTAAAAAAAATTTCCATCGCCAAACTATTTCTTTTAAATTAATAAGAGGAGATCCCTCTGTTTCATTTGATACTCATACAATAGCTCCATTGCTTCTCATTTAGCTTCTCAACTAGAAAAAAAGGGAGAAAATCTCGTTGATGGAAAAGTACATGAACATCATAGTTGAATATTAAAATTTTTTGGTGAAGCATTTGAGTTCATATTCGAGATAAGAATTTTCATGACGGGGGCACAAGAGAGAAAGTACCAAAATAAGGTATGTTAAAGCTTTTCGTATCTCTTGTTTTTGCATGATTTCATCGTATTTTTTTGAGTAGTTGTTTAACATGTAGATGGCTGTTTGAAGCCCCGTCGTGTACTATTTTGTTTGAGGTCATGTATTCATAGGTATTGGTAGGCATGGGGAATCATATATGTGTGTGGCTGCCTATGTTATATTATTAAATGCTTGGTGTGGATTTCTGCTATTGAGTTGTTGTGATGGGTGTGAAATCATGGAGGGCTTCACGATGATCTTTAAGTCCATAACAGTTTTCGACTAGACTGATCCCTAGTTTGTGAAGACCTATAGGTCCATGACTATTTTCGGCAAGGTCATACTCATTATTTTGGGTGCCTGTAAGGTTGTGACGGTCATTCCAGTAAGGCTACGCTTAAATTGATATCCCATATTTGGTTGTGTATGCTTTACATTTGTTATTGCTTTGTTATACTTTTGTTTGCCTAGAGTTGTGCTCTTTACTCAATTTTGAGGACCTCAATATTGACTGGTTAGTTGGCTTTTTAGACACGTCGGTGGGTCATCTTTGGCAAGTTTTTCCGATATGGTATACACTATTGGTTATAGTTTTTATTTTTTGAGTTGGTAGTGATTTCCAAGTCGCGTTTCTCATCTCCCCCGTAGCAAAATTTGGTCCCCAATGAGTGTTTGGAAACATAAAATACACCATCTTTATAAAATAAAACTCAAAAAGCTATTTGTAGAAAACATAAAATTCTTTCCTAATATAACTGGTATTTGCAGCATCTAGATGACCTATGAGTCATGGTAAGATACCACGACTCATCTGTTGTAGTTGTAGCAAGGAACTTCAGCTTTTGATCTCTTCAGGTACAGTTGCTCAGTACGACACATGATAAGACATCACGAGTCGTGACTTCTAGTCGTGGTTTGAACTTGTGAAAATTATCATCTATGAGCATCCTTCAGTACGACTCATGGTCACTACGAATCGTAACTTTCCTTCATGGTTTGAACCTCTAAAACTCAGCATCTCTGATGATCATACCACGGGTCATGAGTATGAGTCGTACTATGGTGGTACGATCGCATCCATCTTTACTCTAAAGCTCTGAATCTTGACAAGTCTCTGATCCTTTGTTATGACACTTAGGATGACTCATAACAGGGTGGTATGATTCATACTACAACTCATATGAACCCCTTTTCTGCCTGTTTTCCATTCTATTCACCAATTAACACCCGAAACTTGTTTTCCCTGAAATATCAACAAAACAACCTCATATCCATATAATGTACCTAAGCACTAGCATCTTTTCTTTGTTTTAAGCATAGAAAGTGTCGTAAAATTGTGTCACATTAGTGTTAAACCTCATGTTAAACATATAAGTACATTATAGTTATTTCCTGAAAGGCTATATTTATCATTTAACACTATGTAGGTTCATGCTGAAAATAGTACCGATGAACATTTACAACTAATGAGAGATATTGCACCTGGGCCTAATAGTCAAATATAGTCAATGAATAAGTACAATACCAATGTTTCAAGTTTCTAATAGAAGAAATTTTAAGTATAAGAAAATTTGTAATAATAGAGTGTGCGTTAAAGATAATGTCAACAGTAATGGCCAAAATATTAATTACTATAGTGTGATAGAAAAGATCATGAAAGTTAAATATCCTAGATGATAAAAAAAAAGATAGTATTATTTTGGTGTAAGTGGTTGGATCCATCACATATAGGTACTAAGGTGTATCAACAACATAATGCAATTAACGTTAAGCATAAAAGACTGTATGATCGTTATGATCCTTTTATCATTGCATAAATGCTAAGCAGGTGTATTATGCACTATAACCTTTGCCTAAGGATAAGGCTGATTAGTGGATAGTTATAAAGACTAAGCCCATGGATAAGATTGAGATTAATAATACGTTCAATGTGGGTGTACCAAAATGATGTGGTAGTTGTTCATCAAACAATAGATGCTAAGTTCAAAAATAGTTTAAAACATCCTTAACACATATTAAAAGAGGTTTCTAATAATGAGGTAACTGCCATCACAAATATTGAGGAAGAATCAGTTAATGAAAATGAACTTAACAGGGAGAAAGAATCAAATGATGATTATAAAATAAGTAAGGAGGAAGAATGGGAGAATGATGAAAATAAAATAAGCGGGGAGAAAGAATGGGAGAATGACGACTAGCATGTTGATTTATTTCTTTTAAGCAATTACATTTAATACTTGTAAAAGAATTTTATATATATATATATATATATATTAATTTAAGATTGTATGCAGATATCATCCAAGTGATGGAGATCGAGGTCGTAGTAGTAAGAGTAGTAAATCGAGCAAGAGTAGTAGGAAAGTACCTAGGAGGCCACTAGATTCTTGCATTGCTTCAGGTGGCTTTTCATTTTCTCCCTGTATGCACTCTTCTCCACAAGAGTCTTTTATCCATTATGTCACTGATTATCCTGCATATTTTTAGGGTTCATCTCTTTCAATTCCTCCATTTATTTCCTCTCACTCTTTCATGTCTACGCCTGTCATGCGTCCACTACAGGAAAAATCAACATATTCATTATCGGGTACTCCTTCCCAGGGTGGTTCATCTCTCTGCCTATCCAGCTTGCAACTTAGAGATAGAGGCTCTGAATCAGACACACATTATACATCCACTCCATCCTTGACCCAGTCGTAAAGACTTTTAGCACCAATAGATGGAGAGGTACATCCTGGAGATAAAAATAAACTTGGCAGATTGGTGATTGTGTCTGATGAATCTGTGTAAGTTTGTTTTCATAATTGATTTAAGTTTATTTTCTTATATTAATTTATTATTTATGACTTGACATGTTTATTGTCTTTTTTGTAGGTTTCTTCTTGGAAAAGAGAGCAAAAATGTTCACAAGAAGAGCATTAGAAAGATTTTAATCGGTCTTATCCCTCTTGGAGTGAAATTACATACAAGACATGACAAGGCATGTTTGATAGTCTAAGGTATACAAATTAATTATTAATTAGTAATATTTTGCATTAACTTTTCATTATATATCATCTAACATTAGTCACTTGATTTCCAGATATTATGTACTTGGCTTCCACTGTACGGTAAGATAATTTCCAATACCCATGAGAGTAAGCTCAATGTTAGAATGTTCGACTAGTTTAAAGATGATCGAAAAAAGAAAAAGAAACTTGATTTACTTTTACCTCATTTTTACGAGGCTCTTCGGGCCTATTGGGAAATGCTAGAATTTTTGGCCAAGTATGAACAGGGAAAGAAGGTTAGGAGGGAAGGTAAAGGTGGCTCATTGCACATCGGGAGTGTAAAGAGTCAAGGGATGATAGCTAGGGAATTGATAAGTAATATAATTGTGGTTGTAACTTATGTACTTATATAAATTTTACTACATTTTATTAATTAAATTTGATTACATTTTGTTTGCAGGCTAAAATATTAGGCTACGACCTGACTCAAGAGGAGCTCTTTCAGGCTACCTATGGAAAAAAAAAAGAATGAGTTTGATTCAGATGAAGGGGTTGAGAAAAGGGTTTGACAAGCCTATGTAAGTTAGAAAAAATTACATATAACGTAACAATTTGACTCTAACTATATACCAACTTTTCTTTTTAATGATGTTGATTGCTTATCAATGGCACTTGTCTGAGTACATCCAGACTCAGCAAGCTCAGGGAAGGCCAACCCAACCTTCACTAGATGACGCTACCTATATCTAGATTGAGAAAGTAGGGATGGGAGACAAAATGGGAGAGTATATAGTTTAGGCTCTAGGAATCCAGTTCCACGCTCTAGTCAGGATTCAATGGTGTTGACTCTTCAAGCTAGGCCTAGGCAGTTGATGGTGTTTAAATAGTTGCAATATCATAGAAAATTAAACACTTACACATGGCTTGGCAGATGCTGAGGTAAGACAAATTTCTAAAAATAAGAACATGTTCTATATAGTCGAGACAATTAAGGCACAAGTGAATAGCCTCCTTGCAAGTGGCCTACATAAATGTGTGCCCCGTTCTCCTCTCACTTGAATTGATGAAGAGAGTTCTACTTATGAAAATGAGCGTGTCAAACGGATTCCTTAGTTTCTCGAATTGTTATTATTGAACATTGAAAATAAATTAAAACTTTATATACATTTGAAGTTTTCGAGTTTTAGTTGACTTTTGGATCCTTTTGGTGGATCTTCTATATTGAATTATGTATTTTTAATAAATAATTAGTATATTGATAATGATGTAGTTAATTTGAGAATTGATTTAGCCGTAATTAGTACTAGAATGTAGCTAATGTTGAATTGATTTTAATCTAGCGGGTGGGATATGCAGAAATTGTGTAACGCCTCAGACTTTTGGGATAAGTTTGAAGCCTACGTATGTAGATAGACCCTAACCCAACTAAATTTTTATGGAAACTTGGTGTTAAGATCAATTCTTAAGTGTGGGAAGTGTAATGGATGTGAATTAAGGTCATAAGGAACCTCTAGCATAAAGTTGAGTTGAGAGCTTTCCTACCAATTGAGTTTTCATTTAAGTTCTTGCAAGGGTCAACTTTAAATGATCATAACTCCTACTTTATAAAGTATTTTTGGGTGATTCAACCCATAAAATTTAATTCCTTTGAATCTTTTTTTCAATTCATCCAACCATTCATCAAACGGAGTTCGGAGTTAAACATTATGAGCAGTTTAGTAGAGCACTGTCAGGTTTGACAGGAAGGATGATGGTCCATCGACCAACCGATGGCCCGTCATGTTGGGCCATCATTTGTAACAAGAAACTGCAAAAAATCACTAAAATTGATGGTCAAGCTGATGGTTCGTCGACCAACTAATGACCCATCATTTGGGTCGTCAATTGGGGGTTCCAAGGCTTTTAATAGTCGCCATAATTTTTTTAAAAATATTTTCTCTCCAGATCAATCCTATCAGTTTCAATAGCTCGCTTCAACCCTCCTAAGGCTAGGTAAGTATTCTTCAACATATTACAACACAAATCCATGAATTTCTTCATGATTCACACATCAAAATCATCTAGCTATCTCTAGGAAGGTCAAGAACAACATTTGAGTTCCAAGACATGAAATCTTAAGCACTCCTCCTTCGTCCAGGGTAAGTAACTATCCTAAAACCTTAAATGAGTATTATTTTCTAATCCTTATGGATTTTCTAAGGTAGGACTCATAGAACTCTAATAGAAAGCCACGAGCTCATGTGATGACCTAGGGTTAGGGTTTATGGGACTATTTTGGTGTTGAGGATAGATGTGGTTATTTTGGTTGGACTTGTAATGATTATGAATGCCGTTAAGGGGCTGTAGAAAGAGGTGGGTGTTAGGACACCTCAGTCATAAGAGGCTCAAGTTTCCTATGCCCTCCGGGTGTTCGATGAAATGCCTCTATGACTTGGATTTTGTCGTTAAACAACTGATTGTAGTTCATATCCATATAATTATTGCAGATTGACATTATAAAAGAATTGTGTCGTTTTGTTGATAGTTGTGAGGACAAGGATAAGGTATGTGGGTCATAATAAGGGTTTTCTTCCACCGTTGTGTCCCAATTATTTTCAGAAACCTTAGCACCATAGTTTCTTTAGGAATTCATGACTTAGGGTTTTCATTCTATGTATGATTTCTCTCATGTCTTTCATGTTTTTCAAGAATTTTATGATGAATAGCATATGTTGTTCATGATTTCACTCTCAATTGCATGATGTATTCCCACAATTTAATACTAGCATGATTTCCAAGGTTCAGCCCCTAATTTAGAGCCTGTTTGGATAACTTTTTACTTATGACTTATAAATCAAAAGTCATAATTTAGAAATTATAACTTATGGCTTTTGACTTATTTTTGTTCTTTTACCTTAAAAATTAGTTCTTCAAAGCACTTTTTTATTTTACCCAAACACTACAAAACTTCTTAAAAGCTATTTTGGCTTAAAACCACTTAAATAAGCCAATCTGGATAAGCTCTTAGCATTGTTTTATGAAAAAATATGGTCTGTTTTGAATACATGATTCTACCATGATCTGAGTACGCATGAATTACAGTATGATTTAGATCTATGATTTTTTCATGATTCTAGTATGATCAGTGATCTCGGGCAAAATAGCATGCCCAAGTGATACTTTATAACTTAGTTTTGCCTTGTTTATCTATTTAAATATATGTATTCTTGTGTAATTTTATGTAAATGTGAATATATACACTAACAAACATGATTAGTTCTTGTTTTTGTAGGTTTACAATGAATTTAAGGAACTAATCCATGAGTTGGTGAAGTGGAGGCTTGGAATCGGAAGTAGAACACGAACGTCGGCAAGGAGGGTACGCAAAACAGCCCACCCTACACATTGGCAATGTGCCACGAAAGGCAGGCTGTGCGACAAGGGCCGTGACATGCCACCTAACGCTCTGCCCAAGCAGCGTGACACGCTACCAACGCGGACAGCTTCTGCTTGGCGACTGTTTTGCTGTCCAGTGTGCCTACGCGATGCCTCCATGTCATGGAGGCATATTAGCGCGATAACCTCTGTGAAACGAAGATATTCCATGCCGAGCATAATTTTATACATCTCTCATTTACTATAAATAGGCCCCTTAGCTCCTAAAATAAAAAAAGTCACGATTTATTTCTGAAAAACTGTCGAGGAGTGGGGTAGAAGTGGGAGAACTCACCTAGGGTTCATCAATTTCATCTTCTCTTCTACCAATTCTTGTAAGTATGTTACTTTAAGTATGTTTTCTTGTAATTATACGAACATGAGTGGCTAGAACCCTTCCTCTATGGTAGAAGCCACAAGATATGATTATGATTTTGCGATTTTGTTTTGATTTTAAGTTATTGATTGTTGTTTTGTCTTGCATTCTGAATTATGGTTGTTTTTATGACTGATCACCATGAAAACAAGTGGTTAAGCTTAGGTACATTCTTGAGAAAGATAACCTAGGCAATAACAAGAGAATGTAGGGAGCAAGATTGTATCTCAAGATATGATTTGTGTTAGGATAGAAATATACCTAATACCTTGCTTGGTTGATAAAATGGGATGAGCTAGACACCAACTTAGAATTGTCACGTCACCATTTGAAGAAGTAGTTGTGAGGCTAAGTTGAGTTAAATGATTAGAGGTATGAAAGTCCCTAATCAAGAGCATAAACCCCGTAAACCACATCCACGTAAATGAATTGCCCACGAACTAGAATGTCACATCTCCGCTCAACGATGTAGTTGTGAGTCTAGTTTGTCATGTTTAGAGGCTCTAAAGAGCATGAACATGCAATTGTAATTATGTGAGATGACAATTGATAGTTTCATAATGGACCATTGCAAATCGTAGTATCGCATGATTATCTGGCTTTAACTCTAGTTGCTCCTTGAATTAATTCAGAGTATTTCGTTGACCACATCTAGACTTAATTAAATATCTCGAAAAAGTCTATAATCAACACTTGCGGCATTTAATATCACACTTGAACTCGATAGTTAGCTGAATTGGTCCAGTCCCTGTGGGTTCGACATCCGGCTCTTAAAAAGGGCCACTATATTACTTGTACGACCCGTACACTTGCGGACCGAACAATCAGTATGTTCAATGTTCTTTAGACTGTCATGAAACTTTCAGATAAAGCAGCTTTAACTAGTCTTAGAACACTAGTTTCTTTCATGGTTTTTAAGACTATTATGACACATTCAGATAAAGCATCTCTGACAAGTGTTAGAACACCATTTTCTTTCATGGTTCTTTAGAATGTCATGACACTTTCATATAAAGCAGCTTTGACTAGTCTTAGAACATCAGTTTCGAGCTATAGTATTTTCATGGTTCTTTAGACTCTCAGGACACTTCCAAATAAAGTAGTCCTGACTTAATCTTAAAATGCGAATTTTCATATTATGAGTATTTATGTTCCGTAGGAAGTAGTACATAGCACCAAGTGGGTCGGGGTTCAGCGCACCTAGGTTTCTGAAACTATGTGCCATCATAGGTTATTATCAATTAGTGATCACTAGACCCTGGTAAGGTATAGCGGGCCCTATTGATAGGGAGTATACATCGAACTCCACGTCTATCTCACATGGTTAAATGTTAGTCAATAGGCTCTCCCATAATATAGTTTAGTTTTAATACAGTTCATATTAATGACAACTTTAGTTTCTAGTACATACATATGACCCTTAAATCAGTTTTACTTGCATTTTTATTAACTATTTTTAGACTATTACATCATGTTAGTATTTATGTATCTTAGATAGGGTCATTATACTAAATCTCAGGCTAGACTCAGGATTTAAAATTTGATTAGCAGAAAAAAAGTGTGAAAATTTACACAGTATGACTCATCATACGAATCTTGGGACTGCTCACGGTTAGAATCAGCAGAAGGTGGTCCTATAGCAACGAGTCAAGGTACGATCCATTGGTTAGTGTAATGTCACGCCTCGAGTCTACACCCTGGACTAGACACGGTACTTAGGATCACAAGTAACCCCAAGTCAACCCATGGTCTATCATAACATTGGAATTCTGAGTAAAACATGGCGGAAGCTTTCAATAATGAATCATTTAAGAAAATGGATTTAATAATAAATTCATACATCTGAAAGAACAACAGCACTGAATATCTAACATTTTTCCTAAAAGCCATCTACTAATGATGAGTTGTTGGGACAAGCCCCCAGTTAACTCTAAAGTCTGACTGAAAGAAAATGAACTGAAGCAAATCAAATATTGTCCTCGAAAGATGAGGACTCACCACTGCTGCTACTGATATCACCAGAGTAAATCTACTAATGGCGCTGAGTCTGAGAACCTGTGGCTGTATCATAAAATTATACAACATAGGAAGTATGCGTCAATACTTTGAATGTACTGAGTAAGCAGGAGAAAACATAATATTGGATGTAAATAACTGAACTGAAATGACATACAATGACCAACTGATATACTGAACTGAAAGAACTCAAATATATTGAGATGGTCAAGATGACCCTGTCTGATGGTCAAAGACATGCCCTATATCTAAGATTTTTGAGTCTGAACTAACTGTGTTGAACTAAGCAAACTGAAACTAAACTGACTAATCTGAGATTGAACTGAGCTGACTAGTGGGAGAGTCAATAACCGGCATATAACTATGTGAGCTAGACGTGGAGTCCAAATTTTACACCCCATTGGTAGGACCCAATATACCTTGATAGGGTATAAGGGCATGACCTGGGTGATCATAGGTTTGGGGCCATGAGGCCAATAAAATATATCCTATGGTGGCAATGTAGTTCTAGCAACCTGGGTGCGCTGAAACCCCAGTCTACTCGGTGCTAAGTCCTACTCCCACTGGATAGTCCTAGACTAACTACTAAGTTGATAGCTTGAAACTTAGGCCCAAGACTAGTCAGGAATACCTATCCGGAAGCACCCTAAGAGTCTTATCGGACCAGATTCTGTAACTAGGTTCTAAGACTGGTCAGAGCTGCTTATCTGCAAGCGTTGTAACCTACTAAAGGACAAACTATTATCTGAAGTAGGGGTTCTAAGGCTAGTCAGAGATTCTTATCTAAAAGTGGCATGACCGCTTAAAGAACCACTAAAAACTGAGACTGAGTCTAATTCTGATAACTGGGAGGCACTACTGACACCTCAATAATTTTTGTAGTTAAACTGATCAGCTGACATTTCTGACTAACACTGAGTATTCTAACATTTTGACTAAAACTGAGATTTCAATACCAACTAACAATATGGGAACCCCCAACACTGATAGAATCAAGAAATTTCAATATTTAATCACTTATGCACGATTCTAGTTTCTCTGCATTCAAGAACTAGGGCTAGATTTCACTTTATATGAAAAAATTAATGACATAGTCATAAATTGGTGGAAAATATCTACAATTAACATAAACAATAATCCACATGAATTAAACAAAGTCTGACAAGTAACTTCTTCACATTCGAAAGATTCATGGCTAGAACTGATAGAGAAGACAGGGAAGATTTTTGGGGACACAAGGGAAGAACTATTCCCTTATTGAATTCCTACATCCCTGGCTAAAAATTCTCTAGAGAAGGAAGCTTGAATTGCTGCAATGGATGAGGAACCCTAGACATTGCATGAGAGCTCTTGAGAGAGAACTTGCATTACTTTTCTGAAAATCTGAGTGGGAATGAGGGGAAAAACCATTTAGTCCCTCTAAATCCCCTAAAAATAACCCAAAACGGCGTAGTTTAGGGTCTAGGAGGTTAGAAAATTACTGAAATACTCAAAGGAAATTCGTAGGAAAAATCGACTACCAGTCCCATGAGGGACTCAACAGCTTGATCTTGGGCAGATTTATATGCCCAAGTGATACTCAAACGTATCATTTTTACCTTTTTTGTTGTGCAATGTGTATATAATATCATGTAATTAGTAATAAAATGCGAATTTATACTAACCAACATGATTAGCATTTGTTTTGCAGGTAAATGTGATTTTTAGGAGCTAAAATGCATGTTGGAACTATGTCGGAGTTGGACTTGGATGCGAGCGTGGAAAAGACCTTGGAATGCATATTTTATAGGGGCTCCGCGATGGAGCCGTGCCACGCTACCATCACGGTAGCACACTGCCTGAGCAGGGATTAAAATGGCAATTTCCAGTGTGCCTTCGCGTCAGCTCCGTGGCACGGAGAGAGGCCTCCGCGATGGCCTCCGTGCCACGTTGAGGCTAAATTACCGGACCCTGGAAATTCCAGTAAAGGTCCGCGTCCACGCTGTGTCACGGAGGCAGTGCTCCGCGTTGGCCTCCGTGACACGTTGATTTTTATTCCGGGAAAAATTTCCCACTAGTATAAATAGCACACTTAGGTTTATTTTAATTAGTTTTTTAGTTTTTAGACTGAGTTTAGAAGTGGAGAGCAGGAACGTGGGTTAGTAGCAGTTGAAGAACGAAAAAGCTAAGGGATTTCTTCTCTTCCTTTCTTCTTTCTATCAATTGTACGTATGATTTACACTCATTTTAGGATGATCAATCCAAGAATGAGTGGCTAATTCTCTTCCTTGCTGAGGTTTTGAACATGTGTAATGAATTTTGATTGTAAATGATATGGTTTTATTCTTCTTCTTTAATGTTGTTCTACTAATTCTTGTTCTTACTGCATTAGTGCTTGGCCAACATTAATGTACATCTAAAAATTCCAATTTCACTCGAAAGAGCAAGAAATTGGAAAGTTGTGAATTAATAGGGTATTGTTCTTAACTTGATTTGGGAAAATTGGGTTTTGATGTGCTTTCTTGATAGAAATATACTTGAAAGCCGTATTAGTCAATTTAGGAACCGGAATTGTAGTGCTAGGTCATAAATTGCATTTGATCACAGAAATGTAGACGGATGGTTTATGATTCTAAAGTGAAATTAAATACGAGAGTTTTAATTTCTAGGCTAATGTTCTTGACTAGCAACATGAAGAAGAGATTAACCAAATTATCATGATTATCAAGTTCATTACTTGTTCTTAACCTTGGCATGTTCATATCCATTGTCTAAATTCACAAGTAAATAGTTGTTATTAGTTGTAGTATATATAGTTTAGAAACAAAAACTCAAGTAACTCTTGGTTACATTGTTGTTAGCATAATTAGAAGTGAAATAGGAATATAGTAAACTAGGCAATTTTATGTATCTTGAGCCTCCTTGGATCGATACTTGGCTACTTAGCCACTTTATTACTTGTTTGACCACGTGCACTTGCGTGTCGGTTTATAATATAAATTACCAACGAGCAGTACAAGCCGAACAAGTTTTTGGCGCCGTTGCCGGGGAGGCTAGGCGATTTTTAAAATTGTGTTTAGTGTAAATTTACTGTATTTGTATTTTTATTTTCTTAAGTGTTAACAACTTGGTCTTAGCCTGTATTTTCAGATTTTGTTTCTGTGAACACTGGCAAGGGACAAAGAGCTGGTGGAATCTTACTTAGAGCCTGAACGTGAATTTCATAGTCAACGTAGAGAAGCTCTTCGAAAGAAGCTGCAGTTGCTTAAACAGTCTATGATGGAGCAACAAAATCCACCAGTTGTGCGGGCAGTTTTAGTGCCCGATGAAGCAGCATCAAGGTCGGTTCGCGAGGTGGCAATCCCACACGCCAACAATGTACATTCTAGTATCCGCAAACCAGAGCCTGGAGGGAGGTTTGAATTAATGCAGAATATGGTGCAACTTTTGCACACAAGCGGGCAATTTACCGGTCTCCCTCATGAAGATCCACAACAACATCTCCAAAACTTTTTGGAGATAAGTGACACTTATATACCCGCTGGAGTGTCACCTGATTATGTTCGGCTCACCTTATTTCCATTTTCCTTACTTGGTGAAGCCAAGAGGTGGTTAAAAGCTGAACCACCCAATTTTATATCAACGTGGGATGATCTTGCACGGAAGTTTCTTATCAGATTTTTCCCTTCTAGTAAAACAGCCAGACTTAGGAGTCAAATCCTAAGTTTTAAATAGAGGGAGGGAGAAAATCTTTATCAAGCTTGGGAAAGATTTAAATCCATGTTGCGGGACTGTCCTCACCATCATCAGTCCAATGAGGTGTTGGTACACACATTTATTGAGGGTTTGGAACCCCACACTAAAATTCTGTTAGATTCAGCAGCTGGAGGGCAAGCGCTGGAAAAGACCTATGAGGAGCTGTACACTTTGCTCAACCGAATTTCACAAGGCAATCCAGAATGGAATGCAGATTCTTCAAGAGGTGGAGCAAGGAAAGCAGCGGGAGTGCTTGAAGTGGATGGATTCACAGCTATCGCTGCACATATAGCTGCTTTGCAAAATCAGTTAAACACTCACTTCAGCAATATGAATTTGAACCAGCCTTCAGCTTCAGTCAATGCAGTTCAACAGATGTGGTGTGAAGTGTGTGGTAGTAGTGAGCATTCAGCCGAATGCTGTGGTGCAAATCCTGATTCTGTTAACTTTGTGGGCAATGCACAGAGAAATCAACAGCAGTTTGGTAGTGGCTACAACTCAAATTGGAGGAACCATCCGAATTTTTCGTGGGGTAGCAACAATCAACAAGGCCAAAGTTCAGGGCAGGGTATGCACAGGAACCAAGGAGGGCAACAAAATTATCAAGCTCAGTTCAGAAATCACAATGCCCCTCCTCCACCACCATCACCGACTATTGAGGAGATGTTCAAAACCATGATCGCTAATCAGGCACAATTGCAGGCTGACTATGTCAAATTGGCAGCCGAAGTGAAGAACAATCAATTGGCGACCAAGGCTCTTGAATATCAGTTTGGGCAGTTTGCTAGTGCCCAAAATACTAGACCCAGAGGAGGACTACCTAGCGACACGGATCCTAATCCAAAGCAGGTAAATGCAGTGACCACGAGGAGTGGTTTACAGTTGAAGGAGGTTGAACCGGAAAGACGGCCTCAAAAGTTAGGAGCAGCAGATGTTGAGGGAGAGCAAATTTCAGATAAGGGGAAGACTAAAGAAGCTGAACCAGAAAGGCCTCCACCCCCGTTCCCTCAACGACTTAAGAAACACAAAGAGGAGGCGTGTTTCCAGAAATTCATGGAGGTACTCAAACAGGTACATGTTAACTTACCTCTTGTTGATGTCTTGCAGGGAGTGCCAAAATATGCGAAATACATTAAAGACATCGTGGCTAACAAAAGTCGTTTGACTGAGTATGCCACGGTTGCTTTAACGGAGGAATGCACTTCCCGTATTCAGAATAGGTTGCCCACAAAACTGAAAGACCCTGGAAGTTTCACTATCCAGCTTACTATTGGGCAAAGTATCCGAGCTCGTGGATTATGCGACTTGGGGGCAAGCATAAATCTGATGCCATCTTCGGTATTCAGAAAGTTAGGTCTAGGGAGTCCTAGACCTACAACGGTAATCTTGCAGCTAGCAGACAGGTCTTTAGCTAAGCCGGATGGCATTGTTGAGGATGTGTTAGTGCAAGTAGGCTCCCTTATTTTTCCGGTCGATTTTATTGTTCTAGATTTTGAACCAGATGCTGAAGTCCCATTTATTTTGGGACGACCCTTTTTGGCAACCGGAAAAGCATTAATTGATGTAGCTGCGGGTAAACTTACAATGCAAGCATATGACAAGGTAGAGGTATTTGATGTGTTAAAAGCCATGAAGCTGCCGGCTATACATGAGGAGCTTTCGGAAATCAGTGTGGTTGAACATGGATAAAGTAAGCAGGTTGTTGAATCTCAAGACCCATTGGAAAGAGCGTTGACACATTCTGATCATTTTGGGGATAGAGAAACTTATGGAATGGTTCAATTGTTGGATGGAGCACCTAATCATCCGAGGAGACAGGAATTTCAGTCATTGATGAGATCACTAGAGTCGTTGCCGAAACCGTCTGTTAAGGAGGCACAGAAATTGGAGCTGAAAGAATTACCTCCCCATTTAAAATATATCTTTTTGGGGGAGGGAGAGACGTTACCAGTTATTATCTCTGCAGACTTGACGGAGGAACAGGAAAAGGCAGCTTTGGGGGTCTTAAGGAAGAGGAAGAAAGCAATGGGTTGGCAAATGTCTGACATTCAGGGTATAAATCCAGCTTTCTGCACACACAGGATATTCATGGAGACAGGAGTCAAGCCAACTGTTCAGCCGCAGAGGAGACTTAATCCAGCAATGAAAGAGGTGGTAATGAAGGAAATAATCAAGTGGCTTGATGCAGGTGTAGTCTACCCAATTTCAGACAGTGAGTGGGTCAGTCCCGTTCAATGTGTTCCTAAGAAAGGGGGGATGACTGTAATCACTAATGTGAAAAATGAGTTAATCCCTACACGAACCGTCACAGGCTGGCGAATTTGTATGGACTACCGAAAACTAAATGAAGCCACGAGGAAAGACCATTACCCCATTCCTTTTATTGACCAAATACTTGACAGATTGGCAGGGCAGGAATATTATTGCTTCCTTGATGGGTACTCCGGCTATAACCAAATAGCCATCGCTCCTGAGGATCAAGAGAAGACCACTTTCACCTGTCCTTATGGGACATATGCTTTCAGACGGATGCCGTTTGGGTTATGCAACGCACCCGCCACATTCCAGAGATGCATGATGGCTATTTTCCATGACATGGTTGAAGATTTTGTTGAGGTATTTATGGATGATTTTTCTGTTTTTGGTAATTCGTTTGCTACTTGTTGGCAGAATCTTGACAGGGTGCTAGCTCGATGTGAAGAATCTAACCTTGTGTTAAACTTGGAGAAATGCCACTTATGAAGGAGGGGATTGTCCTGGGCCACAAAGTGTCTAAAAAGGGGTTGGAAGTCGATCGTGCTAAAATTGAGGTTATTGAGAAATTGCCACCACCAGTATCCGTGAAAGGTGTACGCAGTTTTCTGGGACATGCAGGATTCTACAGACGATTCATTAAAAACTTTTCCAACATTTCTAGACCGCTATGCAGGCTGCTAGAAAAGGAGGTCAAGTTTGAATTGAACGATGAGTGTGTTGTAGCATTTGAAAAGTTGAAGCAGAAATTGATAGAAGCACCCATACTTACCTCTCCTGATTGGGAACAACCATTTGAGCTGATGTGTGATGCCAGTGATGTGGCTGTGGGAGCTGTATTGGGACAAAGGAAGAATAGAGTTTTTCATTCTATTTATTATGCAAGAAAGACACTGAATACGGCTCAGAGCAATTACACAGTCACAGAAAAGGAAATGCTAGCTCTGGTGTTTGCATTTGACAAGTTTCGGTCTTATTTGGTGGGTTCGAAAGTGGTGGTGTACACTGATCATGCAGCTATTCGATACCTATTCAACAAGAAAGATGCTAAGCCCAGATTGATCAGATGGATCTTATTGCTACAGGAGTTTGACCTTGAGATTAGAGACAGAAAGGGGAGTGAAAATCAGGTAGCAGATCACCTATCACGACTGGAAAGTCGGTCGCATGTGATGGAAAGTGATGACATTAATGAGGACTTCCCAGATGAGCAACTCTTGGCAGTGGGAGAAGCTGAAGTTCCCTGGTATGCTGACATAGTCAACTTGCTAGTGAGCGGAGTTTACCCACCTGAAGCAACAGACCAGCAAAGAAGAAAATTGAGGCATGACAGCCGATATTATGTATGGGACGAGCCATATTTGTTCAAGCAGGGACCAGACCAGGTGATGAGAAGATGCATCCCAGAGAGTCAGATAGCAGAGGTGTTAAGGGGCTGCCATTCTTCGTTGTATGGAGGGCATCACGGAGGTGAGAGAACGGCACACAAGGTTCTTCAGTCAGGTTTCTTTTGGCCGACGCTGTTCAGAGATTCTATGGAGTATGTCAAAATGTGTGATAGATGTCAGCGGACAGGAACAATTGGCAGAAGACAAGAGATGCCTTTGCAAAACATACTGGAAGTTGAGCCCTTTGATGTATGGGGCATTGATTTCAGGGGTCCATTCCCACCGTCATTTGGAAATCATTACATCTTGGTGGCTATAGATTATGTATCAAAATGGGTGGAAGCAATAGCTTGCCCCAGGAATGATAACAAGGTAGTAACGAAGTTTGTGAAGAAACACATTCTCACAAGGTTTGGGACACCCCGAGTAATTATCAGTGACGGAGGGGCTCATTTTGTCCATGCAAGCTTCAAGAAATTACTGGCTAAGTATGGGGTGCGCCATAAAGTGGCCACAGCATACCACCCACAAACTAGTGGGCAAGTAGAGGTGTCAAATAGGGAGGTAAAACAGATTCTTCAGAAAACGGTGAACACACAACGGAATGATTGGTCTGGTAAACTTGATGACGCGTTGTGGGCCTACCGAACTGCTTATAAGACACCGATTGGAACGTCACCATACCGATTGGTTTATGGCAAAGCATGTCATCTCCCGGTTGAACTTGAGCATCGAGCTTTCTGGGCTGTCAGAAAGCTAAATATGGACTTAGAGCTAGCAGGTAAAAAGAGACTGATGCAGCTCAGTGAACTTGATGAATTTCGCTGGCATGCTTATGAGAGTGCGAAGTACTACAAGGAAAGAACCAAAAGATGGCATGACAAGCATGTGGTGCATCGCATTTTCGAATCGGGACAGAGAGTTTTTCTTTTTAATTCAAGATTGAAATTGTTTCCTGGTAAGCTGAGGTCTAAATGGTCTGGACCGTTTGAAGTGGTGAGAATGACCCCTCATGGGGCGGTAGAACTGTGGCAAGAAGATAGGAGTGCTACGTTCTTGGTAAATGGGCAGAGATGCAAGCACTACTGGGGGGATGACCATGATCGGGACAAATCGTCCATCTCCCTAGTAGACAAGTGAGCTTAAAGGACGTCGAGCCGCGACGGTAAACCAGGCGCTGCACGGGAGGCAACCCGTGAGAAAAATATTTTATTTTATTTTTTTTTCTTTTTGCACAGTGTAGTTAATTTTTATCTTTATTTTTGTTTTTATTTTCTATTTCCAAGTTTTATTTTTCTTTTCCTTTTCTTGATTAGGTTTAGATTTTCATTCTAGTTAGTATTTTTTATTTTTAGTTAGGGAAATCTATTAATTTAACCAATTTTTGTTTAGTGAGGTGATTTTCAGGTATAACGGAGGAAATATACATGGAAGCGAGAAAATGAGGCGTGGTATGAAAAATTAAATTTATTGGAGAAACAGAGCACTGGCGCGTTGGCGCCGTGTCACGGAGGCAGTGCTCCGCGTTGGCCTCCGTGACACGTTGAAGGCAAAATCCGGATTTTTCAAAAATCCAGTAAGCCAACGCGTTGGCTCCGTGTCACGGAGGAGGGGCTCCGCGTTACCCTCCGTGACACGTTGCCCCTTATTCAGTGCCGGGTCACACCGGGTTTCCGGGTGACCCGCGTGTTTTCTATAAATTAACCCCCGATTTTCGCCCAATTTTCCCCATTTCCCTCTTCCCTCGCGACCAAACACCCAATTCCCCCTCCCCAAGCAACGTGCCACGTTAATAGGCAAGAAAAATGAAAAGTTTCTTCGGTTCTTCAAGTCTAAGGTATGTTTTCATCGTCTATCTCATTTTTTGGCGATTTTTGTCAAATTTGGGCATGTAAAGTGAGATATAGCACCCTAGGTAGAAATTAAACATGATGTTGAATTATTTTGTGATTGATTATGTTCGGATTGTTGTAGTTAGCGTTTGAACTTATCGATTATGTAAATAATTCAAAATTGATTGTCGAATTGTATTCTAGGGCTTGGGTTGTTGAATTTGACTTGGGCACTTGATAATTTGATGAAATCGATGCCGGGGTGTGCTTATTATTTGAGATAAGTCGTGGTAAATATTGTGTAAATGTTCCAAGACGACTAATTCTCTAATTTTTGTGGGAAAATGCATAAAGTGTGAATTGGTTAGATTGTTTAGATTAGCTTGTATATAAAATGTTTTGATTGTTGTTTTTATTTTGTTGTTGTTTTTGTTGCGAAGTGCGATGGTTGAATTGTTAGCGATAGTAGGATTGGGATTAGCTGTATGAAGTCTGAGTAGTACGCTAACCGTTATGCTGTCGAAATTTTATTGTGAACGCACTAAGCATGAAGTATAGAGTGTTGTCTGTGGTGTACTTAGAGTTATCCTTGCTGTAATTTTGTAAATATTGTTAAGGACTAAGTGTGGTGTAAATTTTGTGTAACCCGACCTTAGCCGAAGCTAACAAGTTTTTAGCTTAACGTTGTGCTTGTTTGTGTAAATTGGCAGGTACAATGGCTAGCAGACAAGATAAAGGCAAGGGTGCTTCTACCTCAGGCACAGGACGAAAAAGGATGAGATTGGGCACCGCAGTCCCAGCTGCACCCGCTGTTCCGCGCGGCCAACGCGCCAATACGGAACAAGATGGGTCACCGATGAAGGGAAGAAATGGTATGCGAAACACAAAGAAAACAAGTACTTCCCGGAGGAACATATTGCAAGGGAACCACTCGCACAGGAGTTCCCTCGCATTGTACAGAGAATTGAGGCAGCTGGGCTCAGCTTTATTTTTCAGGAGCCCAAGGAGAGCAACCTTCACTTGGTCCGGGAATTTTATGCAAACTGGAACCCGGCCATCAGAAGCCACACTATATAAATCAGAGGGCAGATTGTCACTCTGGAACCCCAGCAGCTGAATGCCATCGTTGGAGCGCGGGACACAGACGCCCATGTTCTCCGCCAGCTAAACATCACCCCACCGTACACCGACATCAGACGTACATTATGTGGGGCTCGATCCACAGCCCGATGGAGTAGACACAAGGAGAGGGGTTACCACCAGACTCTGCCCTATTCGCAGATGAACAGGGAGGCCAGAATCTGGCTGAAGATTGTATGTTCGTGTTTGATCCCGGGAGTCCATATGACAGATGTGACCTGGGACCGTGTCTGCTAGGTGTATGCCCTTATGAAGGGCTTGAGATTAATGTAGGGGTGGTCATAATATCCGCCATGAAGAGAGCCAGACTGCACCAGGGCTACAGATACGGGTTTGGCGGACTCATCACCACCTTCCTCCGAGGCCTCGACATTGAGGAAGAAGCTTTGGATTATATTCCGCAGTTGGAGCGGAGGGCCCTCGACGTGACAAAGACGAAGGCCCCCGACACTACACACGGACCTGTGCTGACTTTGGGTGAGCGACATGCTCGTGACGATCAGTACATGGCCCGTATGTTCGGCATGCAGATGTTGCAGCTACGGATAGGTGGGAGACCAGCCACCGAGGAAGAATTATGGCAGCTGGAGCTGGACTACCCCTTTGGCGAGAACGCCAGAGCCTTATGTAAGGTGGGGCTAGCCTTTGTGGAGCCTACAGATGACGATGTCCCTACTGATGAGGAGACACGTCGTGAGGACTCTGATGTGGAGTCCGATGACGACGATGGAGCTGATTCGGATATGGGCGACGAGGCCGCAGCACCGGATGAGGAAGTCGAATATTTCGACTGAGCAGGGAGTTCCACCACCCAAAATTTTGTGTTTTGTAATTTTTGTGAACACTGGGGACAGTGTTCGATTTAAGTGTGGGGTGGGGAGTAGTTAGGTGCTGGGACATAGGCTCTAAATTGCTGTATATTTTTCCTTGATGTTTATGAATGTTTGCGCTTTCCCTGTTGTGAACTGATTTGTGATGTATGTGTATATATTTGTTTTGTGGCTGATGATGTGTGTTTTTGAAAGTTATGGTTGCCATTGTAAATATTTTGTAAATTTTGTAAATTTTTTTTCTATCGACATGATCGATATTTTTCAAAAATTTTTGCGAAAATATTTTGTACTTGTAAATATTTTCTTTCTATCGAAATGATCGATGTGTTGCAAAATTTTTTTTTTTGGTTTTTATTTTTTTTGGGTTTCTCGGAGTTTGTTTTCGGTTCTTTTACCGAGAATAGTCCCATTGAACCGATGTCATAGTTAGTAACCATTCCCTATGATGGATGGATGACGACCGTCTTAAGGGAAATGGAGTCGGTAGGAGTAGGATTTTTAATTGTTTTTAGTTTTTCTTTGGTGGATTGCATCAATTAACTGTAGTTGCTTATGGTTGCTAAAATTTCGTTGCGTGTTGTAATTGATGTTCAAAATGTGAAAGTGATTCGTTTGAAAGCATGCAATTCTGTAAATATGTTGAGTTACCTAGGCTATAGAATTTGATTCATTATGATTGAGGCTTAATCTTGAATTCATGTAATTGACTAATTAAAGAATCTGTGAATGCATCTTGATTCGAGCATGTGCATGAAGTGTGAAGTGAGGTTTTGCTATTCCATGTCATTGTGAATTGTCTAGAACTTGCCTGGTGTGTATACAAAACGAAATGAAGGAGGTGTAGTGTTGGAAAGGATGTAGGCATTTCTTTGTTTTAACCGATAGTTTCCATTTTTTCTTGTCAAATTCTACCTTTTTATATGTTGTATACCCTAGTCAGCCCGTTGAGCCTTTAGCCGATTTCTTTCTTTTGTCCAAAATTGTATGAACTAAGCTTTATTCCTTCTTTTCATTAGCCTTAAAGTCTATAAGAAGCTCTTAAGCACTTGCAAAGAAAAGAAAATGTTTCCCAAAGTGTTAAAGAGTGAAAAGAGTGAAAAGAAAAAGAAAAGCAAAGTGGAGAAAGAAAAGATGATGTTGAAAAGGCACTTGTTGTAATTAATTGATAGTGGGGGTACATGAAAACCCTTTATTTTGTGTCAAGTGTGTTTGATGAAATGGGTTGTATGAAAGTAAACCAGCATGAATGGGAGAAAAAGAGAAAAGAGAGGAACAATGTCCATGAGTCGATGGGAATGTGTTGAAAAGGCGCTTAAGGATTCTAGCGACTATTATTGGCTAATCCAATATATACATACTAGATCCATAGCCCCGTTACAACCCATTAAAGTCCTACGTGATCCTATATTGCATTTCTTTATATTAGTGGAGTAATACACTAAGGGCAAGCCTATGGGTCATGACATGATGCATGTGAATTCTTTTGGGAGAGAGAGTGAAATTAATTTTTATATGCCCCTACTTGCATGTATGTGTGTTGCATGAACATAAAAGGGAAATTTCTCTCGAGTTGTGAGGGCACATGCTTGATGAAAGATTGATTTTCGTGTCGGATTTCTTGATTAGCTGATTTGCATGAGTTTGCCGATATCAAGAATCAATTCTTAAAAGTCTTGGAAGCCTTGATGTATTAAAGGTCATTGTATTGTACGACCAAGCATGTTTTCTTGATGATTTGCAAAAATTGAATTATCGGTATGACCGTAGCGTAAATTGTTGCACCATAGTGACGAAGGTTGGGATGTAATTTGCATGATTTGTGTATATGTTGTTCGAGGACGAACAAGGATTTAAGTGTGGGGTAAGTGATCTTGGGCAGATTTATATGCCCAAGTGATACTCAAACGTATCATTTTTACCTTGTTTGTTGTGCAATGTGTATATAATATCATGTAATTATTAATAAAATGCGAATTTATACTAACCAACATGATTAGCATTTGTTTTGCAGGTAAATGTGATTTTTAGGAACTAAAATGCATGTTGGAACTATGTCGGAGTTGGACTTGGATGCGAGCATGGAAAAGACCTTGGAATGCATATTTTATAGGGGCTCCGCGATGGAGCCGTGCCACGCTACCATCGCGGTAGCACACTGCCTGAGCAGGGATTAAAATGGCAATTTCCAGTGTGCCTTCGCGTCAGCTCCGTGGCACGGAGAGAGGCCTCCGCGATGGCCTCTGTGCCACGTTGAGGCTAAATTACCGGACCCTAGAAATTCCAGTAAAGGTCCGCGTCCACACCATGTCACGGAGGCAGTGCTCCGCGTTGGCCTCCGTGACACGTTGCTTGTTATTCCGGGAAAAATTTCCCACTAGTATAAATAGCACACTTAGGTTTATTTTAATTAGTTTTTTAGTTTTTAGACTGAGTTTAGAAGTGGAGAGCAGGAACGTGGGTTAGTAGCAGTTGAAGAACGAAAAAGCTAAGGGATTTCTTCTCTTCCTTTCTTCTTTCTATCAATTGTACGTATGATTTACACTCATTTTAGGATGATCAATCCAAGAATGAGTGGCTAATTCTCTTCCTTGCTGAGGTTTTGAACATGTGTAATGAATTTTGATTGTAAATGATATGGTTTTATTCTTCTTCTTTAATGTTGTTCTATTAATTCTTGTTCTTACTGCATTAGTGCTTGGCCAACATTAATGTACATCTAAAAAGTCCAATTTCACTCAAAAGAGCAAGAAATTCGAAAGTTGTGAATTAATAGGGTATTGTTCTTAACTTGATTTGGGAAAATTAGGTTTTGATGTGCTTTCCTGATAGAAATATACTTGAAAGCCGTATTAGTCAATTTAGGAACCGGAATTGTAGTGCTAGGTCATAAATTGCATTTGATCACAGAAATGTAGACGGATGGTTTATGATTCTAAAGTGAAATTAAATACGAGAGTTTTAATTTCTAGGCTAATGTTCTTGGCTAGCAACATGAAGAAGAGATTAACCAAATTATCATGATTATCAAGTTCATTACTTGTTCTTAACCTTGGCATGTTCATATCCATTGTCTAAATTCACAAGTAAATAGTTGTTATTAGTTGTAGTATATATAGTTTAGAAACAAAAACTCAAGTAACTCTTGGTTACATTGTTGTTAGCATAATTAGAAGTGAAATAGGAATATAGTAAACTAGGCAATTTTACGTATCTTGAGCCTCCTTGGATCGATACTTGGCTACTTAGCCACTTTATTACTTGTTTGACCACGTGCACTTGCGTGTCGGTTTATAATATAAATTACCAACGAGCAGTACAAGCCGAACACAACTCATGCCCATTGACCACGACTCGTGGTCACGCTCATCGACTGCACTGCCCAAGAACCTCCTGTTGGTCACCACGAGGGACACCACGACTCTTGGTGCACCCAACAACTCGTGGTGACCCACTCATCAACAACACTGCCAAATTCTCAACTCCCCAAACCATAATGGACCATGACTCGTGGTGCCTAGTAGGTACACTGTCTACTTTTTCCTAGTCTTTAATTTATTCTTGACCACGGATCACTTCACGACTCGTGGTGTTGACCATGACTCATGGTCACCCCATTTTTTTCAAATTTTCAACCAAGTTCGAACCCTTCCCCATAAGTCACTACATGACTCGTGGCCCACCCCACGGGTCACAGCACGACTCGTTCTGTGATCTGGTGTAGAAAATCCTATTTTCTCCATCCCAATTCCTAGGTCTGGTCTTAGGGTTTTTGGGGCATTACATGTAATGAGTCATGGAATGGAGTCGTTAGTTGGTTCAAGAGTGTTAGGGTTGGAAGGTATGGGTCATGGTATGAGTCGTTGTGGGGAACAACGAGTCGTGGCTTGCATTCATAGGAAGGGGGCAGAGAAATTAGAAGCAATGGCAACAAATGTGCCCAACGACCCATTGTTTGATGGTACAATTTGTTGGTTGGCTCATGGGAGCTTAAGGAGTTGGGAAAAAACAGTAGCAACAATGAGATAAACCCACGAGTCGTGGTTTCAAGGTACAACCCGTGGTATGAGTCATTACTCCTGGCAGTGTGATTTTTCCTGCGAAATCAGTAAGGGTATTTTCATAATTACTAAGTTTCTAAGTCCTAAACTACGTGGTTTTAAGCTCTGATAGAAGTGTATTAAGGGAGTTTAACCTATTCCAATTCATTCAACTCCCATGCATGCAAAGGTTAGAAGTTCCCCTTCAAAGATCAAGCTTGAATCCTATTAATTCTTCCCCAACTCTTTTAAGCTTTCAACATCAGGTTGAGATTCAGTTTATCCAAGTATGTAGGGATATGAATGAGAGTTTCCTCTAACTCTCATCCCCAAATTTCTCGTCAAGTTCATGAATTCAAGTTGTAATTCAAGTTTATGATCTTATAGGGTTTTATCCCAAGTTTATGAAATTCTCTATGATTTGTTTATGGGTCAATACCCTTCATGTTCCAAACAATATGTTAAAATTCATGGGCAGGTTTTATATACAAATTGATTATAAATTTATGATTTCAAATTTTAGAAAATCATGCCCTATGATGCAAGTTCCATGAAAAACCTAGTTTATGATTCATGATTTCAAGTATGATGACATATCTAGCATGGTTGAATGTTTATAAATTACCCATGTATGAATTCATGATTTCTCATATACAGTCCATTTCAAGTATGCATGATTTTAAGGTTTGGGAAAGCCCACACAAGTTAAGTATGTTTTAATTTCATAATTTAGCCAAGTCTAATAAGATCAGCTTATGATATGTTTTGGAGCCAAGACTCCCAAGGTTTAGATTCAAGCTCTATTTTAAAAATATGATTATATGAGCATTATACATGTTTTGGGAGTAGTGTCTAGCACCGAGTAGGCTAGGGGTTCCAAGGTTCCCCGTTCTCATAAACTACATGCCAACGACGTAGGGATATATTCTGGGACCTCTCAAGAGAGTGTTTCCTCCACCCATGGAACACCTTGACATCACACCTTATTCCCCGTGATAACAACTAAAAGTTAAATACAACAATTACTCTAATCCTACATTGTATTCCCTAGCAATGGCACCATTTTTTATAGCGCTCAAATCACATTCCTATCAAAGTATGACACGGATGTTGTCGATATATAACCCAACAAAAGTTGGGGTCGATCCCATAGGGAATATGATCAAGATATAGAATAATGCAGTTATTTAATGTTTTAAGTATGTTATTTCCAAAAAAGGGGGTTTATAAATGTAATTGTAAGACAGGATCGAGAATTTGTTATTAATTACCAAGATTTGCAATTAACTAGGGTAAGTGTTCCCCATAGGTTCATAACCTCGGGTTTACACTCGTGATCTATCCCAATGATTACTTGTAGAACTGATAACTAGGGTTCATCCAAACGAATGGTTTGTCCCTAGTGAATGACTATACTCAACCAGGTTAGGTCTCATGAGCATTTCAATTCAACCGTTATCAATTTGTTCCAAATTAACTATCCTACAACCACAGCTCAAGTGATACAATTACCCATAATGATTAAGGCTTTGTTGTAATTCTCATTTTCTAATCTCTATTTCTCTAGGTTCAAGAAAGTAAAAAATTCGGGCAAGTCTTAATGTTGTGTTTCGTTAAGAAACATTAAAGATGAAGAGAATACAATACAAGTGTTTAACATTGGTTTAAAATTACTTCATGTAACCCTAGTTTGTTAACTCACCATGGTTTTCACAATCCTAGTTGTGGAGGTTTTAGCCTCTCATGATTGTAAGATCGTTATTAGCATTCATAGACAAACACATAATTGAATACTTACAAAGTTAACTGAAAAGAAACATGCTTGATTATTGCAAAAATTGATGAAGAATAATTCAAGAACAATGAAGAAATCAAATCTAAAAAATCTCCAAGACTTGAATTAAAGTTAACAACAATTTGTCTCTCAATGTAAGAAAACCTCAATTTTCGACTCTCTCTACTGAAAATAACCTTAAAAAGTATTTATACAAATAATTGGAATCTCCTCCTAAGTAAATAGGGAAACTACCAAAAATTGTTGCCTCCTTCACCTATGACCCATAACAGGATTGTAGGGGTCGTACCTTGACTCGTACAATGGTTGGCTTCCGTTGAATCTAGCTAAGTGTTGAATTATGGTATGACTCTACCAAGAACCTACGAGTCGTACAATCTTCCCATGGTTTGAACTTGCACTTTGCTGGCATTCTCTATTAACTTTCACGAATAGCTTGGCATGACTCGTACCTTAGTTCCACGACCAGTGACTCCTTCTCATACATTGAGACCGGCCAGTATTCTCTTCTTCTGGTCTTTTCCACAGTTCCTTGGTATGGGTCTTAGGTAGATCTCACGACTCATGATTGCCACCCGTACCAGGACACTTGGCCTGTGCAAATCCTCTTGGAACTTTCTACGACTACCGTGATATGACTCATACCGAGATGGTACAGCTCGTACCATGAGCCGTATCTCGCCTTTGCCTCAAAATTTGGTAGTGGGCCTTTCCATAACTCTCAGTATGGCTCATACCAGGATGGTATGGCTCATATTGAGTGTCACACCCCACCTTGAGGGGTATGACAGCACTTGGTGCCTGCTAGACTCTGGACTGCTAACTGGTCCAGCCTGAGCACATCTGGTGCTTTGGCTGGCTTTGGCTCTATTTCAAGAAACAAATCGGCTATATAACGGCTGTAACTACAGCCTCCGGCCAACTGGCCTGTAGCCACTTGTACCTGTAACAACAGCTAACCAGAAACAGACCTGTAACAAGGAACCTATGCGGGCCGACAAGGCCACCATGCTGTCTAGTTATCTATAACTCAACACAAGACTGCTGTAAAACTACGTGACCAGCAAGGTCACCACTACTGTCAAACTAAGGCCCCACACGGCCAACATAAACTGGAATACAAAACAGCTACAGCAGACTGCACGGCCCCACACGACCGGCTCAAATAACCACAGGGAATATATACAGACTGCAAGCCTCTACGAATACTGTAAGAAACTCATAGAAATGATCGGGACAGGGTCCCAACCTACCCATACTGCACAACAAAAGAAAAGGGGCTACACCTCTGGGAATCAGACTCTGGATGGCAGGAGCTGATGACTCACTAGCTGGCTGGAATCACGAGGGATCGGCTCCTCATCCGTGAGTACCTGTAGGCAAGCAATACAGTGCCCCGCTGGGCGTTAGTACCACAGGTACTGAGCATGTAAAGCAAACTGAAATATGCAACTGAAACGAATAGCACAATAACATGACATTTAAGCAAGAAGTAGCTGAGTCTATCTAGCTGAGGATAACTGGGGAGAGTTTATACATTCTGATAACTAACTGAGCGTACCTGAAGATGTGTCGTCCTTCTATCTATTAGTATCTACTAGCACATATCAATATACATAATAATACATACAATACCTGACCGACCCCCATAAGCCGGAAGGTGCCAACCAAGCAAGAAATCTATTTATCCCTACCTGGGTCTAAACCAACCAAAAACAAGTCACTCCACTCATCTGATAACTGTGAGCTCCTCCTACCGGCCCCCTTGGGTACCTAGCTCAGGCCTTGGCCTCTAACAATAAACTGTGTCTGAGTCCGAAGACTCCTGCCTCTGGGCACAGGTGTGCACACAGAGTGGTCTGCCCCTGTAAACAGGGTGTGCTAGCTCTGCGCAGAGTAAACTGAACTACCCCTGCAAGCAGGGTGGTCTGGACCGTATTATCATGGTGGTCGGCCATCATCGTCCTTTAGTGGGACGGCATCGCCCAGCTGGTGGCGGTATCTGAATCTAGTATTGACACAGCTATAATCCAGGGGCGGTGGGGATGCTAAAGGGTGCCCACATGCCACAACAAGTCTCAACATACAAAACACATACACAGCAAGCATGCTTAAATGAAAAATACTAATCATATTCTCTTCTTGTATCTCAAGGCCAGTTTGTATTAAATAACTGATACTATATTCTGTTTTACACTATTTCTGATTGCTGGACTAACTGCTACCTGGCCTTTATCTGTCTATCTGATTATATCTGGATATAGCTCAATAACATAAAATGTACCATCTACTACTGGATACAATCTCAACAGATGTACTACATATTGCCTGAATATCTACTATTCTGATTATCGCATGATACGTGATTAATATACTAGCATGCTTGCTGGAAACTGTACTAAAATCGTTCATGTACGCTGGGTATCGGTTAATAGCCTTTATTCTATTTACTTTCTAAGTTGTACTTCCAGGCTTGCAGAAAGAATAACTTTACATACCTGGTTTCTGAGTACCCGACTGACCGGTGTGATTTCCGTCGGTACTTCTGCTGTTTCTCCCAACTACATTCATATACACGTCATTTAGAACTAAATACATTAATATTCGAGAGAAATTGTCACTTTAGATATATATATTTCTCCCAACTTTAACCTTTCAAAAAACGGTCGAAAACTCGCTATTTTTCAGCGGTCCAGAAGGGAGAAATATTCACTTCTCGGCTAGGAACACATAGACATTAATTTAGAGCAATTCTACTTACCTTAGCTTGGTGGCTCGCCGATTCGTCGGCCGTATTTCACGAAACTAAATCCGTAGGAATGCTCTCTACTGCTAAATACTTCGGTATCTAGGATTAATTTGAGTTTGGGCAGCGTTTGGCAGCGTAATCGGACGAAAATTATAATCCCTCCTTCGTCTTCCTCTGTTTTGCTGCGTGTTCTGGAAATTAAAATGAGTTAAATGATATTTAAACCGAAGTGGGGGCTTTATATACTTGAGCCTGAACTTGGGCAACGTGTCACGGAGCCATCGCGGAGGCCTCACCTCCGTGACACGCTGCCATCGCGGAGGGGCTCTTCCTCAGCTCCTCCCGCGATGGTTCGACGGGTTTCTCGTCCGATCTTTTTCCCAGCCTTTCTCTAACACGTATGGCCTTCTAATATGCTTAACCAACGTGCGAATAGGTCATCTAGGTGCCGGAAATTCTACGGGGTATAACATTCTCCCCCCCTTAAGAACATTCGTCCTCGAATGTACACTGTTATCTATAGGACTACTTACTTTATTTTCTAGAAAAAATTTTGGCAGAGTTTCCCCTGTAACATGGACTATCACAAAAACCTGAAATGCAGAAAAGTCCAACACAGGCACTGCACATAATATTCTAGGATCCACTGGATAACTAAATATCACTCTTTATCATTCACAGACATACAACCATAAGGTACTGCATAAGTAATAATACGGACATACCTGTCGCCTGACTAGGCCTGAAATAGGTGAGGGTATCTGACTTTCATATCTTTTTCTGCTTCCCACGTCATTTCCTCACGATTCCTGTTATGCCACAATACTTTGACAGATGCAACATCTTTAGTTCTCAACCTGCGAATTTGTCTGTCTAAGATAGCTACGGGAACTTCTTCATATGCTAACTCTTCTGTGACCTAGACATCTTGAACCGGAACTACTGTAGAAGGGTCCCCTATGAACTTCCTTAACATAGAAACATGGAACACTGGGTGAACAGATGCTAACTCTGGAGGCAAGTTCAACTCGTATGCAACTCGGCCTATTCTTCGCCGAATATGATATGGCCCAATGAATCTTGGGCTAAGCTTGCCTTTCTTGCCAAATCTCATCACCCCTTTCATCGAAGACACCTTCAGGTATACCCAGTCACTTACCGCAAATTCTAGATTTCTACGCCGCATATCTGCATACGACTTCTGGCGGCTCTGAGCAGTCAGTAAATGTTCTCGGATTAGCTTTATCTTTTCCTCGGACTACCGAACAAAGTTTGGGCCAACTAATGCTGATTCTCCTATTTCAAACCAGCCCACCGGCGATCTACATTTTCGCCCGTATAATGCCTCGAAAGGCGTCATCTGAATAGTTGAATGGTAGCTGTTATTATAAGCAAATTCAATCAGCGACAGATGTTCATCCCAGCTACCCCCAAAATCTAGTACGCACGCTCGTAGCATATCTTCGAGCGTTTGGATAGTTCGCTCAGCCTGTCCATCTGTCTGAGGGTGGAATGCTGTGCTCAAATTGATCTGCGTTCCCAGACCCCTCTGGAACGACTGCCAAAATCTAGCTGTGAATTGTGCTCCCCTGTCTGAAATAATAGATACCGGCACTCCATATAATCTAACTATTTCTCTGATATATAATTTGGCATAATCCTCAGCTGAGAAGGTAGCCTTCACTGGTAGGAAATGAGCTGATTTTGTTAGCCTGTCTACTATTACCCAAATGGAATCATTTCTGCGTCTGGTACGGGGTAATCCTATTACAAAATCCATATTTATCGCTTCCCATTTCCACAAAGGCATAGCTATATCCTGCGTCAGACCGCCCGGTTTCTGGTGCTCCGCTTTCACCTGCTGGCAGTTAGAACATCTAGATACAAATTCAGCTATTTCAGATTTCATACCTGGCCACCAGTAAATGTCTCTGATATCGTGGTACATTTTCGTTGCTCCTGGATGGAGGGAATAACGAGCGTAATGTACCTCATGCATGATCTGCTGGCGAATCCCTGAAACATTCGGGACAAATAAACGGCCCCCACAACGTAGTACTTCATTTTCAGTCACTTGGAAATCTGACTCTTTACCTTCCTGAATTCTATCTCTGAGCTGGACTAAGTCAGGGTCCTCGTACTGCCGTTCTTTTACCTCTGTAACTAGTGATGACTCGGCAGAATTCTGAATTACTGCTCTATTATTTTCTGTCTCCACTACTCGAACGGCTAAACCAGCAAGTTGATGAATTTCCTTGGCTAATTCCCGCTTCTCGGGCCGCAAATACGCCAAACTCCCCATTGACTTACGGCTCAGGGCATATGCTACTACATTAGCTTTTCCTGGGTGATAGAGAATATTTACATCATAGTCTTTCAACAATACTAACCAGCGACGTTGCCGCAGATTTAACTCCCTCTGTGTGAAAATGTATTGCAGACTTTTATGATCTGTGAAAATGTCTACATGGACGCCATACAGATAATGCCTCCAAATTTTCAGAGCGTGGATCACTGCGGCCAGTTCCAGGTCATGGGTCGGATAGTTCTTTTCGTGTTTCCTCAGCTGTCTGGAAGCATAAGCAATCACCTTACCATGCTGCATCAACACACAACCCAGTCCCAAACCTAAAGCGTCGCAATACACCGCATACCCATCTGTTCCCTCTGGCAGTGCTAGTACTGGGGCGGAGGTCAATCGGTCTTTCAACTCTTCAAAACTCTGCTCACATGCCTCCGTCCACTGAAATTTTGCTGCTTTCTATGTCAGCTTTGTCAGAGGTGCTGCTATAGTGGAGAATCCTTCAACAAATCTCCGATAATATCCTGCTAAACCCAAGAAACTGCGAACCTCGGTCGGAGTGGTAGGTCTGGGCCATGTCTTGACCGCCTCTATTTTCTGTGTGTCTACCTGTATACCAGCATCCGACACGATGTGCCCCAAAAAGGCAACTGAGTTCAGCCAGAACTCGCACTTAGAAAACTTGGCGTACAGCTGACGTTCTCTAAGGATCTGGAGTACTGTTCGTAAATGGTTCTGGTGATCTGTCTCTGAACGAGAATATACCAGAATATCATCAATAAATACTATCACGAACAGATCCAAATACGGTCTGAATATGCTGTTCATCAGGTCCATAAACACTGCGGGAGCATTCGTCAGCCCGAAAGACATAACTAAGAATTCAAAGTGACCATACCTGGTCTTGAAAGCAGTCTTTGGAATGTCTCTCTCACGAACCCGGACCTGATGGTATCCGGACCTCAGATCTATCTTAGAGAAACATTTGGCCCCCTGCAACTGGTCAAACAAATCATCTATTCTCGGGATCGGGTATTTGTTCTTCACTGTAACTTTGTTTAGTTGCCGATAATCTATGCACATTCGGAGCGAGCCATCATTCTTTCTCACGAATAAAACTGGCGCACCCCACGTTGAAGTACTCGGCCTGATAAAACCTTTATCTAACAAATCTTTCAACTGCTCCTTTAATTCTTTGAGTTCTGCAGGAGCCATACGATAAGGAGGAATCGATATCGGCTGAATACCTGGTAACAAGTCAATCGCAAAATCTATCTCCCTTTTGGGAGGGACACCAGGCAACTCATCCGGGAATACGTCAGGGAATTCATTGACCACTGGAACAGACTGAAGAGTCGGAGGTTCCACCCGAACGTCCTAGACTCTAACTAGGTGGAAAATACATCCCTTTGCTATTAATTTTCTTGCCTGAAGGTAGGAAATAAACCTACCTTTCGGCGTAGGCGTACTCCCTTTCCACTCTCGCACTGCTTCCCCCGAAAAGTGAAATCGGACCGTCTTGGTCCAGCATTCTAAGTTGGCATAGCATGGCACTAACCAGTCCATACCCATAATAGCGTCGAAGTCAACCATATCAAGTTCTATTAAGTCTACTGTGGTCTGGCGATCAGCAACCTCTACCGTACACCCTCGGTAAACTCTTTTAGCTGTAATCGAGTCACCGACCGGTGTAAGCACTGAAAAGGGCTGCTGAAGCAATTCTGGTTCGATACCCAACTTTCGGGCCACAAATGGTGTGATATATGACAATGTAGACCCTGGATCAATCAATACATAAACAGGATATGAACAGATAATCAATGTACCTGTGACCACGTCGGGAGATGCCTCTGAATCCTGCCTCCCCGGTAATGCATAGGTACGGCTGGGGCCTGCACCTGAGCCAGAGGCTCCTGGTCTACCTCGGCCCCTATTCCCTGAACTTGAGGGTCTGCGCCCTGCTGAGGCTGCTGGAACTCGTGGCCCTGCTGACGCTCTATCCAGATCATCCTGACTACCCTGTCCCCTGGCTGGACAATCTCTCATTAAATGCCCTTCCTGTCCGCAGTAATAACACCCTGGGAAGCCCTGCCTGCAGGCTCCAGAATGTAGTCGGTGACATATAGGACAAGGGGTGGATGTAAATCTACTCTGTTCTACCCTCCGCTGCTGAGGTGAGGCTACTGTCCGTGAACTGCTACCGGACTCTGACTGACTCCGGCGAATAAACCTGCCTCTCTGCTGCTGTACCGGTGGTAAAGGTCTAGGTGGCCTATCTGAAAACCGTGGTCTCGTCCCCCTAGGAATTTCCCTCTGAATCTCAGCGGGTCTGCTCCTACGGCGCTGCTCTGAAGTCGCCTATCTGTCACCCCGCTGTCGCTGCCTCAGGCCCTCAATTGTCTGTGCGAAGGCCTGCACCCTGGCTATGTCCATGTCCTCTCTCAAAGTAGCTGTCATGCACGTCTCTATGTACTCTGGATTCAGGCCCATAATAAAGCGGTGGACTCTGGATGACATGGTGTCCACAAATGCTGGAGCATAGCGGGCTAAGGAGTCGAATTGCAAGGAATATTCACGGACGCTCCTAGCCCCCTGCTCTAAATGTAAGAACTAGTCCACCCGAGCCTGTCTGACCTCCCGGGGTAAGTAGTGGTGCAGGAAGGCCTCTGAAAAGCTGGACCAAGTAGGAGGGGCTGCATCTCTTCCCCGAGACCTCTCCCAACTTTCGTACCACAAAACAACAATATCCCGTAATCGGAACACTGCTAACTCAATTGATTCTGCTGGGGTTACGTGCATGACTCTAAAGATCCATTGCATCTGGTCCAAAAAGTCCTGAGGGTCCTCCGCTGAATCCGATCCAGTAAACTGAGGGGGTCCCAACGCCAAGAATTCTCTAACCCTGGAACTACCTGGTCCCCCCTAGGGATTCTGCTGCTGTAGGTGGTGCTGGCTGACGCTGAGCAGCTAGCATCTGAGTCAACATAACCACCGCACTACGTAGCTCCTGATCAGACGAAATGGGTGCAGGAGCTGTGGGAGGCGGTGCTGCCTCAAATGGTGCCTGGCGAGGCGGAGACTGCTGGGAGGGCCGAGATGACGCCTCCGTATTGCTCTCAGACCGGGCGGAATCTGGCTGTAACTGAGGCATCCTACTGGTGCCTTCGCCCGCTGCTGTATCCAATCTCCTACCTGTAGCTGGGTGCCACTGGTCTGCCATAATATCTGTGAGCAAAGAGGGTGGTGAGTTTCAAAAGTCAACTTTATACTGTACCGCTCTATAGCACGATTGAATAAGAAAGAAAAGTGACAATCCTAACATGCCTCACAGCCTCCTGCCTATAGTATGTGGTGCACAACACATCCATAGACAAGACTCTACTTAGCACGGCTTGCAGACTCCCTGGGATACGACCTGCTCTGATACCAAGTTTGTCACACCCCACCTTGGGGGGTATGACGGCACTTGGTGCCTGCTAGACTCTGGACTGCTAACTGGTCCAGCCTGAGCACATCTGGTGCTTTGGCTGGCTTTGGCTCTATTTCAAGAAACAAATCGGCTATATAACGGCTGTAACTACAGCCTCCGGCCAACTGGCCTGTAGCCACTTGTACCTGTAACAACAGCTAACCAGAAACAAACCTGTAACAAGGAACCTATGCGGGCCGACAAGGCCACCATGCTGTCTAGTTATCTGTAACTCAACACAAGACTGCTGTAAAACTACGTGACCGGCAAGGTCACCACTACTGTCAAACTAAGGCCCCAGACGACCAACATAAAGTGGAATACAAAACAGCTATAGCAGACTGCACGGCCCCACACGACCGGCTCAAATAACCATAGGGAATATATACAGACTGCAAGCCTCTACGAATACTGTAAGAAACTCATAGAAATGATCGGTACAGGGCCCCGACCTACCCATACTGCACAACAAAAGAAAAGGGGCTACACCTCTGGGAATCAGACTCCGGATGGCAGGAGCTGATGACTCACTAGCTGGCTGGAATCCCGAGGGATCAGCTCCTCGTCCGTGAGTACCTGTAGGCAAGCAATATAGCGCCCCGCTGGGCGTCAGTACCACAAGTACTGAGCATGTAAAGCAAACTGAAATATGCAACTGAAACGAATAGCACAATAACATGACATTTAAGCAAGAAGTAGCTGAGTCTATCTAGCTGAGGATAACTGGGGAGAGTTTATACATTCTGTAACTAACTGAGCGTACCTGAAGACGTGTCGTCCTTCTGTCTATCAGTATCTACTAGCACATATCAATATACATAACAATACATACAATACCTGACCGACCCCCATAAGCCGGAAGGTGCCAACCAAGCAAGCAATCTATTTACCCCTACCCGGGTCTAAACCAACCAAAAACAAGTCACTCCACTCATCTGATAACTGTGAGCTCCTCCTATCGGCCCCCTTGGGTACGTAGCTCAGGCCTTGGCCTCTGACAATAAACTGTGTCTGAGTCTGAAGACTCCTGCCTCTGGGCACAGGTGTGCACACAGAGTGGTCTGCCCCTGTAAACAGGGTGTGCTAGCTTTGCGCAGAGTAAACTGAACTACCCCTGCAAGCAGGGTGGTCTGGACCGTATTATCATGGTGGTCGGCCATCATCGTCCTTTAGTCGGACGGCATCGCCCAGCTGGTGGCGGTATCTGAATCTGGTATCGACACAGCTATAACCCAGGGGCGGTGGGGATGCTAAAGGGTGCCCACATGCCACAACAAGTCTCAACATGCAAAACACATACACAACAAGCATGCTTAAATGAAAAATACTAATCATATTCTCTTCTTGTATCTCAAGGCCAGTTTGTATTAAATAACTGATACTATATTCTGTTTTACACTATTTCTGATTGCTGGACTAACTGCTACCTGGCCTTTATCTGTCTATCTGATTATATCTGGATATAGCTCAATAACATAAAATGTACCATCTACTACTGGATACAATCTCAACAGATGTACTACATATTGCCTGAATATCTACTATTCTGATTATCGCATGATACGTGATTAATATACTAGCATTCTTGCTGGAAACTGTACTAAAATCATTCCTGTACGTTGGGTATCAGTTAATAGCCTTTATTCTATTTACTTTCTAAGTTGTACTTCCAGGCTTGCCGAAATAATAACTTTACATACCTGGTTTCTGAGTACCCGACCGACCGGTGTGATTTCCGTCGGTACTTCTGCTGTTTCTCCCAACTACATTCATATACACGTCAATTAGAACTAAATACATTAATATTCGGGAGAAATTGTCACTTTAGATATATATATTTATCCCAACTTTAACCTTTCAAAAAACGGTCGAAAACTCGCTATTTTTCAGCGGTCTAGAAGGGAGAAATATTCACTTCTCAGCTAGGAATACATAGACATTAATTTAGAGCAATTCTACTTACCTTAGCTCGGTGGCTCGCCGATTCGTCGGCCGTATTTCACGAAACTAAATCCGTAGGAATGCTCTCTACTGCTAAATACTTCGGTATCTAGGATTAATTTGAGTTTGGGCAGCGTTTGGCAGCGTAATCGGACGAAAATTATAATCCCTCCTTCGTCTTCCTCTGTTTTGCTGCGTGTTCTGGAAATTAAAATGAGTTAAATGATATTTAAACCAAAGTGGGGGCTTTATATACTTGAGCCTGAACTTGGGCAACGTGTCACGGAGCCATCGCGGAGGCCTCACCTCCGTGACACGCTGCCATCACGGAGGGGCTCTGCCTCAGCTCCTCCCGCGATGGTTCGACGGGTTTCTCGTCCGATCTTTTTTCCGGCCTTTCCCTAGCACGTATGGCCTTCTAATATGCTTAACCAACGTGCGAATAAGTCGTCTAGGTGCCGGAAATTCTACGGGGTATAACATTGAGGTCCGTACTTAACCACTTTTTGCATTTTTCTCCATCTTTTGCATAATTCATCTCCAACATCTATTTTTCCTAAAAACAAAGTAAAAGTGCCTCATATCCATATAAACACACCTATGTCCACGCTAGTTTCCTCAGTTATAAGTGTAAAGTGCTATAAATTCACAGCACATCACTATACATGTTTCAGATTTTAGCATGCAGTCCGTACTCTTATGAACTGATGATTTATATTTATATGTGTGATTTCAATTACAGTTACTCAACATGTTTTTCTTAACTTGCATACTGAATACATTCCAAGTACTGACCACATATTCCATGTCATATCGTTTTATGATACAGGTCCGAGCAATTAGACTCAGTCCCACTTTTAGTTCAATTTTCCCTTTGTCCAGCTCTATTCCTGCCGTAGGTGAGTCCTCATCTTCCGAGGACCTTCAGTTTAGTATTTGATTATGTATTTCAGTTTTTAGACTTTAGCGAGTCAGTTGGGGGTGTTGTCCCATCAGTTCATCAGGTAGTTTAAAGGCTTATCAGACAGTATAAAGACTTTCAGCTTTGTCGAGTGTTAACTTTGTATTATGTTTGTTATGTTATTCAGACTTCCACTTATTCATGAGTGGTTTATCAATGTCCGCTTGATGTTTGCTCTTTAGCCGCTATATTCATGCCATGGGTCAACTTGCGTCCATTTATGGTTCTAGCTCTCGTGTCTCGATCCTAGAGTGTCTGAAATCCGCATTGAGTAGACTCTTTTTCATGGGTGTGAAGCACGACACACTTATGGGGGAGAGGCTACAAGACATTTTAGGAAATTTTTCTTCTTTCATGATCAATGTCGTGCAATGAAGTATCTCTCTATCCTTCTAATTCGTGCTATACGCATTTGCAGAAATATGCCTCCACGTCAAGTGAATGGTAGAAGGAATGGTAATGGAAATGGTCGTGACAACGGCAAGCCTCGCCAGCACCAAAAGATCCAATGCGTGAGCAAGTTACTCATGCTAAGTTTAGAGCAGCATTTCAGATGTTTGCACAGGTGATGACCGCTTAGGTCAATCAACGGGCAGTGGCTCATGTTCCTCAGAATGGGAATATAACATCGGTTAGAGTTCAGGACTTCCTCAATATGAACCCACCTGAGCTTCTAGGGTCGAAGGGGAATGAGCACCCTCATAAGTTTATCGAGGAGGTGTAGAAGATCACTCAGATTATTGGGTTGACCAAAGAGGAGAGTGCAGACCTAGCCTCTTATCAGCTGAAGGGGGTTGCTTACATATGATACCGCCAGTAGAAAGATGGTAGAGCAGTGGGAGTGATTCCGGAGAGTTGGGATGAGTTTGTGATTGCTTTTTTAGATAGGTTCTTCCCTAGAGAGTTGAGGGAAGCAAAGACAATAGAGTTCATCAACTTAAAGCAGCACCACCGGACTGTCCAAGAGTTCGCCTTGGACTTTACCCAGCTATCTAAGTATGCATCGGAGATGGTTGCAGATCAGAGGGCTCGTATCAGCAAGTTTGTTAACAGAGTATTCGACTCGCTATTCAAGGAGTGCAGGACCACTATGCTGAACAATGACCTAGACTTCTCACGATTGGTCATATATGCTAAGCAGATAGAGGTAGATCAGACGAGGGAGAAGGAGAAAGAGGACAAGAGGGCCAGGACAGGGAGTTATGATCAGTTTCTGCATAGGTCTAGTGGAGGACATCATTAGCAGTGGCACCAGAGGTCATTGGCCCTAGCACCATCATCAACCAGTGTACTATCTAGATTTAGGCGTGATCATAGGGGTAGAGCATCAAGCACTAGAGGTCAAGGAAGCATATTGGGAGAGCCCAGCTTTCTAGTTTGTGGCAGGTGTGGCAGGAATCACCCCGGAGAGTGTCTAGTTGGTTCAAGTACGTGTTTCAGGTGGGGGAATCCTTACATCTACTCATAGACTGCCCTTCAGCAAAACAGGGCCATAGTAGAGGTTGTGAACCATCAACCAATCCATCAGCTCCACCAGCACACTCAGGCAGCAGGGTGCATCCACTAGTGCAGGTGGTGGTTAGTGTTAGAACATATTTTATGCCCTCTCATCTCGTCATGAGTAGGAGGTATCTCCAGATGTTATCACTGGTATGTTATGAGTATTCCATATTCATGTGTATGCATTGTTAGATCCAGGTGCTACCTTATCTTTTGTGATTCCTTATATTGCTATTAGTTTCAGAGTCAATCTCGAAATCCTATCAAAGCCCTTCTCTGTCTCTACTCCAGTCGGTGACTTAGTTATAGCTCAACAGGTATACAAAAATTGCCCTGTCACAGTCCTTCGAAGAGTCACCTCAGTCGATCTAGTAGAGTTAGACATATGACCAATTTTGATGTTATCTTTTATATGGATTGGTTGCATGGATGTTACGCCTTAGTGAATCGTAGAATCCGTACAATTGAGGTGAGTTAGACATGACCGATTTTGATGTTATCTTTGGTATGGATTGGTTGCATGCATGTTATGCCTCAATTAATTGTAGAATCCATATGGTATAATTTCAATTTTTGGGTGAGCCAGTCCTAGAATGGAAGGGTAGTTCAGTTGTGCCTGTAGATCACTTTTTCTCCTACCTTAAAGCGAGGAAGATAATTTCAAAAGGTTGTGTGTACCATCTAGTTCACTACGTCCAAAACCCTAACTCTTCAGTCAATTCCTATTGTATATGAGTTTCCAAAGGTGTTTCTAGATGATCTACCAGGAGTCTCTACCGAGCAGAAGATAGACTTTGGTGTTGACCTACTCCCTGATACGCAGCCTATATCACTCCTCCTTACAGAATGGCTCCAGCCGAGCTAAAGGAGTTTAAAGAGCAGTTCAAAGATCTCCTAGATAAGGGTTTCATCAAGTCTAGTAAATCCCCGTGGGGTGCCCCAATTCTCTTCGTCCGAAAGAAAGATGGTTCCCTTAGAATGTGAATTGATTATTGTCAGTTGAACAAGGTCACAATCAAAAAAAAGTATCCCCTTCCCAGGATTGATGACTTGTTTGACCAACTTCAGGGTGTTAAGTGGTTCTCAAAGATAGATCTTAGATCTAGCTATCATCAGCTCAGAGTTAGGAAGAGTGACATTCCGAAGACAACCTTCAAGACTTAGTATGGTCACTATAAGTTCATAGTTATGTCCTTCAGACTAATGAATGCTCCTGCAGCTTTTATGGACTTGATGAATAGGTTATTCAAACAGTATTTGGATATGTCCATGATTATCTTCATAGATGATATTCTCATATACTCTCTCGCGAGGAGGAGCATGCCGCTCATTTGAGGATTATGCTACAGACTTTCAAGGATCACCAGTTGTTTTCTAAACTCAACAAGTGCGAGTTTTGGCTGAACTTAATAATAATTTTTGGCCATGTGGTGTCTAGTGAGGGTGTGTAGGTGGACTCTTAAAAGACAGAGGCGGTGAAGAATTATCCTAGAACGGT